>JASEVX010000011.1:23726315-23816277 GCA_031761405.1 Serripes groenlandicus
AGAGATTTTCTTTTTTTTTGACAAAATATGTTCAAAGTCGTCTGCAGCAGAATTGTCCTAAGAGGGAAAGGGTTAAGACGCCTTCTGCAGACTCTGCTGGTAAATAATGTCGGAGAAGAAAAAGCATAACACAAGCAATTTCTTCTTTTCTCACAAAAGTTTCAACTCAATACCAAAAACATGCATCCTGGAAAATGATGTCGGATAATTCGTCTTGGATACATGTTTTAAAAGCAGACAACTATCAAAATATTATATCAAGGGAATTGTTAACCCTTTCCCTCATATAGACTCTCTCTGATGGCTATTTGAAAACATAGTGACAAAAGAAGAAATTGCTCAATTTCACCTTTTGTCACTATATTTTCCACTTTTAGTCATAGGTTATCCATTATAATTAAATGGATAACCTATTTTTTGACAAAATATATTCAAAGTCATCTGCTGCAGAATTGTCGTATGTGGGAAAGGGTTTAGAGACAGTCATAACAGTTTAAATGTTGTTTTTTGCCACTTTCAACAATATTTCAGTGTTATCACTGTGTAACATTGTAAATACCCAGCAGCATCAGTATCTTAACCCTTTCCCTCATACGACAATTCTGCAGCAGACGACTTTGAACGTATTTTATCAAAAAATAGAAAATCTCCATAATTGAATGGATAACCTATGACAAAAAGTGGAAAACATTGTGGCAAAAGGAGAAATTGCACGTTTTGTGCAATTTCTTCTTTTGTTACTATGTTTTCAAAAAGCCGTCTGCTGCAGAGGCGTCAGAAAGCGTCTATATGAGAGAAAGGGTTAAATTTATCCAAGTTATAGTTAATAAGTAAAATGTTTCCACTTCTCAAATCACCAAGGAGGAATGTACAGTCCAACCTGTGTTAAAAGACCACCCATGGGAGGAGAACAATCTGGTCTTTGTTCACAGGTGGTCTTTAATTGGTCATTTATACAGAAAATGCTTAATTGGGAAATTAAAAATGTTGTTGCTTAGATAGACAGCATCCTCGGTACCCAGGCTATTCATAAAATATATGATACCCTGGGCAAATTGGCTGTAAAGATCTCGTACTCATGAATAATTTATGAGGTGAAATGCAGCCGCTCGATTGGCCGCCTGACACAAACCTCAGGCGATACAATAATTACCTTGTAGATACGGAGGAAATCGTGGTGCATGCTTTACGAAGTTTCGCTAGCCAATTTGCCCAGGGTATCATATATTTTATGAATAGCCTGGGTACCGAGGATGGATAGACAGGGAATGCCATACAAAGGTAGTCTTTAGCAAAGGGTTGACTGTATATTTTAATAGCCTCACCACAATACAACAAATCTGTAGCAGACGACTTTGAAATCATACCCACAACTATATGGAAAGACTCTTAAAATGGAAGTATTAATAATGATTTGAGTTGAAAATAGTGAGGCAAAGGAAGAAATTGCTCATCATGAGCAATTTCTCCATTTTCCACAATCATGATTTATTATTCAATGTTCTCAAAGATCATTTGCTGCAGAGGCATCAGAATGCATGTATACGTGGGAAAGGGTTAACCCTTTCCATCATACAACAATTTTGCAGCAGACGACCTTGAACATATTTTGTCAAAAAATAGAAAATCTCTATAATTGAATGGATAACCTATGACTAAAAGTGGTAAACATTGTGGCAAAAGGAGAAATTGCTTATTTTGAGCAATTTCTTTTTTTGTCACTATATTTTCAAAAAGCTGTCTGCTGCAGGGGCGTCAAAAAACGTCTATATGAGGGAAATGGTTAAGATATCATGTGCATTATGCTAGAAATACTACGTGGCTATTGCTTGAATACTTTGTACACATATTTAATCATTAACATAGGTAACTGTTTTCTTTCCTTGCCACAAATCTCTTTTGAGACCCAGGGCGAGTGCAGCAAAAATCTTATGAAAATCTTGTGGGTAAACATGTAGTAAGTTGCTTAATTAATGTCGAAAATTTATTGATTGTTTGGTGTTTAACACAGCTTTAAATGATTCTTAAGTTATATCTCAGCATTTCCTGGGTGAGTTACGAGTTCTACTGGTCCATTTATCCCGACACCAGTCAGTCAGTCGTAATGCTAACCCCACAACCCTGAGCACGTGAATGACGGCAGGCATTAATTCCATTTTTTAAGTCTTATGTATAACTGGCATTGGGATCGAACCTGCGCCATCTCTCGGAGACACTCTACCATATATGCATTACACCTGATAAGTTGCTTACTCAAAGTTCTATTATTCCCACAGTGTTAAACCTTTCCCACATACAAATCAAAGCGCCGATCGCACAGTAGTGGCGATCGTGTAGAAAATCCTGCAAAGTAACAAGCAGTATCTCGGTTAAGGCCGTGCAATTTTCAATATACATGTATATAGGCATATACGATAATGCTAGATCTCCAACTCAATTCGGCTACACTTTCAGCATTGATTGCTAATTGACGCTAGAGCGTACAGACGTGTCTAAACTTGTACACTGCATGACATTGTGTCCTTTAAACTTTTGTAAACCAGTCTTATCATCTAGACGCTTTCATATATTGCAACAACTACAAAATAAAGCGTTTAAAATATTGAGATTTAAGAACAATCGATAACCAGTCTCGCAAGCTATTTATAGAACCTTATGGAATTTACATTTTGGCAAAGTGTTTTGAGAGTACTTTGCATGGCAGATAGAACGTGCAATGATATTTGATATCTGCCCAAACATGAGGAAAGATAATATTTACATATTTTAACTCTATGTAGATATTATCGCGATAAATCTCAAACCTAAGTATCAATCCGGTACCAAAGTAGCACTGACATGATTATTATTAATCGTGTCTCTGCATCACTGATGGAACTATATATTTGGCAGTTTAACGGATGTAGGTTAATTGATTTGCAGTATTGCATAACAAGTCAACGGGCTGTTCAAAACTGATTATGTAATTTTTTTCGTTGTTGATGTTTCTGTTAGCATTGTGGCGATTGTCAACCCAATTGCCACAAAAAGCATTGAAGACATGATTGCAATGCTAAATAGATGAAAAATCTCTGTAAAAAAAGGTAAATTAATTGAATAGTGTTGAAAACAGTGCGGCATATTTCTGCTGCAGAGGCGTCAGAAAGCGTCTGTATGTGGGAAAGGGTTAAGGAGTCAAAAGTTGTCAATATCAGGGAAAGGTTAACACTTTCCAACATACAACAAATCTGCAGCAGACGACTTTGAAAACGTCTAGGCAAAAGCACAGAAAATCCCTTTAAGTGAATGAACAATAATTGAATAATGTTGAAAACATGGTGACAAAAGGAGAAATTGCTTGTTTTGAGCAATTTCTTCTATTGTTGCCATGTTTTCAAAAAGCCGTCTGTGGCTGAGGCCTCAGAAAGCATCCAAATGAGGGAAAGGGTTAAACATTATAGTATCATCATTATAGTCATTTTGTCAGCTTGCCAAATGACTTGGTTATCATAAGGTTTATAAATCAAACCTCCATAATAAATGCACATAAAATGTTAACTTCAATTTTGAGATGTTGAAAAAAAAAGAAGAAAATCCTATATGCCAAGCCTGGAAAGGCCATATCATATTTTGTAAACAAGAAACTATCTCACCTATTGATTTTCCTATTACAATATGAAAATATACATAATTCAGGCTTTGACCAACAGATGACCACAGACCCACGGTCAGTAACCTGCCTCACTGACATGCCATGTCAGACAAAAATGTTCCTTTAGGGAGCTTCTATTTAAACATCGTGGTTAGTCCAATACACAGCAATTCAATTGTACTACAACATTGTCTTTCTGTTTTTAATTTAAATTTTGACCTTATTTATAAGTATGAAGAGAGTACTGACTTGTAATGCCTTGACTGTGAAGATGTCCACGCACACCAGTGACTTAAAAAAGATCTCGAGATAAGGAGCAGTAAACCAGTTTTGCTGACACAGCATCTCTCTGATATTCCAGCCCAACCCTATGTTGTGGCTACTCAAAAGAATTGTCTCAAAGAGACGATTTTTTAGTGTACCACAACATAGGGTTTTAGAATCAAATAAGGTTATAAGCCCATAAATATATATAAGTCTTTAATCGCTGTTGAAGTATAGTGATACCAATATTACTGAGATCTATAGATAAGAAGAGATCTCACATCCGCAAATCCTTAAATGACCCTCAAACTATATGTTGTGGGTACTCAAAAGAATCGCCTCAGTGAGAGGATTCTTTTGAGTACCCACAACATAGGGTTTGGTTGAGTCATAAGAGAGATATCGTTGGGTAAACACCAGTTTACCCCTCCTTTTCTAGACCTCTGCAATAAGGATGGTTTGGGCTTGCCTAGGTCTCATTAGCTAGTTGAAACTGTTGCCAGACTTGGTGTAAATGTAACCAGTTTATCTGATGTTCTAATGGTGTAAATTATAGCAACAATCCATCACTCGGAATCAATATTTACCCCCTTTAAACCTACATTGACCATTTATTTACCTGGTATGATAGTTTTAGTATTATCTGCTGTGTTTCGACTGAGGGAGAAAATGGGTCCAATTCCACCAACCTTTCTTAGCGTTAACCCTTCCCCACATATAACAAATCTGCAGCAGACGACTTTGAATACTTCTAGGCGAAATCCTGAAAAATTTCTATGAAAGATAGCTTTATTGTTAAATAAAGTTGAAAACATTGTGGCCGAATGTGAAAGAGTTCATCATGAGCAATTTCACCTTTTGCCACAATGTTTTCAAAAGTCGTCTGCTGCTATTGCATCAAAATGGGTCTGCAGGTTGGAAAGGGATAAGAAATACTTAAAATACTTAAAAGCATATTTCATAAAATTTTGTTTCCCTAATATTTTGTAAAACATGAATGTCCGTGGAATGTATTTAACCCTTTCCCTTATATAGACGCTTTCTGACGCCTCTGCAGCAGACGGCTTTTTGAAAACATTGTGACAAAAGAAGAAATTGCACAAAACGTGCAATTTCTCCTTTATCATGGGTTATCCATTCAATTATGGAGATTTTCTATGTTTTGACAAAATACGTTCAAAGTCGTCTGATGCAAAATTGTCGTATGAGGGAAAGGGTTAATTAAATGACTAAGTTGATATATAAATAGTTATCTTTCTAACTCACAATACTTGTTTTTGGCATTTTTATCAGGAAAACAAAAATGATGAAAAATGCTTTTATGTATTTGAGAACATTATACTTAGCGCTAAGTAAGGTTGGTGGAATTTGACCCTGAACATTTGAAAGATCTATTTCGTAATGGAGTCCAAAACGTTTTGTGAAATGGGAGTTACAACTTCTTGGTTACCTGTTACGTAATTCTAAGAGTCGGCTGCTTTGAAAATACATGGGAATTAACCCTTTCCCACATTCAACAAATCGGCAGCAGACGACTTGAAAACATGTACGATAAAATATGGAATTTCTCTAAATTTTAAAGAACAGCAGCTATTGAATAAAATTGAAAACAATGTGGCAAATGGAGAATTTCAGGTTTTGCCACAATGATTTCAAAATTCGTCTACTGCAGAGGACAAATGGAGAACTTGAAGTGTCAATTCTGACACAGAGCTGAAAACACTGCCCCTGCAAAAATGAGTTCTTTTGTTTAAGAACGGTTCAAGAATTGTTCTAGAAATTTAAGTACCGTTCTTGATATGCTCAAGAACAGGTGTACCTGAATTGTGCATGAACAGTTTAAGATTGATTGGGGTTTAACTCCGTTTTTAACAATTTCTCAGTTATATGACACGGCAGCCAGTTCACCTACTCATGCATTTCCTGGTTTTTCTCACACCAGTACTCCACACAACAAATTTTCCAAGCAACTGGCTGCTTTTCCACATAGACTTAGCCCATTGGTGGAAGACGAATGACGCATGTCGCATAGACTTTTGTCAATCGTCGGAAAGAAAGTTGGCCGAGCCGGGATTCAAACTCACAACCCCTGGATTGACAGCCCGCGTCTCTACCGACTGAACTACCGGGGCTCGGCGGACAGTTTAAGAACATTTCATGAACATTTTTTAAGAATTTATAAAGTTCTTAAATTGTTCTTGGACATGTTAAGGACAGTCCGCAGTTCGCAAGAACAAATTGAGAACAGTTTAAGAACTGCACTGTCCTTGAAATGTTCCTGAAATGCACTTGAATCAATTGCAAGAGTAACTTAAGAACAGTTTAAGAATTGTAGTGTTCTCAAATTTGTCCTGAGATAAATTCAAGAACAAATTAAGAACCATTTAAGAACTGTAGTGGTCTGAAAACATTCTTGAATTATTTCCTGGTGTAATTTCAAGAACAACTTAAGAACTGTTAAAGAATTTTAGTGTTCTCAGAATGTTCTTTAAATGTTCTTGAAGTAATTTAAAAAAAACAATTTAAGAACTGTTAAAGAACCATAATACAGTTCCTTAAATAATTGTTTGCTTTTGTTCAAGCATTCTCCTTTATAGTACTGTTCTTGAAGCTTGATATCAATTAAAAAACACTCAAGTATGTTCTATTTATATAATAATAACAAAATCAACAGAAAACTGACAGTTTTTAAAATGGACGCTCACCATGTGGCAGTTTTGAGGTTTGGCAATGTTTCACAAAACACGCAGTTATGATCAAGGATTTTCGTCAAATATTATGTTCAAATTGACTTGTAAATAACTGTTCTGCACACCCTAGATTGAATTAACCCAAGTTCCCTCATACAACATTTCTGCAGCAGACGACTTTAAACATATTTTGTCAAAAAATGGAAAATCTCTATAACTGAATGGATAACCTATGACTAAAAGTAGAAAACATTGTGGCAAAAGAAGAAATTGCTCGTTCTGAGCAATTTCTTCTTTTGTCCCTATGTTTTCAAAAAGCTGTCTGCTGCAGAGGCGTCAGAAAGCATCTATATGAGGGAAAGGGTTAACATTACATGGAGCTGAACATACACAGAACTTACTCAGAAATGACAATGTGTGCAACTTGTTTTGAAAAACTTGACAGGTAAACGTAACCCTTTCCCTCATACAACAATTCTGCAGCAGACGACTTTGAACGTATTTGTCAAAACATAGAACATCTCCATAATTGAATGGATAACCTATGACAAAAAGTGGAAAACATAGTGGCAAAAGGAGAAATTGCACGTTTTGTGCAATTTCTTCTTTTGTCACTATGTTTTCAAAAAGTCGTCTACTTCAGAGGCGTCAGAAAGCGTCTATATGAGGGAAAGGGTTAAATCAATAACTGGTAATCCAGGGATTTATAGCAAAAATATACAATGAAATGACAACTTCAATACTACAAGAACAGCCATAAAGTCACATGAGTAATATGTTATGAAATGATAAGTTCTAATTTCAGACACTATAGATGCATGTTTTCATGCAGTACACAGGGTTGTGCCTAAGGGTCAATTTAAGATTTCAGGCCCTTTTTGCATTGAATTAATAGGGTGATTCTTCCAATTTTAGTGACATGAGTAATTGTAGGTATTCAAGCTATTCAGGAGCATTATTTGAACTGTTGTTCAAGAACATTTCCTGAACAGTTCATAATGATTTCCTGACCTGTTCTTCAGATAACTTACGTCCATAAACTGTTCACAAACTGAAGTTCTTAAATTGTTCATGAATGGTTCCTGAGATTGTCTCATTTAACATTTCTTAAACTGTGCTTGAAATGTTCTTAAACACGTTAAGAATACTTAAAAAGAACTTTTTCTTGAACTGTTCATAACTTCAGTTCTTGTATATTATCTTAAGAACACATCAAGAACATGACTTCTCGAACTGTTCTAAAACCTTTTTCAAAAATATTTCAGGATCAATTGTTCTTAAAATTTGTCTCATTTAACATTTCTTAAACTGTGCTTGAAATGAACACTATACAAGCTCTATTCAAAAAGTTTGTTCTTGAATAATGCATGATTTTTTTTTGAACTGTTCTTAACAATTTCACATGGGTGTTGGAAATGAAGAAACTACTCATTTTGAGCGATTTCTTCATTTTCCACAATGCCATGGCTTTCTTGCACAAGAACTCCACTGACAACAGTCTTACCAAGCAACTTGCTGCTTTTACACACAGAATGTTAATTAGCCTTTTGCTGGAAGACAAATGACACTCAGGTCACATTGACTTGTGTCAAAAGTCAGAAAGAATGTTGGCTGAGCTGGGATAAGAAATATACAGAGGAAAAAACCACATTATTGTTTATCAAGTGTGGAGGTTAAGAAGCAGACAACTTCGAAAACATCTAGGCAAAACATATGGGAAATCTCTATTTATAAAAGAAAGTATATTTATTATTGCGCGGGTGCATATATTGGTTGTGTTTAGAACTACCACTGTTGCAATGGGCTTGCGCATGCGCCCTGTTAATAGTGTTGCGCTGTATTTTACCGTCAGCTCTCGGATATTTCTGTAGCAGCTCATCACTAGACTGGTTCTCGTTCAAGTTTGCAATAGAAGATTAAGATTAGTGAACCAGTCTAAATTTTATATGCGAGTAGTTTTTATATAATAAAAATGTAAATTAAAACCATAGTGTAACTTGTACCGGCGTTAAGCCATCGCGGTTCACCCATCCAGGCACTAACCACGATGAACGTTGCTTAACTTTACAAAAAGGTCAACCACTCTACCAACGTCGCTATAAAAGCTGGCTTCCACAGCAAGGCTGTAGAAATAATATTCCCGTTCCCGTTACATTTCTCCCTCTCTTCTCTTGACTTCGACCCGAAGTCAAACAACTGAACTCAAGCAGTATACCAGAGCGGAGACTATAATTATGTAACATCACTGGGAACGTGATGGTCACCGGGGTTTTAATAACAGGAAAATGGGAATATTTTCCTAAATGCGAAGTTGTTGTGCTATATTTTGCGATTTTAAAAATATATTAAGGGAAAAAAAGGACGCACATGCGCTGACAAATGTTTACAATAATTTTGGGAGATCGAGTTCAACACGTTGGGAAAAGGTATTTTTTTTTTAGTTTTTACGTATTTAGCTAAAAAACTATTGTTATCATATATCTTTATCATATATTTTAAAGCGGGTTTTCGTGTTTTTCGAATCAAACAGTATTTCTTTAACCATAAAATACTGATTGCCGTGCCAATTGCTGCATCTTGCATCATCTCTTGTTGAATAAAGGTTGAAAACATATTGGGGCAAATGGAGAAATAATTGCTCATGATGAACATTTTCTCTTTCTACCGCATACTGTTTTCAAAAACTCTCTGCTGCAGCTGCATTAACCCTTTCCCACATACGACAATTTTGCAGCAGACGACAATGAATATATTTTGTCAAAAAATAGAAAATCTCTATAATTCAATGGATAACCTATGACTAAAAGTGGAAAACATTGTGGCAAAAGGAGAAATTGCTCGTTTTGAGCAATTTCTTCTTTTGTCACTATGTTTTCAAAAAGCCGTCTGCTGCAGAGGCATCAGAAAGCGTCTATATGAGCGAAAGGGTTAAGATATGTGTCTGCAAGTGGGAAAGGGGATAGATATGATCCACACCATGTAATTGTCTAATATACAACATACACTCGTTCTGTTTACCATTACGAATAGATACTTGTAATTCCTGAGACATTTTCAGCAACACCATAGGAAAACAAACTACATATGTTTGGAAAATAACCCTTTCCCATAGACGCTTTTAGAAAAGATCATCTGCTGCAGATGTTTCAAAAGTTTTATGTATCAGGGAAAGGATTAAAACCATTGATACTACTTCTTCAACGCATCAAGTTTAAAGCGTTATGAGAAAATGAGAATTTTCCCATTTAGAATGATTAAGAATAATTATTTCTCCCACTACGATACTTTAGAACATTCTCTGCGACTTGCAAAAACAAAATAATAAAGAGAATTAAACTGATCCTTTCCCTGCAATATTTCTTGTCTAACCTATCCAAACCCAGTGTTGTGGGTAACTCAAAAGTATGGTCAAACAAAGCAATCCTCTTGAGTTTATCAAAAACATCTTAATCCGTTCTCACTTGAATATATATATAGGCGTTTTGATGCATAGTCAGCAGACAACTTTTAGTAATTAGAACTTTCTCTATAGAGAGCTGAAAACTTTGTGGCAAAAGGAGAAATTGCTCATTATGAGCAATTTCTCCTTTTGACACAATGTTTTGAAAAGCAGTCTGCTGCAGTCGTGTCAGAAAGTGTTTGTATGAGGGAAAGGGTAGAGGATCAAATAAGGATTCAAGAGCATGATTATATGCCCCCCTATCAGAATTTAGAGCTCTTTTATATGTGGTGAATGAAGTGTTGTAAATTATTAAACAAACCTGACACATTCATAATCAGATTAAAAACTTGTCAAAGTTAAATATTCCCAGTAATGTCTGTTATAACAAATGAACTAAACACTTGTTAAAGGTGTAATTAAACTATTTAAAGTACAATTTAACTGGTCAAGTACTTCCTAATCTTATAACAGTTTAACTCTTTCCCACATATAGATGCTTTCGGATAACTCTGAAGCAGACGGATTTCGAAAAACCTTGTGGCAAAAGAAGAAATTGCTCATTATGACCAATTTCTCCTTTTGCCGCGACGTTTTCAACTGTATTCAATGATTATACTTTCATTTTTAGAGGCTGTTCATGTTTTAAAGCAGACATTTTTAAAGTCGTCCACTGCAGAATTGTTGTATGTGGGAAAGGGTTTATAGTTTAATACTTGTATACATTCAAATGTCAGAAAATTAATATGAACTGGCAGAATGACAGGCAAAAAGGGGACGCTTTTTGACGCCACAACTTTTGAAAACACTGTGATAAAGGGAGAAATTGCTCAAATTGGCCCTCAACCCTCAGAGCGCCAAGGAGGGCAGCCATAACTACTATTTTAAAGTCTTTGCTATGACCCGACCAAGGATCGAACACGCGACCTTCCCACCCGAGACAGACACTCTACCACTACACCATCAAGGCAGTCAGCTCACATTAACCCTTTCCCTCATATAGACTCTTTCTTACGCCTCTGCAGCAGACGGCTTTTTGAAAACAGTGACAAAAGAAGAAATTGCTCGAAACAAGCTATTTCCCCTTTTGCCACAATGTTTTCCACTTTTAGTTATTGGTTATCCATTCAATTATGGACATTTTCTATTTTTTGACAAAATATGTTCCATCGTCGTCTGCTGCAGAATTGTCGTATGTGGGTAAGGGTAAAGCACTCTGATATCAGGTGAGCTAAACAATTGTCTGCTGCTGATGAGTGAAAAGTAAACTGTATAAGGATAAAGGTTAAACTGTATAAGGATAAAGGTTAACCTGTATAAAGATAAAGGTTAAACTGTATAAAGATAAAGGTTAAACTGTATAAAGATAAAGGTTAAACTGTATAAAGAAAAAGGTTAAACTGTATAACGATAAAGGTTAACCTGTATAAAGATAAAGGTTAAACTGTATAAAGATAAAGGTTAACCTGTATAAAGATTAAGGTTAAACTGTATAAGGATAAAGGTTAAACTGTATAAATATAAAGGTTAATCTGTATAAGGATAAAGGTTAAACTGTATAAAGATAAAGGTTAAACTGTATAAGGATAAAGGTTAACTGTATAAAGATAAAGGTTAAACTGTATAAGGATAAAGGTTACCTCTTTCATACATCTGTACCAGAAGACTAATTTGGATACATCTAGGCAACAAATATGTGCAAAATATTAAATAGAGTTCAAATAAATTGGACAAAAGGAGAGATAATCTGAGAGATAGCTGTATAGTTCTGTGTCAAAATGTTTCTGAATGTGGGAAAGGGTTAATGCATCAAAGTTACTACCTATAAAGTATTCCAGAGTAATTAGAATTTCTTATTTGTAGACAACAAAAACAATGAAATAATTTTACGTAGCCATTAAATGTCCCCTTTTGATCCCCTTTTAATATATATGTATACATGTAATGGGATTACTTCACAACTTCACAATTTTCCCTAAATTATCTCTAATATTGATAATATACGAGTTTTAGTGAGACAGGTAAATTTTTAAAAGATCATGGAAAAACGAGAAATAACTCAAAACTTGCAATTTCTCTTTTTCTTAATATTTCTTTTTAACTTAAGATGTTTTCAAAGCCGACAACTGTATAAATGTCCTATTAACACTTTCCTGCATACAGGCACTTTCAGACGCCTCTACTGTGAGAGAGTGAGAAGACAACCTTTGAAAACATTGTGGCAAAAGAAGAAATTGCTCATTATAACAAGCAATTTCACCTATTGCCACAATGTTCTCCGACTGTTCTATTCTACAACTTGACTTTTATCTATTGAGAGATTTGCCACGTTTTCCTGAAGATGATTCAATTTAGCCATCTGCTGCAGATTTGTTGTGTGCGGGAAAGGGTTAAATAAACATTAAGTACATTATGGACAACTTTTTACCTGAAATGATATTTAAGGGATCTTTCTGTTTCAACACTTTTCCACTTGCAGACCCATTTTGACGCATCTGCAGAAGACAACTTGTGAAACCAAAGTGGAAAAAGGAGAAATTGCTAATTGACAAGATGTTTTCAAAGTTGTCTGGCTGCAAATAGTTGACAACGGACCAATGAAGGGCAAGCGATGGACAAAAGGCGATCAAAACAAGTTAATGTTGTATTGCAAGCAATACAAAAGTCCCCTAGGCTGACGAGGACAGCACTATGTGTCTTTTGACCTCTAAGTGTGACCTTGACATTTGAGATACAGGCCTTAGGTATTGTGCGCGACATGCCAGCTTATCATGTGAACATGACTGTGTGCCTAGTAACTTGGGATCCTATGATGCATGGTTAAGATGCGGCCCGGACAAGGTACAGTCCTATCAAACAGTTCTCATTTTGACCTTTGACCTCTAAGTGTGACCTTGACATTTGAGGTACAGGCCTTGGTCTGTATGGTTGAGATGCGGGCCAGACAAGGTATAATCCTATCAAACAGTACTCATTTTGACCTTTGACCTCCAAGTTTGACCTTGACATTTGAGGTACAGGCCTGGGTCTTATGCCCAACATGCCGCCTCATCATGGTGAACGTTTGTGCCAAGTTTCTGACAAATCCCATGATGCATGGTTAAGATGCGGGCCGGACAAGGTTAGGTGGGACTCAACCAATCCATTAGTCCCCAAACCGGTCTTAGGGGACTAATAACTAAACTTGAGCACTAAATTAATCATGCTCAGGGGACCTAAAAATCGTCTGCTGTATAGAATTAAGTCAGTTAGTTTAAACTTATTTATTTTACATCGATTGCAAAATAAGTTTTAAGCCTAAATAAATGAGGTCTGCTTCCTGGAGACATAACCAGTACTTAAGCCGTTTGTTTGGAAAAAGCCCAAAGAAAGAACCGGCTCCTCACGAGATTCCAACCCGAAACTTTTAGTAAAGAGGCCAAAGCTCTAACACTGCACCACTGTCTCCCAGTGTCAGTTGTCATCTGTATTAACCCTTTCCCTCATATCACAATTCTGCAGCAGATGACTTTGAACATATTTTGTCAAAAAATAGAAAATCTCTATACTTGAATGGATAACCAATGACTTAAAGTAGAAAAACAATTTGTGGCTAAAAGAGAAATTGCTCGTTTTGAGCAATTTCTTCTTTTGTCACTATGTTTTCAAGAAGCCGTCTGCTGCAGAGGCGTCATTAAGCGTCTATATGAAGGAAATGGTTAAGAATTGGTTTGTTTTCATGAGTAGATTGCTTCCAAGGCAAGGATTGAGTGATTGTACACCTTTTTATATACTTGACTTTTACTGCAAAACTGTTCTCTATCTCATAATCTACTGACAAAAAATAACATAACCAATAATATAAAGAACATCAAGGATTATCGTTAAAATACAATTATCCGTCACACCCATCATAATTTTCTGAACAATCTACAAAGCTGATGAGCTGGAGAAAAAGCCATAAAACTAAATATAGCTCTTACTGAGACGCATTTGCAGCAGACGACCATTTAAAACAGTGTGGCAAAAGGAGAAACTGCTCATAATGAGCAATTTCTCCTTCGGCCACAATGTTTTCAACTTAATTTAATGCACAATTTTTTTCAATCATAGATAATTTCCATATTTTTGCCAACATGTTTTTTTTTAACCCTCTACCTCATATAGACGCTTTCTGATGCCTCTGCAGCAGACAGCTTTTTGAAAAAACATAGTGACAAAAGAAGAAATTGCTCAAAACAAGCAATTTCTCCCTTTACCACAATGTTTTCTACTTTTAGTCATAAGCACATTATCCATTCAATTATAGAGATTTTCTATATTTTGACAATTTATGTTCAAATACGTCTGCTCCAGAATTGTTGTGAGGGAAAGGGCTAGGGCTAAGGATGTATACAAAGTCTTAAATCCTTCATTCACCCCTGGCACAAACCCTATGTTGTGCCCGGAATTCAAAAAAATTGTTTCAAATGATATTTTGAATACTCACAATGAAGGATTTAGCCCTTTCTCACATACAAAATGATGCTTTTTTTTTGACAACTGCACTGCAGAAGAAAAAATTACTCAACATTTCTCCTCTTGCCACAATGCAATTTCATTTTAATTCAACAACTGTTCTTTCATTTTAAGAGATTTTCTATATTTTTTATTTTTAAAATGTTTTCAAAGTCGTCTGCTGAAGATTTGGTATATGTGGGAAAGGTTTAATTGAACATCCATTGAGATTATTTTACTTAGACAAAGGTATATGTAACTCTTCGCATTCTATATCTCTGTAAATGCTACTAATTAATCATTTACTACTTTTTCCACAAAGATCTCTAGATGATATTAGACAATCAATCAAAAAATAATGCTATTTCATTTTAACCCTTTCCCTCATATAGACGCTTTCTGACGCCTCTGCAGCAGACGGCTTTTTGAAAACAAAGTGACAAAAGAAGAAATTGCACAAAACGTGCAATTTCTCCTTTTGCCACAATGTTTTCCACTTTTTGTCATAGGTTATCCATTCAATTATGGAGATTTTCTATGTTTTGCCAAAATACGTTCAAAGTCGTCTGCTGCAGAATTGTCGTATGGGGGAAAGGGTTAAGATAGTTTTACCTTCAACAAACAATTGTTTTCAAGCATTCTACAGTCCAATCTATGTTTAAGACCACCCATGGGAAGAGAACAATCTGGTCTTTGTTCACAGGTGGTCTTAATTTACAGGGTTATTTATGCAGAAAATGAGTAACTTGGACATTTAAAGTGTGATCATTGATGGCTTAATAGACAGGGAATTGCTTAAACAAGAGCTGTCGGAGGACAGCATGCTCGAATATTCCACCGCTTATTTGATTACTGAGATAATGGACTCTAATGTAGTTGCATACTAAACAATAACCACAATGTCTTAAAGGGTGATAATTTGCATTATATGCAGGATAGAGTTATTTAACTTGATTATTTTCATAGGTGTGATGGTTGGGAAGGGTTTCGTAACGTTTCAATGGAATGCATCAAGTAGTTACTAGGATATGGACTCTTAATGTAGTTGCACGCAAACCTTTAACTAAAGGGCAACAATTTGCACCATATGCAACTAGTTCAAAGTTATTGCCAAAAAATAGTGGTTTTTTCGTTAAAGGTCAAAGTGACCTTGACCTTTTACCTTATGATCCCATGACCTGTTTGAGTCAAGTGCTGATCATGACCATTACCCAAATTAAGTTTCAGGGTCATAGGCCTAAGCAATCAGTAGTTTTAAAGCAAGGAATGTTTCTGTATTGAAGGTCACAGTGAACTTGACCTTTGACCTATGCAACTAGTTCAAAGTTATTGCCAAAAAATAGTGGATTTTTCGTTAAAGGTCAAAGTGACCTTGACCTTTTACCTTATGATCCCATGACCTGTTTGAGTCAAGTGCTGATCATGACCATTACCCAAATTAAGTTTCAGGGTCATAGGCCTAAGCAATCAGTAGTTTTAAAGCAAGGAATGTTTCTGTATTGATGGTCACAGTGAACTTGACATTTGACCTAGTAACTCCAAACTCTCTAGGCAAAACCAACTTGAAGATCACAGGCCTAAGTGTATGTTAGTTATAAGGGTAAATGCTAGCTTGCATGAAAACCATAAACTGTTTCCATATAGAAGGTCACAGTGACCTTGACCTTTGACCTACTGACTCCAAAGTTTATAGGTATCACCAACTTGCTATGAAGAATGTCCATACAAAGTTTAAAGACCATAGGCCTAGGCGTATGTTAGTTATAAGGGTAAATGCTAGCTTGCACAAAAACTTTAACCATGAACTGTTTCTATATAGAAAGTTACAGTGACCTTGACCTTTGAATTACCAAGTTTGAAGATCATTGGCCTAGGCGTATGTAAGTTATAAGGGTAAATGCTAGCTTGCACAAAAACTTTAACCAACGCCGACGGGGTGACTACAATAGCTCCCCTTATTCTTCGAATAGTCGAGCTAAAAAGGTGCATCATGTCTTTAGGGCGGGTTGACTGTATATTATGAGAATTCTTGGGGAAAACAATTTCCTTTGGCAAAAACAATAACTTTCATTTAAATGTTTATCTTCTAGAGACAACTTGTGACATCTCTTCAGAAGATACCATCATGAAATCATATCGAGGGCTTGGCGTGAAACAGTTATAACTAAAAACCTCTTTTGAAACCCTGGTTTAGGGGCAATTTTGACCCCTTTGTAAACAATGCAAATTTAGGTGCCATTGCTCAGAACGAGCAATGGCACCTAAATTTCCATTGTTTACAAAGGTTAATTATTCAACGATTATAAAGACTTTATGGTGAGGTGATTAACCTTGGTAAAAAAATACCAATTTTAGTTACAACCGTTTCACGCCAAGCCCTCGATATATAGTGCCTGGGGAAAAAAAAAAAGAGAAAACCTCAAAATAAGCAATTCTTCATTTTCCTTCTTACAGTGTTTTCAACTGACTAAAAGTGCTTACCAAATGTCATCTTTATCAGAGAAATGTTAATCAAGATCAATTAAACAAGTGTGCCATGATGGCCCTCAGGAATGCTCACCTAGTTATGCAATCTCATTTGTCATGCCAACAGTAAACCACAATGGTAAGCAAGCTGGTATGCTAATTTAACCCTTTTCCACCTGCAGACTTATTTTGGCGCAATAGCAGCAAATGACATTTGAAAACATTGTGGCCAAAGGTGAAATTGCTCATGATGAGCAATTTTTCCTTTGGCCACAATGTTTCAACTTTATACATGTATAACAATTAAGCAATCTTTTATGGAGATTTTTCAGGTTTTCGTCACTACGTTTTCAAAGTCGTCTGCTGCAGATTTGTTGTATGTTGGAACGGGTTAATGTGAGGCACAAGATGTCCAGTAACGTACCAGACATCTTTGGACCAATATTAGTAGTCAATTTTTTACCTCGTTGGCTCGAACATGGGAAAGCTTCAACATTATGGAAAACTTGAACTAACACAATACTACATGATTATAGTCAGGATAAAACACATTTTCCTTAACGTCAAAATTGAATGCCTCTAACTACGGATAGGTCAAACTATTTAAAGCGGGGCCTGTGAGTTCGAGCCACCAAGGTTTACTGTATTTACAAATCAGATATTATCTTAATGAAATTGTTTTATGAGCACAATGTTTTCAAAAAAATGTCTGCTGCATAGGCATCAGAAAGCTTCTGTACATTGCAACTTTTTCTGATGCCTCTGCAGCAGACGGCCTTTTGAAAACGAGCAATTTCTCCTTTTGGCACAATGTTTTCCACTTTTAGTCATAGGTTATCCATTCAATTATAGAGATTTTTCGTTTTAGACAAAATATGTTCAAAGTCATCTACTGCAGAATTGTCGTATGAGGGAAAGGTTTAAAGCACTTCATTCTCAGGTGAGCTATAAAGTGTTTACTAAAGATAAGTCCTTTTTATCAAGGAAAAGTGTGCTGCTAAAACAATCAAAATTCATTTATTACTTCTTTGTTAACACTTCTGACTTGCAGCTAAAGGATTTATCATCATTGTCTTTTCCCTTTTTAAATAAACTTTTAAGACTTAACCTATCAAACTGTAAACAAACAGTTCAGTAAAATAGATTTTCACAGTTATATGTTAAGTACAGTTCAAAAAAGAAAAAGAAAATGGTAGACTTCACTCTAAGGAATGAGTTGTGACGTACGTATACCATTTCCTGCTTGAACAAAGTTCATGTTCTTGATGATCTGTTACAGAGATGAATCTCACTTGGATTTGTAAAGAGTTAATACGCTGGCAGTTGCAGCTAAATTATGCATGAAAGCATTACAGAACAATAGAGAGGGTGCACTTACAGTGATAAAAACAATTACAGGAATATAAAAACTGACTTTCTCAAGGCATTTAACAAAAATAAACCGTTTTATCTTCATTTGAACAACCTCGCATGAAAAACCAACATTCAAGTTTTACACCGTTTTCAACATTATTCATGATCCCTGGGTAAACACACCAGTACTTAGGCTAGGATATGTGACTTGCCCATGCACTCCATAATGACCACTGAGACTGGGGATTAAACCTAGCTTATTAAAATATATTGGGACGCCCAGTTCCAAATTCCCAACGCTAACCCACTTGGCCAAGGCAGATATTCCTTCAAGTTTTAAAATCAATGGTTAATTAAAATCAAAATGCATGATAACAAATGTTATAGCTTTTTAAAAGTCATAAACTTAATTGTTCCCCAGAGGCTCGGATGATTCTTGAATTAATCCGCTCAATCATACCAGTAATCTGCAGCAGATAACTTTGAAAGCATCTCAACAAAAATATGGAATATTTCTATAACTGATAATTTAATTATTGACAAACAATAATTAAGCAACATAATTATTTTCTGATCTCGTTACTGGTTTCTTTCTGCACCAAACATGTGCAATATTGGAATGCACTGCATTTATTTTCAACTTCAAAACAATTTTAAACCACAATATACTACAGCCAGCTTCCTTTGAAACAAATTAAACCCTTTCCAACCTGCAAAAAATCTGCAGCAGACAACTTTGAAACCAGGCCAGAGTATTTTTTGGAAACTCCCTTTAAATGAAAGTATTATAATTGAATTGAGTTGAAAACATTGTGACAAATGAGGAAATTTCTCATTTTGAGCAATTTCTTCTTTTGTCACCATGTTTTGGAAAAAGCTGTCTGCTGCAAAAGTGTCAGAAAGCGTATATATGTGGGAAAGGGTTAAATATTGTTTTGAAGCTTCCATGGAAACAACACATTCTTGTCAGAAAAATATAATTTCATTTTCAGAAGTCTTTAAGTATACTCTACCCTTTCTTTCACACCTGCAGATGCATTTTGACGGTAATGTAGCAGATGACTTTTAAAAAATTTATAATAGGATATATAAATAGTTCATAATGAGCAAATTGCTCCCAATTTGTTGGGCCTTGAAGATGATTTGATGTAGGAATTTGAGTTGAACTGTGTATCTGCAGCAATTTCATCTTTTGTCACATTGTTTTCATTTCCATTTAATAATTATTCTTTCATTTATAGAGATTTTTCATATTTTTGCCCAAATGCTTTCAAAGTCGTCCGCTACAAATTTGTAGTCAGGTTTTTTTTTCACTTTTAGGGGAATGGTGGCGGGGCCCTTTGAGAGGGGAAAAATAGCGTTGTAAGTCTAAAATAGGGGAAAAAATACAATAAATTTCTTGATTTCATAACTGTATTGTTACATAACTAGCAACAGAAACATATGATAGAAACATTAGAGGTCAATTGATCTGTCTTTTTGACTGAAAACATCAATAACACTGTCTACATTATTAAAAAAAAAAAAAAAAAAAAAAAAAAAAAAAAAAAAAAAAAATTAGGAGGGGATTTTTTTTTCAAAAAAGGGGGAAAATATATACTTTTCAGTGAGGGGAATGGGGCCGAATATCGGCCCCAAAAAGGCCCTAAAAAAAACCCTGGTAGTAAGAGGGAAAGGGTAAAAATAATATTTCCAATTTGTTCCATTGCACTTAAACTTATCTTCCCAAGATGTGAATAGATAATACAGCTTCAGCTAAAAAAAATAGAAAACAAAGCGATTGTACAGCAATAATGGATTTTTAAATTCTTGCAGAATAAAAATGCATGAAATTGAAGTAGCACGTCAACAGTAGAACGAATCAATGGAGAAGTGCCATACTCAAGTCTGTAGGGAACGGAAACAAACCACTGTCGAAATGTGACTCAGCTGAAATATTGTGTGGGGGGTTAATAGATTGAAAATGGAGGCATTCTGAAGCTGTCAATTATTTCAATGCATATTACCTTAAAATCATAATAATAGACTCTCATTATTTTTAAAGCCCTCTTTTCAAACACGGAGATCGTTAAAGGACCATTGAGTGATCCAAAATTGGCCTGATCTCTGGACGATCTCTCAAAGGCCCGAAAAAGTCGTCTGTGTAAATGCTTGGGAGATCCTTCAGTGCTCGTTGTGCGATCAAAATGAAGTTTATGGCCATCTAAAGAGATCTTATCGAGCGCTCATTGAAAGAACCTTGAGAGATCAAGCCTCATGCTGCGAACACTGGGAGATTGCTGAGCACTAATTGTTTTGCGACAAAGAGAGATCACAGGGAGATCTAAGGAGATCAGATGTGACAAAGAGAGACCAATGAGAGACCGAAAGAGATCGCTGAGGGATCATGAAGAGAGCCTCTGGGTATATATATTAGAGGTTTTTCTTCTTTGTCTTCTTATTAGCATGGCTGCTGGCATCATTGGATTCGGAGTCAGAGACATTCGTTGCCATCTCTCTCAAGACCACAAGCACCATCAACACGAGGACCAAGAGCAGGAACATCAGTATCAGCATTGGCTGGAGCAGAAGCAGCACTCTGAATACGCATTATATGGTGTTCACGTCCACCATCCTGACTTTCATGAGCTTCGTCACGTTTTTCAGGGTTTCCAGTTGCTTCCTTCTCTGGACCCTCGAGACCACCTTCACATTCAAAGTCTTTCAGGATTGTTTTTTTGGTCTTCCTGCGGCCTTTTTTAAAGGCACTGTGTTAACATATAATTTGGCGTCCATTGAAAATTCTCTGAGAGACCATTGGGAGATCGATAAGACCGTTGAGCGCACCTTGAAGGACCATTGAGAGATTACTTCCCTCGCTGTTTTAGACCGAGTCAAACTTTGCGGAGACTTTGGCGTTTGTGGAGATCACTGGAGGATCATTGAGAGAACACTGCGATTGCTCGATGCTCATTCAAAGCTCACTGAGAAATCTTGCCATTTTTTCATCGTTCAATTGAATCTCAACCGTCGCCACCTCTGTGTAAATAAGTTCAGTAGTACTGTGTGTAAAAATATTTGCCATGAACTTTTTATTAATCTTTTCCTACATGTACAATCTACAACAACTCTGCAGCAGACGACTTTGAAATAATCTTGGCAATTATATTGTTCGAAACTCTCTCTGCCGTTTTCACAAATATTCCTCCTTGAACTCAACCATGACTCAACCTACAAGAAGCAGACCTGACAGTCAGCAAAATATTAGCACTGATGTGCTATGGTCCCTGGCCAGTAACTTTTGGTTCGGACCTGAGTGAGTGAACAATTACCTTCTGCCCGTGTAATTTTACATGTAATTATATAACATTTAGGATTTTCATACCAGTGAATTTTAATAGTTAATTTCTATGATTGCGTGACCTTACCTTAAATTAAGTCTTTCCCACCTACGACAAATCTGCAGCAGACGACTCGAAAATATCAAGGCAAAAATATGGAAAATCTCTATAAACGAAAGTATAATTATTGAAAACAATGATATTATTGTGGCGAAAGGAGAAATTGATCTTAATAAATTGCTTGTCAAGAGCAATTATCGTCTTCTGCCACAATGTTTTCATAAAATGCATCAAAATCTGTAGATGCAAGTGGGAAAGAGTTAACCCTTTCACGCTTTATGACACCTCTGCAGCAGACGGCTTTTTGAAAACATAGTGACAAAAGAACAAATTGCTCAAAACAAGCAAGTTCTCCTTTTGCCACAATGTTTTCCACTTTTAGTCATAGGTTATTCATTCAATTAAAGAGATTTTCTATTTTTTGACAAAATATGTTCGAAGTCGTCTGCTGCAGAATTGTCATATGAGGGAAAGGGTTAAGGAAGTTTTAGTGTGAATGCTCCCTCTTTTAATTACAAATTTTGTATTCACAATCATATCCCTAAATTTTGAAACTTTGCATGACACCATGGAATTTCCTGGGACGTTCCTTATCCCTTTCCCACATATAGACGCTTTCTGACGCCTCTGCAGCAGACGACTTTGGAAAACATGGTGACAAAAGGAGAAATTGCTCATAATGAGCAATTTCTCATTTTGCCACCATGTTTTCACCTCTTTGCAATGATTAAACTATATTACGCCAGAGGACTAGATAAGAGGTCTTTTCCCCACAATATTTCATTTTATAACTCAACCAAATCCTATTTTGAGGGTACTCAAAAGAATTGCCTCAGTGAGACGATTCTTTTGAGTACCCACAACATAGGGTTTGAATATCAACTAAGGATTTCTGAACATGAAAAATGCCGCTTATTTAGAGCTCTGATAAGCAAACAATGTTTTAAGCCTTTCCTTCATACGAAGCTAGATGCTTTCTGACGCCTCTGCAGTGAACAACTTTTAAAAACATTGTAGTAAAAAGAAGACATTGCTCATAATGAGCAATTTCTTCTTCTGCCACAATGTTTTCAACTCATTTTCAGTTATTTTACCTTCTTTTTTTAGAGATTTTTCCAAAATGGTGTCCAGATGTTTTCAGTCGTCTGCTGCAGATCAATCTGACTAAAGTACACGATCTGACCAAATGTAAGATCTGATGGCGATCAATTCGAATTCATCTTCTTGTTTTATCGGATTTCCAATATCGCTATTTTTAGATCCACCAAGCTATTTTTATTTGAACCAATCAGAGGACTCGTTTCAACAAACGTTTGGCTTAACATTCAAAATGGCGTCAATTGACGAAGTTGAGCAAATTTAAAATAGACCATTTAAAACCAGAGCAAAGAACACTTTTCGATGCTGTATGGTCAGGGAAAGACTGCATCGGTGTTTTGCCTCATTTCCGCATGTGCAGCCATGATGCGTCGTCATAAGAACTATACACATGTGTAAATCACTATGCGAAAATTGGGATCCCATGCTAAATATAGATTATTTTGGTAAATATAGACTTTTACATTCACTTTCAAAAACGTGAAAGCAAGGTTCTGATTGGCCGGCGGAAAGGTCGTCTGAACGTGACCCTCTATCGGTTGTCCTCAGATCCTATGCGTAGATTTGCTGTATGTGGGAAAGGGTTAGGTCAGTATGACCTGACCGGCGATCAATCCCTTGTCTCCTGCTAACTTGATATATAAATGACAATTTCTCAGAGTTCATCCAATTCCCGTACAAAGTTCATTGTCAATGGCGGTAAATTTTCGCTTTATTGTATTCCAAAATTTACAAATCAGGACTCAAGGAGGGGGGGTCAAGTTCCTGAAAGGTTGCCCAAACAATTCTCAACTCCAGTGATTGAGCTTCCTCAAGCTTCAATTATTGAGCTTATGAATACAGATCAAACCTTTGCGGAGTTTTCAAGTCAAAACATTTATACAGCATTTTACAAAGAAGTGCTAAATTTGAAAAATGGTTTTATTTGAGCTAAAGAAATAAAAAATTCCTGCACAAAATGGTCTTAAATAAGTGTACTTTTTTCACCCTCGAAAAGAAAAATACTTTATGACAGTTAATGTGATGGATTAGATTGCTCTGAGGATATGAAATTACTTGGAAATAATTGCCGAACAGCGGAAATCAATATTTATTTAGTTGTCTGATTTCGTAACTTTCTCAACGATTTCCCACTAAAATATATCATTTTATGGCTTTCAATTTACAGCTGAGATTACCCAGACCTAAAGCAATATCTTTGTATTTGGGAACATATAAATTACTTTGATAAATATTTCCTCCTCATAATGGTTGCTTCTAGGACATCATACTTTGTAAAGCCACAAAGACTTAGTGAGAATGACATGATAAATATTATAGATCCAGCCTTTAACATATAGAGTTAACCCTTTCAGCGCCGAATTGTTTAAAGTAGACCCTTACATGTTCAAACTCGGACGACTTTATTTTCATGTTTAAGGATTTTTGGAATATTTTTATAACTCACAGCCAAACAATGCAGATTTCAGGTGAGCTCTTTCAGTAAAACTGTTGATGACTTTTGAAAATATTGTGGCAAAAGGAGAGATTACTTAAAATGAATAATTACTTCTAACATCAAAATGTATTCAAATGAACTAAATCCAATAACGTACTATACCACAATTTTTCGATATTTTTTCCTGGATATTTTTTTTACCCTTTCCCTCATACGATAATTCTGCAGCAGACGACTTTGAACATATTTTGTAAAAAAGTAGAAAATCTCTATAATTGAATGGATAACCTATGACTAAAAGTGGAAATCATTGTGGCAAAAGGAGAAATTGCACGTTTTGTGCCATTTCTTCTTTTGTCACTATGTTTTTAAATAGCCGTCTGCTGCAGAGGCGTCAGAAAGTGTCTATATGAGGGAAAGGGTTAAAGTTGTCTGTTGTAGATTATAATATATAATTGTTATTGTGATGGAGCTCTAGATTAGGGTTGTTTTTCATGTTCTAAAATCCTTATTTGACACTTAAACCCTATGTTGCAGGTACTCATGAGATTCGTCTCACTGAGATGATTCTTTTGAGTACTCACAATATAGGGTTCGGTTGAGTAATTGAGTAATACGAGAGAAATTGCTAGAAAAATACCAGTTTACTCCCCCTTATCAATCATCCTCTGATGTGAGAAAGGGTTAAACGTATGTATCCCTAATGATTAACTGAAAGATCATTGGGATCTAAAAGGCAAAAAGTTTTGTTAAGATAACCGTTAACCCTTTCCCACATATAGATGCTTTCTCATGCCTCAACATCAGACGACTTTTGAAAACATTGTGACAAGAGGAGAAATTGCTCAAAAAGAGTGATTTCTCCTTTATCCACAATGTTTTCATTGCTGTTCAGTTATTGCGCTTTTGTTTTCATATTTTTGCCCAGATATTTTCAAAGGCATCTGCTGCAGATTGTTGTATGTGGGAAAAGGTTAAAATAGCCATTAATTTTATATATATATATAAATATATAACTGTCTTTAATTCTGTTGTCAATTGCCAGGAATAATGTTGGCATTAGAATATTCTTAATGAGACTTTTGAGACACACGTCATTCATCTTCCGCCAATGGGCTGTTACTGCCTTTGAGGAAATCAATTGGTTGCTTGGAAAGACTGTCGTGTGGAGTAGCTGCTGTGAGAAAGCAGGGAGACGCATGAGTTGGTGAACTGGTCACCGTTACATGAAACATTATTGAAAATGGCATTAAACAACAATCAATAAAACTTAATCATAATGACACAAAACCTTCTTTTATTTATAAAAAGACAGAAATATCACAGGTGAAGTAGAAATGCATATCTTAGATGGTACCCTGAATGTAACACCATCTAAGAATAGGCGGTGAAATGGTACCCTTCATGTAATTGTTACACCATGTAAGAATGGGCAGTGAAATGGTACCCTTCATGTAATTGTTACACCATGTAAGAATGGGCCAAGTTCTGATCATTCCAAGAATTCTTCTTAGATAAGTTACACCTTGCTATTAATGGATAACCTCATAAACATTTCTTTCTTCTGTTCTTCACAAACATAAATTTATCTCTTTCAGAGCAAGCATTTTCATTTCGCACCAGTTTCAACTACTGTTTAGAATCATATTCATTGTCCCAAGAAATAATTCCATTTTTCTGCAAGCATTTCATAAGATGTTGTTGATAGCCGTGATGGGAAATATAAAGGTGTATGATTGGGGAAAAGTGTTAACATTTTGTTGCTGTAAAACACAAAACAAATAATTACCATTTTGGAGTGCAGCCATAATGCATGGGTTTATAGGCAGATTCTAAATATTTCCTTTGAAAATAGATACACCCTGACATTACCTTTAACCCTTTCCCACATATAGACGCTTTCTGACACCTCTGCAGCAGACGAATTTTGAAAACATTGTGACAAAAGAAGAAATTGCTCAAAACAAGCAATTTCTCCTTTTGCCAAATTGATTTCAACAGTTACTCTTATTCAATAATCATACTATCATTTAATGAGATTGTCAATAGTTTGGACTTGATTATTTCAGTCGCCTACAGCACATAATTATTCTGTCCGCGGGAAAGGGTTAAGCTTAAATAATTTTGTGAACGTTGTAACACAAGATGAGTCTGTAGGCTTAGAGTGCAGTCACGTATAATGATTGGCCTGATCATTGCTATAAACCTTAGACTTTATCTTAGACTTAGGCTGTCAATCCAGGGGTTGTGAGTTTAAATCCTGGCTCGGCCGACTTTCTTTCCGACGATTGACAAAAGTCAATGTGACATGCATCATTCGTCTTCCACCAATGGGATAAGTCTATGTGGAAAAGCAGCCAGTTGCTTGGGAAGATTGTTGTGTGGAGTACTGGTGTGAGAAAACCATGAAATGCATGAGTAGGTGAACTGGCCGTCATGATATAACTGAGAAATTGTTAAAAATGGCGTTAAACCCCAATCAATAATAATATTAACTAGAATTGTTTTGACAAAAACATATGTCTCCCCCTCAAATATCTGTCAAAATCTCTCAAAACATTCCAACCTATAAAGCAGACAAACAAAAATTTGACCAAGTTGGACAGTACTCAATTTTTAATTACTAATGTTTTGTCTTGACCTGGTACAAAGTGGACATGATTTCAAATGGTTTACAGAAACACATATTTTTACTGCAGCTGTAACATTCAAGACTGAAGTATTCTTCAAAACAGTTAACAACTGTTACTAAACATAAGCAAGCCGTCTTGGAGATATTGAGTGGACAGGAAATAAAGCCTAAAACCTTTGAGCTTCAAGCGTGACCTTGACCTTGAACCGGTATGGTCGAGACGCGAGTTCTGCACGTCGCCTTGATGAGGTGAACATGTGACCCAAGTTTCATGAAAATTCTTTAAGCTGTTTTGGAGATATGGAGCGGCACAAAATAAAGCCTCAAACCTTTGACCTTCAAGCGTGACCTTGACCTTGACCCAGTATGTTCGAGACGCGGGTTCTGCACGTCGCCTTGATGAGGTGAACATGTGACCAAATTTTCATGAAAATCCTTCAAGCCGTCTTGGAGATATTGACTGGACACGAAATAAAGCCTAAAACCTTTGACCTTCAAGTGTGACCTTGACCTTTAACCGGTATGGTGGAGACGCGGGTTCTGCACGTCGCCTTGATGAGGTGAACATGTGACCCAAGTTTCATGAAAATCCTTTAAGGAGATATGGAGCGGACACAAAATAAAGCCTCAAACATTTGACCTTCAAGCGTGACCTTGACCTTGACCCAGTATGGTCGAGACGCGGGTTCTGCACGTCGCCTTGACGAGGTGAACATCTGACCCAAGTTTCATGAAAATTCTTCAAGCCGTCTTGGAGATATTGAGTGGACACGAAATAAAGCCTAAAACCTTTGACCTTCAAGCGTGACCTTGACCTTGAACCGGTATGGTCGAGATGCGGGTTCTGCACGTCGCCTTGATGAGGTGAACATGTGACCCACGTATCATGAAAATCTTTTAAGGAGATATGGAGTGGACACAAAATAAAGCCTCAAACCTTTGACCTTCAAGCGTGACCTTGACCCAGTATGGTCGAGACGCGGGTTCTGCACGTCGCCTTGATGAGGTGAACATCTGACCCAAGTTTCATGAAAATACTTCAAACCGTCTTGGAGATATGGAGTTGACACAAAATAAAGCCTCAAACCTTTGACCTTCAAACGTGACCTTGACCCGGTATGGTCGAGACGCAGGTTATGCACGTCGCCTTGATGAGGTGAACATGTGACCCAAGTTTCATGAAAATCTTTCAAGCCGTCTTGGAGATATGGAGCGGACACGAAATAAAGCCTCAAACCTTTGACCTTCAAGCGTGACCTTGACCTTGACCCTATATTGTCGAGACACGGGTTCTGCACGTCGCCTTGATGAGGTGAACATGTGACCAAAGTTTCATTAAAATCCTTCAAGCCGTCTGGGAGATATGGAGCGGACACGAAATAAAGCCTCAAACCTTTGACCTTCAAGCGTGACCTTGACCTTGACCCTATATTGTCGAGACTCGGGTTCTGCACGTCACCTTGATGAGGTGAACATGTGACCCAAGTTTCATGAAAATCCTTCAAGCCGTCTGGGAGATATGGAGCGGACACGAAATAAAGCCTCAAACCTTTGACCTTCAAGCATGACCTTGACATTGACCCTATATTGTCGAGACGCAAGTTCTGCACGTCACCTTGATGAGGTGAACATGTGACCCAAGTTTCATGAAAATCCTTCAAGCCGTCTGGGAGATATGGAGCGGACACAAAATAAAGCCTCAAACCTTTGACCTTCAAGCGTGACCTTGACATTGACCCTATATTGTCGAGACGCCGGTTCTGCACGTCACCTTGATGAGGTGAACATGTGACCCAAGTTTCATGAAAATCCTTCAAGCCGTCTCGGAGATATGGAGCGGACACGAAATAAAGCCTCAAACCTTTGACCTTCAAGCGTGACCTTGACCTTGACCCTATATTGTCGAGACGCGGGTTCCGCACGTCGCCTTGATGAGGTGAACATGTGACCCAAGTTTCATGAAAATCCTTCAAGCCGTCTCGGAGATATGGAGCGGACACGAAATAAAGCCTCAAACCTTTGACCTTCAAGCGTGACCTTGACCTTGACCCTATATTGTCGAGACGCGGGTTCTGCACGTCGCCTTGATGAGGTGAACATGTGATTCAAGTTTCATGAAAATCCTTCAAGCCGTCTGGGAGATATGGAGCGGACACAAAATAAAGCCTCAAACCTTTGACCTTCAAGCGTGACCTTGACCCTATATTGTTGAGACGCGGGTTCTGCACGTCACCTTGATGAGGTGAACATGTGACCCAAGTTTCATGAAAATCCTTCAAGCCGTCTGGGAGATATGGATCGGACAAGATTTTGGGGACGAACAGACAGACAGACAGACAGACATCAAGGACAAAAACAATATATCTCCCCTGTATACAGGGGGAGACATAATAAACCTTAGACACCTCTCTATCAAAAGACTTTAACCCTTTCTCGCATGTAGACATATTTCTATATCAGAACTGTTTGAAGACTTTTGAAAAACATTATTGCAAAAGGAGAAATTGCTCATAATGAACACATTTTTCACCTTTTACCACAATGTTTTTAACCCTTTCCCTCATATAGACGCTTTCTGACGCCTCTGTAGCAGACAGCTGTTTGAAAACATGGTGACAAAAGAAGAAATTGCACAAAACGTGCAATTTCTCCTTTTGCCACAATGTTTTCTTCTTTTAGTCATAGGTTATCCATTCAATTATGGAGATTTCCTATATTTTGACAAAATACATTCAAAGTCGTCTGCTGCAGAATTGTCGTATGAGGGAAAGGGTTAAATAATTAAACTTTCCCTTGTAGAGATATTCCATGCTTTTAACCCTTTCCCTTATACGACAATTCTGCAGCAGACGACTTTGAACGTAATTTGACAAAAAATGGAATATCTCAATAATTGAATGGATAACCTATGACAAAAAGTGGAAAACATTGTGGCAAAAGGAGAAATTGCACGTTCTGTGCAATTTCTTCTTTTGTCACTATGTTTTCAAAAAGCCTGTCTGCTGCAGAGGCGTCAGAAAGCGTCTATATGAGGGAAAGGGTTAAGGTTGTCTGCTGTTGATTTTGTTGTATTATGGGAAAGGGGCGTTTTAGTGCACCCGTTCAGGGTTCAGTTGAATATAGGTCCCATTCCCAATTTAAACCACAGTTTAAGATTTTGAACCCTTTTGGTATTAACCCTTTCCCTCATAAGACAATTCTGTAGCAGACGACTTGGAACATATTTTGTCAAAAAAAAGAAAATCTCTATACCGTAACTGTATCGATTACCTATGACTAAAAGAAATTGCTCACTTTTGTAACTATGTTTTAAAAAAGGTGTCTGCTGCAGATGCATCAAAAAGCGTCTGCTGCAGGCTAATCCGGGCCAACACATAATCCTGCGGGTATAGACTAATGATTCCGGAAACAGAAAATCCACAGGAGGCGAAAAGTGTCTGCCCGGATTAGCCTGCCCTTAATAGGCTGACCCGGGTCGATAAGTTACGCAGAAGTCGCAATGTCGGTTTTTCTCGCGGAATGGCTCATATTTCAATTTTTCAATTTTCTTTTTCTAGATGACGGGTTAACTGTTTATCAAGGCATTTCATAAATTCCCCACAATTCTTTTCTTCAAAAAGTCGTTTCCTGTATCAGTGTCAAAAGTCATGTGTGCAGTCACAAAAGAGGTTCATAAATTACCAAATGTGCAAGCTATTTATACACTCTTCTGAATATAAAATGAGCTGTCATGACGAAAATGCATGCCCATCCACGAGAAACACTTAACCCATTCCCTCATCCGACAATTCTGCAGCAAACGACTTCAAACATATTTTGTCAAAAAATAGAAAATCTCTATTATTGAATGGATAACCTATGACTAAAAGTGGAAAACATTGTGTCAAAAGGAGAAATTGCTCGTTCTGAGCAATTTGTTGTTTTGTCACTATGTTTTCAAAAATCCGTCTGCTGCAGAGGCGTCAGAAAGTGTCTATATGAGGCAAAGGGTTAAAACTCTTAAGACACTTTCTGACACCTTTGCAGCAGACGACTTTTGAAACATTTTGGCAAAAAGAAAAGATAGTTCATATAATAAGCAATTTCTCCTTTAACCAGAAGGTTTTCAATTTTTTTTTCAGTAATTAAACGTTCATTCGATCATGGGGATTTTCCATGTTTTTCATAAATGTTTTCAAAGTTGTCTGATCCAGATTCATTGTATGTGCGAAAGGGTTAAGTGGAGTATTGTGCAACAGTTGAACAGAAAAATAATATTTGTTTTCATTTAAACAAATTGTAAACAGGCTTAAAATAGACGAACCATTAATTTTGGGAAACGACAGTGAGACCACACCTCCCATAGTGAAACAACCCTGTATATTCTGGGGCTTAACAAAACATAATAAAATTTCATAAAGCATAAATTCTTTGGAGCTGACCCAAGGCAACATGATAAAATTTAGGTAATTCATCCTACCTGTAGACAAAACCCTTTTTTAAACCCTTTCATTTCCCACAATTCCTACGTGAAACAATTCTGAAGTAGACGACTTTGAAAACATTTTGACAAAAAAAATCTCAATAAATAGAGTTGAAAAGATTGTGGCAAAAGGAGAAATTGCTCATTTTGAGCAATTTCTCCTTTTGTCACAGTGTTTTCAAAAGACGTCTGGAACAGTCCCAGCATCAGAATGCATCTTCAAGTGGGAAAGGGTTAAACCCTTAACCTTATATGGCTACTTTAGGCACCTCTGAAGGAGACAACTTTGAAAAATATTGTTGGCAAAGGAGAAATTGTTCAATACAAGCATTTTTTTTTGTTTTACAACAATATTTCAATTCTGTATCAATATGGGACATATATTTTTTAAGATTAACCATTTCTTCCCACAAGAAAAAGTATACTTTCAATTTGTATTTGCTACAAATCAGATATTGTCAACATGGATATTTCTATAAAAAAAATACCATATCAGGTAAATGCGGGTTAACGCTTTCTGACATAAAAACACGGACCACTTTTGAAAACATTGTGGCAAAAGATTTAGAAATTACTCATCATCATGAGCAATAATTATTACTCCTTTTTTCCCCGTAATTGTTGTTTTTATCTAATAAATTTATTAATACACCTTCATTTATATGTATCTTCATATGTATGGAGAAGTATATGCAAATAAAACTAGAGCACCGCGTACGGCACAGACGCTCGACTGATAGAAAACAGTAAAAAAAGCTGAGCTGAACAAAAAACCTTAACCGGACGACCACGCCAGGGTCATGACAATAGCTCTCAAAAGTCGAGCTAACTAGAACTATCACTGAAGATGATAAATACCCCTTAACCCTTTCCCTCATACGACAATTCTGTAGCAGACGACTTTAAACATATTTTGTCAAAACATGGAAAACCCCTATAATTGAATGGATAACCTATGACAAAAAGTGGAAAACATTGTGGCAAAAAGAGAAATTGCACGTTTTGTGCAATTTCTTCTTTTGTCACTATGTTTTCAAAGAGCTGTCTGCTGCAGAGGCGTCGGAAAGCGTCTATATGAGGGAAAGGGTTAAACAGCACCTTGACCTACACCATAACTTAACAAGTAACTGGAGGATTGCAAGCAATACCATAGTCCCCTACCGGTTTGCACTTTTGAGTCTGTTTCTGTTGTCATAGCAACCCAATGTTTAGGTATATCAAGACAATAAAGTATGAAAATAAAGAAAGGGAAATAACTCAAAAATTAGGGAAGCAAGAGTTATGGTTCATGTGCACTGCACTCCCCCTTGATACGATGTATTCATGTGTGAAATTTCATAGCCATAGCTAGTATAGTTATGGAGATATGCTCCGGACAAAAATCAAGTATGAAAATAAAGAAAGGGAAATAACTCAAAAATTAGGCAAGCAAGAGTTATGGTTCATGTCCACTGCACTCCCCCTTGATACGATGTATTCATGTGTGAAATTTCATAGCCATAGCTAGTATAGTTATGGAGATATGCTCCGGACAAAAATCAAGTATGAAAATAAAGAAAGGGAAATAACTCAAAAATTAGGCAAGCAAGAGTTATGGTTCATGTCCACTGCACTCCCCCTTGATGAGATGCATCCATGTGTGAAATTTCATAACCATAGCTAGTACAGTTTTGGAGATATGCTCCGGACAAAAATCAAGTGTGAAAATAAAGAAAGGGAAATAACTCAAAAATTAGGGAAGCAAGAGTTATGGTTCATATGCACTGCACTCCGCATTGATGAGATGTATCCACATATGGAATTTCATAGCCATAGCTAGTACAGTTTTGGAGATATGCTCCGGACAAAAATTTGCCGGACTGACTGACTGACGGACTGACGGACTGACTGACGGACGGAGTGCAAACCTAATAGTCCCCTTCGGCACGCCGGTAGGGGACTAATAAGTAAAAGGGCCATAACTCTGTAAAATAATATGCAATTGTAACCCCTTTAGGATATGCACATCTCCTCTTGGTATAGAAGCTTCATGTAAAATTTTATTGATTTCCACCCAGTGGTTTGTAAGAAATAGGCCGGACAAAATATGGATTCAAAATATGGCTTCCGACCGACAGACAAACCGACACAGTGACTCCTATATACCCCCTCTTCTTCGAAGGGGGTACAATAATTAAATTAGGATTCTGTCCGGAAGACCCCTACATTTTTTTATCAAATGATATAAGGAATCCAGCGTGGCTTAAATGTTAGCATGGTGTCTGGGTAATTAGTGCCCCTGAGGCTGGCAGAGCGGTTACACCCTTGGGCAAGGCACATTTCCTAACCTAGGACTTGTTAAAGTCACCAAGGAATCATGAATAATTAAGAATTTAAGATGTGATTTAGCTTGAATAATGTTGAAAACTGTATAAAACCACATGTAAAATATCTCAATCAAATTAGCATAATAATGAGACTTCAATGGAAAAGAAAAACAAATTATGCAGAAATGCGCAATAAAATAAGATCCCAATTGATAAGACTGTATTGATACAGATGATGAATATTGACCGGCTGTCCGCACCAACATTTCAGGATTTATCTCACTGACAAGTCAGATGCCTTCAAAATTTGAAAGTATTTAACTATTGCATCACGTCTTTGTTAACCTTTTCCCACTTGTAGACGCATTCTGGCGCATCTGCAGCAGACGATTTTTGAAAACACTGTGACAAAAGGAGAAATTGCTCAAAACGAGCAATTTCACCTTTTGCCACAATGTTTTCAACTTTTTTCAGTAATTATATTTTCATTTATGCTTTTGCATGATTGTTTTCAAAGGCGTCTGCTGCAGATTTGTCGTATGTGGGAAAGGGGGTTAATCCTCAAAACATTCAAATACTAGAGGTTGTTTTTGGGAAAAACATATGTCTCCCCCAAGGGGTATTTGTCTGGCTGACTGTATTTTGTCAGTTAGTGATTTATTTTAAAAAAGGGCAATAACTCATCCAAAAGTAGGTCAAACTAGAGGTTGTTTTTGGGAAAAACATATGTCTCCTCCAAGGGGTATTTGTCTGGCTGACTGTATTTTGTCAGTTAGTGATTTATTTTAAAAAAGGGCAATAACACATCCAAAAGTAGGTCCAATTTAACGCCCTCGTAATATGCGCAACAAGACATTGTACGGATGACTCCTGTGAAGTTTCATAGAAATGTGGCAAAGGGGTTGTGAGATGAAGGCCGGACAAGAATGAAATGGCAATTTTAAAAAAAGGGCAATAACTCAACCAAAATTAGGTCAAATTAAACGCCCTCGTAATATGCGCAACTAGACGTTGTACCGATGACTCCTGTGAAGTTTCATAGAAATGTGGCAAAGGGGTTGTGAGATGAAGGCCGGACAAGAATGAAATGGCAATTTTAAAAAAAGGGCAATAACTCAACCAAAATTAGGTCAAACTAAACGCCCTAGTAATATGCGCAACTAGACGTTGTACCGATGACTCCTGTGAAGTTTCATAGAAATGTGGCAAAGGGGTTGTGAGATGAAGGCCGGACAAGAATGAAATGGCAATTTTAAAAAAAGGGCAATAACTCATCCAAAAGTAGGTCAAATTAAACGCCCTCGTGATATGCGCAGCTAGACGTTGTACCGATGACTCCTGTGAAGTTTCATAGAAATGTGGCAAAGGGGTTGTGAGATGAAGACCGGACAAGAATGAAATGGCAATTTTAAAAAAAGGGCAATAACTCATCCAAAAGTAGGTCAAATTAAACGCCCTCGTAATATGCTCAACTAGACGTTGTACCGATGACTCCTGTGAAGTTTCATAGAAATGTGGCAAAGGGGTTGTGAGATGAAGGCCGGACAAGAATGAAATGGCAATTTTAAGAAAGGGCAATAACTCATCCAAAAGTAGGTCAAATTAAACGCCCTCGTAATATGCGCAACTAGACGTTGTACCGATGACTCCTGTGAAGTTTCATAGAAATGTGGCCAAGGGGTTGTGAGATAAAGGCCGGACAAGAAATGTGGACGCCCTGGACAAGAATGAAATGGCAATTTTAAAAAAAGGGCAATAACTCATCCAAAAGTAGGTCAAATTAAACGCCCTCGTAATATGCACAACTAGACGTTGTACCGATGACTCCTGTGAAGTTTCATAGAAATGTGGCAAAGGGGTTGTGAGATGAAGGCCGGACAAGAATGAAATGGCAATTTTAAGAAAGGGCAATAACTCATCCAAAAGTAGGTCAAATTAAACGCCCTCGTAATATGCGCAACTAGACGTTGTACCGATGACTCCTGTGAAGTTTCATAGAAATGTGGCCAAGGGGTTGTGAGATAAAGGCCGGACAAGAAATGTGGACGCCCTGGACAAAAATGAAATGGCAATTTTAAAAAAAGGGCAATAACTCATCCAAAAGTAGGTCAAATTAAACGCCCTCGTAATATGCACAACTAGACGTTGTACCGATGACTCCTGTGAAGTTTCATAGAAATGTGGCAAAGGGGTTGTGAGATGAAGGCCGGACAAGAATGAAATGGCAATTTTAAGAAAGGGCAATAACTCATCCAAAAGTAGGTCAAATTAAACGCCCTCGTAATATGCGCAACTAGACGTTGTACCGAAGACTCCTGTGAAGTTTCATAGAAATGTGGCCAAGGGGTTGTGAGATAAAGGCCGGACAAGAAATGTGGACGCCCTGACAGACAGACAGACAGACAGACGGACAGACAGACGGACGGACAGACAGACAGACAGACGGCGCAGGCAAAAGCAATATGTCTCCTCCTCGTAATATGCGCAACTAGACGTTGTACCGAAGACTCCTGTGAAGTTTCATAGAAATGTGGCCAAGGGGTTGTGAGATGAACGCCGGACAAGAATGAAATGGCAATTTAAAACAAGAGGGCCATGATGGCCCTGGAATCGCTCACCTGATTTTTTTTTCACTTTAGCTATATAAGCCCCGCCATCTGGCGGGCATAATTTCCAACCAATCAACTTGGCTTTAAGGAATCTGATAGAGGGTCACCCTAGGAACATTTCTACAAAATTATTTGAAAATCGGCCTGACACTTTTGAAGGAGAAGATTTTTTAAGTTTTAACTATAGCAATAAAAGGCAAAATAGCCCCGCCCCCTGGCGGCCATGTTTTTTGACCAATCAACATGGCTTGAAGGAATCTGATAGAGAGTCATCCAAGGAACATTTCTACAAAATTATTTGAAAATCGGCCCGACACTTTTGGAGGAGAAGATTTTTTAAGTTTGCACTATAGCTATATAAGGCAAAAAAGCCCCGCCCCCCCCTGGCGGCCATGATTTTCGACCAATCAACATGGCTTGAAGGAATCTGATAGAGGGTCACCCAAGGAACATTTCTACAAATTTATTTGAAAATCGGCCTGACACTTTTGGAGAAGAAGATTTTTTAAGTTTGCACTATAGCAATATAAGGAAAAATAGCTCCGCCCCCCCTGGCGGCCATGTTTTTTGACCAATCAACATGGCTTGAAGGAATATGATAGAGGGTCACCCGAGGAACATTTCTACAAAATTATTTGAAAATCGGCCCGACACTTTCGGAGGAGAAGATTTTTTAAGTTTGCACTATAGCCATATAAGGAAAAATAGCCCCGCCCCCCCCTGGCGGCCATGTTTTTCGACCAATCAACATGGCTTGAAGGAATCTGATAGAGGGTCACCCGAGGAACATTTCTACAAAATTATTTGAAAATCGGCCTGACACTTTCGGAGGAGAAGATTTTTTAAGAATTTTGAAGTTTTTTCATTTCGTTGCCATGGAAAGCAGAATTATGCATGGATCCCGAAAATTTTAAGGAATTCTGGTGAGGACATTGAGAGGATGCTTTCTGTGAAGTTTCATCCCAGTTGACCCACCGGTTACAGAGGAGAAAATGTTGACGGACGACGGACGACGGACGACAGACGACGGACGACGGACGACGGACGACGGACAACGGACGCCGGACATAGGGCGATCACAATAACTCACCTTGAGCACTTCGTGCACAGGTGAGCTAAAAAGGGCAATAACTCATCCAAAATTAGGTCAAATTAAACCCCCTCGTAATATGCGCAACAACACATTGTACCGATGACTCCTGTGAAGTTTCATAGAAATGTGGCAAAGGGGTTGTGAGATGAAGGCCGGACAAGAATGAAATGGCAATTTTAAAAAAATGGCAATAACTCAACCAAAATTAGGTCAAATTAAACGCCCTAGTAATATGCGCAACTAGACGTTGTACCGATGACTTCTGTGAAGTTTCATAGAAATGTGGCAAAGGGGTTGTGAGATGAAGGCCGGACAAGAATGAAATGGCAATTTTAAAAAAAGGGCAATAACTCATCCAAAAGTAGGTCAAATTAAACGCCCTCGTAATATGCGCAGCTAGACGTTGTACCGATGACTCCTGTGAAGTTTCATAGAAATGTGGCAAAGGTTTTGTGAGATGAAGACCGGACAAGAATGAAATGGCAATTTTAAAAAAAGGGCAATAACTCATCCAAAAGTAGGTCAAATTAAACGCCCTCGTAATATGCACAACTAGACGTTGTACCGATGACTCCTGTGAAGTGTCATAGAAATGTGGCAAAGGGGTTGTGAGATGAAGGCCGGACAAGAATGAAATGGCAATTTTAAAAAAAGGGCAATAACTCATCCAAAAGTAGGTCAAATTAAACGCCCTCGTAATATACACAACTAGACGTTGTACCGATGACTCCTGTGAAGTTTCATATAAATGTGGCAAAGGGGTTGTGAGATAAAGGCCGGACAAGAAATGTGGACGCCCTGGACAAGAATGAAATGGCAATTTTAAAAAAAGGGCAATAACTCATCCAAAAGTAGGTCAAATTAAACGCCCTCGTAATATGCACAACTAGACGTTGTACCGATGACTCCTGTGAAGTTTCATAGAAATGTGGCAAAGGGGTTGTGAGATGAACGCCGGACAAGAATGAAATGGCAATTTTAAGAAAGGGCAATAACTCATCCAAAAGTAGGTCAAATTAAACGCCCTCGTAATATGCGCAACTAGACGTTGTACCGATGACTCCTGTGAAGTTTCATATAAATGTGGCCAAGGGGTTGTGAGATAAAGGCCGGACAAGAAATGTGGACGCCCTGGACAAGAATGAAATGGCAATTTTAAAAAAAGGGCAATAACTCATCCAAAAGTAGGTCAAATTAAACGCCCTCGTAATATGCACAACTAGACGTTGTACCGATGACTCCTGTGAAGTTTCATAGAAATGTGGCAAAGGGGTTGTGAGATGAACGCCGGACAAGAATGAAATGGCAATTTTAAGAAAGGGCAATAACTCATCCAAAAGTAGGTCAAATTAACCGCCCTCGTAATATGCGCAACTAGACGTTGTACCAATGACTCCTGTGAAGTTTCATAGAAATGTGGCCAAGGGGTTGTGAGATAAAGGCCGGACAAGAAATGTGGACGCCCTGACAGACAGACGGACAGACAGACAGACAGACAGACAGACAGACAGACGGCGCAGGCAAAAGCAATATGTCTCCTCCGGAGGGAGGAGACATAATAAAGCAAGTGGGCCATCATGTGGCCTGGCCTTGCTGTAGCATTTACCTGAATACAATGGCTCTATATGAAAAGGTGTCCATGAATAATACTTAAAGAAACTAGAAATATCACTGAAGATGATAAATACCCCCAAAACAGCACCTTGACTCAAAATATGGTTTACGACCGACCAACAAAAGGGCCATAACTCTGTAAACAAGAAAAAGTAACAAAGGGCAAAAACTGTATTTATGTCATTATGTAAAGTAGAGTTATGTTTCTTGTACACTGCACTTCCTCTGATTATGCTCTACCATTATATGTAGTTTTATTAGATTCCATCTATTAGTTATTAAGTAATTCTACGGACAAGAAAAAGTAACAAAGGGCAATAACTCTGTATTTAGATAAAATAGAGTTATGGTTCCTGTACACCGCACTTTCTCTCAATGTGTTGTATCATCCTATGAAGTTTAACTAAATTCCAACAATTTGTTTTAAAGTTATGCTCTGGACAAGACTCTACGAATAAGAAAAAGTAACAAAGGGCAATAACTCTGTCATTATGTAAAGTAGAGTTATGTTTCTTGTACACTGCACTTCCTCTGATTATGCTCTACCATTGTATGCAGTTTTATTAGATTCCATCTGTTAGTTATTAAGTAATTCTCCGGACAAGAAAAAGTAACAAAGGGCAATAACTCGGTATTTAGATTAAATAGAGTTATGGTTCCTGTACACTGCACTTCCTCTCAATGTGTGGTATCATCCTATGAAGTTTTAATAAATTCCAAGAATCAGTTTTAAAGTTATGCTCTGGACAAGACTCTACGAATAAGAAAAAGTAACAAAGGGCAATAACTCTGTAATTATGTAAATTAGAGTTATGGTTCTTGTACACTGCACTTCCTCTGATTATGCTCTACCATTGTATGCAGTTTTATTAGATTCCATCTGTTAGTTATTAAGTAATTCTCCGGACAAGAAAAAGTAACAAAGGGCAATAACTCTTTATTTAGATTAAATAGAGTTATAGTTCCTATACACTGCACTTCCTCTCAATGTGTTGTATCATCCTATGAAGTTTTATTAAATTCCAACAATTAGTTTTAAAGTTATGCTCCGGACAAGACTCTACGAATAAGAAAAAGTAACAAAGGGCAATAACTTTGTATTTAGATAAAATAGAGTTATGTTTCCTGTACACCGCACTTCCTCTCAATGTGTTGTATCATCCTATGAAGTTTCGTTCAAATCCTATGTTGCATTGTTAAGATATGGTCCGGACAAAATATGGCTTCCGACCGACCGACCGACCGACCGACGACCGACCGACACAGTGACTCCTATATACCCCCCCATAACTTTGTTTTTTGGGGGTATAATAATTTGATAAATAACTAGAGGTTGTTTTTGGGAAAAACGTATGTCTCCCCCAAGGGGTATTTGTCTGGCTGACTGTATTTTGTCAGTTAGTGATTTATTTTAAAAAAGGGCAATAACTCATCCAAAAGTAGGTCAAATTAAACGCCCTCGTAATATGCGCAACAAGACATTGTACCGATGACTCCTGTGAAGTTTCATAGAAATGTGGCAAAGGGGTTGTGAGATGAAGGCCGGACAAGAATGAAATGGCAATTTTAAAAAAAGGGCAATAACTCAACCAAAATTAAGTCAAATTAAACGCCCTCGTAATATGCGCAACTAGACGTTGTACCGATGACTCCTGTGAAGTTTCATAGAAATGTGGCCAAGGGGTTGTGAGATGAAGGCCGGACAAGAATGAAATGGCAATTTAAACAAGAGGGCCAAGATGGCCCTAAATCGATCACCTAATTGATAGTAAATTAGTAGCAAATATTTAACTGCAAATATCTGGGAAAATTTTATCAAGGATTGCAAATGAAACTGCAAGGAGTGGACACTTCTCAAGAAACGGATTTTAAAATGTGGGTATTTTTCTCACTTTCTGATGCCGCAGCAACCAAAGTTCTCAATAGAATTTAAATCTTTGAACAATTTTGAAAGAGGACCACCAAAGGAACATTCCTGTGATGTTTTGTGGAAATTGTTCTATTGGAATGGTAGGAGTTGGTTGTCATTTGTAGCTAAAAGTTCAATTTACCCCTTTCGTGATGACGCCTGGTTGATATGTTGTGTAACCAATCAAAACGGCTTAAACAAATTAAATAGAGGATCATTACAGTAAGATTCGTATTATATTTTCTTAAAATCAGACAAACACTTTCATAAAAATGTAATTTTCAAATTTTGTCATTTTGCCCCTTTTCTGATGCCGCCTGACTGCCATGTTTTTTGACCAATCAGTATGGCTTGAACAATTTTAATAGAGGGTCACCCAAGAAACATTTCTACCAAATTATATTTGAATCTGACAGGCAGATTCGGAGGAGAAGATTTTTAAAGTTTGGACATTTTGTCCCCTTTCTGATGCCGCAGCAACCAAAGTTCTCAATGGAATTTAAATCTTTGAACAAATTTGAAAGAGGACCACCAAAGGAACATTCCTGTGATGTTTTGTGGAAATTGGTCTATTGGAATGGTAGAAGTTGGTTGTCATTTGTAGCTAAAAGTTCAATTTACCCCTTTTGTGATGACGCCTGGTTGCTATGACTGTGTAACCAATCAAAACGGCTTTAACAAATTAAATAGAGGATCATTAAAGTAAGATTCGTATTATATTTTCTTAAAATCAGACAAACACTTTCATAAAAATGGAATTTTCAAATTTTGTCATTTTGCCCCTTTTCTGATGCCGCCTGACTGCCATGTTTTTCGACCAATCAGTATGGCTTGAACAATTTTTATGGAGGATCACCCAAGGAACATTTCTACCAAATTATATTTGAATCTGACAGGCAGATTCGGAGGAGAAGATTTTTAAAGTTTGGACATTTTGTCCCCTTTCTGATGCCGCAGCAACCAAAGTTCTCAATGGAATTTAAATCTTTGAACAATTTTGAAAGAGGACCACCAAAGGAACATTCCTGTGATGTTTGGTGGAAATTGTTCTTGCGGTTCAGGAGGAGATGATGTTTAAAGCTAAAAGTTAACGCCGGACGGACGGACGGACGGACGGACGACGGACGACGGACAAAAAGTGATCAGAATAGCTCACCTTGAGCCTTCGGCTCTAGGTGATCTAAAAAAGGGCAATAACTCATCCAAAAGTAGGTCAAATTAAACGCCCTCGTAATATGCGCAACAACACATTGTACCGATGACTCCTGTGAAGTTTCATAGAAATGTGGCAAAGGGGTTGTGAGATGAAGGCCGGACAAGAATGAAATGGCAATTTTAAAAAAAGGGCAATAACTCAACCAAAATTAGGTCAAATTAAACGCCCTCGTAATATGCGCAACTAGACGTTGTACCGATGACTCCTGTGAAGTTTCATAGAAATGTGGCAAAGGGGTTATGAGATGAAGGCCAAACAAGAATGAAATGGCAATTTTAAAAAAAGGGCAATAACTCATCCAAAAGTAGGTCAAATTAAACACCCTCGTAATATGCGCAGCTAGACGTTGTACCGATGACTCCTGTGAAGTTTCATAGAAATGTGGCAAAGGGGTTGTGAGATGAAGACCGGACAAGAATGAAATGGCAATTTTAAAAAAAGGGCAATAACTCATCCAAAAGTAGGTCAAATTAAACGCCCTCGTAATATGCCCAACTAGACGTTGTACCGATGACTCCTGTGAAGTTTCATAGAAATGTAGCAAAGGGGTTGTGAGATGAAGGCCGGACAAGAATGAAATGGCAATTTTAAGAAAGGGCAATAACTCATCCAAAAGTAGGTCAAATTAAACGCCCTCATAATATGCGCAACTAGACGTTGTACCGATGACTCCTGTGAAGTTTCATAGAAATGTGGCCAAGGGGTTGTGAGATAAAGGCCGGACAAGAAATGTGGACGCCCTGACAGACAGACGGACAGACAGACAGACAGACAGACGGCGCAGGCAAAAGCAATATGTCTCCTCCGGAGGGAGGAGACATAATTAAGTAAAACATGAGAATTTTAGAGTGTCTACGACTGTTTAGTTTGTCCTAGTGACCTGGTAAATTCTTACTCGATAAGACCCATATCTGAACTTAGCCTAAATATCATTTAGAATTTAATATTCTGACAAAGTTTCAACATGCTCATGTCAAAAATGCAGCCTCTAGTGTATATTCACTAGATTTTAGTTAATTTGGCCTAGTGACCTAGTTTTTGACCTGAGATAACCATGCTTACCAACCTTTTCTCATCCTCAAGGGGGAGTTTCATAATCTCAAAGTGGGGGATTGGGGTTTGAAGGGGGAGATTTTCAGCGCCATGAATTTAACAGTAGAAATGTTCACAATAGAACGGAATTTAGATAACTATGCAGGGATACATGTACAATACTTTCAATATTTAATATATATTAACAACATTTTAATTTACAGACATACTTTTGAATGAAAAACACGGGTACCAATGGAATAAAGACACATGGAGAAGAAATATACATACATGTATTAATCATTTAGTTGAGCTACACACATTGTTTTGAACTTGTTGAAAGAAAGGGCCTTTTATCAGTGACAATATGTTAAAAAGTTGATGTTAGAAAATGATTGTAGTAATTTTCAGTACATTTATCCTCATGATTTGATTTTAAAAAAAGAAAAAAAAAATTTTTTTTTTTTTTTTTTTTTTAAATTTTCGAATTTTTGAAAATCGTGAGTTTCTCCCTCACGATCGTGGGAGTGGGGTTACGCCCTTCAAATCGTGAGACCCACGATTGAATCTGGAGGGTTGGTAAGCATGGATAACCCATATTCAAACTTGGCCTAGACAATTCATAAAGACGAACATTTTGACATATTTTCAACTGTTTTTTCTCAAGTTAAAAATATGGCTTCAAGATTTAACGAACCTGACTCATATTCATACTTAGCTGCGATATCATCAATACAAAGATGTAGCTTCCAGACTATTAACAAGATTTCCTTCAATTTCGCCTAGTGACCTAATCTTTAACTGGACATGACCCATATTCATACTTGTCCTAGATATCAGCAAGATATTTTAACAAACTGAATAAGTTAAATGAATATTGGATGAAAATAGTAGCCACTAGAGTGTTGACAAGCAATTTATTGACGATAAACGACGCTGAACGACGGGGAAAAGGGGATCACAATAATTCATTCGGAGACACCTGCCTTATAACAGATTAGGTGGTTCACTTGCAAATCAAAACCATGTGTTGAGGTCAGGAAAATCTGTCATACATAAAAGCTTGCATACAACTTATGTAACTTTACTCACAAATATTTAAATTTTGATTCAGAATAAAACGTTTATTATATGTTAAAGCTTCATTGCATAACTTGTAACTTAGATAACAAACATAGAACAGTAACCCTGATCTGCGAAAAATGATGATGTCATATGTATATGTACATAGTCTGCAATTATTGTGAGTGCCTCCATTTTTTGTGTTTGCTTATGAAAATTAAGATGACTATAAAGGAGCATTATTTCTTGTATTTAACAATCATCTAATATAAGAATATACTTTGATTGCGGCTCGACACTATTACATACATGTATGTTAAATGGATTGTTCCGTCAAGTATCTAGGATAATACATGATAGGTTACTCCTTTCAACATAGGACACATCTGCAGCAGAAGACTTTAAAATCATTTAGTTACACAAGAGTACCGCAAACGGTACATAATACGCCCGTCAAGAACTTCTTTGTAAGTTTCCTCTTTGTTTTGATATATTGTTTGTTTGTAAAAAGTTAATAAAGTCGTTCAGGAATAAGTTGTTAAAGAATAATGGGAAACTATGAAAAATGCGTAACTCATGCAGAAATTGACAAATATTCTAAGTCCAAAAAGGGGCATAACTCATTCAAAAATTGACGAAATTCGAGGAAATGTGATCTTGATCTGTGACACTTGATTACAAAGCCATATACATAATTTCAGCTCAATACATCAAAGCATGTAGGAAAAAAGTGCGGAAAACAAATATTCTAAGTCCAAAAAGGGGCATAACTCATTCAAAAATTGACAAAATCCCAGGAAATATGAACTTGATCTGTGCCACATCACTACAAAGCCTTAAACAAAATTTCAGCTCAATAGCTCAAAGTATGTAAGAAAAAAGTGCAGACAACCCGAACGGACATGACCATACCATAATACGTACCGTTTTTAAGTAACGGTCGTATAAAAACTATGGAAACTCTCTTAACCCTTTCCCTCATACGATAATTCTGCAGCAGACGACTTTGAACATATTTTGTCAAAGAATAGAAAATCTATAATTGAATGGATAACCTATGACTAAAAGTGGAAAACATTGTGGCAAAAGTGAAAATTTGCTCGTTTTGAGAAATTTCTTCTTTTGTCACTATGTTTTCAAAAAGCTGTCTGCTGCAGAGGCGTCAGAAAGCGTCTATATGAGGGAAAGGGTTAAATTAACTATTGTATAGATTTGAAAACATTGTGGCAAATGGAGAAATTGCTCATTCCGAGTAATTTCTACATTTGGCCCAATGTTTGCAAAGGTCTTTTGCAGCAGCGGCATCAGAAAGCGTCTGTATGTGGGAAAGGGTTTTCAATCTAAAATATTTTTAAGTCAAGTACCTAGGATAATACATGTTAGGTAACACCCCTTTCCAACATACTACAAATATGCAGCAGATTATACTTTGAAGTAATTTTGATTAAAAAACTTATAATGGAAACTATCTTTATACATTGTATAATTAAAGAATAATTACACACTAAAGTTGAAAACATTGTGGCAAAAGGAGAAATTGCTCATTAGTTTTCTAATGTCGGCCACTGCAGACGCATCAGATTAAGCATCTAATATTTGGGAAAGAGTTAAAAGAAAATTGAAATTTATAAAGGCTCAAAATGTTGCATGTCTTTCACAACTTAAATTTTGTTCTAGATGGTTTATCAATATTAAAATGTTGCTCGTAAAAATAAATAATGATAAGATTGCAAACAAACATAAATTCTTTAATAAAAATTATGTTGTGCAACAAAAAAGAAATATGATATTTTGAAGCTAGAAACTAGCTCTTAGCATGCAAATTCTGAATTGAAATAAAAATAGATTCCCTTCTATAACCTGTTCACTATTATAGATGACATCCCACGGCGATGTAGCAATATGACTAATGGAAGTTTTGTTGAAATAGCAAAACAAAGCAAATTGAACCAATCTTGCAATATTCCACATGACAGTTTCATCTGTGTCAAAATGATATGTCCAATATTCCAGCTATTACATATTTTTCATCATATTTTGTCAAATTATAGAAAATCTCTATAATTGAATGGATAACCTATGACTAAAAGTGGAAAACATTGTTGCAAAAGAAGAATTTGCTCGTTTTGAGCAATTTCTTCTTTTGTCACTAAATGTTTTCAAAAAGCCTTCTGCTGCAGAGAATTCAAAAAGCATCTATATGAGGGAAAGGGTTAACCCTTATACACAAACATACATTTTCGGACACCTCTGAAGCAGACAACTTTTAAAAGCATTGTGGCAAAAGGAGAAATTGATCATAATGCGCAATTTCTCTTTTAGCCAATTTATGTTTTCAAATCTTTACAAAAATTTAAATATCCCTTATAATGGAGATTTACCATAATTCTGCCTTAATGTTTTCAAAGTTTGTTGTATGTTTGAAAGGGTTAAGCTCTAACATCCATATATATATATATAGTAAAAATGTTTAGAATGTTTTTATGTTTTTAGAGAGACTGCTCAGTCGCCTTCCCGGATAGTGTTCTTGATCGAACGAGACGTTTCCATCTTGAACTTCTCGACGGGAATGATAGAAAATCTCCATAATTAAATGGATAATCTATGACAAAAAGTGGAAAACATTGTGGCAAAAGGAGAAATTGCACGTTTTGTGCAATTTCTTCTTTTGTCACTATGTTTTCAAAAAGCCGTCTGCTGCAGAGGCGTCAGAAAGCGTCTATATGAGGGAAAGGGTTAAATGAAAGTACAATAATGGAATAGAGTTGAAAACATGGTGACAAAAGGAGAAATTGCTCATTTTGATAAATTTTTCTATTGTCACCATGTTTTCAAAAAGCCTTCTGCTGCAGAGGCGTCAGAAAGCGTCTTTATGAGGGAAAGGGTTAAAGAAGTCTGCTGCAGATTTGTTGAATGTGAGAAAGGGTTAAAAAACAAAGCCCTATGCTGTGTGCATTCAAAATAGGATTTAAGGGTGAAATGAAGAATTTTGATCATGAAACCGGCATGTTATCTTAACCCTTTCCCTCATATAGACGCTTTCTGACGCCTCTGCAGCAGATGACATTCTCAAAACAAACAATTTCTCCTTTTGTCACAATGTTTTAAACTCTATTTAATTATCAATCCCTCATTAATAGAGAATTGTCACGTTTTTGCCAAGATATTTTCAAAGTCCTCTCCTGCAGATTTGTTGTATTTGGGAAAGGGTTAACCCTTTCCCTCATACACAATTCTGCAGCAGCCGACATTGAACATGTTTTGTCAAAAAATAGAAAATCTCTATAATTGAATGGATAATCTATGAATAATAGTGGAAAACATTGTGGCAAAAGAAGAAATTGCTCATTTTGAGCAATTTCTTATTTTGTCGCTATGTTTTCAAAAAGCTGTCTGCTGCAGAGGCGTCAGAAAACGTCTATATGAGGGAAAGAGTTAATTAAGAGCTCTGGTAAAATAGAACTACTTGTTTCCCACAAAGTTTTTGAAAATTTGGCTACTGCAGAGGTCAATGAGTAATTAAATCAATTGAATAACGAAACGGATTGATAAATCAACATCAGTGGGCGAAACTAAGAGAAAATGATTCAGTCTGAGAAATAGATTGAGACAGAGGAGGCCGTAACTGTTACATTTATCACAGACACTACTGTGCTGTAGTGTATATTATGTAAATATGGTTTGAGACTTCATTACGTCATATATATCCTTTCCAAGTAGATTCCAAAAGATCTGGAGCAAATGGTATTGAATATATTCTGGACAAAGATTTATGAAACACTGCTTTAAACAAAAGTTTGTCTATGATTTTTGTAAAGAGTTAGGAATCCGCTGTGGTCGAGTGGTTAGCGTCGGGGATTTCGAAACCGGGTGTCCCGGGTTCGATCCCCAGTCGCGGCACTACAGTCATGGTGGAGTGCCCTTGGGCAAGGCACATTTTCTAGCCTAGTACTGGTTTGTTTACCCAGGGATCATGAATAATTAAATTTAATTGCGCGCTAAATGACCTTAGCTGTCGATGCACCATTAAACAATATACATTCATTCATTGTAAATAGTTGAAAACCTTGTCAAAAAAGGAGACATATGGGTTGTTATTAGGCTAGCAATTTCATCTTTTGCCACAATATTTTTAAAAGGCCAACCCTCTGTATGATGCGTTAAATCCATCTGCATGTGAGAAAGAGTTTCACCCTTACCCTCATATCATACAGACGCTTTCTGACACCTCTGCAGCAGACGACTTTTTGAAAACACTGTGACAAAAGAAGAAATTGAAGAAGAAGATGCCACAATACTTTCAACTCTAATAAATGATTACAAATTTTTGTTTAGATGTTTTCAAAGTTGTCTGTTGCAGATTTGTTGTATAAGGGAAACGTTAAAAGTATTTGGTATGAACTGACAGACCGCTCTTGAAGTGGATTGATCTAACTACATCAACATTGAGTTGGTTGATTATTTGTTATTATAGGATGGGTTACCCAAATATTGCGGTATTTATAAAATTTGATAATTGTTGTTGTTGCATTACCAAAAGTATTATCTTCAGTATAAAACACAGATAGTATGCATGAAAAGATTTTTATCTTTAAATGACAGTATTGAGAAATACTAAGCTTCTCTTTCAACTATGTTACGATCAAGTTGACATTTTACGACTGATAAGCACCCACTTAATACCCAGTAATGGTAAGTTAATAATGGATTTGACTAGTTTAATATATCCGCGAGTTTAAAATTTAATGGGTAGATTGTGGTGTACGACGTCTACTTATTCCAAATTTCAGATCGTGATCTTTTTAATAAGAAACCAGAATGCATGTTTTTAGATCATGATTCAGTATAAGTTTCTTTTTTAATTGAATTAGTGGGGAAATAAATCGATTATACTGCATGAATTTGACATGAAATTAAAACAAATAAGAACAGACATACAATTAAAAACAAGAGGGCACATCTGTTTTTACTCTAAATTCAATGATTTGTATGAAAAACCTCTATAAATGAAACTATAATGATTCAATAGAGTTGAACAAATTGTACGCCATAATTATAGATAAGAGTTGTAATCCGTACAGACTGATAACCGGTAGTGTGTAACTGACGTCACAGGAAGTTGAATATATACAAAGATGGTGACAACCATAGGCAAGCGATAACAACGTGAAAACACTAAAAGCATATATCTTGGTAGTTAAAGAATGTAAAAAAAAAATAGTTACATCAAAATGATACATTACTGTAGGGCTATTTAGTGATATAGTTTAAACTGAGCAAAGATTATTCCTTTAAATGGACCCATTCACAATTACAAACGGTCCTTCACAATTTTCTGACAATGTCAGACAAACCCGTTCATAATTCTCTATTAAAATAATTAACTATTTAACTTGTTTTTAAGACAAAAAGTATAAAATTCTCGACCGGTCGCTGTTGTTTACATTTTTAAATGCCGTAAATTCATTCAGGAGTCGCATTTTTACCGAATATGATGTTTAACCGATTCAAATGTTTAATGAAATAATTTATATCTTAAACATACATAAAGTATAGGGAGTTGGGTTTTATTTCGTTTAATCATTTTTTACCTATTTCGTCTAGTCAATTTAACCGCACGTTGGAATAAAATAAAATTGCGGACGATTTAAATTGTTCGCTGATGTGAATTCAAGTTTTAGCATGTATTAAAGTGGTAAAGAGATAAGCTGCATATTTTTGAGACTCAGGTCAATGTTAAATATGTTTTATTTAATCGTTGCAATAGCTGTCTATGATGTAAACAGGATAATTTTGATCGCTCCGGTCTTATTTAAATAGACAACAACCTTTTATTCAGTGGCATAGCTGTAAATTGAAATTCACAATTTTATACTCAATATTGCGGTAATTACAATAAGCAATATTTCGACAATTCATATTGCATTGTGAACATTCAAATTAAAAGACAGCATTTGAGTACAGAAATCTGGACAAGAGTTTGATTTAAATTCTGTAGAACCTGGGTAAAAGGACATTTGTGTCAATGGGTCTTTTAAAGGAGTCCTTGCGTCTATTTAGAAATATTAGGGTATCTTGATGTCTATTTAGAAAGATTAGAGTATCTTGACATCTATTTAGACATATTGGGGTATCTTGATGTCTATTTAGAAAGATTAGAGTATCTTGACATCTATTTAGAAGTATTGCGGTATCTTGGCATTTATTTAGAAGTATTGGGGTATCTTTACATCTATTTAGACGTATTGGGGTATCTTGGCATCTATTTAGTTGTATTGGGGTATCTTGACATCTATTTAGTAGTATTGGGGATCTTTACATCTATTTAGACATATTGGGGTATCTTGGCATCTATTTAGTAGTATTGGGGTATCTTGGCATCTATTTAGACGTATTGGGGTATCTTGGCTTCTATTTAGTTGTATTGGGGTATCTTGACATCTATTTATACATATTGGGGCATCTTGATGTCTATTAAAAAGTATCAGGGTATCTTTACATCTATTTAGAAGTATTGGATATCTTGACATCAATTTAGAAGTATTGGGGTATCTTGGTGTCTATTTAGAAGTATTGGAGTATCTTGGCGTCTATGCAGACATAGTGGGTTATCTTGACGTCTTTTTAGAAGTATTGGGGTATTTTGGCGTCTATTTAGAAGAATTGGGGTATTGTGGCGTCTGTTTAGAAATATTGGGGTATCTTGGCATCTGTTTAGAAGTATTTTGGTATCTTGGCATCTGTTCAGAAGTATTGGGGTATCTTTGCGTCTAATCAGATGTATTGGGGTATCTTGACGTCTATTTAGAAGTATTGGGATATCTTAGCATCTATTTAGACGTATTGGGGTATCTTGGCATCTATTTAGAAGTATTGGGGTATCTTGGCATCTAATGAAAGGTATTGGGTATCTTGGCATCTATTTAGAAGGATTACGGTGTCTTAACGTCTATTTAAACATATTGGGGTATCTTGACATCTATTTAGACGTATTGGGGTATCTTGATGTCTATTTAGAAGTATTGGGGTATCTAAGCATCTATTTTAAGACGTATTGGGGTATCTTGACATCTATTTAGAAGTATTGAGGTATCTTGATGTCTATTTAGAAGTATTGTTGAGTTTTGAAGTCTATTTAGAATTCTTTGGGTTTCTTAATACATCCACTTTACATTTTGCATTGTGAAGTCAAAATATAAAATTGCATTACAAGTACAGAAATGTGGACTAATGTTATGGGCTTAGTTAGTTGAATATGCTAATTTTTCATTTTGTTATTATCCTGCTGCGCATGTTGCCCAATAAATGACAGATGATAAAACGAGCAACCGAAAGTCTAAATTGTTTAGACTAGGGTTGAAGTTTGACCAACATTAGTAATAGCATTAGAGATGTACACAGAACTGTTTTAAAACTCTTTCAGCGCCACAGGCAATATTGAGGATTTTGCAAACAATGCAGATTCATCTGAGTCAGCTCGTAACGAGCTGTCTCACCTGAAATCAACATCGTTTGCCTTTTAGTTACCAAAATAGTCCAAAACTTTCATAAATTGAGAAATGGAGACACCCGATTTTGAACATGGAAGAGTCTACTTCGGTGCTGAAAGAGTTACAAAAAAACCCCGAGTACTTTCAACATGCACTTGCTCTTGAATGATTTAACAAAAATATGATCTAATCAGATTCTTTTTTAAATCATACAGGAGCAATTCCCTGAGGGGTAGGGTCATATTTTTGTTTAAGCATACAGGAGCAAGTCCCTGTGTGTCATCCTTTAACCAAGTCGTTAACTGAACAAAATACAAAAGGCAATGGTAAACCTACCTTCACATCTTTATTTCCTCTTGTCTGAAATGGGATTATTCATTCAAATAGAAACTTCTTATTCCCTGTGTTTTCGACTAACTTGAGAGTATACAATACGCTGGTTTGTCAATCTTAGGGGAAGTAACTTATTAGAGAAGAATTTTCTTCCCTGCGTTCTATTTATGAATGGAATAAAAACGTTTAAGGTCAAAGGATACCAATTAATTCCTTCTTTATTTCCACGTAAATCTACAAGTAAAACCCTCAATGGACAAATTTACTTCATGTTTTACAGGTGAGACACCCTAAATCATTGAAAAAGGTTACTTATCAGCTATATAAAATAATCTAAAAAAATATATAATGGGTGGGGAATGTGTTCCTTGCATTAGGACGAAAGCACTCAGCGAAGATTGTTCCCGTCATTTGGCACAAAATTGGTTTTATTATATACCCTTATTTCACTATCAGACAAGGTCAATATACCAAAAATGATTAAATCAAACAGTTCCAGTGCATGCTATACATATTTACAATGAATGTTAACGCATTGTGACAGATTCAATGCATGTTTTTTGTGGTTTTTTTAATGTAAGTCCTACTGGTTGTCTTAGTTTTTCGGGGTTTTCTTCTCTCGTTTTTGCTACACGTCAAAATTTATAATTGGTCACTTTTAAAAATTCTTCTTCGTTGAAACTGACAATATGAAATAAGCAACATGTTGCATTATGATTCATTATTACGTTCTTGATGAGCCTGCGTACACTAAACATGTGTGTGTTAATAAATTAATTCAACCGTGAACGTCTTATATATTCGACCTTTTCGAAGCGCGGTGCAAGTTTGCAATGAAAATTGTGTACATGTATCGATAGCGATACCAGAAAAAACAAGCAAAACCACCTGAATGAACAATGAGTATCGTGGCAGAGCGATTGGTATGATTGAAGCTGGGATCCCTTTGAGGCAGGTGGGTGTTTTATCTATGACACAGTACATTTAACTTTCAGAAACTCGTTAAAATATTAAGACAAGGCATAGCGACTTCCAACAATTATTTTATAATTAACATTTCAGGTTTCAAGAACATTCAACATACGGCGCTGTACACCATCCAGTGCCTCTGGACCAAGTTTCAGCAGACCGGAAGTGTGGCTGATCGCCAACGACGACCTAAACAACATGTCTCCACACAGAGGCAGGACCGATACATCGTTTTATCCCATCTTAGTGATCGTTTCTTGACATCATTGATGACAGCAAAACTTACTTTGGACAGACATGGCCGTTTTGTGTCATCTCAGACCATTCGCAGCACCGACTAAAATAGGCTGGATTGATATCAAGACGCGCCAGGAAAGGTGTTATACTAAGGATGAGGCATCGCCAGGCACGTCTGCAATGGGCTAGGAGGCACTCTCGCTTTACAAGAGCTGACTGGGCCAATGATTTGTTTGTTGATGAGACACGCATAAGGCTGCGTGGCAAAGAATGTCGGGTCTATCGCCGTCGCGGGGAGAGAGACATGTCCTGCTTTACAAGAGCTGACTGGGCCAATGATTTGTTTGTTGACGAGACACGCATAAGGCTGCGTGGCAAAGAATGTCGGGTCTATCGCCGTCGCGGGGAGAGAGACATGTCCTGCTGTGTTCAGGAGAGTGAAGCATACGGTGCAGGTTCAATCATGATTTGGGCGGGTATTTCTCTACACAAACAAACACCAGTCGTAATGATAAATGGAATCCTGACGGCGAGACAGTTCAAGGAACAAGTAATTGCCCCTGTTTTTATACCACACGTGAGAGCCACTCTTTGTATGCGTCTTGTCCAGGACAACACCCTAAGACAGCCGCCAGAGCAACACAACAGATGCTCCATGACAATAATATCCGGCTCCTTCGTCTCCATGCGAAGAGTCCAGACTTGAATCCCATTGAACATGTTTGGGATATTCTGAAACGAGAGATTAGACGACATCCCCAGCCACATAATCTTCATGGTCTTGGATAGCTTGTACACACAACGTGGAATGCCATCCAACAACAGTATTTACAACGGTATATTGCCTCAATGAGATATCGCTGCCGAGCAGTTATTGCTGCAGAAGGTGGTCAAACTTGATACTGATATTGTGTGACTTTAATATTCTGGGTCACTTACTTTTGGCTTATCGCGTGGGTCATGAACAGCTTCAATCAAACTTATTTATACTGGCAGTTTTTCTCAATATAATTATATTTCGGATAAAGCGAATAGTTAAGAGTTTTCTGTCATTTCTTAAAAAATGTGGCTTGAAATTCTAAGTGACCAAATAGAACTTTTGGTTCGTGTAGATGATCTACATTATTGAGACTCAACCAAATGTTGCGGTGTTAGTGCCAGTGACATTTTCTTTATCGGTACTGTTTATATGCAATAATTATTCCTCATAGCCTTTAGGTGGGGAACATTTCGACTTTAGAAATCCTTTAAATGAAAATAGCTCTCGCATGTATATTCCGATTATATCAATTATTGGAACCAAAGATAATGATATTTTTTTATTTTCAAAATTTGAGACAAAATACTTGCTGGTGATAACATCTCTGTATAGCAATGACGTCAGTAATTACGTGTTCTGGCATCTTTGCAAATACGAGTCGTATTGAGAGCAATGCTTTCTGGTAATTATGATTTAAGCCAGCATTGTTTTTAATGGGAAGAAGCAAGAACAAAACATAGCGCAGATTGAAAATAACATGAAATTTAAATTTTGTTTTGAATAGTGGCTTTACAAAATACCTCAAATTAATAAGCTCTTAGATAACTTTTGCTCCCTACTTGTCTGCATCTCGTCATAAAACGGTGCCTACATGAAACATCAAGGCGCTATAAATATAGCAATGCAATTCATATTTTTAAAATAAGGATTCTAATGAAAACAAACAATGGTTATATTCACCAGCTCATTATTTAAAACATAAATTGTATTCCCTAAAAATCAGTATAAACTGGTGTACATGTAATCAGGTGATGGGGTGTTTGGGGACGAGAATGAATAAAATATTATCCCTATAAAGATCAACGTATATTTCGAGGGCTTGGCGTGAAACGGTTGTAACTAAAATTGGTATTTGTTTACCAAGGTTAATCACCTCGCCATAAAGTTTTTATAAGTGTTAAACATTTTTCTTGGTAAACAATGGAAATTTAGGTGCCATTGCTCGTTCTGAGCAATGGCACCTAAATTTGCATTGTTTACAAAGGGGTCAAAATTGCCCCTAAACCAGGGTTTTCAAAATAGGGTTTAAGTTACAACCGTTTCACGCCAAGCCCTCGATCTGTTAGATCTATGCACTGTTTTAATTTTACATCACCCTGTTGGATTACAATGAAAAATTACACTTATATTAATTCTCAGTGCATGTATTTTGCATGGTATTTGTGGATTATGTGTAGAATACATATGTAAGTATATCACATTAAACTTGCATGTACTTTTAATGTGCCGGTACCAGCATACACACATTTTTCGCATTCCACGTACTATTTTCTTTTTATATAAGTATCAAGTTTGTCTTTTTAATAAATATATCACTACAACTATAATTGACCTTTAGTTTATAAATAAAAAGTGTGTGATACTCTGAGTTTGAGAACCATTACCTTTGCTGTTGGTCAGTCTTCCCGCTATCCATCAGCCAATATCCCCTAAACCGAGTCAATATCTTTTATGTAACTTGGTACAAACGTAAGAACAATAATTCCATTTAGTTATTCATTTTTCTTTAATAATTGGCATTTACATGTTCAATTAGGTTAGACGCAATGCAGAAAGAAGTATGAGCTATTTCCAAAGATTCTGTCTGGCGCCTGAACAAATATAATTGACTGGAATTTTAAATTTTGAAAGAAAAAGAAAGCGTTAACCATTCCTATCTGTCTGTTAATAAGGATGTAAGACCATGCAACAATCCCATTTTATGTACAGTAACATATATACTTATAAATGAAGAGGATTAAATTGGTCTTTATTGTATATGAGCCATTATACGAGAAAATTAACATTGTGGACTCTGCGTAAAGTATCGAACCGGATCAGCCTAAGCATGCCGCGCAGGCTAACCCGGACAGACACTTTTCGCCTCCTGTGCATTTTCTATTTCAGTAATCATTACTCTATACCTCTATCTCCCTGAGACGGAATGTGTCTGCCCGGATTAGCCTGCGCGGAATGCGCAGGCTGATCCGGGTCGATACTTTACGCAGAGTCCATAATGTTGGTTTTCTCGTGGTACGACTCATATCTATACTATATCTTATCACGCAGCTAACTTGATTTGTGTTATGAATATTCATTCTGTCACTTTGTGCTCGGTTTGGGCAAACAGACAGCATTTATATATCATAAAGCGCTGGCATATGCATATAGGACAAGGCGTGGGTGTACTCGAGCGAATTGTCTAAATCAGACAGGTATTCGAGAACCCACAACACAGAATTTGGAGGTCAAAGGAAATTAAAAACGTAGGATACGCTTCTTAAGAACAGAAATATCTTGACAAATGAATTAATGAAAAACATTGGGAAAGGGGAATAACTCGATATCAAGCTGAAAATAGAACAAATATGCCCTATTATCGTTCTCAGAAACGTTAAACCACTCGATACAGCAAAAGCATTCCTCGTATATTTCAATTGCAGACACGTACGTGCTGTTCGAATCTTTCCGATGTGAAACTTTACGGGTTTAACCCTTTCCCACATGCAAAACGCGGCAAATTAACACCCTTAACAGCGTTGTGAAGAAATAGCCAATAATGAGTCATCCTTTCGTTATAATAAACCAACAGTGTGGACTGTGTCTGCGTAAAGTATCGACCTGGATCAGCCTAAGCATGCCTCGCAGGGTAACCCGGACATACATTTTTCGCCTCCTGTGGATTTTCTGTTTCAGGAGTCAATACTCTATACCTCTATCCCACCTGAGACGGAATGTGTCGGCCCAGATTAGCCTGCGCGGACTGCACAGGCTGATCCGGGTAGATACATAATTTTGGTCGACTCATATACTGAAAAGGTTAATATTTTATCTCCGTTACAGAAAGCCAGCGAAAGTATTACTTGGTCATGTTCAACCTTCAAAACTGAAACACAGCACAGTCTTTTACATCTGTGAAATTCTGAAACTTTCAAAACAGTGAACATTCAATAGTTCAATGTTATTATCATATAGACAATGTACCCAGTACAAATGGACTTAATTGCAAACAAGCTACAAACACGCTTATCCATTAGGAAACGTAACTGTCGGAATAGATCTGGACATGTATCATAACATATGAGCGTTGCTCCAGGACACCCAACATTATAGTAGTTAGGACAAACTGACAAACCTGTGCTTAAGACCACATTGTAATAGCAGTTCCATGTATACAGCGACCACATTTTGAGTTTCCCAATTATTCATTTTCTATATAAATGACCCTTGAAATACAGACCACCTGTGAACAAAGACCAGATTGATGTCTTCCTATTGGTCTTTATACACAGGTTTCACTGTACCAATTGTTGGTGTAGATTAATCTGCGCATCCAAACGATTTCATTTCGATGTAAACTGGTCATCACATTTTCTTGAAAGTTTCTGTTCAAGTGTTCCGCATTTCATGTAGATGCAGAATATACTTTGCGGATGCGGAGGCTGATTTGGATCTACACAGTTCTTAAATGTCGTGAATCTTTTACATAGAGCGCCCTTGATATTGGTACGACTTTCGTTGGAATTTCATAGGTCATTGTAGAGCTATTAGACAACGTGGCGTTTATGAGAGATTGACAGCAATTTCATTAGTCTACCGTCGACGACTAATTCATACAAATATTCCCATAAATCCACCATTTATTGTCGTTTATGAGGCGACTGGTTAAGAACCGCCTCATGGAAAAAATGTTAGTTTGTGAAGGGATCTTCTTCCATTATAAAATAAATGTAATTTATATGCGCTGTATGTTTGTTAGTGTTTTCTCCGAAATCAACATTATTTCAGTTATATCAGTTATATCACGGAAAAAGTTCACTTATACGTTATCCCTGGGTAAACAAACCAGTACTAGGCTAGGAATTGTGCATGACCATGACCAACGTGACTGGGTATCGAACTCTCGAAACCCGGTTCCAAATCCCCGCGCTAACCACTCGGCCACGGCGGAATCCAGTATAACCGCTGTAAGTCAACCACCGTGAAGATTATTTCATATTCCTTATTCCTCATTCCTTACTCAATAGTTGATTACTTGTTCCTTAACCTTTATTCAAATGTGAAGTTGGTTTCTTGTTCCTTGTTCCTTATTCCTTATTCGTTACTTTTTCAGATTTGATCTAAGGTACTGCATATGTTGATGTTGCCAACCACAAGTGTGATGTTGTTGTTATTGTAGATGTTGGCGGAGATCTATAAGTAACTATAATATAACCTGTTACTTATTCAAAAAACCTGTTACTTACTCGACCGTTTTCATGAAAAGAAGCCTTTTCTATCCAAAATATCATAGAAACTGCATATGTTGATGTTGAAAATCACAATGTTGATGCTGTTGTTGTTGTAGATGCTGACAGAGAGCCATTGGTACATTTTAAATCACCTGTTACTTATTCAAAAACCTGTTACTTATTCGGCCGTGTTCAAAAAAAGAAGCCATTGCTGTCCCAAATAATATTCAAAATGCATTTGTTTATGATGCCAACAACACTATTGAGGTTGTTGTTGTTGTAAATGATGAGCTACTGGTACATATTAAATCACCTGTTACTTATTGAAAAACATGTTACTAATTCGACCGTTCCCTGTTCCGTGTTCCTTATTCCTTATTCGATTATGAAGTTGGTTACTTATTCATTGTTCCTTGTTCCTTATTCAAACGTAAAGTTGGTTATATGTTCCTTGTTCCTTATTTGTTAATTACTCAGACTTGATTTAAGGTACTGCATATGTTGATGTTGCCAACAGCACTGTTGTTGATGTTGTTGTTGTTGTTGTTGTAGATGATGAGAGAGAACTATTGGTACATTTTAAATCACCTGTTACTTATTCAAAATCTGGTTAATCATTCGGCCTTTTTTCAAAAAGAGAAGCTTTTGCTATCACACATTTCATTCGAATTGCAAATGTTGATGTTGCCAACCACAATTGTGATGTTGTTGTTGTAGATGATGAGAGAGACCTATTGGTACATTTTAAATCACCTGTTACTTATTCAAAATCTGGTTACTTATTCGGCCTTTTTAAAAAAAAAAAGCCTTTGCTATCACAAATATCATTCGAATTGCATATGTTAATTAATGTTGCCAACCACAAACCCCCGCAAATTTGATATTGTTGTTATTATAGCCCCTGACGGATATCTATAAGTAACTATAAATTAACTTGTTACTTATTCAAAAAACCTGTTACTTATTCAAAAAACTTGTTACTTATTCAAAAAACCTGTTACGTATTAAAAAAACCTTGTTACTTATTCAAAAAGATATGTTACTTATTCGGCCGTTTTCATGAAAAGAAGCATTTTCTATCCAAAACATCATTGAAACTGCATATGTTGATGTTAAAAATCACTTTGATGATGCTGTTGTTGTTGTTGTAGATGCTGACAGAGAGCCATTGGTAAATGTTATATCACCTGTTGCCGTGTTCAAGAAAAGAAGCCATTCTTGTTCCTTATTTGTTACTTAATCAGATTTGATCTAAGGTACTGCATATGTTGATGTTGCCAACAGCACTTTTGTTGATGATGTTGTTGTTGTTGTTGTTGTTGTTGTTGTATATGATGAGAGAGAGCTGTTGGTACATTTTTAATTACCTGTTACTTATTCAAAATTTGGTTACTTATTCGGCCTTTTAAAAAAAAAAGCCTTTGCTATCAAAAATATCATTCGAATTGCATATGTTGATATTGCCAACCATAATTGTGATGTTGTTGATGTTGTAGATGATGAGAGAGACCTATTGGTACATTTTAAATAACCTGTTACTTATTCAAAATCTGGTTACTTATTCGACCTTTACAAAAAAAAAGCCTTTGCTATCACAAATATCATTCGAATTGCATATGTTGATGTTGCCAACCACAATTGTGATGTTGTTGTTGTAGATGATGAGAGAGACCTATTGGTACATTTTAAATCACCTGTTACTTATTCAAAATCTGGTTACTTATTCGGCCTTTTTTTTTTAAAAAGCCTTTGCTATCACAAATATCATTCGAATTGCATATGTTAATTAATGTTGCCAACCACAAACCCCCGCAAATTTGATATTGTTGTTATTATAGCCCCTGACGGATATATATAAGCAACTATAAATTAACTTATGTTGCCAACCACAAACCCCCGCAAATTTGATATTGTTGTTATTATAGCCCCTGACGGATATATATAAGCAACTATAAATTAACTTGTTACTTATTCAAAAAAACTGTTACTTATTCAAAAAAAATGTTATTTATTCAAAAAACCTGTTACGTATTAAAAAAACTTGTTACTTATTCAAAAAGATATGTTACTTATTCGGCCGTTTTCATGAAAAGAAGCCTTTTCTATCCAAAACATCATTGAAACTGCATATGTTGATGTTAAAAATCACTTTGATGATGCAGTTGTTGTTGTAGATGCTGACAGAGAGCCATTGGTAAATGTTATATCACCTGTTGCCGTGTTCAAGAAAAGAAGCCATTCTTGTTCCTTATTTGTTACTTAATCAGATTTGATCTAAGGTACTGCATATGTTGATGTTGCCAAAAGCACTTTTGTTGATGATGTTGTTGTTGTTGTTGTTGTATATGATGAGAGAGAGCTGTTGGTACATTTTTAATTACCTGTTACTTATTCAAAATTTGGTTACTTATTTGGCCTTTTTAAAAAAAAAAGCCTTTGCTATCAAAAATATCATTCGAATTGCATATGTTGATGTTGCCAACCATAATTGTGATGTTGTTGATGTTGTAGATGATGAGTGAGACCTATTGGTACATTTTAAATAACCTGTTACTTATTCAAAATCTGGTTACTTATTCGACCTTTACAAAAAAAAGCCTTTGCTAACCACAATTGTTATGTTGTTGTTGTTGTAGATGTTGAGAGAGACATATTGGTTCATTTTAAATCACCTGTTACTTATTCAAAATCTGGTTACTTATTCGGCATTTTTCAAAAAAAGAAGCCTTTGCTATCACAAATATCATTCGAATTGCATATGTTGATGTCGCCAACTACAATTGTGATGTTGTTATTGTTGTAGATGTTGACGGAGGTCTGTAAGTACCTATTAAATAAACTGTTACCTATTCAAAAAACCTGTTGCTTATTCGTTAATTATTCGACGGTTATCAAGATGTTTGAGTTTGATATCAAGAAAATCCATTCGAACTGCATACGTTGATTTTGCCAACAGCAAATTCGATGTTGTTGTTGTTGTAGTTGCTGACGGAGATCTATAAGTAACTATAAAAGAAGCCTTTTCTTTCAAAAACATCATTGAAACTGCATATGTTGTTGTTGAAAATCACAATGTTAATGCTGTTGTTGTTGTTGTTGTAGATGCTGACTGAGAGCCATTGGTACATTTTAAATCACCTGTTACTTATTCAAAAACCTGTTACTTTATTCTGCCGTGTTCAAGAAAAGAAGCCATTGCTGTCCCAAATATCATTCAAAATGCATTTGTTTATGTTGCAAACTACAATCTTGAGGTTGTTGTTGTTGTAAATGATGAAAGTGAGGTACTGGTATACATATTAAATCACCTGTTACTTATTCAAAAACCTGTTACTTATTCGACCGTTCCCTTTTCCGTGGTCCTTATTCCTTATTCGAATGTGAAGTTGGTTACTTGTCCTTTGTTCCTTATTTAAATGTAAAGTTGGTAATATGTTCTTTGTTCCTTATTCGCTACTTAATCAGATTTGATCTAAGGTACTGCATATCGAGGGCTTGGCGTGAAACGGTTGTAACTAAAATTGGTATTTTTTTACCAAGGTTAATCACCTCGCCATAATGTCTTTATAAACGTTAAATATTTTTTTCTTGGTAAACAATGGAAATTTAGGTGCCATTGCTCGTTCTGAGCAATGGCACCTAAATTTGCATTGTTTACAAAATGGTCAAAATGGCCCCTAAACTAGGGTTTTCAAAATAGGGTTTTAGTTACAACCGTTTCACGCCAAGCCCTCGATATGTTCATGTTGCCAACATCACTGTTGATGATGTTGCTGTTTTTGTAGATGGTGATAGAGACACATTGGTACATTTTAAATAACTACAGCATCTACAACAACAACAAAGTACGTTGTACGTAATGGTGAAATAAAATCTGTATCCCAGTATGCATAAAATATGCATCTGCAAAAAGTAAATTGAAAAATAAATCAGGTTTTTGAATAAGAAACAGGTGATTTAATATGTACCACATCGTTGTGGGTATAGTCGAAGAAAATACATGTGTATACAATAGGGATGGCAACGGTTACCGATATTACTAACCGGTTACTCACAATTTTGTAACCGGTTACCCGGTTAACCGTATATATTCATAGACAATAAATATCCACTGTTATTGTTGCTGTTGTTTGGCTGTTAGACAAATTGGTAGGCGAATTAAGGGAAGTCTGGTCTTCTGACGGATGTTTTAGTCGAATATGGTTGCACATGTTACTGGTTCCACCAGTCCAGACAGTTCATTACCACACAAACTGCACTTAACACTTGAATCCTCAGCACAGCGTTTGAAATACTTCCATACTATAAAATAAATATGTGTATTGTGTATGAAATAAATTTGTGTGAAATGATGGATAAAACAAAATGTTTTTAATTGTTTCGTATCAGGTTCTATTTATTATAGAGATCTAACTGAGCGGTGTACCACGAAAACCGACCTTAGGGCTTTTGCAAACAAAGAATATCTAGATCAACCGTGTAGTTTAATCTGAATCTAGGAAAACACGTCATAGAAGCAGCCATGATACTTCGGACAAATAATATAGGTCTAAATCATATCATATACATTATATAAATTATGGTTGTGCAGCCAGATAGTAATATACAATTGTCCCAAATAACCTAATGTTCGTTTTCCTACATCGCTTAAAGAAATTGTGGATCCAAGGATTTAAAAGTAATGCAAAAGAAAGAAAGAAAGAAAGAAGGAAAGAGAGTATACGCTCTCCTGGTACAAAACGTTTAATCACACATTTAAATGTTTTATAGATTATATTATGTTACAACAACCAGGGGCGTAACCAATGTGTAGGCCGCCTCGTTAGAAAATCAACATTGTGCACTCTGCGTAAAGTATCGACCCGGATCAGCCTAAGCATGCAACACAGGCGTACCCGAATATACACTTTTCGCCTCCTGTGGATTTTCTGTTTCAGGAATCACTACTCTATCTACCCCCGCCCCCCCCCCCCTTTAGACGGAATGTGTCGACCGGATCAGTCTGCGTGGATAGCGCAGGCTGATCTGGTCGATACATTACGCAGATGTGTATCGCCGTAGCTGCATTTTGGGGCATATTTAGAAAAAAATGTGTAGGCACGTGCCTACAGTGCCTAAAGGGAGCTACGCCCCTGGCAACAATATTAATGATAACAAGTATGAACCAAATGAAATGCCCGGAAGATGTAGTGAACAATATTCAGTTAGTGCCGACATTGTGAATGATCGGGTTTGACGTTTGTCATTTATTCTCTATTTAAATCACTATACTACATATAAAACACAGGACAGGAACAATGACGAGCGAACTGTCTATTATCAAGATACAATATGCATAATAAATTGATATATACTTTCTTGGTAAACATAAGTAATTGGTGCTATTTTGTAATGAAGAGATATGTCATGGTATCATCACCGTTACATATTTGTGACCAATGAAATCCTGATCAGCCTATACGTTTGGTCAATCTGGTCTGGATCGTTAGTAGCGCTGTAGTTGTATATATTCATCCTGAGAGCATTCGGAACACTAGTTAAGATTCTAATTAAGTATGGACTATAATTCAAATTGACATTGATTTACAACCTTTGAACGTTGGTTTTAGTATCGCATAAATCACCGACATTAATGAATATGATAACACATTCGACACAAAATACTCTTAAACACCGCGTTATCTGTATACCAAATGTTTAATGACAGCCGCGCAGATATTTGTTCGAGAAAATGATAAATGATATGAAACGCCCTCACGGAATATTCAAGTGTCTTTTATTAGCTCCACGGTCGAAAAGTCAAACGAGCTTATGTCATGGCGTATTGTCTGTCATGCTTGTGTGCGTGCATTAACTGTTTGCTTAACAAAACGTCTTCTCTGTAACCGCTGGGCTAATTGGGCTGAGCCTCCAATTGTTTTATCCCTTCAATGTTCTCTCCTAAATTCCTTCATCGTTTTGAGTTCCATGCACAGTTCTGGTTTTCATGGCAACCAGAAAAACTGGTTGACCGACTTCAATTAATTTGTAGAAATGTTCCTCGGGTGAACCTCTATCAGTTACCTTAAAGCCATGTTGATGGGATGTAACCCATGACCACAGGGGGTGGGGCTGACTTGCATTAATAGGCCATGTAGTAATTTATCCGTAAAATCTTCTCCCCCGAATTTCGAATAATGTTGTAGAAATGCTCCTTAATGTTCTATATATTGGTCGAAAAATATGGCTGCCAAAAGTCGGACTGTTTTACCTTATATGGTTATAGTGACAACTTTAAACAAATGTTCCTCTGAAATTAATGAAGCAGATTTTCAATCAATTTTTCAGAAATATTCATTGGATGACTTACATGGCTATAGTGAAACGTTTAGGAATGTTCTCCGACGAAAGTATCCGGCAGATTTTAAAATATTTTTGCAGAAATATTCCATGGGTGACCCTCTTTCAGGTTTCTCCAAGCTGTGTTGATTTGTCTTTAAACATCACCGCTTTTGGCGTAGTTGTGCTTTGTCATAGTATATATATACAAATGACATTCCGAAGTCAATTACTAATGACATTCCGAAGTCAATTACTAATGACATTCCGAAGTCAATTACTCGCGTACCACACGTTCTGATTGTTCAGTAAATCAAATTTGAATTTCTATAAAATCTTCTATAATTGAGCCGTTCCACGAGAAAGCCAATAGTATGGCCTCTGCGTAATGTATCGACTCAGATCAGCCTGCGCAGGCTAATCCGAGTCGACATATTCCGTCTCTGGGAGATAGAAGTATAGAGTACTGATTCCTGAAACGGAAAATACACTGGAGGCGAGACGTGTCTTCCCGGGTCAACCTGCGCGGCATGCTTAGGCAGATCCGGATCGATACTTTACGCAGAGTCCGCAATGTTTGTTTTATCGTGGAACTGCTCAATTGTCGAATGTAAGACCGGGCTTCTAGGGTTCGATCTCCCCTTGAGGAGGTCATGGTGGGTTGTCATTGGGCAAGGTACATTTCCCATCCTAGAACTGGTTTATATCACATATGGATCATAAAAACAAGTGTTCTGTCATCGTGGTATCATATAATGATTACTGTCAAATGATTTGTAAAGTCATACTGGAATACATAGTTACATTACTAACATCACCTTGTCGGCCATTTTGATATGCAAATATGATGAGCATTAATAGAGTACATTAAAAGAAATGTGAAAAAAAACACACCAAGGAATATGAGTACTCAAAGCAATCATCTCACTGAGACAATTATTTTGAGTACCCACAACGTAGGATTTGAATGTAAAATGAAGGATTTTAGAACATGAAACATTCTCCTTATCTAGAGCTCTGATAAACATCTAGCAATCTGCTTAAAATTAATGGATAATGATTTGAAATGCAGAAATTCCATTTGGATACAGATTATAATGAGAATCAATTGAGATCCTACAAGTAAATAGTACTCTCTTTTCAATGAGGGACCCGCCCTAAGTGGTGTACTGGTAGAGCGTCCGCTTACGGTGAGGGAGGCGGCGGGTTCAATCCCTGGTCGGGTCATATCAAATACTTTAAAAATGGTATTAAATGGCTTGGGTTCCTGGGCGCTCCGTGTTGCGAGGTTATCATTGCGACTGACTGACTGGCTGATGTAAGGATAGATGGACCAGCAGTACTGGTAACTTACCCAGCAAACGCCGTAATATAACTGAAAGGTTGTTGAAAGCCGCATAAAACACCAAATAATCAATCGATCAATCAATCAATCAATCAATCTTTGCAACGAACTTAAGCGTAGTTATTTCATGTATAGCAAACTATATGGCTGCGCAATAAAGAGGTCCACATTAAAAAATGTTTGCCAGAAGAGCCTTTCGGTGTCTTATTATCTCTTTCACCGCCGAGCTTTACAAAGTCGACTCTTCCATGTTGAACATTTGAACCACTCCATTACCCGTTCAAGAGGCAATTTGGTAACATTTATTAACTAAGTGGCAAACAATGCAGATTTCAGGCTCGTTACGAGCTGTCTCACCTGAATCTGCACTGTTTGTAAAAGCCTTAATTACCTTTGGAATTCAGAACGAGATCAAACGACGCGGATGTTTGCCTGTTGGTCTGGATATACTCTACACTGTTCGAAATAACCTCAGGTTGTTGTTGTTATTTCAGAACGAACATCGAAATTCCTATTTAACCTGTTCGTAAAAATCCCAATAGGTTGTTTATCCTGTGATATGACTTAAATATAGCAACTAAAAATGAAAAATGACTTAAATATAGCAACTAAAAACACGCTTGCAAATAGATTTTCCTGTTCATACTTTATTATTCCTTTCTTATTTATATTTACACCAATCAGTTCAAAGATTAATTACAAATCATTAAAATTGATATTATATAAATAAATAATGTTCTTCTATATTGTATTTCAGCTAGTGCGCGCCCCTCGTCCAATTTTGCCTCATATTCTTGATGCATAATTATAACACACTTATATCAGTACTGTAATGGCTGCACGACCTAAGCCAGCGTGACAATCATTTTACATAAACGGTGAAGACAATCCTGTTCTTTCAATGTCAAGAATATGCAACACGTAGGTGTTTTAATTACGTCAAGAGTATATAAGAAATTCAGATAATGTAATAAATGGGCAGTTCAAAAGGTAAAATTAGAAATAAGAATAATTTGATATAAGTTGGGCTCTCTGCAGGACATATTAATTGTTAACTTTGGATAAGAAAAAAAAAATGTGAGCAAACATCTTTATTAAGAAAATTGAAACGAAAGTCGTGAGTTTTGTGAAAAATGTGACAAAGTCGACCACCGTCCTTTTTGGCGCTCATTTAGGTTAATCCGGATAGAAACGTGGAACGTTTCCTTTGAAGACAAAATTGCATTTTCCATAGTTACTTGATTTGTACATAGTTTTAGTGATTTGTGTAAGCAGAACACGTTTTTGATTTTGATTTTATACGACCTCTCGTTAAAAAAAGTCATATTTTGAGAACGTATCTATCTTTAAGATCATTCCTAATTGCCAAAGGCTGGAAACAGTGATATTTTAGGAATGATGTATTAAAAATTTAATTTTTTTTTTACCAAAGGGTCGTCAACCGCGACTGGATCTACAAATGGATAATGTGAAAAAGGCGAAAGGTTTTGAGCAACTTCATCAAATATTAATTTGATATCGAAATAATGTTCTAATTTAAAATCGATGATTTAAAAAAGTTTTCAGTAGCAGACGAACCATTCAGTCTGAACAAACAGGTGCGTGTGACGTCTGTTTACGTGTTCACCGACCGTCCATCTTGAAATGTCAACTTTACCGGATGTTGATGTAATCGTAAACCACCAATACGGTCTGTTCTGGAATGTGACCTCATACGGCGAACCTTTGGTGAATTTTAAACTCACAGATCGTACGTGCATGGCACCTACGTTGCCGTCTGCACTGACTTCCAAGTTATCTGCTTCCTGTGTAATTGCGTTAGAGGTGAAGGTCAACTTGTACCTCACGTCTGCTCCAACCATAATGGCGTCGATCAGAGCTTGTTTGGACCCAGCAAGGACGGTACCATTTTTACTGTTCACCAAGACCCTGTTCCACGTTCTGGTGTCGATAAACCAGGTCATGGGCTTCTTTTTTACCGTGGTTCCGCGGCTGAAGTACTCGCCGACATTGAAATACTCGGTACTTTCCGAACCGGTAGTCGTGAGAACTCTCCAATCCCAAAACACGTCGTCCGTGAATCGCTTAATATCCTGTTTCGATACCAAACTAAGAATCTGAGCGTTAATATGTCCTCCTCTGACGTTAATCTGGTCTGGCTGCACGGTGATTGCGCCGTCTATGAGCACCTTGATTCGATGTCCAGTCTCGACAGCGAGTCGCAGAAGTTCGAGCGATCCGTCTTCTAGATTACCGTCAGCATCGTGTTTGAACGCCATTTGCCAGCAAGAGTCGGCAAACCTGCAAGTAAACAGTGAAATGTTTTGTGTAGAGAGATAGAAGATACCTGGTTTTTTTTCACTGCGAAGTCTAGACATGTTCTTTAACCGTGTGACCACCAAACGTTATATTTTAAAGATTGGCTACTAATATGCGTCAAATTAAATATATCTTTTGATTGTCGAGAATTGAAATATATCTCGCTCGTATATCTCAACAAATAATTGAACCGTATTAAGCGATGTTGGGGTCTAATTTGCTCTACGCTTTGACGTCATATAAATTATATTTCAGAACAACTAATGGGGTTTGTACACCTATACACTAAAAGGTATTTTTTTTGTTAGAAGATGTATTTATGTATAAGCGGACGACGTATACTCTGTTGAGATATGCGGATGGACAGGCTCGTCAAAGTCTTCACCGTACGCAGATTCAACAAGACCCCCCAAATCACTCAATTCACAATAATAAATTATATATTCTCATTTTCTGTTCATGCTTTCATGCTAACCAAAAGGCGTGTAGCAGAGGGTAAAAGACAGAACAAATAGTAAAAGCGAATCACCTTTGACCTAACACAGCGAGCACTTGGACATGTGTTAGCTTTTGACGAGCACTAGTTGAGCATTAGGTTTGTCAGGGCAATCTTTTGAAAACGCCTCAAATAAAGTTAACAACGACTGTAATCGGTATTTGACGCATTTGTTTGCAATGTTCAATCAAAGCATTTTTCAGGTGAAACTCTGCACTGTATAACTGGGCGAGACTCCTTCCCAATAAGATATCAGTAAGTCGGAGCATGTACTAGCCAAACCAAATTAACGTTGCTCAAGGAAAACCGACCTTGTAGTCTCAATCCTATCTTATACTCAGAGGTCGAGATAAAGAGGATTATACGTCTATTTCTTTTATTTTATGTTCTATCAAAACCCAATGACGATTGAAACGACGAGTCTATGCGGGTACACATGTTTGGTAAGGTTTTTCATTGTGCGCAGATGCATTAAGACCCTATATTTCCAGACATATATGCAAAATAAGATTATTTTTTTCGCACAATGAAACAATTTTAAAATGATTAAAAGTGTACAAACACGTTTTCAACTTCATTATCGTTTGAAGAGGGTTTTAAAAGGGCGTGCTTAATTCATCTTCTGTTATTTACAGTATATAGAGTTGACCTATCACATCACTTGGGCAACCTTAATTCATATTCTGTTATTTACAGTATATAGAGTTAACCTATCACATCACTTGGCAGTCACTTTAGTTGTATTTTGGTAAGTGTCATTCATATGTAATCATTCCAAAGTTTGGATGCTAAATTCAGAGAAGTTAGAGCAGGCAGTGATTGTATTAAAACTGATTTTTACATACCAGTTCATAGACTGTTTCATACTGCTGTTTCCCCGTTTAATATGCTCTCCAACGTTCCATCGTGATATATCAACTGTACCGTCTGTGGACCAAACAGAGAACCACCAATAGTCGTCGCCTTGGAATTCCAAATTTGGACCATATTTACGTTCACTAACGTGCCACAGGGACTGTCCAGCAACAAGCGTGCGATCATACGACACTTCGAGATTGTCCATACGAACGCCGTACCCTAAACATCTGTCCACAATACGTATGTCGGCGCCAGACTCCGTGGCATAAACTACGTCGGTTACACTTCCGGCTATGATGGTACCATCTTGTGTGTGTGAATAAATGGAAGCTGGTGATTTTCTGAAAAGGCAAAATTATATCTTAATGTATGAATATGCTTGCAGAATGCATCCTGTCGTCTACAGAGTTACGATAACACCATGTCAGTGTTTGATCAATCACGGTTTACATGTGGATAAAAGCTTGACCTAAAATGTACACAATGTCAAGATACTTCCTTTTAATAATAATATTCATTTACATCTCATAATTGTACATGTATACAATACACGCTGAAATACATCAAATCATACACTTGAATAGAAACAAACAATGCCACTCTAGCATCGGGTATAATAGATGGAGAGATCTCACAAGTGCATGCTACCATATAAAAACACTCATTGCGTAACTTCAGACATGATAGATAGGCACTACTCATGTTAATTTCCCTGTCTTCAAGCTCAAGTATAGAATATATTAATTGCCATATTCAAGTGCTGTTGACAATATACTTTTTGAGTGACATTTTGTGAACAATGAACCTTATATGTAAACCTTCAAGTTATCTTTTTATGTGAAATCAAGCATGCGTAAATGTGAGAATGCTGGATTGTGTTTGATACTTGTGTCGCCATTCTGCATTGCGTTTCTGACGAGTAGGGATCTAACGAACATAACGAAATAGATATGTAAAGCCATGTAGCAATTTCATATTATAATTTTTGCTACGACACATTTCCAATACTTTAAATACTGTGATTGTTACATCATGTGCAGGGTTTTATGAGCTCACAAAAGAAACCAATTTAATTGGTAGGGAACAGTGAATAATTGTATTGACCAATAGCTTGATATTCGTCCGGTCTACTTTTCCCGTGCAAAATTCTACATGACAATATTTTGATTGGCCAGTACAATTTGTATTCCTCCACATACCTATATATTCATTTTCGCGGGCTTTTTCTACACAGCTTGTCTTTGACAGTCAGTCGCTTGATATTGTAAACAATTGGGCATCAGAGCATAGCTCATATTTCGTTACGATCAGCGTTAAACTAATTGATTGATTTTTTTATTGGGGTTCAACGCCGTTTGGCTGTTAAACTAATAAGAGACTGAGTACAGGAGATGTTTAAATAAGCAGACAAAAAAGCTGACATCGTTTGTGTCGGCATCGAATATACTCCTTCTTAAAAAATAAGTCCTTCTTGGCTAAAAAAGAATGAATTTTCTTGGACATCATTATACTAGAGCATGCATGTTTTCAAATAGCAATACAAACTTATAGCTTATAAAAGTAGATGTACGTTTGAGAAACAATAAAGTGAGATCCGTGCAAAAAAGGTTGTAATAATTCAGTTCAATATTTCTTTATTGTCGGAAATGTCATTTCAACAAAATAAGCTATGTATAGCTTTTTATCGACATTTAAATTATTTGAATGTATACCTACAATATAGCCAAAGTACACGTGAAAAAGATACCGATTAGGCTTAAACGCAAAATGACTATATCTACATGTTGTAGTTACAATCATTCTATTCAAGTCATCTGTGAACTAAACTGCATATAACAAGTATAAACCTTTTTACAGCATGAGGATGTATACCATATATCAAATATATTAATATTCATTCCGATTTCGTGTATAGAAATGACAGAACTGTAATACCTTACATGCAAAATTAACCGGAACATTATAAGATGCAGTGAAACGAAGAAATCGCATTTGTTGACGAAAAGTTAAATTAAATCAAGACATTGAATACAGGCTTGCTTTTGATGGTTTATATTACAATAAAATTATTCACGCCTTTAATTTCCGTAATTGCATTCATTCCAAAGAGAAGTAACTTCAAATGGTTAGAATATATGGTTACGCGTGTCCCGAATGAACGTAAGGTAACCGTTAGATATCAAGACAGACAGAGCTATCGTGATCCGTGTCTGACGCTTTAGGTTCACTGTGTTCCTATGATTATTGCAGCCCCAAATCATTTTTTCTCTCACATCCTTTACCACATGAAAAAGGAAATGACACAAGACCCCGCTTTGTTCGGAAATCTAAGTTGTTGTCTCTCAGGGCACACCAACATGGACAACGTACAGATTGCTTTACACATAACGTAAGCATAACCTTTGAGAAAGTATCCTGTCGTTAAACAAAAGATGTACTATATGATAAATATATCGGTAGACGTGAAATTGATTGATTGGAGTAATACGTAAACGTCCCTGCAACAGTATTACTGTTTGTAAATATTACATGTTATGATTAATTTAAACTATAAGAGTATTCCCAAGACAGCATCGTTCTTTTATACAAAATAACATCACCAACAATAAATACTTACTTTATGTACCATTGCATGTCGATTGCATCCCCATTTATACCAGCAGACACGTGATTACCAATGAAATAACGAGCCATGTGCACGTGGCCAGTAGAACACAGATTGACGAACCAAAAGTAGGGAACCTCTTGGAAGGTATCATAAGCATTCTTACTGACATGGAACAGCGCCTGAGCACACACATTGTTTTCAATAGTCTGTGTGTTTTGGACGCTTGTTAGATATCCATTTGGGCCCCAGGATGGAATAAATATACGGATTTCTGCTCCAGTTAAGGAAGCTTGAAGGAGTTCTTCTTTTTTCCCATAAACCCCTGTTCCGTTTCCGGTATGCGCATATACTAGTGACCATCTTTGGTGACAGGAAGCTGAAACATAGAGGATAACTATTTGTTTCGGTCCTAGATTCACACGGGCTATGCAACCGGTGAAAATAACTGTATGGTGACCACGAATGGAAGAACTTCTTCACCTTACACATAAGCAACAATTGTTTTGCTTCTTTTAAGCCTTATCAGACCAATGGCAAATGAACCCGTCCATGCAAAGAAAGGTACATGTTGATATAGCTGAACAGGATATGTCCAGATCACCCTATCCGTCTCATGTGTTTGATCAATATCTTCACAATTCAACAGAGGGTTAGACAGAAGCCTTTGTAAGTTACTTGCGAAACGAGTATATCTAGGTCTATATCGATACTACTCGCATGGCCATGCTGTATATTGTTCCATGGATTATCATGCTTAATTAACTCTTTTAGCGCCGAATTGTTTAAAGTAGACTCTTCCATGTTCAAAATCGGGCGTCTCCATTTCTCATGTAATAAAAGTGTGGACTATTTTGATAACTAAAAGGCAAACAATGCTGATTTCAGGTGAGACAGCTCGTTACGAGCTGACTCACCTGAATCAGTATTGTTTGCAAAAACCTCAATATTGCCTTTGGCGCTGAAAGAGTTAAAGTCAGGATAAACAGTGAAACGTATTACAACTGATTGATACAGTTAGTTTGAATACACCAGGATCCATTAAATTGCACCTTTCAAAATGCCACTTAGCTTTAATCAATAATAATATTGTAGAGGTGTTTTGTTGTTAACAACGATTAGTTTGTGTTTTACAATCAACAACATACTACACATGAACACAGAAATTGCTAACATTTGATGTTTCAAGCAATGCTTTCAGAATAGAATTATTAAAGGATGTTTAGTAATTGGATATCGATACTTCTTTTACTGTGTAAAATGTCTTAATTCATGTAATTCAAGACAAATATTGCCAAAGAATATAATGTCGATACTTACATGCGGCTACTTCTCTAACAATGTTAGAGAGTCCAAGCATTAGGAGCCATAACAGTTTCATCATGACTATACTGAAAAAAAGGAGAAAGAAATTCAAAACAATGCAGCTCCTATACCACATTATCCCCCATCACCAGAATGTATTGAATATATGACATTGAGTTTAAATTCATTTTAAATGTATATAGGATGCACTGGAAATGATTGATTTGATCACTTTTAGTATTTTGACCGTGTTTGAAAGTGAAAGTAGAGAATGCTAAACATCGGTTTTATCCTGGCCCGATTGGGTCCAAAATGACGGTCACCATTTTCGCCCAGGTGAGTTATTTCTTGCGAAATGCATGACCCCCCCCCCCCCCCCCATTTTCTTTGGATTGTTTTAAAGCTTAGATGTAACTCTTTTCAATGATATATGATGTTCTACATGAGAAACGCTTAGAAAGTGTGACAATTGAGGATTGAAACTCGTCGATTTACATGGAAACAAAGAAGGAATTTATTTGGTGTATTGTAACCTTTAGAGCATATATATATACACACGACGCCCCTTATCTAGAGCTGTGAACGAATGCACATAACATACAGATACGATTTACTCCCGACACTGTATGGTCATTTTACAGAGATGCAAGATGACCATAACTTGTCAGAAGCGACTAATTTGTATTTGACCATTAACCCTTTTCCGACATATAATCGCTTTATACTGTAATTCTTCTTTTTGCCAAAATATTTTAACTCTATCCAATAATTGTACTTTCATTTACAGGCATGATTCTAATTTTGCCTATATATTTTCAAAGTCGTTCGCTACATATTTGTGTCATATGTGGGAAAGGATTAATTAAATCAATCATAAATCCATGAGACTTTGTATATAAACTCAGTAAACCTTTTAGTTGTAGCTATAAATAGTGTGTTCAAAAGTATAAACTGATACACGTATAAATTAAGCGAGCTGATTTTATAATGAGCAATAAATCTTTAAAAATAACATCAACTTCTATTGTTATAACACGAACTTATTTAACCCTTATTCCACTGAATTATTGGATCCTGTCACGTCGGCCCTAAATTATTCATACACATTACTAGATATCGTTACTAAGTATGGGTGTATATTGTAATTTATGTAAGGATATGTAAAACAAAAAGATACATTTTGGTAAACTGTGGTCCGATATGCAAATTAGATGCAGTACTTTAGCCAATCAAAATTACTCGATATGTTCTGTCCGGTACACTTGATTGCCGTACGCGGTTTCTGCATCACAAACAAAAGCCATGTGATGCATGAGATCCGAGTAGTTTTTAACGATTAATTGTTGATTTATTTGTGATGTATGTCGATGATTGGCGTGGCTTAAAATAAGATCTCGGATCTATGAACTAGATATGTTTTTTTTACCCTTAACATGCATGCGAATGCAGGTTTTTATAGTAACCCTTTCTAACACACATACGCTTTCTGGCGCCTCTGCAGCAGCCGTCTTTTGAAATCATTGAGACAAAAGGTGAAATTGATCATAATGAGCAAATTTTACTTTTTCCATAATGTTTTCAACTCTTTTCATTAATTAAACTTTCATTACAGACGTTTTTTCATATTTTTGCAGGTATTTTTTTTTCAAGAGATATGCTTTTTTCTATTAACCCTTCCCCTCATATAGACACTTTCTGACGCCTCTGACGGCTTCTTGAAAACATGTCGACAAAAGAAGAAATTGCTCAAAACGAGCAATTTCTCATTTTGTCATCATGTTTTCAACTCTATTCAATTATTGTACTTTTATTCAAAGGGGTTTTGATCTTTTTCGGGTATGGTTTTCAAAGTCGTCTGCTACATATTTATTAATGCAACTAATCGCCAGCTTGATGGGATTCAGTTGAAAATAAATAAATGTCAAGATTTCATGTTACAGAAGTTGTCAGCCCGAATAGTGTCGGCCATTTATTTGACATCACACGTCAGGAGTTTAAAACAAAACTATTTATTCACCTGTTTGCGAAACAAAATGTCATACACATATAATTCGTTTTTCCTTGCATGATCAAAACATGAAAATAAACAGTGGAGCTCAATCAGAAGTGAAATGTCAACTTTTTCATAACAAAATGGGAGGGGGAGCATGAGTATTTCTCAATATTAAAGATAATGCTTTTGGTAACGCAACCATTATCGAATGTTATGTATACTTGAGTGTACTTTGAGTGTACTTTGAGTGTACTTTGAGTGTATGTACTTTGAGAGTAAACCTTTATGCATTAAAGGTGCTGAACTACAGATGGTGATCAACATTTTTAAATGTTGAAACTTCTGCAAATATTGCTAATGGTGACAACAAAGTAAGTAATACGTAGTTAAAAACTATTTTGACAGTACATGTTGTAAAACTGTCAATGGAAAATTTGGCTTACTGGGTATGAATACCCAGTAAAAATGAAGCATAACCAATCAATATTTACATGTAGATGTTTATGATACAAGAAAGTGAAATGATTACACTAATTTTATCGCAGAATTATGATTCTAATATTTCAAGACAACTTTTGAACAGTTTTAAAACTTTGACTATACTATCTTTATTCTGGTGTTCAGGACCTTGAAGTTGTATGTAGTTCTTTTAAATTGTTGGATTATTTGACGTGTCAGGGTGACGCTCTGTACGGTACGGAGCTCTGCATTTCGATTGTAATGTATGAGGGGCTAATCAGTAATAATCGATTGAAACTATCTATTACAATTTCCCACATGCAGGACTACACATTTTGAAGCATAGGCAGCATATGACTTTGGAAACCAGTGTGGTAAAAAGGAAAAAAATCGCAGAATGAGCAATTGATCCGTTTCCGCATTTTATCAGAAATTAAAAAAAAAAGGACTAATTAGAGCAAGTGTTTGTTTAGATGACGTAAGAACGTGATATTTTCCCATAGCCACCAATGAAAATAACACGTAGTGAAACTAGAATGTTTCGAACTATTTTTTGGGCGTACTGAATTGGTAGAAATGGTGTTCTCAGACATTTACATATCGTAACTTCAAAACCTCAATTTAAACTATGGTAGCCTTGCTATCGCAATTCTACAAAACCAAAACCAAAAAAAAAAAACCGGTCTAGTTAACTCTTTCAGCGCCAAAGGCAATATTGAGGTTTTTGCAAACAATACTGATTCAGGTGAGTCAGCTCGTAACGAGCTGTCTCACCTGAAATCAGCATTGTTTGCCTTTTAGTTACCAAAATAGTCCAAAACTTTCATTAATTGAGAAATAGACACACCCGATTTTGAACATGGACGAGTCTACTTTAAACAATTCGGCGCTGAAAGAGTTAATGTTACCAAATGAGATGATGCTCTCTACAATGAGCTCGTTTAATGTTTTCATCGACAAAGACATCAGTATTGCACATTTACAGACGCATTCCTTTTTATGTACACGAATGAGGACAAAGAAAGCAGACCACCATGTACGTAGGTAATATGTAATGTTTCAGTGTCCTTTATATATGTACATGCGTGTATACCACTTCGCCTTGTCACTTTCTTCGTTTCCTTATCACATGAAATGCCAATCTCATTAATTAAAAGCAGACATAAACTTCCTTCGGCCGCAATATACTTTATAATACAGTACAGAGGTGTTTTTTTTATATCTGATGTTAAAGTTTGTTTGTATGGGTTTTTTTTACGCCACTTTCAACATTTTGTAGTCATATCACGGTGTTTTCTGGGTAAATTACAAGTAATACTGGTCCAATTGACATAATAAAAGTTGGCAGAAAGTTTGAAAAACTATTTTGGGGAATTGACTCGGCGATTTACGTACCATGTTGGTGTTCGTAACAATATATATGATAGGTTCGACTATTTTTCATCCTAAGTCGTAATTAAGAAGTCGCCAGTGTTATTTGTGGACTTGTCGATCATTTCTGGTAGAAAAAAATCGACAAGCTCACTATTCCGATATTTAACAAACCGAGACCAGAAGGGATGTCCTCCATCAAAGAATTAATATCTGAAACAAGCAACTATAACTGCAATTCGCACACTGTGTTAATCAACCGTTTATCGCCGGGTTATGACATCAAAGACAATATATACGACTGAGAGTGTCATTAATGTCTGAAACAAGCAACTATAACTGCAATTCGCACACTGTGTTATTTCAACAGTTTGTCGGCTATGACATCAAAGACAATATATACGACTGACAGTGGCATTAAAGTCTGAAATAAGCAACTTTAACTGCAATTCGCACACTGTGTTATTTCAACCGTTTATCAGTTATGACATTTTAGTGACATATGCTTTGAAATAAAATAATTAGGTGAACTATAACATATAGAAAATTAGAACTTTTATTTTGAAGTCGAAAACATTGCGTGGTAAGGAGAAAATGCATTTTGTGTGTGATTTAGCATTATGATACTGTACATATATATCCCTTTCCGACTTGTAGACGCATTTGCAGCAGGCGACTTTTTAAAACATTGTGCCACAATCTTGAAAACTAATTCAACTAGTATTTAAAGAAATATTTTGCCTTTTTTTTGCCTACATGTACTCAAAGTCGACTACTGCAGATGTGTTGTATGTGGGAAAGTGTTAAACGAGTATATATGTATATATGATATTCAGGAAAATGTCAAATACTACCAACGTTCAACATTAAATAATGCAATTAGTTTAAACTTATTTATTTTACATTGAAAGTCTTTTTTTAACATTTAGATTTTTTCCCTACCGCAGTAACAAGAGATGTCGGGTTCCTGGATACTTAACCAGTACAGTATCGACAGAGTCAAACACGATGAAGTGTAAAGAGACGGCTATGAGACAAAGACTCGTTTATATTCTTGTAGGATTACTGTCTTCACATTTAGACAGATTAAAGTACAGCAGATTCAATTTAGCCATTTTCCAATATGCAGACACAGTTCAACGCATCTGCGGCAAGAAAACTTTTAAAAACATTTTTCCAAAAGAAAAATGGGTCATAATGATTTATTTTTTTATTTTTCGACAATGTTTTAAACTATGTTTAATAATTATATGAATTAATTCATAGACATTTCAATATTTTGCCGGTATTTTTTTTAGGTAATTCTGTTGCAGATGTGTAGTACTATGACACTAAGGGATTGTTTCTCTATTGTGTGTACTACATGTAATATGTCCAGTTATTTTATTTTTGCACACATCCAACTTCCGAAAAGAATTGTTTATACACAAACTGGTATAAGACAAATTACACCAAATACATCCGCAGCCAGGCTGATCTAAGTAGTCCCTAAAACAACTAGTGTTGCTGTGAAAGTAGTGTGTAGACAGACATTCACCTGAATGCATTGAATTGATAACATTGAGTTAAAATGTATTGAAAATATATTAAGATGCACTAGAACAGTTTGATCTGATCCTTTTTATCATCCGGGTATTTTGACCTTGTTTGATAGAGAAAATAGAGTAAGCGGAAAACCAGTTTTTTGAATCCTGATTGTGTGCAAAATGATGAAAACCATCTTCGTGAAGTGATTTCTTTCTTGCATAATGCATGACATCATTTCTTTTTATTATGTTTTGCTGAAAGATTACTCTTTTTAATGTTATGTGTTGTCCTATGTGTAAAACATGACGAAAGTTTGACAATTGAAGGCAGAAACTTGTCTATTTACATTGAAATAAAGAATGAATTGAATTGGTCTTCTTTGACCTATAAATGAATCAAATAGGTTATGTTTTACTATTTGTTTTACCTCGAGTAATGGCTGAGATAGATTGTGTTGTTGTAAAATCGTGACCACACGGATCGTCAGATAGCCCTTTTAAACATTTCCCACTTGTAGACGCATTTTGACACATTTACAGCAGACGACATTTGAAAACACTGCGACAAATGAAGAAATTGCTCATAGCGAGCAATTTCTCCGTTTGCCACAATGTTTCAACAATGTTTCACAACAAGTTATAATTTCATTCATAGAGATAATTTTACCTATATATTTTCAAAGTTGTCTGCTGAAGATTTGTTGTATGTTGATAAGGGTTAAAAATGAACGTGAGAAGAGATCCAACTCAAAGTGGCTAAAATAGTTACACTATACGAGGATAGCAGAATTAAATTGTGTCATTTTGGTTTGATTTATGTTTCCTATCTACAAAGCAAAACGTAATGAATGACGCGAATTTCACTTCTTGAAGCTTTACAGTATGGTGACCTTTATCTCGCTGAGTTAGACTTTTACCCTTTTCCACATACATATGTTTTCTGACGCCTCTGCAACAGACGATTTTTTCACAATGTTTTCAACTTTATTTAATTACTTTGCTTTCCTTTATAAAAAATTATAATTTTTTGCCTAGATGTTTTGAAAGACATCTGCTGCAGATTTGTTATATGAGACCAAGGGTCTAAACATTGTGAATTATGTTATCTAAGACTTTAACCCTTTCCCTCACATAGACGCTTTCTGACGCCTCTGCAGCAGACGGCTTTTTAAAAACATAGTGACAAAAGAAGAAATTGCACAAAACGTGCAATTTCTCCTTTTGCCACAATGTTTTCCACTTTTTATCATAGTTTATCCATTCAATTATGGAGATTTTCTATGTTTTGAGAAAATACGTTCAAAGTCGTCTGCTGCAGAATTGCCGTATGAGGGAAAGGGTTAAACTACATTCGCGAACAATCAGGCGCGTAGCTGACTGTACGCAAAATACACAGCTGCGTACACATTGTCTCCCGTACTCAAATTTTAAAAAGTTCAAATCTGCAACACAAACTTGACATGGGGTAGGCGTATGTATAATACAACTGATCTGACGAAAAACGACAAATGCAACACATTTTACTAGCTCAAAATTTCCTAGAAAATAAATTCATTTCACCATCAAGATCAGTCATATTTTGCTACTGAAATGCTCCCAGAAGTCACCACAGACGATATAGATGAGGACCCCCTAACCAAATTGCGTACATACTCTGTATACCCTAGCTACGCCCCTGACAATGTAGACCAATCATGTTCGTGCAGTCAAATCTTGGTCTACACTTGATCCGCGGCTACTTGTGTATCAATATTGAGTTACGACTGTTCAATCAAAGACAAAGACAATGACAAAGACAAATACATGTAGTTATTCAAAAGGACTTAGGCCACCGGCCCTTAATACATAACATAATATTTATACATCTAAGAAATTCTGAGAAATGTCCCTAAAACTAAAACTCTTTCAACAGCATGTATACGTAGTGTGCTATTTTCTTTTTTAATTAGCAAAGGGTTATTAGATTGTAGTATGCTGTAGAAACTAGTAATGTTAGTTACTAGATTTATACCAGGTGAAACGGAAATGCTGTCTGACTTCGTGGAATTTTCCACAATGGAAAAATACATGTTATTCACACTCAGTAATGTTATGATTAAATTTTTGAATCAAGAAATAAGAACTTGTGGAATAGCTGATGTAATGATAAAGGTTGTAGAAATTTAGCGTGATAAGGGTTACTATTTGGGATCTTAAACGCTAACATAGGTTGGGCATTGTTTTTTCTAAAAATATGAACACGTGTCTTAACTCTTTCAGCGCCGAATTGTTTACAGTAGACTCTTCCATGTTCAAAATCGGGTGTGTCCATTTCTCAATTTATGAAAAATTTGGACTAATTTGGTAACTAAACGGCAAACAATGCTGATTTCAGGTGAGACAGCTCGTTACGAGCTGACTCACCTGAATCTGCATTGTTTGCAAACACTTCAATATTGCCTTTGGTGCTGAAAGAGTTAAAGGTGCTGAACTGCAGATGCAGATAAAAAATATGAAATGTTGAAAATATTGCTAATAGTGACAACAGATAAAGTAGTCAATAGTTCAAAACAATTATGGAAGTAAATGTTGAAAAACAGTCAATTGAAAGTCATGAATATGTACAAAATCTGGCTTCCGGTACCCAATAAAATGAAGAATAAACGATCAGTATTTAGATGTTTAATGTAATGAATGACATTATTACTCCGACTTTATCCCAGAATTATGATTCTAATATTTCTAGTCAACTTTTGAACAGTTTTAAAAAAAAATTGACTATACTATCTATTTCCTGTAGTTCGGCAACTTTAAAGGTGTGCTATCTAAATATGAAATACCCTTAAATTACTACGAGTAGTTGCTATAGAGTAGTAAATAGTTCTTAGTATAGTGACATGTGTATATATACATCAACAAAACAATAGTACAAAAAGAAATAATTTACACCCGGGCCAATGTATATATAATTCACTTTTAAAAGAAATATAATTAAAAGAAACAAAAAATTAGGAAAACGTGTTTGCTTTGTTATCGCATTACGTCATACCGACAACATTATAATTAGGCAGATAGGAGCAGTACTATTTAAAGTTTATTGGTGGAAGACGAATGACGATAGGCAATGACGTTTGTCAAGCATCGTTAATAATGAACGACATGTTAGAACTCACGACTCATGGAAAACATAATTTTGAATATATGTCTAAATTATGAGATATATGGTAAAATTTCCACTGATCGTTCCATATTTGAATTAAGCATTACACTGAATGGTACTTTGGCATCATGCCGAATAATACTATTTGAGCGGTGCTCCAGGAAAGCCAACCTAAACGCAATTATTACACGTGTAGATGAGCGGTGCTCAAGGAAAGCCAACCTAAACGCAATTATTACACGTGTAGTAGAGCGGTGCTCACTGAAAGCCAACATAAACGCAATTATTACACGTGTAGAGGAGCGGTGCTCAAGGAAAGCCAACATAAACGCAATTATTACACGTGTAGATGAGCGGTGCTCAAGGAAAGCCAACCTAAACGTAATCATTACACGTGTAGAGGAGCGGTGCTCACTGAAAGCCAACATAAACGCAAGTATTACACGTGTAGAGGAGTGGTGCTCAAGGAGAGCCAACCTAAACGTAATTATTACACGTGTAGATGAGCGGTGCTCAATGAAAGCCAACATAAACGCAATTATTACACGTGTAGAGGAGCGGTGCTCAAGGAAAGCCAACATAAACGCAATTATTACACGTGTAGAGGAGCGGTGCTCAAGGAAAGCCAACCTAAACGTAATTATTACACGTGTAGAGGAGCGGTGCTCAAGGAAAGCCAAACGCAAATATTACACGTGTAGAGGAGCGGTGCTCAAGGAAAGCCAACCTAAACGTAATTATTACACGTGTAGAGGAGCGGTGCTCAAGGAAAGCCAATCTAAACGCAATTATTACACGTGTGGAAAAATACCTGCTTTAGCACATCTTTGCTAAAGGATCCAAAGGTGTACTTATTTATGAATTGTCCTTGAAGCCTTGTATGACAAATGTCGCATTGTGCAGATTCACATCAGATTTCGCGAATACGCTGGCTCTCGATCTACACTGTGCCTCGAAATGTACCGAGAAATAAACTCGAGTTAACGACTTTCTCGAGGAATCGCTTGATTTAATTTATTTAATTAGTTCGAGTTAAACAATAACCAAGTAATTATTACCTTAAACTATATTCGTTGATTCCCGATGTTTTGTGTAGACCATTTGTTTGATAAAGCTGAATATATGGCTATGTACTTGTCAATAAAGGAGTTATTTATATATCACGGTACATGACGGTATGGTATAACATATGCAGCATGGCTGACAACCTGTCATGAAATTGTCATTCAAATGACGTATTTTAAACCAACTCTTTTCTTAATTAACCCTTTGTAACATATAACGAATCTGCAGCAAACGACAACCAAAGCATCTAAAACAAGAATATGAAAATAGTTCTATAAATCAAAGTTCAATTATTGAAAAGAAATTATTGTGGCTAGATGAGAAAGTGCTCATTATGAATAATATCTTTATTTGCCATTATGATTTCAAAAGTCTGATGAGAAGGCACGGTGAATGCCGCATCATAAAGCGTCTGTATATGGGGAAAGGGTTAAAACATAAGCCCCACAGATCTCCTTTGTTTTGAAACTATGTCATTGGATGGGAGGGAGGAGCCGTTAACCCTTCCACACATACAACATGTCTGCAGCAGACGACTTTGAAAACCTCTTGGTAAAAGAATTGAAAATCTCTAAAAAGGAAAGTATGATTATTGAATAGGGTTGAGAACATTGTGGTAAAAGAGGAAATTGCTCATCATGAGCAATTTATACATTTGCCTCAATGTTTTAAAAAGTCGTCTGCAGAAAATGTAAGTTGAAAAAGGGATAACCTTTTCCATTGTAGGAACAATCGAGTGTTGCCTGTTCAGAAAACAAGGTCAAGGAAAGCGAGTCTGTCCATGCGAAAAAAGGTACACAATGGTAGTTCTGAACTGGGCAGATTCGGATCAGCCTTTACATCTGCTCCGTCTTATCAGAATATACGCAAGTAGAACATTAGCCTCGCCTACAATAATACGTTCATATTCGTAAGGGTAATATTACCGAAAAATCTTAAGAAGGCGACTTTGAAAATATTTAGGAAAAAATCTCTATTTATAAATGAAAGTATTTTTATGTGACAAAATGATAAATTACTCATGATAAGCAGTTTATCCTTTTGTCGCAATGTTTTCAAAAAGTCGACTGCTCATCAAAGTGCGTCTGTTAGTGAGAAATATGGTTAAAAGGTAGTAGCAGCTCGTGTATATTCGCTCGACTGACACAGGTAAAGTAACGGTTAATTGCTACAGGATTTATGGTTTGGTGTTTTACGCCGCTTTCAATGATTTTCGGTTATATCACGTCGTTTCCTGGGTAAGTTACAGGTTCTACTAGTCCGTTTATCCTGACACCAGCCAGTCAGTCGTAAAGCTAACCCTGAAACCCTGAACGCCAAGCAGGGCAGCCATTACTACCATTTTTAAAGTCTTTGGTATGCACCGGGCAGGGATCGAACATGTCACCTCCCGCCCCTAGACGGACGCTCTACCCCTATATCACCGGGGTGTTAAAGGAATTTTCCTGACTAGTTACTAGAAACGGCGTAATATAACTGATATTAGTTGGCGGCTTGTGTTAATATACAATAAAGTGTGCCATGTCAAGCGACTTCGGGTATTGTTGCCCCTGCGAACAGTGCAGACACAGGCGTGTCAGTGTATCCAAATTTCCTAACCAGATTCTTTACTCTTCGTCTATATTTTATATCACAGTCGTCTAAATTTAGACCGTGTTTACTGTATTATGCTACTAAAAATACTTTTTATATACGTTTCAAATACAATAATAATAATTACGGTATTGCTTTTGTTTAAGAAAATTTGGCAAATCCCACACAGAGCCGTGTTATTATAAATAGTTTCTCTGTATGGTTCATATACTATAATGATAATTATCATTATTATTTTTATAGTATATGAACCATATCTATATATAGATTATGTGTAGCATCTTAACCTGGTCTTGTGTTTGTTTTTTCATTTTTTTTCTCAAATAAAAACTCGGACGCCTGTGGTTATATATGCCTAATTATAGACAAAAAAACGCCAGTAGCGTAGCCCGGTCTGTTTTACGCCTGTTTCACGCCAATGTACACAAATGAAATGACCTCGAATACAGAATCCATAACGAACGAATCCGTTCTTTTAATCATTTGAAAACTATCGAAATTCGGAAAATATTGTTATATGAAGCCGACATAGACGGCAAATTTGACGTCATAAAATTCGCATTTTCCAAACCTCATATGTAATGTCATGTGGTGGACTGGCTCATGTATATCATCCCGCAACGGAGAGTTATCAAGGCATCACCGCTGAGGTCGACCTCGGGTGCGGGAGGTCGTGGGTTCGATCGCCGGCCGGGTTATACCAAATACTTTAAAAATAGTGGTACTGGCTGCCCTTCTTGGCGCTCAAGGTTGCGGGTACCCAGGAAACGCCGTAAAAACCACTGGAAGCGTAAATCACCAAACAAACAATCAAACCGTCAAGGTCGGACGCGGCTTACGTATAATAACCCTCACGCCGTGTCCATCGTGTCAATCGGTCTTGTCAAGTCAGTGTTATAGCAGGTACACTAATAATGGTATGTACTTCAACAATGATTCGTGTCATTATCGAACGTCAATGTGTCGTCCCGGTTGTCCGTCATTATTTTAATACACAATGAACATGTGTTTTATGACATGTATTATGCATGTTAGTCGCATCATGTGATAAGGGGGTCGTACTCGATCTGCGTATAGTTGATTCGACTTGTGTTTAAAGGGACTGAACACCATAATGGTCCAAAATCGTTATATTTTATACTTATTCTAATTAATCCAAAATACGTCGATATATATTGTAACGGAATGTTGTAGAATGTCGTACAAGTCTTGTTTTTCATTATTTCATAGGAAATAAGCAGTTAAAAAAACGTCCGCTCCGTGTTTTCCCGTTTAAAAATACCGTGGAATTTCCTCTTGCTCATTTGAATTTGTGGATTCAATTCGGCATTCTCTAACACTATCGACTCATTACATTCATGTATGCGTGAGTGTAAGGAACAACAACTCTGGGAAGGAGATTGTCAATTCGGTTGTAGTGATAACGTGATAAATATACAGCCATATTTTTAGATTTACTGGGTTACTAACCCAGTAGATTTTTCAATGCAAAATAACGAAAAATCTCCGCAATATTAATAGTGTGCATATATTGTAGTACATCAGTCAGCAAATATCAATGCCGTACATGCAAAAACATCAAGGTAATAGCAATTTTTAACAATTTTCTTTTTTTTTCGCTTTTTTCTCATATGGGATTCAGTCCCTATAAGGCCATTTTCAAGAACTATTTAGTTATATCACGGCAGCCAGTTTACCGCACTATGTGAAGTGTTTATAGTAGGTATACGTATACGGTTAGCCTGTGAATACGGAGTGTCCTCATCACCCGCACTTATAATATTATTTGATCAAGTGGTTAATGCGAAATAAATCTTCGGTCTTAAAGAGTCGACACCGTTGTTTTTAGGGAAGATGGTAAGAAATAGGAAACAATTCTAACGAAAGAACAAGAAGAATGACGCCGCGCATGATTTTGAAGCATGACTTAAAGGAAGCAGATGCAGTTCAGTACAATTAAATAACCTGTGCAAGCAGACAGGATGTAAATATTTCAAACAAGAAGGCCAAGACTGTGCCTATATTGCTTACCTGGCTACCATAGCCTGTACAAAAAGGTTACCAAGAGCAGAAAGGGTCAATATTGACGTAGGGATTTAACGTTTTATATGCTACGATTTATGTGATATTCAGCATGTGAAGTTTAGTCCTGAAACCATTTGTTTTACGGTTTGCTTAACATTCACTGCAACTATAATGTGTCATACAAGCTGAAGTTTCTCAATTTTTTTCACCAATAACCTGTTTTAAATCCACTAACTAGATCCATTAGATAAAAAAACAAAACATAGGTGCTTAAATAATAACATATATTAAGGTATATTGCCTCTAGTTATAAGTTAAGTGTCACACAAGCTTTGGAAGAAGAGGGGGGAGTCTATTCTCCTTCCAGTTTAGCAGAAGTATGATAGCAAAAACGGGAGTATATAAACAAAAAATACGAAGTAATTTAAAAAAAAAAAAAAAGAAGATATTTATGATCAAGATTGAGCATTATGAAAGTTCACATGTATAGTCAACATATAGCAAGAGTTATTAAGTCTGTTTTTTTTTTTTTGTAATGTCACTTTAATCGTTTTGAACATGCCAGTAGAAAACTGAAAAATAAGCAAAAGAAAAATGTTCAAGTCAGTTCCCCAAGATCAAAGAGCGAAAAACCAGTTGGTACGAATCGTTCATCTCGAACGAACATGAAAAACCGGGTACGAATCTAATGAATTTTAGAAATCGGATGAAATCGTGAAGTATTCATAAAGAAAGGAAGCAGAGACAACTTAATTACTCTATGGGAACCGATGACACCTTGTCGTCTATTAAATAAGAATGACCAAAATCGCCAAGCGATGGACATGCTGCATTTACAAATAATAGAACGGGGTCACGTTACGGCCATGCGTATTGCAAACTTGGGTTAACGTTGTTTTTACAGTTTCTAGAATAACTACTGTAATATGTAGTTATTTAAATGAATCATCATTGATTTTTTTAAAGATTACCCATTTATTTAAAAATCTCAATATTGTAAATAGGCAAAAACATCGTCAGAAACTTTTTTCTGAGCTTTGATGAATCGGGTCGTAAACCAAACTATAAAAAAAAAGCGTAGCCTAAGAAGTTAGGGAAAGTTATTAAATACGCATTACATGTGTCTTAAGTTTTGTAATAACGGTAGAAGACAAACGTATTTTGTATCTTGCTGTTTCTTAAATCATTTTATACAATTTATTTATTCATAATAAAGGTGTTTTTTTTTCCAATATATAACAGAGATTTTCTTAACAATAATAATGTTGGTTGCTCCCTTTTCGATTACGTCATCCCATGGTACAAAATTAAAACCTATCCCATACTGACGCCGCGCTTCCACGCGGCGTCAATAAGTAACAATGTTTAAATAGAATAATTAAAAAAAAAAACTTCCCTAATTCTGACGGCGTTTAAACGCCTTAGCATCAACTTCTGGTAACTTTATTTATCTTCCGCATTCGACGTTTAGCCATTTGGCGAGCTGATTTTAGAAGAAACGACTTTCGAAATTAGTAACGAACGAGCAAATTCTCCTTTTCTTATATTGTATTCAACACCGTATCAAAAGTATACTTCATTATTTTTTCATGCTATAGCACATTTCGCTTCAAACGTTTATCAAAGCCAAACAACGCTGGGTATATTAAGTATATTTAACCCTTTCTCACATACAGCAAAATAATTATACAGCAGAGGAAAACATGAATTCTCTATAAATCAATGTATATAACTATTGAATATAGTTTAAAATATTGTGCCATGGTGGTACAATGCGTGTGTACGTTGTCTGCTGCAGATGTGTCTAAAGGCGTATGTACCCCGGAAGGGGGTTAACCCTTTCCCAAATGCGGACGCATCTACAGCAGACGACCTTCTATAAGAAGACATTGAGGCAAAAGGAGAAATTGCGCCACAGTGTCTACATCTGGGTTACCGGATAAAGCGTTAGCAGGATTGTAAATTAAAACAATAAACAATTGACCCCGTCCCGCGAGAAAACCAACATATTATGGCATTCTGCGTAATGTATCGACCCCAAATAAGCCTGCGCAGTCCGCGCAGACTGATCCGGGCCGACACAGTCCGTCTCAGGGGGAAAGAGGTATAGAATATGATTCCTAAAATAGAAAACCCACGGGAGCCGAAAAGTGTCTATCCGGGTAAGCTGAGCGGCATGCTTATGCTGATCCGGATCGATACTTTACGCAGAGTCCACAATGTTGGTTTTTTCTCGCGGGACGGCTCAATTAAGTGTAAGGTAAGAATCAAACGTAAACGTACCTGTTCCCTGTGTAAATTCCCCACACGACTGGCGCGTTTTGTCGTCTGTTGTCAGATTACTGGTCACGAAAACCGTTTGAGAAAACGTGACGTCATTGACAGCTAACGCCGTAAACCCTTTGTCTTTATCATCCGCGTTAATTAATCGTCTTCCCCTCATATAGACGCTTTCTGACGCCTCTGCAGCAGACGGTTTTTTTTTGAAAACATAGTAACAAAAGAAGAAATTGCACAAAACGTGCAATTTCTTCTTTTGTCACAATGTTTTCCACTTTTAGACATAGGTTATCCATTCAATTATAGAGATTTTCCATTATTTGATGTTCAAAGTCGTCTGCTGCAGAATTGTCGTATGAGGGAAAGGGTTAACCCTCTTCCACATACAGCAAATCTGTAGCAAACGACTTTGAAAATGTCTACTAAAAAGTACGGAAAATCTCTATAATTGTAGGTATAATTACTGAAAAAAGTTGAAAACATTGTGGCAAAAGGAGAAATTGCTCATCATATATGATAAATCTCTACCGATGAAAGAATATATATATATATATAGAGAGAGAGAGAGAGAGAGAGAGAGAGAGAGGAGAGAGAGTGAGAGAGAGAGGAGAGAGAGAGAGAGAGAGGAGATGAGAGAGAGAGAGAGAGAGAGAGAGAGAGAGAGAGAGAGAGAGAGAGAAGAGAGAGAGAGAGAGAGAGAGAGACGAGACAGAGAGAGAGAGAGAGACAGAGAGAGACAGAGAGAGACAGAGAGGAGACAGAGAGAGGAGAGACAGAGAGGGAGAGACAGAGAGAGACAGAGAGAGAGAGACAGAG
>JASEVX010000011.1:23816477-24134453 GCA_031761405.1 Serripes groenlandicus
TCAGAAACCGTCTCTAATAGGGAAAGGGTTTAGCAGAAATGTGACCCCTTACATAATTTGTTCCAGTCATATTGACTGGTTGAAAAAGGCAGTCGCCAGGTGGCATCAGAAAAGGGCTGATCTATTTGCTTCTTTACCATAATGCAGGTGATCGATTAAGGATCATCTTGGCCCTCATGTTTTAACCTCGTTCATTATAAATGTATTCCTTGATTTTCTGAAAGTCTTTACTTTATTATTTTCTGTTCAAATAATAGACAACTGCAATACGAATTCCAAATATGTTTTGATAATGCAAGAAACATGATATTAACATTATTATTGTCTAGTCAATTACTTATAAATCCTTTTTTATGGCCAAAGTATGCTCTTTAATTTTTGTTTATAATTATCTTACGTTTTTTTCGTAAATAGGTAGTACCTATAGATATATTACAACTCCATGATGTAATGGAGGATGAGAGAGAAAAATCAAAATCAAAAATAGGAGATTGCAGAATGGAATGTATTGGGTGTAGTTTGACCTATAAAGATAAATCGCAAATTATGGACAGCATACCTTCGTTGTGAAAAGTGTTAAATCATTCCGAATAGAGATTTGTTTACATCTTTGGATTATGTCGTAGGTTTTCCTGAGTAACAAAAATAATATTTTAATTTTACTCATATGACCGCAGGTATACCCTATGTTTCATATTATTATGGTCTCAAATATTCGTTTAATTTTGTTATGCTTTACTCTTTCGGTATTGTTTGAACATGTTAATAACATGCCAATATCACATATGCATAGTATATATACCTTGATATGAATGTTCAAATGTGTAACTAAGATGTTGCGTAATCTATCTAGGGAGTATTGTCGATGATGAAATATGGAAGAAACTTGTTGTAACAATGATGACATCTTTTGAAATGTAAGAGATATCTTACCACTTAAAAGTTTTGGCTTAGGTTATTAATTTGAAATGAACGCTAGGTGATTGTAAAGAGAATTGGAGATAAACAGTTTGGCAAGTTATGAATTCCGAGTGAGCAATCAGTAGTAATTTATTTTACCATTTACCTCTTCCATACAACATTTGTCTTCAGCTGACATTTTTTTTTATCATTTATGCAAAGGAATAAAAAGCTGTATCTAGTTAATGTATTACTGACACAAACTTTTGTGTAGATGATTTTAATACTGCAGTAAATTACAGGTTCGGTAAATTGGTAATGTATTTATTTATTTATTGGGGTTTTACGCTGCTTTCAACATTATTTCAGTTATATCAGTTCACGGCGACAGTTCACTTATTCATGGTAAATTGGTAATGTACCCATTGACTGTTTTGGTAAAAATGGCTTTGAATAGTGTTATTTAATAAAACTGACCAATTTAATGGCATGTATATATATGTGAACAAACAAATCGTTAGATCTAACATCAGAAAATTTTGCATAATAGTGTGGGAAAAACGACATTTAACATTGTGTATGTTTTTGTCTATTGCCAGTTTTGTTTTATTTTTTCAGATATATGTCCGCAAGTAATACAATTAGGCGTATATGCTAATTTAAGACATGCGTTGTAACAAACTTATTAAAAAATATAAATTTTCAAGCACATGCTTTAGTACATTTCAACTCCATTTTACTAAAATATAAGCCAAAATATATATAATTTACAAATTATGTTTCTTATTGAACGTGAAAAATGTATGCCAAAAATAAATAAGATATATTGTTATGAAATAAAAGCGGACAAATGCATATATAATCATCTGCAAACATACCTGAACATTTTCGAAAATTGTATGTTTTCCCCCCCCCCCCCCCTTAATGTTTTGAGTTATCTACAATGTCAAACCAATTAAACAGTTAATTTATTGTTTTGTTTGCACATAGCACACTGCACAGGTAGGTATACTAATACTGTCATAAACTCCTTTTTACTGAAACCTCCAACAGGTTTTAACCCTTTCCCCCATACAACTAATAAGCAGCAGACTCCTTCGAAAAAATCTTAACAAAATCACATATTATTTCTTTAACCCTTTCCCTCATAAATACGCTTTCTGACGCCTCTGCAGCAGACGGCTTTTTGAAAACATAGTGACAAAAGAAGAAATTGCACAAAACGTGCAATTTCTCCTTTTGCCACAATGTTTTCCACTTTTTGTCATGGGTTATCCATTCAATTATAGAGATTTTTCTATGTTTTGATAAAATATGTTTAAAGTCGTCTGCTGCAGAATTGTCGTATGAGGGAAAGGGTTAAATGAAGGAACGGCGTGTATTATTACTGAAAAAAGATGAAAACATTGTGGCAAAAGGAGAAATTGTTCATTTTGAGCAATTTCTTCTTTCGTCTCAATGTTTTCAAAAGTCGTCTGCTTCAGAGGCGTCAGAAAGCATCTGTATGTGGGAAAGGGTTATCTCCATAATGAACTTGCCATTTACCGCAATCTTCAGCACCCATGTAGATAATTATGTTGCTCATTGTGAGCAATTTCTCCTTGTGCAACAATGTATTTAAACTTGTCTTAACTACAGATGGTACTGTGAGTGGTAACAGGTTAAAAACAGACAACTCTATGCATATCTTTTATTAGTGAAGCATAATCGGTTAAGTCTTTCTTGTAGCAATCAGGATAAACATGTAAATGATTATTTTATGCTCATTTTTGTCTATACATGTATGTACAAATAATTCTAAAATGTACTCTGTCTGTTAAACCTTTGCCCGACAAACAACATTTCTGCATCGGATTACTTTGAAAACATCTTGGCAAAAATATGAAAAATATCTATAAATGAAAAGCATGATTATTTAACCCTATCCCTCATATAGACGCTTTCTGACGCCTCTGCAGCAGACAGCTTTTTGAAAACATAGTGACCAAAGAAGAAATTGCTCAAAACGAGCAATTTCTCCTTTGGCCACAATGTTTTCCACTTTTTAGTCATAGGTTATCCATTTAATTATGGAGATTTTTTGAGAAAATATCTTCAAAGTCGTCTGCTGCAGAATTGTCGTATGAGGGAAAGGGTTAATGGACCTGAAAACAATGTGGCAAAAGGAGAGCAATTTCTCCTTTTGTTACAATGTTTTTAAAAGTCATCTGCTTCTGAAGTGTCAGAAAGCGTCTGCATGTGGGAAAGGGTTAATTAAGTTAACATGATCTTTTGTTCTCTTGGTAGGTCTACCAAAGATTACTGAGAGAAAAAAGTAAGCAGCAATGGCGGAAGAGCCAGACATAGTGTCGCATGCCTTGCTGACAGTGGAAGCAGTGGCTTCGGATAAGCCACGACAGGGAGATGAAATTCAAACAGGTATGAAATCAGATGTCCAGATAAGGAGGGATTTACAGCTCTTTTTCCCCCAATATCTCTGTTATTAATCAACCAAACCCTATGTTGTGGGTACTCAAATGAATCGTCTCATTGAGACAATTCTTTTGAGTACCCACAACATAGGGACAGAAGATAAAATAAGGATTTAAGAACAAGCAAAACACTCCTTATCTAGAGCTTTGTGAAATCTTGAATACAGTAACCCCATGTCTGAAACACAGATAGTTTTATAAGAATCAAAACTCAAACAGCTAATCAGTAGCTAAAGTAGCCACCGGCTACTATAATATTTAAAGGTGCTGAACTTAAGATGGAGATCAAAATTTTGAAATGTTGAAATGTTGAAACTTCTGCAAATATTTGCTTATAGTGAAGTAATAAGTAGTTAAAAACTATTTTGGCAGTAAATGCTGAAAAAATGTCAATTGAAAGTCATGAAAACGTACAAAATTGGGTTTACTGGGTATAGGTCTACCCAGTAAAAATGAACCAAAACAATTAATATTTAGATATTTATGATTCTATTATTTCAAGACAACTTTTGGACAGTTTTAAAACTTTGACTATAATTTTCATTTTCTGGAGTTCAGCACCTTTGATATATTGCAATAAGAAATTGTAATGTCTTTCACCATATCAGAGTTGAATTATTTTATCATGAAGTGTGCTTTATCATGCTTTAGAATCATGTCTACTGGTTCTAAATTCTTCACACCACCATTAATAAACCACAAACGTTGCTGTAGCTTTTCTGGGGACTCATAACAGAAAATACAAAAATACACGGAAACCATGGAAAAACCATGGAAAAAAACAAGGAATTTAATGTTAAAATGCGGAAATGCTGGAAATGTGTCCGAATACTCCGGGGTCCCGGAACCATTCCAGCATGTCCATGGAACTTTTCTGGGGTTTCCATGAAACTTTTCCGGGTTGTCCATGGAATTTCCGGGTTTTCCACATAAATGTCCTGGAATTTCCATGGAAAGTGTCAGATTATCCCTAGAAAGTTGTCCGAATACTCCGGGGATTTTCCATGGAATTTGGTAAGTCTCCCCAAAAAGCTACAGCCGGGTAGCTAGAGATGGGGCACATCTCATAGATCCTATTCTTCACCCTTTCCCTCATACAGATACTATTCTTAACACCACTTAGGCCTTGATTGGGTATTAAGAGAAATTCTTGGGAAAAGACTACTGTAAAACAGGTTCTATTCCAGTAAGATTTATTTTCGAATATTTGCGAATTGATTTCCTCGCGAATTTATAATTACCGCAAGTAATGTCCAGAACTTTCAAATATCAGAAAATGTGCTACTTTAGACTATTTGGTGTTTCAAAGTATGTGAATTGATTTATATTGTGTAGACTGCATTCTACCATGAGTGTTCACACAAACCAGTTACGCATTATAATATAGTTTTTCACACATAGCTTCTCGATAATCAGGCTGTTTGAACAATATAGTCCCGATATCGCTAATTTATGAATACGCAAATTAAAAAAAAGGCTGATTTTGGACAAAAATCGCGAATTTAATGTGTTTTACAGAATGTATTTGACCTCACAACCCTATATTGTGGGTAACCAAAAGAGTTGTTGGGAAAAAACTTATTGACCTCCAAACCCTTTAATGTGGGATACAAAAGAATCTTCTCACAGAGGTCAATGAGTCTTTTTCCAACAATATCTGTATGATTACTCAGTTAACCCTTTCCCTCATACGACAATTCTGCAGCAGAAGACTGAACGTATTTTGTTAAAAAATAGAAAATCTCTATAATTGAATTGATAACCTATTACAAAAAGTGTAAAACAATGTGGCAAAAGGAGAATTTGCTAGTTTTGAGCAATTTGTTCTTTTGTCACTATGTTTTCAAAAAGCTGTCTGCTACAGAGGCGCCAGAAAGCGTCTATATGAGGGAAAGAGTTAAAGACTAAGTTATGGATGAGACAATTCATTAACCCTTTCCCACATAATGTCATAATGTTTTTAAAAGTTGTCTGCTACAGATACGTTATTATGCTTCTACAAGAGGGAAAGGGTTAATGAATTATTGGAAGCATAAGACTAAGACTAACATTCACCCTTTCCCGCATACAGATGCTTTCTGATGCCTCAGCAGCAGATGTCTTTTGATAAAATTATGCCATATGGAGAAAAATTGCTCAAAACTCCTTTTGCCACAATGTTTTCAACCTTTTTCAGTAATTATACCTTCATTTCTAGAGATTTTCCATTTTATAGGCAAGATGGTTTCAAAGTCTTCTGCTGCAGATAAGTTGTATGTGGGAAAGGGTTATCAACATGTCTAGATTCAAGAATTTATTTTATTGAGTAATGGGCCTTTGATGACTGACGACGCATTTGGGCAGCAGATTCCACTGAATTTCTATTTTCTTTTCTTTTTTATTGTTTTGTAGAGGATGGCCCTTCACAGGGGCAGATAAGTAAAGAACAGTTTATGCGCATCACTGTCACACTTCCAGTGTTACAGCAGCCCGTGACTCGGGATAAAACCCATGTCATCCTCCTTGTCGATAAGAGTGGTTCAATGAGTGGGAATCCATGGAAACAGGTGAGATGCATGACCTTCACCCTTTTCCTCATATATACCCTTTCTGAGGCCTCTGCAGCAGACAGTCTTTTGAAAACATAGTGACAAAAGGAGCAATTTCTCCTTTTGCCACAATGTTTTTCCACTTTTAGTTTTAGTTTTAGGGTATCCATTCGATTATAGAGATTTTCTATTTGTTGACAAAATGTGTTCAAAGTCGTCTGCTTCAGATTTGTTCTATGTGGGAAAGGGTTCACCCCCGCCCCTTTCCTATACGCAGAAACCTACTGTTTAAAATGATGGGCAATTTCTCAATTTGTCGCAATGTTTTCAATGCAATGATTAATGTCTCATTTATGGAGATTTGTCATACAAAGACATTGTTTTCTTGATAATTTCTATGATTGCAAATATAGCATATTTTACTGTAATACATTGTTTATTCAAGAATGCTTTTAAAAATATGAATATCGTTAGTTAACCCTTTCCCTCATAAAGATGCTTTTTGACACATCTGCAGCAGACCGCATTTTGAAAACATAGTCACAAAAGAAGAAATTGCTCAAAACGAGCAATTTCTCCTATTGCCACAATGTTTTTCCACTTTTAGTCATAGGTTAACCATTCGATTATAGAGATTTTCTATTTGTTGACAAAATATCGAGGGCTTGTCGTGAAATGGTTGTAACTAAAAACCTATTTAGAAAACCCTGGTTTAGGGGCAATTTTGACCCCTTTGTAAACAATGCAAATTTAGGTGCCATTGCTCAGAATGAGCAATGGCACCTAAATTTCCATTGTTTACCAAGAAAAATGATTTAATGCTTATTAAGACTTTATGGCGAGGTGATTAACCTTGGTAAAAAAAACAACAATTTAAGTTCCAACCGTTTCACGCCAATCCCTCGATATGTTCAAAGTCGTCTGCTTCAGATTTTGTGTAAGTTTGTAAAAGGGTCTCCTTTGATTTGAGTTTAAATTCTGCTATGTAGGCATGAATGTGATGCTGTGTTTACCCTTTCCCACATACAACAAATCTGCAGAAGACGGTATCTGTTGTATGTGGGAAAGGGTTAACCCCCCCTTTCCCACATGCAGAAACCTACTTTTTAAAATGATGGGCAATTTCTCACTTTGTCACAAATGTTTTCAATTCAATCATTTTTGGTGATTTGGCATGTTTTTTGCCAATATCTTTTCAAAGATGTCTACTGAAGATTTGTTTTATGTGGTTTTGAAGTTAATGACAATTAGGATGTCATTTGACACACATGTATTCATATTGTCAGGTTTTTATCTTTACCCTTTCCAACATACAACAATTCAGCAGCAGACGACTTCAAGCAAAATTATTAAATAGAGTTGAAAATATTGCAACAAAAGGTCATATTGCTCATTATCAGCAATTTATCTTTATGCCACAATGATTTCAAAAGTCATCGGCTGCAAACTTCATACAAAGACCTTTTTTAGTTGATAAAATCTATGATTGCAAATATAACATATTTTACTGTAATGTATTGTTTATTTAAGGATTCTTTTAAAAATATGAATATCGTTAGTTATCATACATTGCAGCTCATGTTACTTCTTCTTCTTGCAGGTTCAGGAATCACTCAAAGATATTTTGAATCAAACAATCAGTAAAACTGACCTTAAAACAGACCTCATCACCTATGCAGACAAGGCACATATTATGGAGTTTGACAAGAATGACTATGTACAGGTCATAGAAAGCATATCAGCTGGAGGCCTGACAAACTTCAAATCCGCTTTCACAAAACTATATACACTGATGGCTCAAACAGGCAAGAAAAAAATATCAGTTTATCTAAGATAGGATTATAACTTTATAAATTGAAATCATACGGTGAAAATAACTGAAGAGAAATTAAAGCATGATTCTGAAAAAATGTTTTACAAAATGTTTTAGGTTTTGAATCTGCCCACTATGTGTGATCTCTGTTGTCTACTGACAATTCTGTAACGGGAACGGGGTATAGGTTTAAATATCACTTCTACAGCCTTGTCGTAGAAGCCAGCTTTTATAGCGACGTTGGTAGAGTGGTTGGCTGTTTTCTAAAGTTAAGCAACGTACATCGCGGTTAGTGCCTGGATGGGTGACCCGCGATGGCTTAACGCTGGTACATGTTACAATTCTATTGATTTTTCTTTGTGTATAATTAATTACACACTGTACACTGAAAAGATGTTTAACTCATTCTTTGTTGTAATGCTCTTTACAGATAAGATGTTTAAATCATTCTTTGTGTAAAATTACACATTGTATACAGATAATATGTTTAAATTGTTCTTTGTGTAAAAACACAGAGATGATATGTTGAATTCTTTCTTTGTGTAAAATTACACACTGTACACAGATAAGATGTTTAATTTGTTATTTGTGTAAAACTACACAGATAAGATGTTTAAATCATTCTTTGTGTAAAATAACACATTGTACACAGATAAGATGTTGAAATCTTTCTTTATGTAATACTTCACAGATAAGATGTTGAAATTGTTCTTTGTGTAATATCATACACTGTACAATTATAATATTTCTTTTTAAACTTCTAAACACTGTACGAACATAGGAGGCTTAAAATGTTCTTTGTGTAATTCTACACAGATAAGATGTTCAAACAGACAGTCGTTGTGTTCATGACTGATGGAAATGACACAGCCAGTAGTAAAGACATTATTCGTATACTGGTTCCAAAGCTAAGAGAAAAACTTGGGGAACTTGAGACGCAGTCTGTTGTTCATACAGTAGGGTTCTCAGCAGGTGAGTCTTTTCTGTTCTGGTTACTTTGATTAGAGCTTCCCCTGCTCATATACAGCTTGGCCAACAATCTTTTCGACATTTGGCTAAAGTCACTGTGACAAGCGTCATTCCTCTTCCACCAATGGGCTAACATAACAGTCTATGTGGAAAAGTAGCAAGTTGCTTGGAAAGTCTGTTGTGTTGGTTACTGGTATTGGAATATCATGATTCGTAAGAAATCATGTCCATCATTTTGTTATTATATGTCTATAATACAAACTTTAACCATTTCCCACATACAAACAAATCTGCACCAAACGTATTTGAAAACATCTTGGCAAAAATACGAGAAAAATCATTATTTTTAAAATCAGTTAACTAAAGGCTTATCTTTTATATAATTTTACAGCAATGTTCCTACCAGATTCCTTCATTCATTTTGATTGGTCAAAAAACATGGCCCAATACCCGATTTTTAAGACAATTTTCAGAAATGACCCTTGGGTGACGCTCTTCCAGAATTATTCAAGCCATGTAGTTTGGTAAAAATAAATGGCCAATAGGATGCAAGATTGTATTAATCCTTATTCTTTAAAAATCTACTCCTCAGTAACTATTTGCCCAATTTTGAAATTACAAGAAGCTCCTAAGGTAAGCCTAATTATGAGCAATTTATTCTTTTGCCGCAATGTTTTCAAGAGTCGTCTGCTGCAGATGCGTCAAAAATGCATCTGTGTGTGGGAAAGGGTTAACCCTTTCCCTAATATAGACGCTTTCTGACGCCTCTGCAGCAGACAGCTTTTTGAAAACATAGTGACAAAAGAAGAAATTGCTCAAAACGAGCAATTTCTGCTTTTGCCACAATGTTTTTCCACTTTTTGTCATAGTAGGTTATCCATTCAATTATAGAGATTTTCTATTTTTTGACAAAATACGTTCAAAGTTGTCTGCTGCAGAATTCCCGTATGAGGGAATGGGTTAATAATTATTCAGTAATGCCCCTTTTTTTACTTAGAAAAAAGCAGACGAGGGTTGGCGTTAGCTTGCGGCAATCTTGTTCCCTTTGGCAGTGGATCGATACTAGCCCTTTGGGCTTCTTGAGGCTTTTCCCACTTTGTTTCCAAATTCATCTGCCACAAATGCATCATAACATGTCTGTATTGAGGAACGGGACTACCTTTGTTTATTTTCAGATCATGATTTTAAATTTCTAAAAGACCTGGCGGAGAACGGCGGTAAAGCTTCGGGAATGTTTCGATACTGTGAACCAAAGGACAGTAAAAAATCACTGCAGGATAAACTAGCGGAGCTGTTTGACTTTATTTTACTTGGGTAAGACTGGTTTTTAGCTCACCTAAGCACGAAGTGCAAGGTGAGCTTTTGTGATCACTCACCGTCCGGCGTCGTCTGCGTCGTCGTCGTCGTCGTCGTCGGCGTCTGTTAACAATTTCCTACAAATGACTTCTCCTTCTAAACCAATGGACAGATTTCAAAATAACTTCACAGGAATGGTCCTTAGGTAGTCCACTTTCGAAGTTGTTCAAAGAAATTAATTCCAAGTAGAACTTTGGTTGCTGCGGCATCAGAAAAGGGGAAAATTGCCAAATCTTAAAAAATCTTCTTGTCCAAAAGTACTGGCCCGATTTGAAAATTATTTTGCACAAATATTCCTTGGGGTACCCTCTACCAAGATTGTTCAAATATTTCCGATCCGTTAAAAAACATGGCCACCAGGGGGCGGAGCTTATTTTCCTTATATGTGCATTGTTAAAACTTTAAAAATCTTCTTGTCCAAAAGTACTGGCTCGATTTGAAAATTATTTTTCACAAATGTTCCTTGGGACACTCTTAACCAAGATTGTTCAAATATTTCCAATCCGTTGAAAAACATGGCCGCCAGGGGGCGGAGCCTGTTTTCCTTATATGTGCATTGTTTAAACTTTGAAAAATCTTCTTGTCCAAAAGTACTGGGCCGATTTGAAAATAATTTTGCACAAATGTTCCTTGGTGCACCCTTTACCAAGATTGTTCAAATATTTTTGATCCATTGAAAAACATGGCCACCAGGGGGCGGAGCTTGTTTTCCTTATATGTGCATTGTTAAAACTTTAAAAATCTTCTTGTCCAAAAGTACTGGCCCAATTTGAAAATTATTTTGCACAAATGTTCCTTAGGGCACCCTTTACCAAGATTGTTCAAATATTTCCGATCCGTTGAAAAGCATGGCCGCCATGGGGCGGAGCTAGTTTTCCTTATATGTGCATTGTTAAAGTTTTAAAAATCTTCTTGTCCAAAAGAACTGGCCCGATTTAAAAATTATTTTGCACAAATGTTCCTTGGGGCACCCTTTACCAAGATTGTACTAATATTTCCAATCCGTTGAAAAACATGGCGGCCAGGGGACGGAGCTTGTTTTCCTTATATGTGCATTGTTAAAACTTTAAAAATCTTCTTGTCCAAAAGTACTGGCCCGATTTAAAAATTATTTTGCACAAATGTTCCTTGGGGCACCCTTTACGAAGATTGTTCAAATATTTTTGATCCGTTGAAAAACATGGTCGCCAGGGGGCGGAGCTCATTTTCCTTATATGTGCATTGTTAAAACTTTAAAAATCTTCTTGTCCAAAAGTATTGGCCTAAAAAGAGTAAAAACTTTGAAAACTATTGAAGTTCTATTAAATCAGGTGAGCGATATAGGGCCATCATGGCCCTCTTGTCTGTTATCCCTTTCCCTCATACAACAAACCTGAAGCAGACCACCTTGAAACCATCTTAGCAAAACTATGCAAAAAATCTCTTTAAATTTAAGTATGTTTATTGAATAGTGTTGAACAAATTGTGACACTGACTTGGAGAAATTTCTCGTTATGAGTCATTTCTCCTTTTGCCACAATGATTTCTGAAGTTGTCTGTGGCATATACATCAAAAGATGTCATCATGTGTGAAAGGGTTATCTTTTATAACAAATTTAGACATTTACAAATTAATATCATCTACATGTAGTGTAGTGTAGTGGCGATAATACAGACACATTTTACCCCATCTACAGCAGGCAACTTCTGAAAATGTTGTCAAAATGAGAAATTGCTAATAATGAGAAACTTTTCTTTTTGTCACAATGTTTACAACTTGATTCAATAATAATACTTTCATTTATTGAGATTTTTCATAGTTTTGCCTTAACCCTTTCCCTCATGTAGATGCTTTCTGACGCCTCTGTAGCACACAGCTTTTTGAAAACATAGTGACATAAGAAGAAATTGCACAAAACGTGCAATTTCTCCTTTTGCCACAATGTTTTCCACTTTTTGTCATAGGTTATCCATTCAGTTATGGAGATTTTCTATTTTTTGACAAAATACGTTCAAATTCGTCTGCTGCAGAATTGCCGTATGAGGGAAAGGGTTAATGTTTAGATAATTGTCTGCTGCAGATGTGTTGTATGTGGTATTACTGGTATTCTTCTTGAAAAAGTTAATTATTTCCCACATACAACAAATTGACAGCAGACGCCTTTGAAAAAATCTAGGCAAAAATATGGAAACTCTCTATATATAAAAGAACTATAATTGAATAAAGTTGAAAACATTGTGTCAAAAGGAGAAATTGCTCATTAGTAATTTCCTGTCTATAGCCACAACACTTTTAGTTTCCCTAGTACTCATTTTCTTCATAAATGACCCTGCAATTAAAGACCATCTGTGAACAAAGACCTGAATGTTACCTTCCCATTGGTGGTCTTTACACACAGGATCAACTGAATATATTTTTTATCAACTTACACAACTCACTTAGTGTGTGAAGTTGTGAACCTATGTATGATTGAAGTCCTTAGCATTATCATTTCAAGTATAGATAAACCTCTACTGGTTTATCTATGCCGTGTGATCTAAACAGACACTGTTTTCAGAAGATTCTTGCAAATGTTTATACCCTAATTGCAAAAAAAATTGCAGAGCCAGAGCAAGCTGTGTAGCTGCCCAGGATGATTTGGGTTTATGCTGGTCTCAAAAACCCTAAGGACACCTTAGCAATTGATTACTTTTTGAAAAAGTTGTGAAATTCTGACATTGCTTAATTTCTCTTTTTCCCACAATATGTTTTATTTTTGTATCAAAATTACAACTCCACCTTTCCTCAGATGTTTATAAAGCAAAAATTCTTAAAAAGTCATATCCATTTAACAATTTCCACAATGTTTACAAAAGTCGTCTACTGCAAAGACATCGTTATGTCATCCGTATCTTGGAAAGGGTTAAACAGTTTATGTACAATTTATGGTCGTTGTCAGGAATGAGGAAACTACAACACTGAATGTACACTTTGCCGGAGATGATAATCTAGTTCTTGGTCAGGGAAAACCATCACCAGTTGCTACATTAAAAACACAGAGAATAGAAAATGTAACCCAGGAGAGTAAAGGTACATGTACTTCTTTTTATTGTTTTTTTCCCCTGTTTTCAACAACATTTCAGCTATATCACAGCATCTGTTAAATTATTCATCATCCCTGGGTAAACCAACTAGTCCTAGTGCACTCCGACCTGACCCCCACAAATGGGGATTGAACCCAGGATCCCTTGTTCCAAAACCCCTATGCTAACCTCTTGGCCAAGGTTAATTTTGGTTAAGGGATCTTAGTTCTATATAATGGTAGCTGTATTCACTGTGTTTAGAATGTATAAGTTCAAATGCTTCCATATTATAATAAACAATTGAAACCTCAAAAGCTTGTCTGGTACACAGCATACTATAGTAATTTAGTACATCTGGCATGAACCAATAATGACGACTAGATTGGTCATCTCCCCTGATATCCCTATCGCATATATAGTTAATTAGTTAATTATACCCCCAGATTTATAGTATATGGGGGCTATATAGGAGTCACGCTTGTCGGTCGGTCGGTCCGTTGGTCTGTGGACATTTCTTTTGAACACTATTTCTCAGCAACCCTTGGTCAGAATTCAATATAACTTCACAAGAATGATTGATACCAAGCCTAGTTGTGCATATTGTCGGCGTGTTGCACTGGATTTTTTTTTAAATGAGTTATGGCCCCTTGAATTTCTCATACATATGTATATTGTCGACATTTCTTGTGAACTCTATGCCTCAGCAACCCTTGGTCAGAATTCAATATAACTTCACAAGAACGATTGATACCAAGCCTAGTTGTGCATATTGTCGGCGTGTTGCACTGGAGTTATTTTTAAATGAGTTCTTGCCCCTTGAATTTCTCATACATATGTATATTGTCAGGCACCAGCTGGGGGTATTCATCACCTTCAGTGATATTTCTAGTTTAAAATTGATTTTTGTGAACTCTACAGCCTACCAATACAATATGATCTTTGGACTCATAGATAATGACGCAAACCATTTTCAGAGTTTAAAAGGTTAAACTGATTTGGTCCATAAAAAGAATCTTTAACTTTTTGCTTGCTACAACATGTCCAAAGAGTGCTGCCATTATTGGTGTATGACTGACCCTAAACTGTAAAGGGAGGGGCAGGTTACTCAAAAGCAGACACATTTTGAAAACATTCTTGTAAATCCAAGAGCTGCTCACATGTGTTTCATGGCTGTCTCAAACCAGTATTCCACACATTATTCTTTTACAAGCATATGGCTGCTTTTCCACATAACCTGTTAGCCCATTGATGGGAGACGAATAGTCCTTGTTCTATCGACTTTGTCAAACATCCGAAAGAATGAAAATGTTTTCAAAGGTCGTCTGCTGCAGAGGTGTCAGAAAGCGTATGTATCACGGAAAGGCGAGCCCTGGTAGCTCAGTCAGTATCAACGCAGGCTGTCAATCCAGGGGTTTGAATCCCGGCTCGGCCAATTTTCTTTTCGAGGATTGACAAAAGTCAATGCGACATGCGTCATTTGTCTTTCACCAATGGGCTAAGTCTATGTGGAAAAGCAGCTAGTTGCTAGGGAAGATTGTTGTGTGGAGTACTGGTGTGAGAAAACCAGGAAATGCATGAGTAGGTGAACTGGCCGCCGTGATATAACTGAGAAATTGTTAAAAACGGCGTTAAACCCCAATCAATCAATCAATACAAGCGTATGGCTGCTTTTCCCACATAACCTGTTAGCCCATTGATGAAAGACGAATAGTCCTTGTTCTATTGACTTTGTCAAACATCCGAAAGAATGAAAATGTTTTCAAAGGTCGTTTGCTGCAGAGGTGTCAGAAAGCATATGTATCACGGAAAGGGTTAAAAAACCTGTGTTGCCTCTCGGGGATACTGGTCTTTCGGAGGAGACATATTGCTTTTGCCTGCGCCGTCTGTCTGTCCGTCTGTCTGTCTGTCAGGGCGTCCACATTTCTTGTCCGGCCTTTATCTCACAACCCCTTGGCCACATTTCTATGAAACTTCACAGGAGTCATTGGTACAACGTCTAGTTGCGCATATTACGAGGGCGTTTAATTTGACCCACTTTTGGATGAGTTATTGCCCTTTCTTAAAATTGCCATTTCATTCTTGTCCGGCCTTCATCTCACAACCCCTTTGCCACATTTCTATGAAACTTCACAGGAGTCATCGGTACAACGTCTAGTTGTGCATATTACGAGGGCGTTTAATTTGACCTACTTTTGGATGAGTTATTGCCCTTTTTTTAAAATTGCCATTTCATTCTTGTCCAGGGCGTCCACATTTCTTGTCCGGACTTTATCTCACAACCCCTTGGCCACATTTCTATGAAACTTCACAGGAGTCATCGGTACAACGTCTAGTTGCGCATATTACGAGGGCGTTTAATTTGACCTACTTTTGGATGAGTTATTGCCCTTTCTTAAAATTGCCATTTCATTCTTGTCCGGCCTTCATCTCACAACCCCTTTGCCACATTTCTATGAAACTTCACAGGAGTCATCGGTACAACGTCTAGTTGTGCATATTACGAGGGCGTTTAATTTGACCTACTTTTGGATGAGTTATTGCCCTTTTTTAGCTCACCTGAGCTTTGCTCAAGGTGAGTTATTGTGATCGCCTTTTGTCCGGCGTCCGTCGTCCGTCGTCCGTCGTCCGTCGTGCGTCGTGCGTCAACTTCTTCTCCTCAGTAACCAGTGGGTCAATTTGGATGAAACTTCACAGAAAGCATCCTCTCATTGACCTCACCAGAATTCCTTCAAATTTTTGGGATCCATGCAAAATTCTGGTTTCCATGGCAACGAAACCGAAAAAACTTCAAAATTCTTCTTCTCCCAAATTGGTTGGCAGATTTTCAAATAATTTTGTAGAAATGTTCCTTGGATGACCCTCTATCATATTTCTTCAAGCCGTGTTGATTGGTCGAAAAACATGGCCGCCAGGGGGGGGTGGGGCTATTTTGCCTTATATGACTATAGTGAAAACTTAAAAAATCTTCTCCTCCGAAAGTGTAAGGCCGATTTTCAAATAATTTTGTAGAAATGTTCCTTGGGTGACCCTCTATCAGATTCCTTCAAGCCATGTTGATTGGTCGAAAAACATGGCCGCCAGGGGGGGCGGGGCTATTTTGCCTTATATGGCTATATTATAGTGAAAACTTAAAAAATCTTCAACATCTTCTCCTCAGTAACCGGTGGGTCAATTGGGATGAAACTTCACAGAAAGCATCCTCTTAATGACCTCACCAGAATTCCTTCAAATTTTAGGGATCCATGCAGAATTCTGGTTTCCATGGCAACGAAACGAAAAAAACTTCAAAATTCTTCTTCTCCCAAACTGGTAGGCAGATTTTCAAATAATTTTGTAGAAATGTTCCTTGGATGAGCCTCTACCAGATTCCTTCAAGCCATGTTGATTGGTCAAAAAACACGGCCGGCAGGGGGCCGGGGCTATTTTGCCTTATATGGCTATAGTGAAAACTTAAAAAATCTTCTCCTCCGAAAGTGTTAGGCTGATTTTCAAATGATTTTGTAGAAATGTTCCTTGGGTGACCCTCTATCAGATTCCTTCAAGCCATGTTGATTGGTCGAAAAACATGGCCGCCATGGGGGGGGGGGGGGGGGGGGCTATTTTGCCTTATATGGCTATAGTGCAAACTTAAAAAATCTTCTTCTCCAAAAGTGTCGGCCAGATTTTCAAATAATTTTGTAGAAATGTTCCTTGGATGACCCACTTTCAGATTCCTTTAAGCCATGTTGATTGGTCAAAAAACATGGCCGCCAGTAGGCAGGGCTATTTTGCATTATATGGCTATAGTGAAAACTTAAAAAATCTTCTCCTCCAAAAGTATCTGGCCGATTTTCAAATAATTTTGTAGAAATGTTCCTAGGGTGACCCTCTATCAGATTCCTTCAAGCCAAGTTGATTGGTCGGAAACTGGCTGCCAGGGGGCGAGGCTTATATAGCTAAAGTGAAAAAAAAAAAAAAAATCAGGTGAGCGATTCAAGGGCCATCATGGCCCTCTTGTTTAAAATTGCCATTTCATTCTTGTCCAGGGCGTCCACATTTCTTGTCCGGCCTTTATCTCACAAACCCTTGGCCACATTTCTATGAAACTTCACAGGAGTCATCGGTACAACGTCTAGTTGCGCATATTACGAGGGCGTTTAATTTGACCTACTTTTGGATGAGTTATTGCCCTTTCTTAAAATTGCCATTTCATTCTTGTCCGGCCTTCATCTCACAACCCCTTTGCCACATTTCTATGAAACTTCACAGGAGTCATCGGTACAACGTCTAGTTGTGCATATTACGAGGGCGTTTAATTTGACCTACTTTTGGATGAGTTATTGCCCTTTTTTTAAAATTGCCATTTCATTCTTGTCCGGTCTTCATCTCACAACCCCTTTGCCACATTTCTATGAAACTTCACAGGAGTCATCGGTACAACGTCTAGCTGCGCATATTACGAGGGCGTTTAATTTGACCTACTTTTGGATGAGTTATTGCCCTTTTTTAGCTCACCTTAGCTTTGCTCAAGGTGAGTTATTGTGATCGCCTTTTGTCCGGCGTCCGTCGTGCGTCGTGCGTCGTGCGTCAACTTCTTCTCCTCAGTAACCAGTGGGTCAATTTGGATGAAACTTCACAGAAAGCATCCTCTCAATGATCTCACCAGAATTCCTTCAAACTTTTGGGATCAATGCAAAATTCTGGTTTCCATGGCAACGAAACTGAAAAAACTTCAAAATTCTTCTTCTCCCAAACTGGTTGGCAGATTTTCAAATAATTTTGTAGAAATGTTCCTTAGATGACCCTCTATCAGATTCCGTCAAGCCATGTTGATTGGTCGAAAAACATGGCCGCCAGGGGGGGCGGGGCTATTTTGCCTTATATGGCTATAGTGAAAACTTAAAAAATCTTCTCCTCCGAAAGTGTCAGGCCGATTTTCAAATAATTTTGTAGAAATGTTCCTTGGGTGACCCTCTATCAGATTCCTTCAAGCCATGTTGATTGGTCGAAAAACATGGCCGCCAGGGCGGGGCTATTTTGCCTTATATGGCTATAGTGCAAACTTAAAAAATCTTCTCCTCCAAAAGTGTCAGGCCGATTTTCAAATAATCTTTTAGAAATGTTCCTTGGGTGACCCTCTATCAGATTCCTTCAAGCCATGTTGATTGGTCAAAAAACATGGCCGCCAGGGGGCGGGGCTATTTTGCCTTTTATGGCTATAGTGAACACTTAAAAAATCTTCTCCTCCATAAGTGTCAGGCCGATTTTTAAATAATTTTGTAGAAATGTTCCTTGGGTGACCCTCTATCAGATTCCTGCAAGCCATGTTGATTGGTCGAAAAACTTGGCTGCCAGGGGGCGGGGCTATTTTGCCTTATATGGCCAAAGTGAAAACTTAAAACATCTTCTCCTCCGAAAGTGTGTGGCTGATTTTCAAATAATTTTGTAAAAACGTTCCTTGGATGACCCTCTATCAGATTCCTTCAAGCCATGTTGATTGGTCGAAAAACATGGCCGCCAGGGGGTGGGGCTATTTTGCCTTATATGGCTATAGTGAAAACTTAAAAAATCTTCTTCTCCGAAAGTGTCAGACCAATTTTCAAATAATTTTGTAGAAATGTTCCTTGGATGACCCACTTTCAGATTCCTTCAAGCCATGTTGATTGGTAAAAAAACATGGCCGCCAGTGGGCAGGGCTATTTTGCCTTATATGGCTATAGTGAAAACTTAAAACATCTTCTCCTCCAAAAGTGTCTGGCCGATTTTCAAATAATTTTGTAGAAATGTTCCTAGGGTGACCCTCTATCAGATTCCTTCAATCCAAGTTGATTGGTCGGAAACTATGGCTGCCAGGGGGCGGGGCTTATATAGCTAAAGTGAAAAAAAAATATTAGGTGAGCGATTCCAGGGCCATCATGGCCCTCTTGTTTAAAATTGCCATTTCATTCTTGTCCGGCCTTCATCTCACAACCCCTTTGCCACATTTCTATGAAACTTCACAGGAGTCATCGGTACAACGTCTAGTTGCGCATATTACTAGGGCGTTTAATTTGACCTAATTTTGGTTGAGTTATTGCCCTTTTTTTAAAATTGCCATTTCATTCTTGTCCGGCCTTCATCTCACAACCCCTTTGCCACATTTCTATGAAACTTCACAGGAGTCATCGGTACAATGTGTTGTTGCGCATATTACGAGGGCGTTTAATTTGACCTACTTTTGGATGAGTTATTGCCCTTTTTTAGATCACCTTAGCCGAAGGCTGAAGGTGAGCTATTCTGATCACTTTTTGTCCGTCGTCCGTCGTCCGTCGTCCGTCGTCCGTCTGGTGTTAACTTTTAGCTTTAAACATCAACTCCTCCTAAACTCCAAGGACAATTTTCGTGAAACATCACAGGACTGTTCCTCTGGTTGGCTTCTTTCAAAGTTGTTCAAAGATTTAAATTCCATTGAGAACTTTGGTTGCTGCGGCATCAGAAAGGGGACAAAATGTCCAAACTTTAAAAATCTTCTCCTCCGAATCTGCCTGTCAGATTCAAATATAATTTGGTAGAAATGTTCCTTGGGTGACCCTCTATAAAAATTGTTCAAGCCATACTGATTGGTCGAAAAACATGGCAGTCAGGCGGCATCAAAAAAGGGGCAAAATGACAATACTTTAATAAAGCATCCTTATAAAAGTGCTTGTCTGATTTAAAGATAGTTTTGTAGAAATGTTCTTTCATTGATCATCTATATACTTTGTCAAGCCATATTGATTTGTTGAAAGGCATAGCAACCAAGCAGCATCAGAAAAGGAGTAATTAAACTTTTTGCTTCAAATGACATATGGTTATTATATTTATGGTCTAAGGGAGGTAACACTTGGCAGAGTATTATGCAAGGGCAATCTCCTTCGCAGAGTTGTCGTTCCTTACACTCACCATACATGTATCAGAACATGAGTAAAACGACCAAACTTTAAAATCCTTTTCCTCCATAATCTGCTTGTCAGACTCCAAGATAATTCAGTAGAAAGAATCCTTAAATGCCCCTCTAAAAAAACTGTTCAAGCCATATTGGTTTATATTAAAAACAGATCAAGAAAGGTGCAAAATGACAAAAACTTAATAATTCATTTCTAATTGAAGTTCTTGTTAGATTTCAAGATATAAATGACCTTTACTTATAAGCTGTTTCTTGAGAAGTGTTCACTTCTTGAAGTTCTAATTGCACTCCTTGATCTTTTTCCCAGATATTTCTACTAATTTACTATCAATCAGGTGATCGATTTAGGGTCATCTTGGCCCTCTTGTTTAAATTGCCATTTCATTCTTGTCCGGCCTTCATCTCACAACCCCTTGGCCACATTTCTATCAAACTTCACAGGAGTCATCGGTACAACGTCTAGTTGCGCATATTACGAGGGCGTTTAATTTGACCTAATTTTGGTTGAGTTATTGCCCTTTATTTAAAATTGCCATTTCATTCTTGTCCGGCCTTCATCTCACAACCCCTTTGCCACATTTCTATGAAACTTCACAGGAGTCATCGGTACAATGTCTTGTTGCGCATATTACGAGGGCGTTTAATTTGCCCTACTTTTGGATGAGTTATTGCCCTTTTTTAAAATAAATCACTAACTGACAAAATACAGTCAGCCAGACAAATACCCCTTGGGGGAGACATATGTTTTTTCCAAAAACAACCTCTAGTTTATTATTATTTTCCCACATGTTTTCAAAGGTCATTCTTCTATACAGGGGCATTTTATGTTTAAGTGGAATAGATGATTCAGTGTCTTGCTAACATTTTGTATTACAGATGTCACACTGGTCAGTGAAACTTGGATCCAGTTGAAAAGTCCTTCAGACGAGCTGTCTGTTAGCCTGAGTGTCCAAACCAACATTCTTATGGTAAGTAAAGCCATTACCTGATAACTTGACAGCTGCAGTTAATAGCAACATATATATAAGTTATAAAAATTTGGTTGTTAAAAGAAAAACAATTCTCATAACATAATGAACAACTTATCATTCTCCCTGGCTCATTTTTCCTTTGCGCCAACACTTTCGCCGAATTCAAAAAGTTGGTGCCATTTGGTGCCATTTTCAAGACATTGGAGCCAAACTGGAGCCAGACCATTTTTTCTTACAAACCTAAATTATGTGTACTTTGGGAAATACTGGTACCCTCATTTATTATGCTATCTTCTCTAGTCACGTGTCATAATCTATCCAGCATCATATTTATCAAAAAGATTGGCTTGGCCATGATTCATTTAGATTCCCATATGATGTTATCAAACCACATGCATTGTGGTAGCAGGAATAATTTCTGATATTGAGTCTGTCTGTCAGTGCTTTCATTCTCAAGACCAGTAAATAAACTATTATGTAGTAAGTTGTATTATCTACACACATTTAGTGCACTGAACTTTGACAATGATAACTTTTAAAACAAATAAGAATGAGTGTAGGTAATTCTTTCTTAAATGACAATTTGATTTTCAGAAAGAAGAAAATGCATGAAAACCCATGCATTACAATATGTATTTTCTCCTTCAGTCTTCATTATTCTTTTATCTTCTAAAAAGAATTTAACTAAAATGGACAAAAATGTAATTTAGATTGATAGGTAAGTCGTTTTTGACAGCTGACTGTGAAACTGATAGATCCTTATGGCAAAAAATCGGCAATTAAAAAAGAATTTCCTATGGATTCGTGTAAACAAAAACACAATCTTTGAACAATTAAATTAATATAGGGACATTCTTTAATCATATCCTAGTTTTTTATTAAGTTGTTTATTGAAATTATTTTCCCCTAGGCTGCTTGAACTGAAAAATAGTATTGATTGGTTTGAAGGCGTGATCGAGTGTCAAATCTGGGGATACGTATTCTAGATAGTGATTGGCCTAAATCTCGAAGTATGACAGTCACGTGACCTATTCTTATCTATCGCCTACAGCGATGGTGTTTGATAACGGCTTGTGTATAGTACTGGGAAGGACCCTTTATCTCTGCCATGCGTGTGTAATTAAACCCTTATTTCTTAAATTTATTTTTTGTTTTTACCCAATATCACAATATTTTTATAAGGAGTATCGCTTTGGGAATTAAGCTGTAGCAGCAATTTTAAGTTGTAGTTGATGTAAATAGGTTGGCGCCATCAATTTGCGCCAAATGGTATTTTCTTGCGCCACTCTTATAATTCTTGCGCCATTGGCGCCATTTGCGAAGCCCAGCGTGAACCCTGCATTGTTAATTTATGCTAACCCTATGCCCCACACAACAAATCTGAAGCAGAGGATTTGCCAAATTGTTTGAAAAATATAAGTATAAATATTAAATAGAATTTAAAAAAAATGTTATGGCAATGGAATTCCTTCATGCTTCATACACATATGTTCAGTGTCAAGAGAGCTTGGACGAGATTGTGTTCCACTGATCAAGGTCAAAAATCAAGGTCACAGTGACTATAATACATCTGTACACAAATGATGTCATAGCTCTAGCACTTTCATTTGTCGTATAATTATTTTATACTTCATACATAGGTTCAGTGTCAAGAGAGCTTGGACAGGTTCATGTTTTACCAACCTAGGTCAAAGGTCAAGGTTACAGTGACTTAAACATGTTTGTTCGAAACCACGTCATAGCTCTAGCACTTTCATTTGTAGATGGAATACCTTCATACTTACACAGACTCGGTGTCAAGAAAGCTTTGGTCAAAGTTTGTGACTATAATCAGGGACGTAGATAAGATCTTCATTCCTGCTATAATTCATAATATCATGTAAAAAATGACACTGCAAGAGTATTTATTATATCTGCGGTGCTCTTGTTGCCCTTGTATCTTGAAATGTTCAGAACTTTTAAAGTTGCCTTTTTTTTTTCAATGGAAGCAGCTTTTTCAGTGATATTTGGCTGATAGTTGTATTTTGACAAGATAAAGATCAAGCTTGAATTTTCTTGCCATTATTACAAGCAGTTTTATTGCCCTTTCACTCTGGAAATCTTTCTTTTTTGCAATGAATGCAGGTATTTTGTTGGGAGTAATTGTCAAAGATTCACTAAATTCTTGTCATCAATAACATTGATGGATGCATGTAAAATGGTTGTAACTACATCTTGTTACTAGAAGAAGTTACAGTTGTTTTGCATGAAGCCCACAACTTAATGTTTTAGAATGATCATTTCAATTTGACGATCTGAACAAAAATATTTTGAATTGTGTCATTTAGTATTTTTTTTTTACTTTTCCCAAATGCAGAATGTTTTCGTATTTGCCTTATGTTTTCAAAGTCATCTACTCTAGACTTTTTTGTATGTGTGAAAGGGCGGCTTAACTACATATTTCAGATGTTTTCTAAACAGAAGATTCCAAAAAAAAAACCAGAAGCATATTAGATTATTGAGTAAGTCTAGCTTAAGGTTAGATTATTTAAATTTTAATGTCCACATTCATGTTATCACTATGATATAATATTGATGAAGCAAAATGTAATAAAACAACAAGGGCTATCAGAGTTAATTCCTAATTTCTTAAATTTACACTTCTTTCAGAATGGGAAGACACAGTCTATAACAATACCATGTATAATTGATGGTGTCGAATTTAACTTATTGGAGTCTAATTATGACAAAACACAGTGGAGACTTAGAATTCTGCTTAGAAATGTTGATGAACTTGTTACCAGGGCCTCCATAGCCGTCACTGAGAAGAAAGGTATGGAACTTGATCCTGATACATTTTTGCCAACAAACATGCTCATCAAGTTTTTTGAAGATTGGATGAAATCTTTTTGACTTATAATCTAATGTGTTTAACCCTTTCTCACCTACAACAAATCTGAAGCAGAAGACTTTGTAAATATCTAGGTAAACACACAGAAAAGCTCTGTAGGTATAATTAATGAAAAAGAGAGTTGAAAACATTGTGGCAAAATAAGAAATCGCTCGTTTAGAGCAATTTCTACTTTTGTCATTATGTTTTCAAAAGTTGTCTTTTGCAGAGGCGTCAGAAAAAGTCTACATGAGGGAAAGGGTTAAAGTTGTCTGCTGCTGATGCATCAAAATGGGTCCGCAAGTGGGATAGGGTTAATAGTCATCTACTATGAGGTATGAATCTTATGGTCAATTATAATTCTAACTTTGATGCAGATTTGAAAACCTTGTTGGAAAAAGGAGATGATGTTATTGCTGTGATTAATTTCTCTTTCTCCCAAATATCTTTTTAATTTTTCATACCCTATTTCTAAAATTACTATCCAGATGTGTTTTTTTGTGTCCTAAAATAATTTCATAATATGAGTATAGATGCTACCTATTTCGGGTAGATATTTATTAACTTTTGTGATCTGTAAATAATTCCCTGTGAACTGCAGTTAGCCCCTTGCTTGCAGCACGATCAGTTATTTACGCGTCCTACCGACCAAAGCAGCGAACATAAAAAACATCATCAGGTTAAGCTTATATTTAACTTTAAAATGAAGCCAAGATTTTAAATCCATGAAATTATGATGACGGGTACAAAAAATAATCAACTTGCCCTTCATAAAGTACTTCAAATGAAACGATTCCATCATTTATGGAACTACATTTGTGACGAGTCAAACTTACCTTTCTTATCATTTCTGTTGTTTTTCTTTTGGTTAATTATTCATCATTTGCGTTACGCTAATAGAATGACGTCATATTACAGGAATTTGGATTTGTAACTTCCGGAAAGTTTTAACTCGTTTTAGAAATAGACAACGAGTGTTATTAAACACAAATAATCACACATAAAATTACTTGTGCTCGTTCCTTTATCGAGTAAGTATTATCATATTTAATTATTCCCTCTAGAAGTCTTTTTTGTTTCGATATTTTCTTTTCATCCAATCAAAACGTAGCAGAATCATGACTGCATCAAAAAATCCACTCTGGACACAATTTTTGGAAAGACGGTATAGCAAAGTTTTGACAAAAATACATATTACCTATTGACGGGAAACATTGCCGGCTTTGCCGTAGATTTGTTTACCCGTATCAGTTATACTTCTAGGGTCTTTATTCTTTAACAATTTGATCTCACTTCTATCTTATTACTCCTTATAAACAGCTTGTAATGACTGCCCTCTTTGGTGCATTATGACTGACTTGCTAGTTCCAGGATAAATGGACCAAGGAAATGCCGTTATGATTTTTTTTAAATCTGCGTCAAACACCAAACAATCAATCAATTGTAAACAAACCTTTTTACCCTTTCCCACCTGCAGACGTATTTTGACACATCCGCAGCAGACAACTTTTGAAAACATTTGCCTCAATATTTACAACTCAATTCAAAGTCATCTGCTGCAGAGTTGTTGTTTGCGGAAAGGTTAAAAACTTGTACAAGCGTCTATAGCAATAGATATTTAAAAAAAATGGGGCAAAAGGACAAATTGATCAATAAGAAATTTCTCCATTTGCCACAATGTTTTCAACTCTATTTAATAATAAAACTCCAAATAACTGAGATTTCTCAAATTCTTGCCAGGATGTAATCAAAGTAGTCTGCTTCAGAATTGTTGTATGAGCGAAAGGTTTAATGTATTCATGATGTGACCATTCAATTACACAGGCAATGATGAGGATGTTGTTTCTATTTATTGCCAGAAGCAACATCCATTCAATTACACAGGCAATGATGAGAATGTTGTTCAATTTATTGTCAGATACAACATCCATTCAATTACACATGCAATGATGAGGATGTTGTTTCTATTTATTGCCAGAAGCAACATCCATTCAATTACACAGGCAATGATGAGGATGTTGTTTCTATTTATTGCCAGAAGCAACATCCATTCAATTACACAGGCAATGATGAGAATGTTGTTCAATTTATTGTCAGATACAACATCCATTCAATTACACAGGCAATGATGAGAATGTTGTTTATATTTATTGTCAGATTCAACATCCATTTTATTACACAGGCAATGATGAGAATGTTGTTCTATTTATTGTCAGAAACAACATCCATTCAATTACACAGGCAATGATGAGAATGTTGTTTATATTTATTGTCATATTCAACATCCATTCAATTACACAGGCAATGATGAGAATGTTGTTATATTTATTGTCAGAAACAACATCCATTCAATTACACAGGCATTGATTAGAATATTGTTTTTTATTTATTGTCAGATACAACATCCATTCAATTATACAGGGACTGATGAGGATGTTGTTTCTATTTATTGCCGGAAGCAACATCCATTCAATTACACAGGCAATGATGAGAATGTTGTTCAATTTATTGTCAGATATAACATTCATTCAATTACACAGGCAATGATGAAAATGTTGTTTCTACTTATTGTAAGAAACTATATCCATTCAATTACACAGGCAATGATGAGAATGTTCTTTCTACTTATTGTCAGAAACAACATCAATTCAATTACACAGACAATGATGAGAATTTTGTTTCTATTTATTGTCAGAAACACCATTCCATTCAATTACAAAAGCAATGATGAGAATGTTGTTTTTATTTATTGTCAGATACAACATCCATTCAATTATACAGGGACTGATGAGGATGTTGTTTATATTTATTGCCAGGAGCAACATCCATTCAATTACACAGGCAATGAGGAGAATGTTGTTCAATTTATTGTCAGATATAACATTCATTCAATTACACAGGCAATGATGAAAATGTTGTTTCTACTTATTGTCAGAAACAGCATCCATTCAGTTACATAGGCAATGATGAGAATGTTGTTTCTATTTATTGTCAGATACAACATCCATTCAATTACACAGGCAATGATGAAAATGTTGTTTCTACTTATTGTCAGAAACAACATCCATTCAATTACACAGGCAATGACAAGAATGTTGTTCTATTTATTGTCAGAAACACCGTTCAATGACACAGGCAATGATGAGCATGGTGTTTATATTTCTTGTCAGATACAACATCCATTCAATCAAAGATAGAGAAATATCAGAATGTTATCACTCACATGCAAGTATTTGGTAACGGTATAACTAGACAAGGCAGGGAAAAACTGTTCACTACTATCAAGGATATCCAAGGCACGGTAAGTACCTGTTTCCACTTATAGATGCTTTCTGACACCTCTGCAGTAGACGACTTTTGAAAATATTATGGCAAAAGGTGAAATTGCTCATAATGAGCAATTTCTTCATTTGCCACAATGTTTTCAACTTTTTTAGGCAATTATGCTTTCATTTACAGATATTTTCTGTATTTTTGCCTTATTATCCCCCGCTTTTTCGAAGAAAAAAAGGGGGGTTATTAATTTCGGTTTGTCCGTCCGTCCGTCCGTCTGTCCGTCCGTCCGTCTGTCCGTCCGTCACACTTCGTTTCCGTGCAATAACTGCCGCAAATGTGAACCGTTTCTTTTCAAACTTGGTAACAAGGTTAAATGCCTTAACGGCTAGGCCAAGTTCGAATATCACTTTCGGCGGACTTTATTTGGTGGAGTTATGGCCCCTTATTTAACAAAATATGTTGTTTCTTGCCGTTTCCGTGCAATAACTGCCACAAATGTGAACCTTTTTTTTTCAAACTTGGTAACAACGTTAAATGCCTTAAGGGCTAGGCCAAGTTCGATCGTCACTTTCGGCGGACTTTATTTGGTGGAGTTATGGCCCCTTATTTAACAAAAAATGTCGTTTCTTGCTGTTTCCGTGCAATAACTGCCACAAATGTGAACCTTTTTTTTTCAAACTTGGTAACAACGTTAAATGCCTTAAGGGCTAGGCCAAGTTCGAATATCACTTTCGGCGGACTTTATTCGGTGGAGTTATGGCCCCTTATTTAACAAAAAATGTCGTTTGTTGCTGTTTCCGTGCAATAACTGCCACAAATGTGAACCTTTTTTTTTCAAACTTGGTAACAACGTTAAATGCCTTAAGGGCTAGGCCAACTTCGATCGTCACTTTCGGCGGACTTTATTCGGTGGAGTTATGGCCCCTTATTTAACAAAATATGTCGTTTCTTGCTGTTTCCGTGCAATAACTGCCACAGATGTGAACCTTTTTTTTTCAAACTTGGTAACAAGGTTAAATGCCTTAAGGGCTAGGCCAACTTCGATCGTCACTTTCGGCAGACTTTATTTGGTGGAGTTATGTTACCCTGTAATACATGTTCAATAAAAAGTCTACTGACATGTTTAAACCTAACCTCAACATTTTCCTACAATATTTCCTCCAAGCGGGGGATAGAAATTTTATGAATTTGCTTGTTTATTTCAAAGTCGTCTGCTGCAGATTTTTTGTATGTGGGAAAGGGTTGACATTAACCAGATATTATATTATGAAGTCACCCTGCTTTAGATTCATTTGAGTAGATCATTGAAACATATAAAGTAAATATATATTTATATTTTTGATTAACCCTTTCCCTCATATAGAGGCTTTCTGACACCTCTGCAGCAGACAGCTTTTTAAAAACATAGTGACAAAAGAAGAAATTGCACAAAACGTGCAATTTCTCCTTTTGCCACAATGTTTTCCACTTTTTGTCATAGGTTATCGATTCAATTATAGAGATTTTCTATCTTTTGACAAAATCTGTTCAAAGTCGTCTGCTGCAGAATTGTTGTATGAGGGAAAGGGTTAACGCTTTCCCACTTACAAAACAATTTCAGGAGACGACTTTGAAAAGATCAAAAAGCATGGACAATTTCTATCAATGGAAGTTTTAAATAGAATAGAATAGAATAGAATAGAATAATTTTATTTTTCCAATCATGGGCCATCACTGGCATACAATTTATAAATAATAATATATATTATAATGTAATATTATTATCATTAAACACAAGATTGATTTTGATTAAGTAACTATATACAAACAAAACAAAATGACTAGAACTATTTAAAACACTAACTGATACATAAACAAATATTCAGAACTGTTGACCCAAAAAGGGGATACAGACTGTTTTAGATTGACAACAGTTTGAAGGATAAACACAGTGACAAAACACAACAACTTGTGACTGCATTACTTATTACAAGCCTTTTAAAATATTAGATCTAAGACTATAACATTTTGAAATATATTCACAAAGCGCAACTATAACGTTTTTATCTTCATTTATATATTAAATCAAGTTGAAAATATTGTGGCAAAAGGAGAATTGCTTGTTTTGAGTGATTTCTCCTTTTTTTCAAAATAAATTTAAGAGTCATTTGCTGCAGAGGTGCCAGAAAACATCGGGAAAGGGTTTAGTGTTAAACACATTGTGGAAATGTTTTAAAATTACCTTTTTGAACAATTTCTACTTTTCTCATAATGTTTTTGGAAGTTGCAACATGAGGCGTCAGAAGTTGTCTAAATCAGAATGAGTAAAATCATTGATGTGTCCTTTAAAATTGAATAATCACTTAACCCTTAATCTCATATAGGTAGTTTCTGATGCCTATGCAGCAGACAGCATTTTGAAAACATAGTGACAAAAGAAGAAATTGCCCAAAATGTGCAATTTCTCACTTTGCCACAATGTTTTCCACTTTAAGTCATAGGTTATCCATTCAATTATGGAGATTTTTTATTTTTTGACAAAATATGTTCAAAGTCGTCTGCTGCAGAATTGTCGTATGAGGGAAAGGGTTATGCAGCCTGTTTAAAATGACTTAATATATTTGTAGTGTCACATTTGCTATTATACCATAGCTCATTTGATTGATTTTGGGGTCAGCTTGGCCCGTTTTCTACAGAGCACATGCATTAACCCTTTCCCACCAAATCTGCTGCAGATGACATTGAAAACATCTAGACAAAACTATGCAATAACTAATCATTGAATAGAGGTGAAAACGCTATGATAAAAGCAGAAATTGCTCTTAATGAGCAATTTCTTCTTTTGCCATAAAGGTTGTCTGCTGTAGATAACGAGAAATTGCATCTGCAAGTTGGAATTGGATTTAAGAAATGAATATTTTTTTTTATACAGCTGGACCAAGTACAGAGTATGTTGGCTGAGTATATGAGGGTAGGCACGGATTCAGTGTCTCTTCTGGCACGTGCCCATGACCTCAGATACAAGGCAGTGGTGAGTAAAGCATCTTATTTTATTTAACCCTTACCCGTTTGTAGATGCATTTTGACGCATTTGCAGCAGACGACTTTTGAAAACATTGTGACAAAAGGAGAAATTGCTTAAAACGAGCAATTTCACATTTTGCCACAATCTTTTTCAACTTTTTCCAGTAATTATACCTACAATTATAGAAATTGTCCAGATTTTTGAGTAGACATTTCAAAAAGACGTCTACTGCAGATTTGTTGTTTGTGGGAAAGGGTTAATCCTTTCCTAGATGCAAAAAATCTGCAGCACATGACTTTGAAAACATCTACGCATCAATATGATAAGTTTCTGTAAAATTTATTGAATTGAGTTGAAAACATCGTGACAAATGGAGAAATTGCTCATTATGAGCAATTTCTCCTATTGTCACAATGTTTTCAAAAGTTGTCTTCCGCAGAGGCGTCAGTAAGCGTCTGTATGTGGGAATGGGTTTCTAGTAATTGGGTGGTCCATCTGTCAGTTTGGCACACATATATGAACTTTTGGAGCAAACTACCTCTCAAGTGTTAACCCTTTCCCTCATATAGACGCTTTCGGATGCCTCTGCAGCAGACAGCTTTTTGAAAACATAGTGATGAAAGAAGAAATTGCTCAAAACAAGCAATTTCTCCTTTTGCCACAATGTTTTCCTATTTTAGTCATAGGTTATCCATGCAATTATAGAGATTTCCTTTTTTTTGACAAAATATGTTCAAAGTCGTCTGTTGCAGAATTGTCGTATGAGGGAAAGGGTTAAGCTCACCATAGCATGAAGTGCTGAAGGTGAGATATTGTGATCGTCCAATGCCTGTTGTCAATAATTTGCTATAGAGGCCACAGTTTTCATATCATTTTCACTTAACTGTTAAAGTTAAGTTCTTGTAATGATATCTAGGCTTAGTTAGAATACGAGTCATGTACAGTGAAAACTAGGTCACACGGCCAAATTTAAGAAAAATCTTGTTGACACTCTAGAGGCCACATTTTTGCACTCAAGAATGATTGAACTTTGAAAGTATTTTTGTCCTGATGATATCTAAGCTAGATTAATATATGGGTTATGCCGGGTCAAAAACTAGGTCACTAGGCCAAATTCATTAAAATCCTTGTCGCGAAACTCTATGGAAAAGAACGAAACCTGGAAAATTAAAAGTTGTATATATCCAAAAGGAGTTGAAGTTTTTGTCAGATAAAGCTGAATTGATCATTTAGAGCAATTTCACCTTTTTCCACAATATTTATACCCCCAGATACATGGTATATGGGGGGCTATATAGGAGTCACGCTTGTCGGTCGGTTTGTCTGTGGACATTTCTTGTGCATACTATTTCTCAGCAACCCTTGGTCAGAATTCAATATAACTTCACAAGAATGATTGATACCAAGCCTACCGGTAGTTGTGCATATTTTCGGGGTGTTTCACTGGAATTATTTTTAAATGAGTTATGGCCTCTTGAATTTCTCATACATATGTATATTGTCAGGCACCAGCTGGTGGTATTCGTCACCTTCAGTGATATTTCTAGTTTCAAGTTGTATGCTAGACAGGCATTTAATGTTATTTTCTTTTTTTGTGTACAGTTTAGTAAAAACAGGAGGCAGAGGGCCATGGACAAGAGGGCCTCCAAAAACATGGCATACGCTACCACAGCCCAGCAAACTCTCTCCAGCTTAACCGTAGACAAACAGGAAGTGGATCAACTATCCCAGGATGCAATGGAGTTCTATTTTTGTGTACTCTCCCAGAATTCCATAGGGGATGTGCTGCTAGGTGATGACAAAGAAGATGCCATTGGGTTCGGATTGGCCGTTAAAAGAAGTGAGGTTGTCCTTGATGAACCAACAATGGTGTGTTTCAAGTCTTTCTTTCAAAATCACCATATTAACCCTTTCCTTCATACGACAGTCCTGCAGCAGACGACTTTGAACATATTTTGTCAAAAAATGGAAAATCTCTATAATTGAATGGATAACCTAACTAAAAGTGGAAAACATTGTGACAAAAGGAGAAATTGCATGTTTTGTGCAATTTCTTCTTTTGTCACTATGTTTTCAAAAAGCCGTCTGCTGCAGAGGCGTCAGAAAGTGTCTATATGAGGGAAAGGGTTAACTGTTTCCCACATACAGACGACTACTACTTTATCGATTTGCCATAATTATTTCAACTATTTCCAATAATGATATTTTCATCTGAAGATATAGAGAATTTCCATAGTTGTTTCTTAGATGTCTTTAAAGTTGTCTGCCGCGGATTTGTTGTATGTGGGAAAGGGTTAAATTGATAATTTAATCGTTGATGAAACACTGATTTCAGTCAGGTTTTCATGTTATTAGTATTTCCTTACCTATATAGTATAATATACCATCTTTTAACCCTTTTCCACATACAACAAATCTACAGCAGACGACTTTTAAATCATATCAACAGATTTAGGGAATATCTTTATAAATATTAGATTACTAAATAAATGCAGTTGAAAATATTGTAGCATAATGAGAAATTACTCTTTAACCCTTTCCCTCATACGACAATTCTGCAGCAGACGACTTTAAACGTATTTTGTCAAAACATAGAAAATCTCCATAATTGAATGGATAACCTATGACAAAAAGTGGAAAACATTGTGGCAAAAGGAGAAATTGCACGTTTTGCGCAATTTCTTCTTTTGTCACTATGTTTTCAAAAAGCCGTCTGCTGTAGAGGCGTCAGAAAGCGTCTACATGAGGGAAAGGGTTAATAGCAATTTCTTCTTTTGTCACAATATTTTCAAAAGTCTTCTGCAGCAGAGGTATCAGAAAGCTTCTGTATGTGGGAAAACGCTTATTCTGCTGAATTCCTAAAAGTAGCATCATCACTCTTGATTTTGAACATGTTTTGGCATTTTAACCCTTTCCCTCATACGACAATTCTGCTGCAGACGACTTTGAACATATTTTACATTTTAAGTCTGTCTGTAAACAATTTATTAACCCTTTCCCTCATATAGACGCTTTCTGACGCCTCTGCAGCAGACAGCTTTTTGAAAACGTAGTGACAAAAAGAAGAAATTGCTCAAAAAGAGCAATTTCTCCTTTTGCCACAATGTTTTCCACTTTTAGTCATAGGTTATCCATTTAATTATAGAGATTTTCTATTTTTTGTCAAAATATGTTCAAAGTTGTCTGCTGCAGAATTGTTGTATGAGGGAATGGGTTAAACCATGCCAACTCTCATTTTGAGGCATCAGCTGCAGATGACTTTTGGAAATATCACAACGAAAGAAAAAATTGCTCATCATGAGCTACCTCTCCTTTTTCATCTATGTTTTCAACAGTATTAAAAGATTATGCTTTCATTTATTGAGAAATAATCTGAAATGGCTCATGATTAGCTGTTTCTGCTTTAGTCACAATGTGTTCCAATGTTTTTTCAATTATGCCCCCCTTTCAAAGAAGAGGGGGTATATTGCTTTGAACGTGTTTGTCAGTTGGTCTATTGATTTTGGGATCATCCATTCAAATTTCAAGGTCACAGTGTCTTTGGTAAAAAGAAGCTTGTCTGATTGAGAACTGCTGATGCCTGGGCCTAAGGTCCCCAAATTGGGCAGGGTGTTTGGGCATGGCCAGAAGATGACTTTGAGGTCATCTATTCAAAGGTCAAGGTCACAGTGTCTTTGAACATGTTCCTGACAGAGTGATGCTCAGAGGGGCATAATGATTGAAAAATATTTCTTGCTACACTTTCAATTAATGTGATTTCCCACATTTTTTCATCTTCTATGTTGTCTGCTGCAGATTTATTGTATGTGGGCAAGACTTAAAAATGATAAGAAAAACATAGATAGGTGAACTGGTCACTGAACTATGCATGACATGCTGTTGGATATGACCTCATTCTCCTTTACTTTTTATAATACGTTTAGAGTCATCTGCTTTAAACCCTTTCCCTCATATAGATGCTGTATGACGCCTCTGCAGCAGACTGCCTTTTGAAAACATAGTGACAAAAGAAGAAATTGCTCAAAATGAGCAATTTCTCCTTTTGCCACACTGTTTTCCACTTTTAGTCATTGGTTATCCATTCAAATATAGAGATTTTCTATGTTTGACAAAATATGTTCAAAGTCGTCTGCTGCAGAATTGTCATTTGAGTGAAAGGGTTAACCTCCTTTACTTTTACTGAAAAATGAAATAACATTTCTGAAACTGTGTTGAAAACATTTTGATAAAGGGTGTAAATGATCATCTTTTAGCAATTTCCCGATTTTTAGAAATGTGTTCATTATAGATATGCTGCAAAGATGTCCAATGTAGTTTGCATTTATTTCAGATGAAGATATTTGTAATCAGTGGTACTCTGGTCAGTAGGACGGCCATGTTGGACGCACTGGAGTACAAGATCAACGTCAGCTCCCACCTTAAGGCTCATGGGGGATTCAGCTTCGAGGACAAGTCACTAGGTGTCACCACCGTAGGGGCTGCCAGGGAACCAATCAATGCCTGGTTACCACTTTATGTTAATAAGTGTCATTGGGATAGAGTGAAGGTATGAGACTTCAGAAGTGTTTAGTCATTTAGTGTCTGGAATAGAAATACAATAAATTTCAATAATACAATACAAATATTTTATTGCATTAAACAAACAACATGCTTTTAGCAAGACATTGATTTTTACAGAAGAAAATTGAAATATTTACCAACATGAAAATCATGTGAAAAACTTGAGTCTTTTTAAATAACCTTAGTACATAAATTTTGATAAATGTTAAACAATAGGAATAGGCTTATGTGAGAATTTTTGTACCCAAGCATAGTAATATCGTTTGATATATTTAGTTTTAAAATCAGAATATTTTGAACAAAAAATAGAAATGGGAAATCTATTTGATTAAATTTGGTTATTTGAGAAATTTGATGAATTCTATTATTTCTCAGTCAATTTGAATAAAGTGAATGTTTTTTTTACAATATTTAAATAAGCAATACATTTCAAACCAAATCCCCCTGTGTGGAGTACTGGTGTGAGGAAACACATGAGTAAGTGAACTGGCCACCGTGATATGACTGAGAAAATGTTAAAAACAGATCTTATCACATATAACAATGAGTATTTGAACAAAAGCATTCAAAGGACAAATTAATCACAGATGTTTTATGAAACCATGATTATTTAATCATAATTATCTACTTTTTTTTTCGCCAAGCCCTGGTTACTCTGGTCAATCCAGGGTTTTTTATGTTTGAACACCAGCTCGGCCAACATTCTTATTGACCTTTGACAAGCATTATTTGTCTTTCATCAATGGGCTAACAGTCTATGTGGAAAGGCAGCCAGTTGCTTGGAAGTACTGGTGTGTGGAGTACTGGTGTGAGAAAGCCAGGAAATACATGGATTGGTGGACTGGTTGCTGTGATATGACAGAAAAATTGTTGAAAACAGCTTTAAATCCAAGTCTTTAAAGTACGTTTTTTTCAACATTAGAGCATGGAAACTTCATGTTCATGATTGGCAATGTTGATATAATACAACTGTGAAACTTTGATTTAATCCGGTTTAAACTGACCAAGATATATATTGCTGAACACACACTCATATACATATATACTGACTTTATTTCAATGCTATAATGAAACCCGTAGAAATGTTTCAACACTATTCAATGATTATACTTCATTTAAAGAGGTTTTCCAAAGTTTTGCGTTACTGTTTCCAAAGTCGTCTGCTGAATTTTTTTTGAATGTGGGAAATGGGTTGAAACTAACAAATCTGTTTAATATAAAAAAAAAATATTCAAGAAAGGATTTTACAATTCATGAGTTACGTAACATGAATATAAAAAATGTTGTATTGATATTTATTTGGTGAAATTTTGATTTGTCTTGCCCCTTTTTAACTTGACTATTCGAAGAATATGAGAGCTATACTACTCAACCTGGCGTCGGCGTTGGCGTCCACTTCACACTTTGGTTAAGGTTTTGCATGCAAGTACTTAAATACTACATGTATTGCATTGAAACTTTCTACAACCCTACTAAACTATCACACCTATGTAGATTATCAAGTTAGATAACTCTATCCTGCATTTTATGCAAGTTATGGCCCTTTTTTACTTAGAAATTCTGGTTAAAGTTTTGTGTGCAACTAAATTAAGAGTCCATATCTCAGTATTTACTTGATGCATTGCATTGAAACTTTATACAACTCTACCCAAGCATCACACCTATGTAGATTATCAGGTTAGATAACTCTATCCTGCATTTTATGCAAATTATGGCCCTTTTTTTACTTAGAAATTCTGGTTAAAGTTTTGCGTGCAACTAAATTAAGAGTCCATATCTCTGTATTTATCTGATGCATTGCATTGAAACTTTCTACAACCCTACCCAACTATCACACCTGTGTAGATTATTAAGTTAGATAACTCTATCCTGCATTTTATGCAAATTATGGCCCTTTTTTTACTTAGAAATTCTGGTTAAAGTTTTGCGTGCAACTAAATTAAGAGTCCATATCTCTGTATTTACCTGATGCATTGCATTGAAACTTTATACAACTCTACTTAACTATCACACCTATGTAGATTATCAAGTTAGATAACTCTATCCTGCATTTTATGCAAGAAATGGCCCTTTTTTTACTTAGAAATTCTGGTTAAAGTTGTGCATACAACTACATTAAGAGACCATCTCTTAGTAACTACTTGATGCATTGCATTGATACTTTATACAACCCTTCCCAACCATCACACCTATGTAAACAATGAAGTATGATAACTCTATCTAGTATATTTTGCAATTTATGGCCCTTTTTTTAACTAGAAATTCTAGTTTAAGTTTTGCATGCAACTAAATTAAGAGTCGATATTCTAGTATTTACTTCATGCATTGCTTTGAAACTTTATGCAACCCTATCCAACTATCACACCTATGTTGATTTTCAAGTTAAATAACTCTATCCTGCATTTTATGCAAGTTATGGCCCTTTTTATTCTGGTTAAAGTTTTGCATGCAACTACATTAAGAGACCATATCTTAGTAACTACTTCATGCATTGCCATGAAACTTTATACTTTCCTTCCCAATCATCACACCTATGTAAACAATCACATACGATCATTCTATCCAGCATTTTAGGCTAGTTATGGCCCTTTTTGGACTTAGAAATTCTAGATTAAGTTTTGCAACTACATTTAGAGTGTAATTTCATTAACAACTTGAATGTATTGAAACTTTATGTATACAACCTTTCCCAATTTCACAACTATAAACACAACCAATTAAGAAAACTCTATCCTGCATATGGTGCAAATTGTTGCGTTTTTTTTACTTAAAAAATTATGGTTAAAGGTTTGCGTGCAACTCCATTAAGAGTCCATATCTTAGTAAATACTTGATGCATTCCATTGCCTTCCTAACCATCACACCTATTGAAATAATCAAGTTAAATAACTCTATCCTGCATATAATGCAAATTATCACCCTTTAAGAAATTATGGTTAATGTTTAGCATGCAACTACATTAGAGTCCATTATCTCAGTAACTTAAATAAGCGGTGGAATAGTCGAGAGCGCTGTCCTCCGACAGCTCTTGTTATTGTTTGGATTGTTAAATTGTTAAGGTAATACTTTCATGTTAACTTTTTTTTAATATGACAGGTGATCTTACAGCCAGCCCTGGGTTCTTTTTGTACCCTGGACCCGCTAGGCTATCACCACAAACAATTAGATGTTCTATTTATGGTACTGGGGTCCATGATTGGACAGATCAACGACAAGAACGTGGGAGAACATCAACTCAGACTAATATTCTCTGTACAGAGAACTTGTGCAGGTAAAATTCGACGTTCTATGGTAACTGTTTTATTGTGGCACACCACCTGTAAGCCAACACTCAAGATTAACAAAATGATGCACCAGCACAAAAATATAAGGAATATTTATATCATAAATGACGTCGCCAGCATGAAATAACGTCATTATATATTTTTGATATATAACTAGTGTAATATTTTTGATATATAACTAGTGTAATATTTTTGATATATAACTAGTGTAATATTTTTGATATATAACTAGTGTAATATTTTTGATATATAACTAGTGTAATATTTTTGTGTCACCTGCGTAGCATGGTAGGCACTTAGGGATTAATTTTTTTTTCTGGCGTCTGTCTGTCTGTCCATCTGTCTGCCTGTCTGTCGTCACACTTTTTCGTCACGTTTTCAAATAACTTTTTTCCTACTCAAATGATTACATTGAAACTTCTGACAAATGTTTATATCAATGTGTGTGTTGGGTTCACAAAAGCGAGATAATCCAAATATGTTTTATATCAGAGTTATTGCCCCTTTTCTGTCAATAATTAAAATTTTCTGACAAGGCCCCGGCAGGTGACACACGTGCTCCGGGGAGCACTCCATTCTAGTTGATATATAACTAGTGTAATAACAATTAACGTGATGTCATAACGTAACGTTTAGCGTTGTAAATACGCGCGCTTTATAGCGACGTTTATATGGATATAGCGCTGTAAATTATTAAAAGAACATTACATTCGTGTTCATTCAATACGAAATATATTAAACTAGTTTTCTAAAAGTGATAAAAACTCGCCAAGGCTCGTTCTTATCAATTTCAGAAAACTCGTTTAATAAATTCCGTATTGAATGACCACTCATGTAATATCCTCTATTTATTCAAGCACATTGGAGATGCTACCAACATACCCAATGTCATATTTGTCATGTTGGCAGGGTACCAATGTACCAAACCACTTGCTTGACCTCAAAAGATTCATTAACCCTTTCCCTCATACGACAATTCTGCAGCAGACGACTTTGAACGTATTTTGTCAAAACATAGAAAATCTCCATAATTGAATGGATAACCTATGACAAAAAGTGGAAAACATGGTGGCAAAAGGAGAAATTGCACGTTTTGTGCAATTTCTTCTTTTGTCACTATGTTTTCAAAAAGCTGTCTGCTGCAGAGGCGTCAGAAAGCGTCTATATGAGGGAAAGGGTTAAACTATTTTGGATATGATAGACTGTTCATGATGATGTTCATTCCTTACTATTCATGATGGGTGATTTATCATTCTTCACTTTATTTGTGATGTCTGATTTAATGTAGATTAAACCGTACAAACCGCTTTGGTTATGTAGTGGAAGATCATCCACCTCGGGTGTTCGCAGGTTCAATCCCCAGCCGGGCCATACCAAAGACTTTAAAAATGGTAGTAATGGCTGCCCTCTTTGGCTCAGAGTTGCGGGGTAAGCAATAAGACCAACTGGCTGTTGTCAGGATAAATGCACCAGTAGTATTGGTAACTTACCAAAGAAACGCTGTGATATAACTGATGTATCTTGGACTATATTATTGTCAAATGTTATAGCATGATAAGACAATATTTAAAATCTTATATAATGGGATATGAGTTAAAATGATTTATTACATATTGCAGTACCATCGGTTAAAGTTATTTAAGTGGGAATAAATACATCTTGCTCTTAATAAATAATTTTTGTCTTTTTACAGCATGTATGACAGAATTTGATCTAACCAAGCAAGTCACAGACATTGTGGAACAGTTTGTTACCACACCTGGGGGCCGTACTAGGGATGTGATTGCCCAACTCTACACTCTGATTGGTTATATCGTTTCCATGCCAATAGAATCAGCAAGGACATTATTCAAAATGGAAGGTAGGAGTTTTGTTTAGTTGCAGATAAAGAATATTTCATTTAACTATTTGCTGATGATGAAACGATATTTAGTACGATAAAAAAAAATTGTAGATCCTTTTGAAACACAATGTTTTGCAAATACAATCATTTTTGCAACCTTTATAATTACTTTTGGCATACACATATTTTAAAGTTGTGAAATTTCTTTATGGTAGAACATCCCTTATTGGCTTGGCAAATTCTGAATGAGGTCGTTATAGATGGGTTCTGTTTTTGGGCATGTTTGAATCCGCTGTGGCCTAGTGGTTAGCGTCAGGGATTTGGAACTGAGCATCCTGGGTTCGATCCCCAGTTGCGGCACTGTTGTCATCGTGGAGTGCCCTTGAGCAAGGCACATTTCCTAGCCTAGTACTGGTTTGTTTACCCAGGGATCATGAATAAGTGAACTGTTGCCTTGATATAACTGAAATAAGGTTGAAAATAGCGTAAAACCCCAACAAAAGGTTTCAGACAAAATTGGAACACCTAGCCTATTAGGTGTGTTCTTTCTAAAAGAAAAGAGGATAACATCTAGCCAAATAAAAGTGAGGTTTAAGACAAAATTGTAACACCTAGCCAGTTAGGTGTGTTCTTTCTAAAAGAAAAGATGATAAAATCTAGCTAAATAAAAGTGAGGTTTCAGACAAAATTGGAACACCTAGCCTTTTAGGTGTGTTCTTTCTAAAAGACAAGAGGATAAAATCTAGCCAAATAAAAGTGAGGTTTCAGACACGATCCTAACAATGCTTAAAGCAACTGTCAATTTATCCTTATCTGAGTATGTTTCAAAGTGCTTGCTACAGATAAGTCAAGAGAGACTAAAAAAAAGAAGAGGCCTTACATTCTTTCTCTTGCAGATGCTTTTTGACGCATCTCCAGCAGACGAATTTTGAAAACATTGTGGCAAAAGATAAATTGCTCTTTACAAGCAATTTCTACTTTTGATACAATGATTTCAATTGGACTCAATAATGCTGCTTTCATTTAAAGAGAAGGTGCATATATTTCTGCCAAGATGATTTTAATCTCTTTTTAAAATGACTTTTAAAAAATATTGTATTTTCTGCAGTAAAATGTTCTTCATCATTGCAGATGAAAACAACGATATTGGGCGGTTCTGGTTGGCATTTATCTCAGATGTATTTTCTACAGTAAAATGTTCTTTATCATTGCAGATGAAAACAACAATATTGGGCGGTTCTGGTTGGCATTTATCTCAGATGTATTTTCTACAGTAAAATGTTCTTTATCATTGCAGATGAAAACAACAATATCGGGCGGTTCTGGTTGGCATTTATCTCAGAGTGGCTTCGTCGAGCCACTGGTGGTTTATACAAGGACACTAAGAAAAATGTTCTAAATGGAATAATAAATGCTATTTTAAATGGATCCGCAAGCTCAGGGGAAGGTAAGGAATATCAAATATAGTATAACACAGCAAGTGCAGTGAAACTACCCAAGAAGTGTTGTCTCGGTCACATACTGTGGCAAAATGATAAATTGCTCTTTAATTAGCAATATACTTCTTTTGCCTCAATGTTTTCATAAGTAAAGGAAAAAATTTCTTGCCCCCATCTTAGGCTTTCACAACCGCTGTGGCCTAGTTGTTGGCATTAGGGATTTGGAACTGGGCGTCCTGGGTTCGATCCCCAGTTGCAGTGCTGAAGTCATGGTGGAGTGACATTGGGCAAGGCATATATCCTAGCCTAGTACTGGTTTGTTTACCCAGGGTTAATTAGTGAACTGTTGCCATGATATAACTGAAATAATGTTGAAAATGGTGTAAAAAGCCAACAAAACATAAAAGCAAGGACATTCATCCAATACACATGACAAGTGTGTTGGTAAGTCCCTTTTAACCCTTTCCCACATACGACAATTCTGCAGCAGGCGACTTTGAACGTATTTTGTCAAAACATAGAAAATCTCCATAATTGAAGTGGAAAACATTGTGGCAAAAGGAGAAATTGCACATTTTTTGCAATTTCTTCTTTTGTCACTATGTTTTCAAAAAGTCGTCTGCTGCAGACGCGTCAGAAAGCGTCTATATGAGGGAAAGGGTTAACCTCACTCTCATGGGATCCAAACCAGGTATCTTTAGATCAATGAGGCCGATGCCACTGGCTGCAATAACAGAGCTCTAGATAAGGGGCGCTTTACATGTTCTTAAATCTTATTTGACCCTCTCACCCTATGTTGTGGGTACTCAAAAGAATCGTCTCAATGAGACGATTCTTTTGAGTACCCACATCATAGGGTTTGGTTTGATAATAAGAGAGAAATTGTGGGGAAAAGAGCTGAATACCCCTTCTTATCTTGACCTATGCATAAGTCGGTGTTAAAACTCTAGACAATTATCACTGGATCTATAGTCAATTGAAAAACAACTTACTGAGTCATCTATATAAACATACCACCTGATTGCATGTTACAGATGATGACCCTGTGATAACCAATGCCACAGCAGAACTGATAAGCCTCTGTCTGGACGATACAGTAACAGACACTGATGTTGACATTGAACCATTTGATCCACTGGAAGGTCTAAGTGAACCCACTGTAGAACTGTTGCACGATCAGAAGATAGATAGAGCCATGGAAATGTGGGCTGAAAAAACCACTGGTCATCAAAAGGTAGAATATAGTTTGTTTGATTGGTACTTAACGCCATTTTCAACAGTATTTCAGTTTTATCATGGCTCTTTGTGGGTATTTTACCAGTAATGCCTGTCTTATTATACCCTCAAATACATAGTATATGGGGGCTATATAGGAGTCACGCTTGTCAGTTGGTCAGTCGGTCCGTTGGTCTGTAGACATTTCTTGTGAACACTATTTCTCAGCAACCCTTGGTCAGAAGTCAATATAACTTCACAAGAATGATTGATACCAAGCCTAGTTGTGCATATTGTCGGCGTGTTGCACTGGAATTATTTTTAAATGAGTTATGGCCCCTTGAATTTCTCATACATATGTATATTGTCAGGCACCAGCTGGGGGTATTCATCACTTTCAGTGATATTTCTAGTTTATCATGATACTGATTCATCCATCATAATGATATTACCATAATTTTGAGATGCAAGGCGGGAAACCATTACTCAAATTTATAACATCTTTGGTATGAACCCTGGTCTCCTGCTACAAATTCAGATCCTGTAACCACTAAAGCCCGGAGTATATAGTCATTAGCCCTTTCCCACATACAACAAATCTGCGGCGGAATACTTTGAAAACATCTAAGCAAAAATATGGAAAATATAAATGAAAGTAAAACAGTCAAACCTGTATTTTAAGATCACTTATGCGAAGTGAACAATCTGGTCTCTGTTCATAAATGGTCTTTAATTACCGGGTCATTTGTGCAGTAAATAAGAACTTGGGCTAGTGACTTATAGTGATACTGATGCATCCGTCACACAACTTTGAGTGGCAAGGCGGGAAACCATTACTACCATTTATAAAGTCTTTGGTATGACCCTACTGGTGATTGAACCCTGGTCTCCAGCTCCAAATTCAGATGCTGTAACCACTAAATCGCGGAGAATATAGTTAGTAATCCTTTCCCACATAGAACAAGTCTCTCGGCAGAATACTTCTAGTCAAAAAAGGAAATTAAAAATGAAAGTATAATATGGAGTAGTGTTGAAAACACTGTGCCCAAAGATGAAAATGTACATCATAAGCAATTTCTCCTCTTGCCTTAACGTTTTCAAAAGTCATTTGTTGCAAACATGTCAAACATGTCAAAATGCAATGTCATGTGGGAAAAGGGTTTAATCATGAGTAATTATACTTCATGATTCATCATGACAAATTTAGTCTGTGAACACTATTGGGATTTCATCATATTGTAGAATCTAAGTAAAACTAAGAAATACAAAGACGCCCTGAGAGTCGTTAGAGTATGGAATCAAGGTTGCGCTGGCATCATGGGAGATTACACAGCAACAACCAATCAGAATCAGGAGTCTGGAGATGCCAGTCCAGAAGAAGATTCAGATGAGGAAAACCAAGAAGAGATTGAGAACCAGACTGGGTCAGCAAACAACAATGAAGTAACCAGTCAGTTTGATTGTCAGACTGTCACTTCATCTATTCTGAAAATTGTGTCTCAGGTAGGAGTTTATTCAATGATTTAACCCTTTCCTACTTACAGAAACATTCTGACCCCTCTGCAGCCGTCAAACATTATGAGCAATTTCACCATTTGTCATAATGTTTTCAACTCTATTCGATAAATAAACAATTATTTATAGAGATAGTCCCTATTTTTGCCGAGGTGATTTCAAAGTCTACTGCTGCACATTTGTTGTATGTGGGAAAGGGTTATACCTTGGAGGGTTCTTGTTGAAAACTGGTTGCAGTGTAGAACTTTGCAGTAATAGAAATTGGATACACAGTGTTAACCCCCTTTCTCATATTAAGACGCCAGATAACTTTAGAAACCATTGTGGCAAAAGAAGAAATTGCTCATAATGAGCAATTTCTCCATGTTGCCACAATGTTTTCAACTTAATTTAGTAATTCTTTTAGAGAGAGATGCCATATTTTTTATCAAATGTTTTCATAGTCGTCAGCTGCAGATTTTTTTCATTTGGGAAAGGGTTAAACAAAAATGATTTCCAATACCAAAGGTGCCAGTTTCAATCATATTACAAAAAAATGTTTCTTTGGTGAGCTATGGTTCTCACCCTGTCGTCGTTGTCGCCGTCACACCTAGTTAAGGCTTTGCATGCATGTACATATTACATCATAGCTCATTTGATACTAGATAGTGGCATGCTTCACTCATTTCTTTCAACACTTATTTCATAATTATGTGAAGGCTTTAGGTAGATCTTTATCCCTTTTCCAAATGCAAAACATCTGTAGCAAAAAGTATCTAGCCAGAAATATGAAAATTACTATAAATGAAAGTATAATTACTGAAAAGATATGAAAAAATTGTTGCAAATGCAGAAATTTCTCAGATTTCATCTTCAAGTAGGTAAGGGTTAACATTATAGTTTTAGATCACCGTCCAGAGTCAGTTGCTGACGATTGTATAAACAACTACTCCTCCTAAATCAATGGAAGTATTGTAAAATACTTTCACATGAATGTTCCTTAGGTGGTCCTCTTTCAAATTTGATCAAATATTTGAATTACATTGACAATAGTGGTTGTCATGGCAACAGAAAGAAAAACACTCTTGGCACTCAATATGTGACCCGCTACCAAGATTGTTTGAATAATTTGAATACATCGAAAAACATGACCACCAGTGCTTGCTCCTTTTTAGCCCCCCTGAACACGAAGTACTTAAGGTGAGTTATTGTGATCGCCTTTTGTTCGGCGTCCGTCATGCGTCGTCCGGCAACTTTTTCTCCTCAGTAACCAATGGGTTAATTAGGATGAAAGGATGAAACTTCACAGAAAGCATCCTCTAAATAACCTCACAACAATTCCTTCAAATGTTTGGGATCCATGCAGAATTCTGGTTTCCATGGCAACGAAACGAAAAAAACTTCAGAAATCTTCTTTTCCCAAACTGGTTGGCAGATTTTCAAATCATTTTGTAGAAATGTTCCTTGGAATAACCTCTATCAGATTCCTTCAAGCCATGTTGATTGGTGAAAAACATGGCCGCCAGGGGGCAGGGCTAATTAGCGTTAAAGGCTATAGAGAAAACTTAAAAAATCTTCTCCTCCGAAAGAGTCAGACCGATTTTCAAATACTTTTGAAGAAATGTTCCTTGGATGACCCTCTATCAGATTCTTTCGAGCCATTCATGTACTAGGAACAACTTAATCTTGTGTTCTGGATACTTCATTCTTGTTGTTGTTGTATTATAATATGTTGGCCCTGGCACAGACATGTGCTAATTTAGAATGGCACATTACCACATTCATGTACAAGGAACAACTTAATCTTGTGTTCTGGATACTTCATTCTTGTTGTTTAAGGATATGTTGGCCCAGGCACAGACATGTGCTAATTTAGAATGGCACATTACCACATTCATGTACTAGGAACAACTTAATCTTGTGTTCTGGATACTTCATTCTTGTTTTATAAGGATATGTTGGCCCAGGCACAGACATGTGCTAATTAAGAATGGCACATTACCACATTCATGTACTAGGAACAACTTAATATTGTGGTCTGGATACTTCATTCTTGTTGTTGTTGTATTAGAATATGTTGGCCCAGGCACAGACATGTGCTAATTCAGAATGGCACATTACCACATTCATGTACTAGGAACAACTTAATCTTGTGTTCTGGATACTTCACTCTTGTTGTTTAATGATATGTTGGCCCAGGTACAGACATGTGCTAATTAAGAATGGCACATTACCACATTCATGTACTAGGAACAACTTAATATTGTGGTCTGGATACTTCATTCTTGTTGTTGTTGTATTAGAATATGTTGGCCCAGGCACAGACATGTGCTAATTTAGAATGGCACATTACCACATTCATGTACTAGGAACAACTTAATCTTGTGTTCTGGATACTTCATTCTTGTTGTTTAATGATATGTTGTCCCAGGCACAGACATGTGCTAATTTAGAATGGCACATTACCACATTCATGTGCTAGGAACAACTTAATCTTGTGTTCTGGATACTTCATTCCTGTTGTTTAAGGATATGTTGTCTCAGGCACAGAAATGTGCTAATTTAGAATGGCACATTACCACATCCATGTACTAGGAACAACTTAATCTTGTGTTCTGGATACTTCATTCTTGTTTTATAAGGATATGTTGGCCCAGGCACAGACATGTGCTAATTTTGAATGGCACATTACCACATTCATGTACTTGTAACAACATGACTTTGTGTACTGGATACTTCGTTCTTGATATTATTGTATAAGGATATGTTGGCCCAGGCACAAATATGTGCTAATTTAGAATGGCACATTACCACATTCATGTACTAGGAACAATATGACCTTGTGTTCTGGATACTACATTCCTGTTGTTGTATTAGAATATGTTGGCCCAGGCACAGACATGTGCTAATTTAGAATGGCACATTACCACATTCATGTACTAGGAACAACTTAATCTTGTGTTCTGGAAACTTCATTCTTGTTGTTTAAGGATATGTTGGCCCAGGCACAGACATGTGCTAATTAAGAATGGCACATTACCACATTCATGTACTAGGAACAACTTACCTTGTGTTCTGGATACTTCATTCTTGTTGTTGTTGTATTAGAATATGTTGGCCCAGACACAAACATGTGCTAATTTGGAATGGCACATTACCACATTCATGTACTAGGAACAACTTAACCTTGTGTTCTGGATACTTCATTCTTGTTTTTATGCCCCGGCATACGAAGTATGAGGGGCATATAGTTTTCCGGTCTGTTAGTTCGTCCGTCCGTTCGTCCGTCCCGCTCAGGTTAAAGTTTTTGGTCAAGTTAGATTTTAGTGAACCTGATGTCCTATCATTATGAAACTTCACACAAATGACAATCAACATATCATTGTTTAAAAAATTGTATCAATTTGAGGTTGGACCAACTGTTCGTCCGTCTGTTCGTCTGTCTGTTCGTCCATTCCATTCTCAGGTTAAAGTTTTTGGTCAAGTTAGATTTTAGTGAAGTTCATGTCCTATCATTATGAAACTTCACACAAATGACAATCAACATATCATTGTTTAAAAAATTGTATCAATTTGAGGTTGGACCAACTGTTCGTCCGTCCGTTCGTCTGTTCGTCTGTCTGTTCGTCCATTCCATTCTCAGGTTAAAGTTTTTGGTCAAGTTAGATTTTAGTGAACCTGATGTCCTATCATTATGAAACTTCACACAAATGACAATCAACATATCATTGTTAAAAAAATTGTATCAATTATTTAGATAAAAGTTTTGTTTTAAAATATAGTTAACAACCGGGGCATCCGTGTTCCATGGACACATTTTCTTGTTTAAGGATATGTTGGCAGGCACAGACATGTGCTAATTTAGAATGACACATTACCACATTCATGTACTAGGAACAACTTAATCTTGTGTTCTGGATACTTCGTTCTTGCTTTTTAAGGATATGTTGGCCCAGGCACAGACATGTGCTAATTTAGAATGACACATAACCACATTCATGTACTAGGAACAACTTAACCTTGTGTTCTGGATTCTTCATTCCTGTTGTTGTTGTATTAGAATATGTTGGCCCAGGCACAGACATGTGCTAATTTAGAATAGCACATTACCACATTCATGTACTAGGAACAACTTAATCTTGTGTTCTGGATACTTCATTCTTGTTGTTTAATGATATGTTGTCCGAGGCACAGACATGTGCTAATTTAGAATGGCACAGTACCACATTCATGTGCTAGGAACAACTTAATCTTGTGTTCTGGATACTTCATTCTTGTTGTTTAATGATATGTTGTCCCAGGCACAGACATGTGCTAATTTAGAATGGCACATTACCACATTCATGTGCTAGGAACAACTTAATCTTGTGTTCTGGATACTTCATTCTTGTTGTTTAATGATATGTTGTCCCAGGCACAGACATGTGCTAATTTAGAATGGCACATTACCACATTCATGTGCTAGGAACAACTTAATCTTGTGTTCTGGATACTTCATTCTTGTTTTATGAGGATATGTTGGCCCAGGCACAGACATGTGCTAATTTAGAATGGCACGTTACCACATTCATGTACTTGTAACAACATGACTTTGTGTACTGGATACTTCGTTCTTGATATTGTTGTATAAGGATATGTTGGCCTAGGCAAAAATATGTGCTAATTTAGAATGGCACATTACCACATTCATTTACTAGGAACAACATGACCTTGTGTTCTGGATACTTCATTCCTGTTGTTGTATCAGAATATGTTGGCCCAGGCACAGACATGTGCTAATTTAGAATGGCACATTACCACATTCATGTACTAGGAACAACTTAATCTTGTGTTCTGGAAACTTCATTCTTGTTGTTTAAGGATATGTTGGCCCAGGCACAGACATGTGCTAATTTGGAATGGCACATTACCACATTAATGTACTAGGAACAACTTAATCTTGTGTTCTGGATACTTCGTTCTTGTTTTTAGCTCTACTGGCCAAAGGCCAGAAGGGCTTATGTCCTGGCGATTTGTCCGTCGTCTGTGCGCGCGTGTGTGCGTGCGTCCGTAAACAATTTCTTGTTAACACGATACAGTCTTCACTTTTGATTTATCTCAACCAAACTTATACAGTAGTTAGATATCCATGAAAGCTCAGTTCCTTTCGAAAACCAGCCAGATCTGCTCATGCATGACAGGATTATGGCCCTTGAAATGGTCAGAATTGCTATAAAAGAGCTTGTTAACACGATACAGTCTTCACTTTTGATTGTATCTCAACCAAACTTATACAGTAGTTAGATATCCATGAGAGCTTGGTTCCTTTCGAAAACCAGCCAGATCCGCCCATGCAAGACTGGATTATGGCCCTTGAAATTGTCCAAATTGCTATAATTGAGCATGTGAGCACAATAGAGGCTCTATTTACTATCTGATCTTCACCAAACTTAGATAGCAGTTAAATATTGATTAGAGCTTGGTAAACCAGCCAGATCTGCCAATGCAAGACTGGATTATGGCCCATGCAATTGTAAAAATTGCTATAATACAGCTTGTGAACACAATAGAGCCTCCATTTACTATCCGATCTTCACCATACATACATGCTCTGGATTGAAAATGACCAAAGAACCATACCAGTAGAGCATAGGCCCTAATGGGCCTCTTGTTTAAGGATATGTTGGCCCAGGCACAGACATGTGCTAATTTAGTATGACACATAACCACATTCATGTACTAGGAACAACTTAACCTTGTGTTCTGGATTCTTCATTCCTGTTGTTGTTGTATTAGAATATGTTGGCCCAGGCACAGACATGTGCTAATTTAGAATGGCACATTACCACATTCATGTACTAGGAACAACTTAATCTTGTGTTCTGGATACTTCATTCCTGTTGTTGTTGTATTATACTATGTTGGCCCTGGCACAGACATGTGCTAATTTAGAATGGCACATTACCACATTCATGTACTAGGAACAACTTAATCTTGTGTTCTGGATACTTCATTATTATTGTTTAAGGATATGTTGGCCCAGGTACAGACATGTGCTAATTAAGAATGGCACATTACCACATTCATGTATTAGGAACAACTTAATCTTGTGTTCTGGATACTTCATTCTTGTTGTTGTTGTATTAGCATATGTTGGCCCAGGCACAGACATGTGCTAATTTAGAATGGCCCATTACCACATTCATGTACTAGAAACAACTTAATCTTGTGTTCTGGATACTTCATTATTGTTGTTTAAGGATATGTTGGCCCAGGTACAGACATGTGCTAATTAAGAATGGCACATTACCACATTCATGTATTAGGAACAACTTAATCTTGTGTTCTGGATACTTCATTCTTGTTGTTGTTGTATTAGAATATGTTGGCCCAGGCACAGACATGTGCTAATTTAGAATGGCACATTACCACATTCATGTACTAGGAACAACTTAATCTTGTGTTCTGGATACTTCATTCTTGTTGTTTAAGGATATGTTGGCCCAGGCACAGATATGTGCTAATTAAGAATGGCACATTACCACATTCATGTACTAGGAACATCTTAATCTTGTGTTCTGGATACTTCATTCTTGTTGTTTAAGGATATTTTGGCTCAGGCACAGACATGTGCTAATTTAGAATGGCACATTACCACATTCATGTACTAGGAACCACTATTAGTTATTTGGGCTGTTACTGACCCACTACGGAAAAATAAGGGGTTTTTTCCGTAGTGGGTCAGTAACAGACCAAATAACTGATTTATTTCATCGACCACCTTTCATGAGCAAAAAAAAATGATACTCTTTCATTTACATTAACATTTACAATATGTCTAGATGAAATTTACGGGTTTTGGCGCCAAATCACTAGCGTTATGACGTCAAACCGATGACGTTACGTCATTTTCCTAGTATTTGGTCCCAGTATTTTTAAAATTCCTAGTACTAAACCCACTTTAATGATGAAATGAAACAATATCAATTTGTTTTGTTCATGAAAGGTGGTTGATGAAATAAATCAGCTATATGGTCTGTTTCTGACCCACTACGGAAAAAAAATCATTAACAAGCGTAGGACATGCATTATATTTATACATTCATTGATTTTTTTTTTTCTATGGAAAGGGAAGTTACTTTGCATGATATTCAACTTCGTAGTCGTTATGATATATTGTAAACAAATCGCTGTTAAAAATATCAAGTTGGTATACAGTGTTTAGATCTATTTTAACATAGGCAACTGAAAAAAAATTCCTGTCAGCTTGATCTGGGAATAGACGCCATATTGAATTTACTCGCCCCCTATAGAAATATAGGGGGTGTGCACGTGACAGGCTTTAACCAATGAAATTGCTAGAATTTTGTGGGAGGCGAAATAATTAATCTTGTGTTCTGGATACTTCATTCTTGTTGTTTAAGGATATGTTGGCCCAGGCACAGATATGTGCTAATTAAGAATGGCAGATTACCACATTCATGTACTAGGAACATCTTAATCTTGTGTTCTGGATACTTCATTCTTGTTGTTTAAGGATATTTTGGCTCAGGCACAGACATGTGCTAATTTAAAATGGCACATTACCACATTCATGTACGAGGAATACTTAATCTTGTGTTCTGGATACTTCATTCCTGTTGTTGTTGTATTAGAATATGTTGGCCCAGGCACAGACATGTGCTAATTTAGAATGGCACATTACCACATTCATGTTCTAGGAACAACCTAATATTGTGTTCTGGATACTTCATTCTTGTTTTATAAGGATATGTTGTCCCAGGCACAGACATGTGCTAATTTAGAATGGCACATTACCACATTCATGTACTTGTAACAACATGACTTTGTGTACTTGATACTTCGTTCTTGATATTGTTGTATAAGGATATGTTGGCCCAGTTACAGACATGTGCTAATTTAAAATGGCACATTACCACATGCATGTACTTGGAACAACATGACTTTGTGTACTTGATACTTCGTTCTTGATATTGTTGTATAAGGATATGTTGGCCCAGTTACAGACATGTGCTAATTTAAAATGGCACATTACCACATTCATGTACTTGGAACAACATGGCCTTGTTTACTGGATACTTCGATCTTGATATTGTTGTATAAGAATATGTTGGCCCAGGCACATATATGTGCTAATTTAGAATGGCACATTACCACATTCATGTACTAGGAACAACATGACCTTGTGTTCTGGATACTTTATTCCTGTTGTTGTATTAGAATATCTTGGCCCAGGCACAGACATGTGCTAATTTAGAATTGCCCATTACCACATTCATGTTCTAGGAACAACCTAATATTGTGTTCTGGATACTTCATTCTTGTTTTATAAGGATATGTTGTCCCAGGCACAGACATGTGCTAATTTAGAATGGCACATTACCACATTCATGTACTAGGAACAGCTTAATCTTTTGTTCTGTATACTTCATTCTTGTTTTATAAGGATATGTTGGCCCAGGCACAGACATGTGCTAATTTTGAATGGCACATTACCTCATTCATGTACTTGTAACAACATGACTTTGTGTACTGGATACTTCGTTCTTGATATTGTTGTATAAGGATATGTTGGCCTAGTTACAGACATGTGCTAATTTAAAATGGCACAATACCACATTCATGTACTTGGAACAACATGGCCTTGTTTACTGGATACTTCGATCTTGATATTGTTGTATAAGAATATGTTGGCCCAGGCACATATATGTGCTAATTTAGAATAGCACATTACCACATTCATGTACTAGGAACAACATGACCTTGTGTTCTGGATACTTCATTCCTGTTGTTGTATTAGAATATCTTGGCCCAGGCACAGACATGTGCTAATTAAAAATGGCACATTACCACATTCATGTACTAGGAACAACTTAACCTTGTGTTCTGGATACTTCATTCTTGTTTTATAAGGATATGTTGGCCCAGGCACAGACATGTGCTAATTTAAAATGACACATTACCACATTCATGTACTAGGAACAACTTAACCTTGTGTTCTGGATACTTCATTTCTGTTGTTGTTGTATTAGAATATGTTGGCCCAGGCACAGACATGTGCTAATTTAGAATGGCACATTACCACATTCATGTACTAGGAACAACTTAATCTTGTGTTCTGGATACTTCATTCCTGTTGTTGTTGTATTATACTATGTTGGCCCTGGCACAGACATGTGCTAATTTAGAATGGCACATTACCACATTCATGTACTAGGAACAACTTAATCTTGTGTTCTGGATACTTCATTATTGTTGTTTAAGGATATGTTGGCCCAGGTACAGACATGTGCAAATTAGGAAATGCACATTACCACATTCATGTACTAGGAACAACTTAATATTGTGGTCTGGATACTTCATTCTTGTTGTTGTTGTATTAGAATATGTTGGCCCAGGCACAGACATGTGCTAATTCAGAATGGCACATAACCACATTCATGTACTAGGAACAACTTAATCTTGTGTTCTGGATACTTCACTCTTGTTGTTTAATGATATGTTGGCCCAGGTACAGACATGTGCTAATTAAGAATGGCACATTACCACATTCATGTACTAGGAACAACTTAATATTGTGGTCTGGATACTTCATTCTTGTTGTTGTTGTATTAGAATATGTTGGCCCAGGCACAGACATGTGCTAATTTAGAATGGCACATTACCACATTCATGTACTAGGAACAACTTAATCTTGTGTTCTGGATACTTCATTCTTGTTGTTTAATGATATGTTGTCCCAGGCACAGACATGTGCTAATTTAGAATGGCACATTACCACATTCATGTGCTAGGAACAACTTAATCTTGTGTTCTGGATACTTCATTCCTGTTGTTTAAGGATATGTTGTCTCAAGCACAGACATGTGCTAATTTAGAATGGCACATTACCACATCCATGTACTAGGAACAACTTAATCTTGTGTTCTGGATACTTCATTCTTGTTTTATAAGGATATGTTGGCCCAGGCACAGACATGTGCTAATTTTGAATGGCACATTACCACATTCATGTACTTGTAACAACATGACTTTGTGTACTGGATACTTCGTTCTTGATATTATTGTATAAGGATATGTTGGCCCAGGCACAAATATGTGCTAATTTAGAATGGCACATTACCACATTCATGTACTAGGAACAACATGACCTTGTGTTCTGGATATTTCATTCCTGTTGTTGTATTAGAATATGTTGGCCCAGGCACAGACATGTGCTAATTTAGAATGGCACATTACCACATTCATGTACTAGGAACAACTTAATCTTGTGTTCTGGAAACTTCATTCTTGTTGTTTAAGGATATGTTGGCCCAGGCACAGACATGTGCTAATTAAGAATGGCACATTACCACATTCATGTACTAGGAACAACTTACCTTGTGTTCTGGATACTTCATTCTTGTTGTTGTTGTATTAGAATATGTTGGCCCAGACACAAACATGTGCTAATTTGGAATGGCACATTACCACATTCATGTACTAGGAACAACTTAACCTTGTGTTCTGGATACTTCATTCTTGTTTTTTAAGGATATGTTGGCCCAGGCACAGACATGTGCTAATTTAGAATGACACATTACCACATTCATGTACTAAGAACAACTTAATATTGTGTTCTGGATACTTCGTTCTTGTTTTCATGCCCCGGCATACGAAGTATGAGGGGCATATAGTTTTCCGGTCTGTTAGTCCGTCCGTCCGTCCGTTCGTCCGTCCCGCTCAGGTTAAAGTTTTTGGTCAAGTTAGATTTTAGTGAAGTTGATGTACTATCATTATGAAACTTCACACAAATGACAATCACCATATCATTGTTTAAGAAATTGTATCAATTTGAGGTTGGACCAACTGTTCGTCCGTCTGTTCGTCTGTCTGTTCGTCCATTCCATTCTCAGGTTAAAGTTTTTGGTCAAGTTAGATTTTAGTGAACCTGATGTCCTATCATTATGAAACTTCACACAAATGACAATCAACATATCATTGTTTAAAAAATTGTATCAATTTGAGGTTGGACCAACTGTTCGTCCGTCCGTTCGTCTGTTCGTGTGTCTGTTCGTCCATTAACAACCAGGGCATCCGTGTTCCATGGACACATTTTCTTGTTTAAGGATATGTTGGCCCAGGCACAGACATGTGCTAATTTAGAATGACACATAACCACATTCATGTTCTAGGAACAACTTAACCTTGTGTTCTGGATTCTTCATTCCTGTTGTTGTTGTATTAGAATATGTTGGCCCAGGCACAGACATGTGCTAATTTAGAATAGCACATTACCACATTCATGTACTAGGAACAACTTAATCTTGTGTTCTGGATACTTCATTCTTGTTGTTTAATGATATGTTGTCCGAGGCACAGACATGTGCTAATTTAGAATGGCACATTACCACATTCATGTACTAGGAACAACTTAATCTTGTGTTCTGGATACTTCATTCTTGTTGTTTAAGGATATGTTGGCCCAGGCACAGATATGTGCTAATTAAGAATGGCACATTACCACATTCATGTACTAGGAACATCTTAATCTTGTGTTCTGGATACTTCATTCTTGTTGTTTAAGGATATTTTGGCTCAGGCACAGACATGTGCTAATTTAGAATGGCACATTACCACATTCATGTACTAGGAACCACTATTAGTTATTTGGTCTGTTACTGACCCACTACGGAAAAATAGGGGGTCTGTGGAATTTATAGGGGGCGAGGCGTAAGCCGAGTCCCCCTATACATTCAACAGACCCCCTATTTTTCCGTAGTGGGTCAGTAACAGACCAAATAACTGATTTATTTCATCGACCACCTTTCATGAGCAAAAACAAATGATACTCTTTCATTTACATTAACATTTACAATATGTCTAGATGAAATTTACGGGTTTTGGCGCCAAATCACTAGCGTTATGACGTCAAACCGATGACGTTACGTCATTTTCCTATTATTTGGTCCCAGTATTTTTAAAATTCCTAGTACTAAACCCACTTTAATAATGAAATGAAACAATATCAATTTGTTTTGTTCATGAAAGGTGGTTGATGAAATAAATCAGTTATATGGTCTGTTACTGACCCACTACGGAAAAAAAATCATTAACAAGCGTAGGACATGCATTATATTTATACATTCATTGATTTTTTTTTTTCTATGGAAAGGGAAGTTACTTTGCATGATATTCAACTTCGTAGTCGTTATGATATATTGTAAACAAATCGCTGTTAAAAATATCAAGTTGGTATACAGTGTTTAGATCTATTTTAACATAGGCAACTGAAAAAAAATTCCTGTCAGCTTGATCTGGGAATAGACGCCATATTGAATTTACTCACTCCCTATAGAAATATAGGGGGTGTGCACGTGACAGGCTTTAACCAATGAAATTGCTAGAATTTTGTGGGAGGCGAAATAATTAATCTTGTGTTCTGGATACTTCATTCTTGTTGTTTAAGGATATGTTGGCCCAGGCACAGATATGTGCTAATTAAGAATGGCAGATTACCACATTCATGTACTAGGAACATCTTAATCTTGTGTTCTGGATACTTCATTCTTGTTGTTTAAGGATATTTTGGCTCAGGCACAGACATGTGCTAATTTAAAATGGCACATTACCACATTCATGTACGAGGAATACTTAATCTTGTGTTCTGGATACTTCATTCCTGTTGTTGTTGTATTAGAATATGTTGGCCCAGGCACAGACATGTGCTAATTTAGAATGGCACATTACCACATTCATGTTCTAGGAACAACCTAATATTGTGTTCTGGATACTTCATTCTTGTTTTATAAGGATATGTTGTCCCAGGCACAGACATGTGCTAATTTAGAATGGCACATTACCACATTCATGTACTTGTAACAACATGACTTTGTGTACTTGATACTTCGTTCTTGATATTGTTGTATAAGGATATGTTGGCCCAGTTACAGACATGTGCTAATTTAAAATGGCACATTACCACATTCATGTACTTGGAACAACATGGCCTTGTTTACTGGATACTTCGATCTTGATATTGTTGTATAAGAATATGTTGGCCCAGGCACATATATGTGCTAATTTAGAATGGCACATTACCACATTCATGTACTAGGAACAACATGACCTTGTGTTCTGGATACTTTATTCCTGTTGTTGTATTAGAATATCTTGGCCCAGGCACAGACATGTGCTAATTTAGAATTGCACATTACCACATTCATGTTCTAGGAACAACCTAATATTGTGTTCTGGATACTTCATTCTTGTTTTATAAGGATATGTTGTCCCAGGCACAGACATGTGCTAATTTAGAATGGCACATTACCACATTCATGTACTAGGAACAACTTAATCTTGTGTTCTGGATACTTCATTCCTTTTGTTGTTGTATTATACTTTGTTGGCCCTGGTACAGACATGTGCTAATTTAGAATGGCACATTACCACATTCATGTACTAGGAACAACTTAATCTTGTGTTCTGGATACTTCATTCTTGTTGTTTAAGGATATGTTGGCCCAGGTACAGACATGTGCTAATTAAGAATGGCACATTACCACATTCATATACTAGGAACAACTTAATCTTGTGTTCTGGATACTTCATTCTTGTTGTTTAAGGATATGTTGTCCCAGGCACAGACATGTGCTAATTTAGAATGGCACATTACCACATTCATGTTCTAGGAACAACTTAATCTTGTGTTCTGGATACTTCATTCTTGTTTTTTAATGATATGTTGGCCCAGGTACAGACATGTGCTAATTTAGAATGGCACAGTACCACATCCATGTACTAGGAACAACTTAATCTTTTGTTCTGGATACTTCATTCTTGTTTTATAAGGATATGTTGGCCCAGGCACAGACATGTGCTAATTTTGAATGGCACATTACCACATTCATGTACTTGTTACAACATGACTTTGTGTACTGGATACTTCGTTCATGATATTGTTGTATAAGGATATGGTGGCCCAGTTACAGACATGTGCTAATTTAAAATGGCACATTACCACATTCATGTACTTGGAACAACATGGCCTTGTTTACTGGATACTTCGATCTTGATATTGTTGTATAAGAATATGTTGGCCCAGGCACATATATGTGCTAATTTAGAATGGCACATTACCACATTCATGTACTAGGAACAACATGACCTTGTGTTCTGGATACTTCATTCCTGTTGTTGTATTAGAATATCTTGGCCCAGGCACAGACATGTGCTAATTTAGAATGACACATTACCACATTCATGTACTAGGAACAACTTAATCTTGTGTTCTGGAAACTTCATTCTTGTTGTTTAAGGATATGTTGGCCCTAGCACAGACATGTGCTAATTAAGAATGGCACTTTACCACATTCATGTACTAGGAACAACTTAACCTTGTGTTCTGGATACGTCATTCTTGTTTTATAATGATATGTTGGCCCAGGCACATACATGTGCTAATTTGGAATGGCACATTACCACATGCATGTACTAGGAACAACTTAACCTTGTGTTCTGGATACTTCATTCTTGTTTTTTAAGGATATGTTGGCCCAGGCACAGACATGTGCTAATTTAGAATGACACATTACCACATGCATGTACTAGGAACAACTTAATCTTGTGTTCTGGATACATCATTCTTGTTGTTTAAGGATATTTTGGCTCAGGCACAGACATGTGCTAATTTAAAATGGCACATTACCACATTCATGTACGAGGAATACTTAATCTTGTGTTCTGGATACTTCATTCCTGTTGTTGTTGTATTAGAATATGTTGACCCAGGCACAGACATGTGCTAATTTAGAATGGCACATTACCACATTCATGTTCTAGGAACAACCTAATATTGTGTTCTGGATACTTCATTCTTGTTGTATAAGGATATGTTGTCCCAGGCACAGACATGTGCTAATTTAGAATGGCACATTACCACATTCATGTACTAGGAACAACTTAATCTTGTGTTCTGGATACTTCATTCCTTTTGTTGTTGTATTATAATATGTTGGCCCTGGCACAGACATGTGCTAATTTAGAATGGCACATTACCACATTCATGTACTAGGAACAACTTAATATTGTGTTCTGGATACTTCATTCTTGTTGTTTAAGGATATGTTGGCCCAGGTACAGACATGTGCTAATTTAGAATGGCACATTACCACATTCATGTTCTAGGAACAACTTAATCTTGTGTTCTGGATACTTCATTCTTGTTGTTTAATGATATGTTGGCCCAGGTACAGACATGTGCTAATTTAGAATGGCACAGTACCACATCCATGTACTAGGAACAACTTAATCTTTTGTTCTGGATACTTCATTCTTGTTTTATAAGGATATGTTGGCCCAGGCACAGACATGTGCTAATTTTGAATGGCACATTACCACATTCATGTACTTGTAACAACATGACTTTGTGTACTGGATACTTCGTTCTTGATATTGTTGTATAAGGATATGTTGGCCCAGTTACAGACATGTGCTAATTTAAAATGGCACATTACCACATTCATGTACTTGGAACAACATGGCCTTGTTTACTGGATACTTCGATCTTGATATTGTTGTATAAGAATATGTTGGCCCAGGCACATATATGTGCTAATTTAGAATGGCACATTACCACATTCATGTACTAGGAACAACATGACCTTGTGTTCTGGATACTTCATTCCTGTTGTTGTATTAGAATATCTTGGCCCAGGCACAGACATGTGCTAATTTAGAATGGCACATTACCACATTCATGTACTAGGAACAACTTAATCTTGTGTTCTGGAAACTTCATTCTTGTTGTTTAAGGATATGTTGGCCCTGGCACAGACATGTGCTAATTAAGAATGGCACATTACCACATTCATGTACTAGGAACAACTTAACCTTGTGTTCTGGATACTTCATTCTTGTTTTATAAGGATATGTTGGCCCAGGCACAGACATGTGCTAATTTGGAATGGCACATTACCACATGCATGTACTAGGAACAACTTAACCTTGTGTTCTGGATACTTCATTCTTGTTTTTTAAGGAAATGTTGGCCCAGGCACAGACATGTGCTAATTTAGAATGACACATTACCACATGCATGTACTAGGAACAACTTAATCTTGTTTTCTGGATACTTCATTCTTGTTTTTTAAGGATATGTTGGCCCAGGCACAGACATGTGCTAATTTAGAATGACACATTACCACATTCATGTACTAGGAACAACTTAACCTTGTGTTCTGGATACTTCATTATACCCCCAAAAAACAAAGTTTTGGGGGGGTATATAGGAGTCACTGTGTCGGTCGGTCGGTCGGTCGGTCTGTCGGAAGCCATATTTTGTCCGGACCATATCTTAACAATGCAACATAGGATTTGAACGAAACTTCATAGGATGATACAACACATTGAGAGGAAGTGCGGTGTACAGGAACCATAACTCTATTTTATCTAAATACAGTGTTATTGCCCTTTGTTACTTTTTCTTGTCCGGAGAATTACTTAATAACTAACAGATGGAATCTAATAAAACTGCATACAATGGTAGAGCATAATCAGAGGAAGTGCAGTGTCCAAGAACCATAACTCTAATTTACATAATTACAGAGTTATTGCCCTTTGTTACTTTTTCTTATTCGTAGAGTCTTGTCCGGAGCATAACTTTAAAACAAATTGTTGGAATTTAATAAAACTTCATAGGATGATACAACACATTGAGAGAAAGTGCAGTGTACAGGAACCATAACTCTATTTAATCTAAATACAGAGTTATTGCCCTTTGTTACTTTTTCTTGTCCGGAGAATAACTTAATAACTAACAGATGGAATCTAATAAAACTGCATACAATGGTAGAGCATAATGAGAGGAAGTGCAGTGTACAAGAACCATAACTCTAATTTACATAATTACAGAGTTATTGCCCTTTGTTACTTTTTCTTATTTTTAGAGTCTTGTCCAGAGCATAACTTTAAAACAAATTGTTGGAATTTAATAAAACTTCATAGGATGATACAACACATTGAGAGGAAGTGCGGTGTACAGGAACCATAACTCTATTTAATCTAAATACAGAGTTATTGCCCTTTTTTATTTTTTCTTGTCCGGAGAATTACTTAATAACTAACAGATGGAATCTAATAAAACTGCATACAATGGTAGAGCATAATCAGAGGAAGTGCAGTGTACAAGAACCATAACTCTAATTTACATAATTACAGAGTTATTGCCCTTTGTTACTTTTTCTTATTCGTAGAGTCTTGTCCAGAGCATAACTTTAAAACAAATTGTTGGAATTTAATAAAACTTCATAGGATGATACAACACATTGAGAGGAAGTGCGGTGTACAGGAACCATAACTCTATTTAATCTAAATACAGAGTTATTGCCCTTTGTTACTTTTTCTTGTCCGGAGAATTACTTAATAACTAACAGATGGAATCTAATAAAACTTCATACAATGGTAGAGCATAATCAGAGGAAGTGCAGTGTACAAGAACCATAACTCTAATTTACATAATTACAGAGTTATTGCCCTTTGTTACTTTTTCTTATTCGTAGAGTCTTGTCCAGAGCATAACTTTAAAACAAATTGTTGGAATTTAATAAAACTTCATAGGATGATACAACACATTGAGAGGAAGTGCGGTGTATTTTGTTGGTCGGTCGGAAGCCATATTTTGAGTCAAGGTGCTGTTTTGGGGGTATTTATCATCTTCAGTGATAGTTCTAGTTCCTGTTGTTGTTGTATTAGAATATGTTGGCCCAGGCACAGACATGTGCTAATTTAGAATGGCACATTACCACATTCATGTACTAGGAACAACTTAATCTTGTGTTCTGGATACTTCATTCCTGTTGTTGTTGTATTATACTATGTTGGCCCTGGCACAGACATGTGCTAATTTAGAATGGCACATTACCACATTCATGTACTAGGAACAACTTAATCTTGTGTTCTGGATACTTCATTCCTGTTGTTGTTGTATTATACTATGTTGGCCCTGGCACAGACATGTGCTAATTTAGAATGGCACATTACCACATTAATGTACTAGGAACAACTTAATCTTGTGTTCCGGATACTTCACTCTTGTTGTTTAATGATATGTTGGCCCAGGTACAGACATGTGCTAATTAAGAATGGCACATTACCACATTCATGTACTAGGAACAACTTAATATTGTGGTCTGGATACCTCATTCTTGTTGTTGTTGTATTATAATATGTTGGCCCAGGCACAGACATGTGCTAATTTAGAATGGCACAATACCACATTCATGTACTAGGAACAACTTGTGTTCTGGATACTTCATTCTTGTTGTTTAATGATATGTTGTCCCAGGCACAGACATGTGCTAATTTAGAATGGCACATTACCACATTCATGTACTAGGAACAGCTTAATCTTTTGTTCTGTATACTTCATTCTTGTTTTATAAGGATATGTTGGCCCAGGCACAGACATGTGCTAATTTTGAATGGCACATTACCTCATTCATGTACTTGTAACAACATGACTTTGTTTACTGGATACTTCGATCTTGATATTGTTGTATAAGAATATGTTGGCCCAGGCACATATATGTGCTAATTTAGAATAGCACATTACCACATTCATGTACTAGGAACAACATGACCTTGTGTTCTGGATACTTCATTCCTGTTGTTGTATTAGAATATCTTGGCCCAGGCACAGACATGTGCTAATTTAGAATGACACATTACCACATTCATGTACTAGGAACAACTTAATCTTGTGTTCTGGAAACTTCATTCTTGTTGTTTAAGGATATGTTGGCCCAGGCACAGACATGTGCTAATTAAAAATGGCACATTACCACATTCATGTACTAGGAACAACTTAATCTTGTGTTCTGGATACTTCATTCTTGTTTTATAAGGATATGTTGGCCCAGGCACAGACATGTGCTAATTTAGAATGACACATTACCACATTCATGTACTAGGAACAACTTAACCTTGTGTTCTGGATACTTCATTTCTGTTGTTGTTGTATTAGAATATGTTGGCCCAGGCACAGACATGTGCTAATTTAGAATGGCACATTACCACATTCATGTACTAGGAACAACTTAATCTTGTGTTCTGGATACTTCATTCCTGTTGTTGTTGTATTATACTATGTTGGCCCTGGCACAGACATGTGCTAATTTAGAATGGCACATTACCATATTCATGTACTAGGAACAACTTAATCTTGTGTTCTGGATACTTCATTATTGTTGTTTAAGGATATGTTGGCCCAGGTACAGACATGTGCAAATTAGGAAATGCACATTACCACATTCATGTATTAGGAACAACTTAATCTTGTGTTCTGGATACTTCATTCTTGTTGTTGTTGTATTAGAATATTTTGGCCCAGGCACAGACATGTGCTAATTTAGAATGGCACATTACCACATTGATGTACTAGGAACAACTTAATCTTGTGTTCTTGATACTTCATTCTTGTTGTTTAAGGATATGTTGGCCCAGGCACAGACATGTGCTAATTAAGAATGGCACATTACCACATTCATGTACTAGGAACAACTTAACCTTGTGTTCTGGATACTTCATTCCTGTTGTTGTTGTATTAGAATATGTTGGCCCAGGCACAGCAGACATGTGCTAATTTAGAATGGCACATTACCACATTCATGTACTAGGAACAACTTAATCTTGTGTTCTGGATACTTCATTCCTGTTGTTGTTGTATTATACTATGTTGGCCCTGGCACAGACATGTGCTAATTTAGAATGGCACATTACCACATTCATGTACTAGGAACAACTTAATCTTGTGTTCTGGATTCTTCATTCCTGTTGTTGTTGTTTTATACTTTGTTGGCCCAGGCACAGACATGTGCTAATTTAGAATGGCACATTACCACATTCATGTACTAGGAACAACTTAATATTGTGTTCTGGATACTTCATTCTTGTTGTTTAAGGATATGTTGGCCCAGGTACAGACATGTGCTAATTAAGAATGGCACATTACCACATTCATGTACTAGGAACAACTTAATCTTGTATTCTGGATACTTCATTCCTGTTGTTGTTGTATTATACTATGTTGGCCCTGGCACAGACATGTGCTAATTTAGAATGACACATTACCACATTCATGTACTAGGAACAACTTAATCTTGTGTTCTGGATACTTCATTCTTGTTGTTTAAGGATATGTTGGCCCAGGTACAGACATGTGCTAATTAAGAATGGCACATTACCACATTCATGTACAAGGAACAACTTAATATTGTGGTCTGGATACTTCATTCTTGTTGTTGTTGTATTAGAATATGTTGGCCCAGGCACAGACATGTGCTAATTAAGATTGTCACATTACCACATTCATGTACTAGGAACAACTTAATCTTGTGTTCTGGATACTTCATTCTTGTTGTTTAATGATATGTTGTCCCAGGCACAGACATGTGCTAATTTAGAATGGCACATTACCACATTCATGTACTAGGAACAACTTAATCTTTTGTTCTGGACACTTCATTCTTGTTTTTAGCTCACCTGAGCTTTGCTCAAGGTGAGTTATTGTGATCGCCTTTTGTCCGGCGTCCGGCGTCCATCGTGCGTCGTGCGTCGTGCGTTGTGCGTCGTGCGTCAACTTCTTCTCCTCAGTAACCAGTGGGTCAATTGGGATGAAACTTCACAGAAAGCATCCTCTCAATGACCTCACCAGATTTCCTTCAAATTTTTGGGATCCATGCAGAATTCTGGTTTCCATGGCAACGAAATGAAAAAAAATTCAAAATTCTTCTTCTCCCAAACTGGTTGGCAGATTTTCAAATAATTTTGTAGAAATGTTCCTTGGATGACCCTCTATAAGATTCCTTCAAGCCATGTTGATTGGTCAAAAAACATGGCCGCCAGGGGGGGGCGGGGCTATTTTGCCTTATATGGCTATAGTGAAAACTTAAAAAATCTTCTTCTCCGAAAGTGTCTAGCCGATTTTCAAATAATTTTGTAGAAATGTTCCTTGGATGACCCTCTATCAGATTCCTTCAAGCCATGTTGATTGGTCAAAAAACATGGCCGTCGGGGGGGCGGGGCTATTTTGCCTTATATGGCTATAGTGAAAACTTAAAAAATCTTCTCCTCCGAAAGTGTCAGGTCGATTTTCAAATAATTTTGTAGAAATGTTCCTTGGATGACCCTCTATCAGATTCCTTCAAGCCATGTTGATTGGTTGAAAAACATGGCCGCCAGGGGGGGGCAGGGCTATTTTGCCTTATATGGCTATAGTGAAAACTTAAAAAATCTTCTTCTCCGAAAGTGTCAGGCCAATTTTCAAATAATTTTGTAGAAATGTTCCTTAAGTGACCCACTTTCAGATTCCTTCAAGCCATGTTGATTGGTAAAAAAACATGGCCACCAGGGGGGGCAGGGCTATTTTGCCTTATATGGCTATAGTGAAAACTTAAAAAATCTTCTTCTCCGAAAGTGTCAGGCCGATTTTCAAATAATTTTGTAGAAATGTTCCTTGGATGACCCACTTTCAGATTCCTTCAAGCCGTGTTGAATTGTAAAAAAACATGGCCGCCAGTGGGCAGGGCTATTTTGCATTATATGGCTATAGTGAAAACTTAAAAAATCTTCTCCTCCAAAAGTGTCAGGCCGATTTTGAAAAAAAATTATAGAAATGTTCCAAGGGTGACTGACCCTCTATCAGCCAATTCCTTCAAGCCAAGTTGATTGGTCAGAAACTATGGCCGCCATGGGGCGGGGCTTATATAGTTAAAGTAAAAATAAATAAATCAGGTGAGCGATTCCAGGGCCATCATGGCCCTCTTGTATAAGGATATATGTTGGCCCAGGCACAGACATGTGCTAATTTTGAATGGCACATTACCACATTCATGTACTTGTAACAACATGACTTTGTGTACTGGATACTTCGTTCTTGATATTGTTGTATAAGGATATGTTGGCCCAGTTACAGACATGTGCTAATTTAAAATGGCACATTACCACATTCATGTACTTGGAACAACATGGCCTTGTTTACTGGATACTTCGATCTTGATATTGTTGTATAAGAATATGTTGGCCCAGGCACATATATGTGCTAATTTAGAATAGCACATTACCACATTCATGTACTAGGAACAACATGACCTTGTGTTCTGGATACTTCATTCCTGTTGTTGTATTAGAATATGTTGGCCCAGGCACAGACATGTGCTAATTTAGAATGGCACATTACCACATTCATGTACTAGGAACAACTTAATCTTGTGTTCTGGAAACTTCATTCTTGTTGTTTAAGGATATGTTGGCCCAGGCACAGACATGTGCTAATTAAGAATGGCACTTTACCACATTCATGTACTAGGAACAACTTAACCTTGTGTTCTGGATACTTCATTCTTGTTTTATAAGGATATGTTGGCCCAGGCACAGACATGTGCTAATTTGGAATGGCACATTACCACATGCATGTACTAGGAACAACTTAACCTTGTGTTCTGGATACTTCATTCTTGTTTTTTAAGGATATGTTGGCCCAGGCACAGACATGTGCTAATTTAGAATGACACATTACCACATGCATATACTAGGAACAACTTACTCTTGTTTTCTGGATACTTCATTCTTGTTTTTTAAGGATATGTTGGCCCAGGCACAGACATGTGCTAATTTAGAATGACACATTACCACATGCATGTACTAGGAACAACTTAACCTTGTGTTCTGGATACTTCATTCCTGTTGTTGTTGTATTAGAATATGTTGGCCCAGGCACAGACATGTGCTAATTTAGAATGGCACATTACCACATTCATGTACTAGGAACAACTTAATCTTGTGTTCTGGATACTTCATTCCTGTTGTTGTTGTATTATACTATGTTGGCCCTGGCACAGACATGTGCTAATTTAGAATGGCACATTACCACATTCATGTACTAGGAACAACTTAATCTTGTGTTCTGGAAACTTCATTATTGTTGTTTAAGGATATGTTGGCCCACGTACAGATATGTGCAAATTAAGAATGGCACATTACCACATTCATGTATTAGGAACAACGTAATCTTGTGTTCTGGATACTTCATTCTTGTTGTTGTTGTATTAGAATATTTTGGCCCAGGCACAGACATGTGCTAATTTAGAATGACACATTACCACATGCATATACTAGGAACAAATTAATCTTGTGTTCTGGATACTTCATTCTTGTTGTTGTTGTATTAGAATATGTTGGCCCAGGCACAGACATGTGCTAATTTAGAATGACACATTACCACATTCATGTACTAGGAACAACTTAACCTTGTGTTCTGGATACTTCATTCCTGTTGTTGTTGTATTAGAATATGTTGGCCCAGGCACAGACATGTGCTAATTTAGAATGGCACATTACCACATTCATGTACTAGGAACAACTTAATCTTGTGTTCTGGAAACTTCATTATTGTTGTTTAAGGATATGTTGGCCCAGGCACAGACATGTGCTAATTAAGAATGGCACATTACCACATTCATGTACTAGGAACAACTTAACCTTGTGTTCTGGATACTTCATTCTTGTTTTATAAGGATATGTTGGCCCAGGCACAGACATGTGCTAATTTGGAATGGCACATTACCACATGCATGTACTAGGAACAACTTAACCTTGTGTTCTGGATACTTCATTCTTGTTTTTTAAGGATATGTTGGCCCAGGCACAGACATGTGCTAATTTAGAATGACACATTACCACATGCATATACTAGGAACAACTTAATCTTGTGTTCTGGATACTTCATTCTTGTTGTTTAAGGATATTTTGGCCCAGGCACAGACATGTGCTAATATAAAATGGCACATTACCACATTCATGTTCTAGGAATAACCTAATATTGTGTTCTGGATACTTCATTTTTGTTTTATAAGGATATGTTGTCCCAGGCACAGACATGTGCTAATTTAGAATGGCACATTACCACATTCATGTACTAGGAACAACTTAATCTTGTGTTCTGGATACTTCATTCTTGTTGTTTAAGGATATGTTGGCCCAGGCACAGATATGTGCTAATTAAGAATGGCACATTATCACATTCATGTATTAGGAACAACTTAACCTTGTGTTCTGGATACCTCATTCTTTTTTGTTGTTGTATACGAATATGTTTGCCCTGGCACAGACATGTGCTAATTTAGAATGGCACATTACCACATTCATGTTCTAGGAACAACCTAATATTGTGTTCTGGATACTTCATTCTTGTTTTATAAGGATATGTTGTGCCAGGCACAGACATGTGCTAATTTAGAATGGCACATTACCACATTCATGTACGAGGAACAACTTAACCTTGTGTTCTGGATACTTCGTTCTTGATATTGTTGTATTAGAATATGTTGGCCAAGGCACAGACATGTGCTAATTAAGAATGGCACATTACCACATTAATGTACTAGGAACAACTTAACCTTGTGTTCTGGATACTTCGTTCTTGATATTGTTGTATTAGAATATGTTGGCCCAGGCACAGACATGTGCTAATTAAGAATGGCACATTACCACATTCATGTTCTAGGAACAACTTAAGTCAAACAGTTAACATTCATATGACAAGATGCTATTTTAATCTATTTTGTTGTCTTTATTAGAAATTACTTTCCAATTTGATCAATGAACTTAATTAAATTCAATTAATAAAAGAAGAGTGAATTATATTCATAAATAAAACAGCCCATGAAGTTACTCAGTTATACTGCATGTATACTTGTATACATCAAATACTTATCTGTATAAGGAATTGTATAAAAGAAAAGATTTCATTTAACATTAAAAAACGTTAATAGCTACCTATTATGTATGTTAGTGTTATTTGTAGCAATGTTGACTTTCTTTATGATCTGTCTGAGCTGTAATCCATCTTGTGTTGTGTTCATGTATCTTATGTTGATACTAAATGAACATTTTACTTCTCTTTTAAAGTATACGTGCTATAATTGACAACATAGTATTAATGATGAGTATTGTATTATTACTATCTGGTTGAGTAATCCTACTACGCTCTTAAAGTTTGATTAATTAATTAATTAATTGAGACAGTAGAGTTGGGATTATTTCATGAGTAATTAAAAGTACATGTTTGTTCCATCAATTAAGAGTACTCATTAATTATCTGTTTAGACATCAAATAAATAAACAATGAAATGTTTGCCAATTTGTTTGAAGGTATCAAGATTTCTTAAGAAAGTTGAAATGTTTGTCAATTTGTTTGAATGTATTAAGTTTTCTTAACCCTTTCCCTCATATAGACACTTTTTGAAGCCTCTGCAGCAGATGGCTTTTTGGAAACAGAGTGACAAAAAGAAGAAATTGCACAAAACGTGCAATTTCTCCTTTTGACACAATGTTTTCCACTTTTTGTCGTAGGTTATCCATTCAATTATGGAGATTTTCTATGTTTTGTCAAAATACGTTCAAAGTCGTCTGCTGCAGAATTGTCATATGAGGGAAAGGGTTAACAAAGTGTTTAGAAACAAAAATGTATTCAATGCATAATTTTTTGCTCTTTTATAATAACATAACATTCCATAAAGTTTTTTGGTAATCAATTTACGAAATTTGTAGCCATCAACACATACAGATTTGAAGGCATGGTGAAGATAGTTTACATAAACACATACATACATATATAATATATATGTTTTATTTTTTTTACAAGAAGAACACACACTAAGATGTTGTTACCCTTTCCCTCATACGACAATGTTATTTAAAACCATGTTGGCCCTGGCACAGACATGTGCTTATTAAGAATGGCACATTACCACATTCATGTACTAGGAACAACTTAATCTTGTGTTCTGGATACTTCATTCTTGTTGTTTAAGGATATGTTGGCCCAGGCACAGACATGTGCTAATTTGGAATGGCACATTACCACATTCATGTACGAGGAACAACTTAACCTTGTGTTCTGGATACTTCATTGTTGTTGTTGTTGTTGTATTAGAATATGTTGGCCCAGGCACAGACATGTGCTAATTTAGAATGGCACATTACCACATTCATGTACTAGGAACAACTTTATCTTGTGTTTTGGATACTTCATTCTTGTTGCTTAATTATATGTTGGCCCAGGCACAGACATGTGCTAATTAAGAATGGCACATTACCACATTCATGTACGAGGAACAACTTAATCTTGTCTTCTGCATACTTCATTCCTGTTGTTGTTGTTGTTGTATTAGAATACGTTGCCCCAGGCACAGACATGTGCTAATTAAGAATGGCACATTACCATATTCATGTATTAGGAACAACTTAATCTTGTGTTCTGGATACTTCATTATTGTTGTTGTTGTATTAGAATATGTTGGCCCAGGCACAGACATGTGCTAATTTAAAATGGCACATTACCACATTCATGTACTAGGAACAACTTAATCTTGTGTTCTGGATACTTCATTCTTGTTGTTTAAGGATATGTTGGCCCAGGCACAGATATGTGCTAATTAAGAATGGCACATTATCACATTCATGTACTAGGAACAACTTAACCTTGTGTTCTGGATACCTCATTCTTTTTTGTTGTTGTATACGAATATGTTTGCCCTGGCACAGACATGTGCTAATTTAGAATGGCACATTACCACATTCATGTTCTAGGAACAACCTAATATTGTGTTCTGGATACTTCATTTTTGTTTTATAAGGATATGTTGTGCCAGGCACAGACATGTGCTAATTTAGAATGGCACATTACCACATTCATGTACGAGGAACAACTTAACCTTGTGTTCTGGATACTTCGTTCTTGATATTGTTGTATTAGAATATGTTGGCCCAGGCACAGACATGTGCTAATTAAGAATGGCACATTACCACATTCATGTACTAGGAACAACTTAACCTTGTGTTCTGGATACTTCGTTCTTGATATTGTTGTATTAGAATATGTTGGCCCAGGCACAGACATGTGCTAATTAAGAATGGCACATTACCACATTCATGTTCTAGGAACAACTTACTATTGTGTTCTGGATACTTCATTCTTGTTGTTTAAGGATATGTTGGCCCAGGTACAGACATGTGCTAATCAAGAATGGCACATTACCACATTCATGTTCTAGGAACAACTTACTATTGTGTTCTGGATACTTCATTCTTGTTGTTTAAGGATATGTTGTCCCAGGCACAGACATGTGCTAATTTAGAATGTCACATTACCACATTCATGTATGAGGAACAACTTAACCTTGTGTTCTGGATACTTCGTTCTTGATATTGTTGTATTAGAATATGTTTGGCCTAGGCACAGACATGTGCTAATTAAGAATTGCACATTACCACATTCATGTACTAGGAACCACTTAATCTTGTGCTCTGGATACTTCATTTTTGTTGTTTAAGGATATGTTGGCCCAGACACAGACATGTGTTATTATTTAAGTCAAACAGTTAAAATTCATATGACAAGATGCTATTTTAATCTATTTTGTTGTCTTTATTAGAAATTACTTTCCAATTTGATCAATGAACTTAATTAAATTCAATTAATAAAAGAAGAGTGAATTATATTCATAAATAAAACAGCCCATGAAGTTACTCAGTTATACTGCATGTATACTTGTATACATCAAATACTTATCTGTATAAGGAATTGTATAAAAGAAAAGATTTCATTTAACATTAAAAAACGTTAATAGCTACCTATTATGTATGTAAGTGTTATTTGTAGCAATGTTGACTTTCTTTATGATCTGTCTGAGCTGTAATCCATCTTGTGTTGCGTTCATGTATCTTATGTTGATACTAAATGAACATTTTACTTCTCTTTTAAAGTATACATGCTATAATTGACAACATAGTATTAATGATGAGTATTGTATTATTACTATCTGGTTGAGTAATCCTACTGCGCTCTTAAAGTTTGATTAATTAATTGAGAGTTGGGATTATTTCATAACCAATTAAAAGTACATATTTGTTCCATCAATTAAGAGTTCTCATTAATTATCTGTTTAGACATCAAATAAATAAACAATGAAATGTTTGCCAATTTGTTTGAAGGTATCAAGATTTCTTAAGAAAGTTGAAATGTTTGTCAATTTGTTTGAAGGTATTAAGTTTTCTTAAGAAAGTGTTTAGAAACAAAAATGTATTCAATGCATAATTTTTTGCTCTTTTATAATAACATAACATTCCATAAGGTTTTTTGGTAATCAATTTACAAAATTTGTAGCCGTCAACAAATATAGATTTGAAGGCATGGTGAAGATAGTTTACATATTTTGTCAAATAATGGAAAATCTCTATAATCGAATGGATAACCTATGACTAAAAGTGGAAAACATTGTGACAAAAGGAGAAATTGCACGTTTTGTGCAATTTCTTCTTTTGTTACTATGTTTTCAAAAAGCCATCTCCTGCAGAGGCGTCAGAAAGCGTCTATATGAGGGAAAGGGTTAACTAGCATATTTGCCTAATACTCATACAATGTAGATATAAAGTTCTGTTAAATTCATGAATTTATTTTAATAGTATTTTCTGTTCACCGTCTCAATTCAATATATAATTCAAGTTCAAATTTGATCTATAGTTTGTGGGAGTTGTTTATTCTACTGTACACATTTTGTTTGTATTGTCTTTTGTCTGGTGTCCGTCGTCCGTCGTCTGTTAACATCTTTTTATTAGTAACCAGTGGGTTGATTGGGATGAAACTTCAAAGAAAGCATCCTCTCGATGACCTCACCAGAATTCCTTCAAATTTTATTGGGATCCATGCAGAATTCTAATGTAAAAATCTTTAAAATTCTTCTTCTCCCAAACTGATTGGCAGATTTTCAAATAATTTTGTAGAAATGTTCCTTTGATGACCCTTTATCAGATTCCTTCAAGCCATGTTGATTGGTCGGAAAAAAAACATGACCGCCAGGGGTGGGGCTATTTTGCATTATATGGCTATAGTGAAAACTTAAAAAATCTTCTCCTGAAAGTGTCAGGCCGTTTTTAAAACAATTTTGTAGAAATGTTCCTAGGGGACCCTCTATCAGATTCCTTCAAGCCATGATGATTGATCGAAAAAATTGGCCGGCAGGGGGCGGGGCTTATATAGCTAATGTGAAAAAAAATATATGTCAGGTGAGCGATCCTGGGCCATCATGGCCCTCTTGTTCTTATATGTTAATTTTGAAGATTGTACTGGTTGATTTGAAAATAATTTGATGGAAATGTTTGTAAGGTGAGCGATATAAGAACATCATGGTCCTCTTGTTTTAGTTACAACATAGAGTGTGTAGAGCTGCCTATCCAAATATAGAGACGTTCCCAGGGTGTATGGCCTTTCTTAACTACTGGTTGTCAAGGAAACACAAGTTGGAGGACCTAGATAGCAACAGTGGGATAGCCCCTGATTCCTGGATTCAAGGGGTCAAGGCTGCCGTCAGGTCAACTTGTGAAGAAATACATGGTAGATAGATATTTCTTTATTATCCTTCTACAAGGTCTGTTAACATTTATTTTGATATGTTAAAAAAGAACATAGCCCCCAAACATTTTGACAAAGAAAAAATTGCTAAAAACAATCAATTTATCCTTTTGCCACACTGTGTTCAACTTGTTTTATTTGTAGAGATACTCCATACTCTTGTCTAGATGTTATCAAAGTCGTCTGCTACAGATTGGTTGTATGTGGGAAAGAGTTTACCCTTTCCCTCATACGACAATTCTGCAGCAGACAACTTTGAACATATTTTTACAAAAAATAGAAAATCTCTATAATTGAATGGATAACCTATGACTAAAAGTGGAAAACATTGTGGCAAAAGGAGAAATTGCTCTTTTTGAGCAATTTCTTCTTTTGTCACTATGTTTTCCAAAACCTGTCTGCTGCAGAGGCGTCAGAAAGCGTTTATATGAGGGAAAGGGTTAAGACATATTACACTTATTAAGCAGATTCACTTTACATAGAAAAGCCTTAAGATGTATTGCTTAGATTATTTAATGTCTTGTTTTATTAACCCTTTCCCTCATATAAACGCTTTCGGACGCCTCTGCAGCAGACAGCTTTTTGAAAACATAGTGACAAAAGGAGAAATTGCACAAAATGTGCAATTTCTCCTTTTGTCACAATGTTTTCCTCTTTTCATCATAGGTTATCCATTCAACTATGGAGATTTTCTATGTTTTGACAAAATAAGTTCAAAGTCGTCTGCTGCAGAATAGTCGTATGAGGGAAAGGGTTAAGATTGATTTTGTATTAAAGAGCATATTCTCAGGTGAATGATCAAGGGCCTCATGGCATTCTTGTTTATTTATCTCTGTTGAATAAATTGTTTAAAGCAAATTAATTATAAAAATATCAGTCTGATCAGGTTCATCACTTTTCTTCAACAGATAGCCATAAAAGCATTGTGGCGGCCACTAGAGTAGATCTACGGCCAAAATATTTTCATTAAAACAATTTGAATGTTATTTCGATTTAATTTGACCCCTAAATTAGCAGCAGACAACTTTAAAAGCATATAGGCAAAAAAAAAGTTGAAAGCTTTGAAGCTAAAGAAAAAAGAGTGTCAAAAACTTAAAGCAATAGTTTCTGGTTGTAGGAAAGGTTTAAAACCTCCAATGGTATGTTTTCATGCGACATTGTTGACCTTTACAGATTACACAAATCAACAAATAGATGGGAAGGACGTTTTAGAAGTTATCAGTGAGGCCGTAACAACAGAAGGAGATACAGACATTGTTACAGATGAAGGTCATCAAAGTAACAATAATGTTACTGAAACAGTTCAGGTACGACAGAACTTCGTAAATGTAAATGGTCTTTTCCACGCATATTTCTATAGTTTCAACTTATTTTATTTTACATTGATTGCGAAACACTTAGCTTTCAGCTTATAATAACCAGCAGGGTTGTCAAAATGTTTTGTTATAACAGATCAGATCAAATGAGAAAAGTAATCGATCAGGCTTGGGGTCAGATCAAGGGCAAATCCCTGGAAGGGGGCCAGGGGAGCAAAACTAACAGATCAAAAAGTGATTTTAACAGATGATTTTGATCGGCAATCGTTTCATTTTGAAAACCTTGAACCAGGATCCATATTTGCTTCCTGGAGTTTTACCCAGTCCTTGCATGGTTTGTGCGGAAAAAAATCAAAAGGGCAGAACCAACTCATCACAGGATTCGAACCTGGACCACTGCACAAATATCTCTTTATAATTTACTATACCAACCCTATAGTGTTGGCTTCATGGGACAACTCCCCATATTAAAGGTTTCAGCCCTACCTTTCTCAATAATGAGCAATTTCTCCCTTTGCCACAGTGTTTTCAAATCTATTTAATAATAATACTTTAATTTACAGAGAGTTTTTTCACATTTTTTTGATGTTTTCGAAGACATTCTGCTGCAGATTGGTTTTATGTGGAAAAGGTTTTTAACCCTTTCCCTCATATGGACGCTTTCTGACGCCTCTGCAGCAGATGGCTTTTTGAAAACATAGTGTTAAAAGAAGAAATTGCTCAAGACGAGCAATTTCTCCTTTTGCCACAATGTTTTCCACTTTTAGTCATAGGTTATCCATTCAATTATAGAGATTTTTATTTTTTGACAAAGTATGTTCAAAGTCGTCTGCTGCAGAATTGTTGTATGTGGGAAACGGTTAATATGCGTTTCCAGCAACGGTAGTTGACACAACATTTTGTCCAGGTATCTGGCTACCTTCCCACAATGACCTTTTTTAATCATCGGATAAAATGAACTCGGGGTTCGAGCTCAGGATCCCTTGATTGATACTGACAGTGCTATCATGACTCTATATCATCGACAGAGATAGAAAGTTGTCTATAAGCATTGATAGGTTTAATTGTCATTTAGATTTTTTTTCAAAATTGTGAATAATATATGTAAATGTGTATACATGTATTAACAGATGGACAACAATCAAATTGACATCATTAAAGCAAGAGATAAAGATAGTACGGAAAATAGTAACCATAGCAACCAACCAAATGGGAATGGAGACAAAAGAAGCAGAAACAATGGTGGCAAAGTATCAAAGAATAAAGTGTGTTTGCCATCTTTGTTACATTTAGTGGACACCAAAATGGATGTGGTACAGATGACTAGGGCACTATTGTGTCAGGTGATCAGTTACCATAGTAACAGTGCTGCGAGGTCAGCCATTGTGAGCAAAGAATTTATCGACCTTTCAGGTATTTGTAATTCATGTTTAATATTTTATTCAAAAATTGTTGCCATGAGGAAAATGTAGCTAATGCATTGTTGATATACTGGTATGTTTAATATAAGTCAATTTACATGTTTTAAAAACAGGAAATATATTCAACTTTTGAAATCTAATAATGGAATGGAAAATACAGTTAATTGTTTGGTATTAAGCGCTGCTTTCAACAACTTTTCAGGCGCACCCAGGGTCAGTTACCAGTACTACTGGTATATTTATCCTGACAACAGTCAGTCAGTCGTAATGCTTATTCCGCAACCCTAAGCATCAAGGATGGCAGCCATTACTACATGAAAAATATAACCCTGAGCGATTTTCTCTGTTCCAATTATGTTTTCAAAAGATATTATCTTTAAAGGCATTTTAAAGCGGCCATATCCAGGTTTGAATACCTATACTACATCCCTCATATCTCCTCTTTCTGGTCATTGAGCAAACTTGATATCTTTTTAGCTGTCATTTTAAAAGAAATTTTTGCATATTTTTTTATGGCTTTATTTTTCAGGTGGAGACGCGAATGCTGCAACTTTACTCCAGAAATGTGATATAAATCTTGAAGAATTTAAACACACAGCCAGAAGGGGCGTTTTCGAGAAGGCCATGTGGAAACAGGCAAATCACTGTATGATTCGGGCTTCAACATCATGGGCATTTGTTGGTGCGTATTTTTGTTTTTTGAAATATGTTCACGTCAAAAGACCGCCTCGAGTTTAAGAAGTAGTGGGTTTGATCCACGGCCCTGTCATATCGAAGAAAAAATGGTAGTAATGACAGCCCTCCTTGGCGCTCAGGGTTACGAGGTTAGCATTAAGACTGACTGGCTGGTGTAAGGATAAATGGAACAGTAGTATTAGAAACTTACCCAAGAAATGCTGTGGTATAACTCGAAAATTGTTGAAAGCGGCGTAAAATACCAAACAATCAATCTCATCAAAAGAGTTTATTTAGATATGTCTTTGGGAATTTTAGGCTCAGATATCCTTTTTCATTGATGCATCTTTTGATGACACAGAAGCACTTTTGAAGAATATTAAGGGAATAATTTAGAGACTATTACCAGTATATTGTAGAAAACATTGTGGCAAATGGTTTTCAAAATGTTTCTTTCCCGTTTTCCTACATTGTTTAACCCTTTCCCTCATATAGACACTTTCTGACGCCTCTGCAGACAGTTTTGAAAACATAGTGACAAAAGAAGAAATTGCTCAAAACGGGCAATTTCTCCTTTTGACACAATGTTTTCCACATTTAGTCATAGGTTATCCATTTAATTATAGAGATTTTCCAATTTTTTCAAAGTCGTCTGCTGCAGAATTGTTGTATAAGGGAAAGGGTTAATGAATTGTGAGTTATAAATGTAATGTTTTCCTTATCATTTCAGGGTATTTGATGAATACCTATACCACTAGAGCAGAGGGGTTCACAGACCTGATTGACCTTTTCCTAGCAACCGTATCTAAGGGAGAAATTCCACCATACTTAGAGGAGAAAATACATATTCTCTTTACTGGTATATATACCATATTTCCATTCCCCCCCCCCCCCCCCCCATATTTTAAAAACCCTTATGAACACTCTAGAAGCCTCATTTTTAGCAAGTACTCAAAGTGAGCGTCCTTTGTTTGGCCTCTGTTGTGCGTAGTACATTAACATCTCCTGCTCTGTAACCAGTGGGTCAATTGGGATGAAACTTCACAGAAACCATCCACTCAATGTCTTCACCATAATTATCACAAATTTGTTTTATCCATGAAGATTTCCGGTTTTCATGGCAACAAAAAGGAAAAAAAAATCTCCTCCCAAACTTGTTAGCCTATTTTCAAAAATATGTGTAGAAATGTTTATTGGTGACCCTCTAACAGATTCCTTCAAGCCATGTTGATTGATTGAAAAACATGGACACCAGTGGGCGGGGCTGTTTTGCCTTATATGGCTATAGCGAAAACTTACTGGAGGCCATATTTTCATCCAATCATTATCTTTATCATCAGACAATTCATCTCCATTACATCCTAGTCAGGTTTAAAACTTATTGGGTCAAGAACCAGGTCACATGGTCAAATTTTAGAAAAACCTTGTTAACCCTTTCCCTCATACGACAATTCTGCAGCAGACGACTTTGAACATATTTTGTCAAAACATAGAAAATCTCCATAATTGAATGGATAACCTATGACTAAAAGTGGAAATATTGTGGCAAAAGGAGAAATTGCACGTTTTGTGCAATTTCTTCTTTTGTCACTATGTTTTCAAAAAGCTGTCTGCTGCAGAGGCGTCAGAAAGCGTCTATATGAGGGAAAGGGTTAACACAGAGGCACAGTTTTCATCCAATCATCATGAAAAATCACAAGCACATTCATCTCCGTCAATTCCCTGTAAGGTTTGAAACTGGGTCATGTTGGGTTCAAGACTAGGTCACTAGGTCAAATTTAGAAAACCTTGTGAACTCATACAAGACCACATTTTTAATCCAATCTTTATGAAAAATCATCAGACCATTCATCTCAATCAAATCCCAGTCAGATTTGAAACTGGGTCATTCCTTCATGCCATGTTGATTGGTCAAAATACATGCAACCAGGGGGCAATCTTCCTCTAAAAAATTTCAGACCGATCTGGCAGGTTTTTTTTTTTTGCCTATATGTCTACTGTGATTTATTTTTTGCCTAATGATGGTGGGGCGATACTAGCCATCTTGGGCTCCACTGTAGAAAAAGTAAAATGTTTTGAAAATTACCTTTTCATCGTGTATTTTATTCATTTTTCAATATTATTGATTCATATTATTTCTTTATTGCCATTTAACCACATTAGCCTTTGTTTGAACGAAACAAAGGAATCCGCTGTGGTTGAGTGGTTAGTGTCGGGGATTTCGAAACCGGGTGTCCCATGTTCAATCCCCAGTCGCGGCACTACAGTCCTGGTGGAGTGCCCTTGGGCAAGGCACCATTTCTAGCCTAGTACTGGTTTGTTTACCCAGGGATCATGAATAAATGAACTGTTCCCGTGATATAACTGAAATAATGTTGAAAGCGGCGTAAAACCCCAATAAATAAAATGAAATTGAACGAATATGTAGTCCTGATAAATGGCTTGACAATTGTCAATTATATATTCTTATAGAAATATGTTTTTGACTTTTAACCCTTTCCCACAGAGGCTTTCTGATACCTCTGCAACAGATGATTTTTGAAAGCATTGCTGCTAAAGGAGAAACTGCTTATGATGACCAATTTCTCCGTTTGCCACAATGTTTTCGACTCTTTTTAATAATTACACTTTCATTTGCAGATATTCATCTTTTGTTTAATTCTTCCTTTGGAAGCAAATCTATAAACATCAAACTTCTTAAAAAATAAGTTTCAAACTTATAATAATATATATCAGTGAAGTGGTACAGCCGTTCATTTTGATCGAAAATATGTTTGGATTGTTTCAATCATAGCGGTAAATTCCAATCTACTCTAAAAGTGTTCTAATTTTGTTTCAATCAAGAGCCAATCAGATTGTCAATTTCATGATGTTTTTAACTGTCCATGCACATAGCTGTAAACTCCCATCATATATTTCAATATTGAGACACAGAAGCATTTAAAGGTGCTGAATACCAGATGGAGATCAAAATCTTCAAATGTTGAATGTTCTGCAAATATTGCTAATAGTGACAACAAAGTAAGTAATAAGTATTTCAAAACTATTTTGGTAGTAAAATTTACTAAATGTTGAAAAAACCGTCAATTGAAAGTCATGAAAATGTACACAATTTGGCAGTTTAACATACCCAGTATAAATGAAGCATAAACAATCAATAATTAGATGTTTATGGTACTGGAAAGTGAAATTATTACTCTAATTTTATCCCAGAAATAATATTCCAATTTTTCAAGACAACTTTTGAACAGTTTTAAAACTTTGATTATAGTATCCATGTTTTGGAGTTCAGCACCTTTAACCCTTTCCCTCATATGATAATTCTGCAGCAGACGACTTTGAACGTATTTTGTCATAAAATAGAAAATCTCTATAATTGAATGGATAACCTATGACTTAAAGTGGAAAACATTGTGGCGAAAGGAGAAATTGCTCGTTTTGAGCAATTTCTTCTTTTGTCACTATGTTTTCAAAAAGCTGTCTGCTGCAGAGGCATCAGAAAGCGTCTATATGAGGGAAAGGGTTAAACTGATGGACTATTTGAATGTACATCATCTTCGTCGTTTATATATGTGTAAGTTTGGCACCTACATATTAAAATGAATTTGCAGGTCAATATAAAAGTAATTCAGTGTTGGAGAAAGGCAATCAGATGTGTCCAGTGGGTAAATTAGCAGAAAAAGTTATAGACATTATCGGAGAACAGGTAAGTTATGTCAATATTAACCCTTTCCCTCATGCAACAAATCTGCAGCAGACGACTTTGAACATATTTTGTCAAAAAATAGAAAATCTCTATAAACGAATGGATAACCTATGACTAAAAGTGGAAAACATTGTGGCAAAAGGAGAAATTGCTCGTTTTGAGCAATTTCTTCTTTTGTCACTTTGTTTTCTAAAAGCCGTCTGCTGCAGAGGCGTCAGAAACCGTCTATATGAGGGAAAGGGTTAACCCTTTCCAGCATACAACAAATCTGCAGCAGACGACTCGATAATTATGGTAATGTAATGGACAAATTACCCTTGGCTTGCGAAGATGTATATTTCTCTGTGTAAAGTAACCTTGATATGTATTCATTACTCAAAAGTTGAAATTAACAGACTATCCCTTTTCCACTTGTAGTAATATTTTGATGCATCTGAGGCCGACGACTTTTGAAAACATGGTGACAAAAATGAAGATATATTTATTGAATAGAGTTGAATATGTGTGGTATAAGACGAAAATGCTTAATATTAGTAATATAAGTAATTTCTTATTTTGGCACAATGTTTTCAAGAGTCGTCTGCTGAAATGTGTCAAAATGCATCTGCAAGTTGGAAAAAGTTAAATTAAAAAAGGTCACTTAATTAAAATATTTCTCTCTGTAAAATAACCTTGATATGTATTCATTACTCAGCAGTTGAAATTACACAGACTATCCCTTTTCCACTTTTAGACACATTTTGATTCATCTAAAGCAGCTAACTTTTGAAAACATGGTGACAAAAGGGGAAATTGCTCATAATGATATATATATTCTATAATAATACTTTCATTTTTAGATATTTTCCAAATATTTGCTTTGATGCTTTCTAAGTCGTCTGCTGCAGAAGATTTGTATGTGGTAATGTGCTATGGTGGAAAATGAAGTAATTGCTAAAATATATATGAACTTAAAAATTATTGTGAGAAAAGAAGAAAGCAGCCCATCATGGACGGATGTATTTTCCCGCTTAGATCTGATTAATAAAGGAGACAACTTGATGGAGACAAAATTAGAGTAGCACAGAGGGCAGGGTGTCCACTAAATCCATGATACAACAAACACTGACATATCTGCAGCAGAAATCTTAGAGAAATATCATTATGAGAAATTTGAAAAAATACTCATAATAAGCTGTTTAATGAAAATGAACTTTTCTATTGTGTTTGCATTACCCATTTCCCTATTTCTGAAACATCTGCCAAAGATGAATTTGTAAATCATTTTAGCAAAAGAAAAAAATTGTGCCAAGCAATTGTACTAATGAGCAATTTTGTGTTTACCAAAAATATTTTGTATACTATTCCAAGATAATACTTTCAATTTTATTGTTTTAATCCTTTCCCTCATACGTCAATTCTGCAGCAGACGACTTTGAACATATTTTGTCAAAAAATGGAAAATCTCTATAATTGCATGGATAACCTATGACTAAAAGTGGAAAACATTTTGGCAAAAGGAGAAATTGCTTATTTTGAGCAATTTCTTCTTTTGTCACTATGTTTTCAAAAAGCCATCTGCTGCAGAGGCATCAACAAGCGTCTATATGAGGGAAAGGGTTTAGAGTAATGTACTGCATAGTATGCTGGAAAGGGTTACATCGATTGATTGGGGTTTAAAATCGTTTTCAACAATGTTTCGGTCATATCAGTGCGACCAGTGCACCTACTCATCTGTTTCATGGCTTTCTCACAACCGTACTCCACACAGCATACTTTCCAAGCAACTGGCTGCTTTTCCACAAAGACTGTTAAACAGCCCATTGGTGGAAAACGAATGACACTTATCACAGTGACTTTTGTCAAATGTCGGAAAAAATGTTGACCGAGCTGGGGTTCAAACTCACAACCCCTGGATTGACAGCATGCGTCGCGCTACCAACTGAGCTACCAGGGCTAACATGCATATATAAATAATCAGTTCACACAAACTAAAGCTGTAAGATTAGTCATTTAGATATTAACTTGCAGGCATGGAGAAAATATATAGGTGACCGTGAACTACGATCAGTTGTATGAAGAATGTTTACATTAACTTTCAGGCATGGGACGGACTTAACCAAGAATTGCGATCAACTGTACAAGTACACGTCTATCGGGTGTCGGATATACCAAATCGCCACGGACATTGTAATTCCAATCCGTACATACCAAATTCTCTACGAGAGAAACTAGGATTGCCATTAATAACAGAGAACATGAGGAACCCCATGAATAGAAGGAACAGATGACAAGTGTCTAAATGTATAACTGGGCAATACTGACCTGATAATGACCTTATTATTATATGTCTAAATCTATAACTGGGCAATAATACCTGATAATGACCTTATTTTTACATGTCTAAATGTATAACTGGGCAATACTGACCTGATAATGACCTTATTATTATATGTCTAAATTTATAACTGGGCAATACTGACCTGATAATGACCTTATTTTTACATGTCTAAATGTATAACTGGGCAATAATTACCTGATAATGACCTTATTTTTACATGTCTAAATGTATAACTGGGCAATAATGACCTGATAATGACCTTATTTTTACATGTCTAAATCTATAACTGGGCAATAATTACCTGATAATGACCTTATTTTTACATGTCTGAATGTATTACTGTACAATATTGACCTTCATGTAAAGAGGTATAATATTTACATATCTGAATGTATTACTGTACAATATTGACCTTCATGTAAAGGGGTATAATATTTACATGGCTGAATGTATTACTGTACAATATTGACCTTCTTGCAAAGAGGTATAATATTCACATGGCTGAATGTATTACTGGACAATATTGACCTTCATGCAAAGGGGTATAATATTTACATGTCTGAATGTATTACTGTACAATATTGACCTTCATGCAAAGGGGTATAATATATACGTGTCTGAATGTATTACTGTACAATAGTGACCTGATTCTAACCTATGGCAAAGGTTTATATTATTTACATGTCTGAATGTATTACTGGACAATATTGACCTTCATGCAAAGGGGTATAATATTTACATATTGTGTTATTTATTTTATGGAAATGCAAATGGTAATAAACAACTTATTCCCACATTCAACAAATCTGCAGGTTTATATTATTTACATGTCTGAATGTATAACTGTGCAATATTAACCTGATACTAACCTTCATGCAAAGGTTTATATTATTGGCATGTCTTAATGTATAACTGGACACTATTGACCTGCTCCAACCTTCCTGCAAAGGTGTATGATATTTACATATTTTGTTATTTGTTTTATGGAAATACAAATGGTAATAAACAACTCATTCCCACATGCAACAAATCTGCAGCAGATGACTTTGAAAACATCTAAGCAAAGATATGGAAAGGCTTTTGTAAATCAAAGAATAACCTTTGAATATAGTTGAAAACATTTTGCAAAAGGAGAAATTGCTCACAATGTTTTCAATTGTCTTCTGTTGCAGAGGCCTCTGTATGTGGGAAAGGGTTAAATTTGATTGAAATGCATGTGTACCATTATCATGCATATCCTTGGCCAGAGGTATGTTAATTTTGACAGAATATAGTAGTTTCATAACCTAGTGATCTCGTAACTTTGTGTCAGTTATTTCTTAACCGCCCTTGTAACTGACATTCTATCTTTGATAAATTCGTACAAATCATATATTTGTCTAGAAAAAGCGTTTTTCGTAACTTGTTTTAATAAAAGGATTACGGGAAATAGTCAATAAAATTTATGAAATTCATTTGTAAACATATATTATATAATTCAAACTGATTTATCTGTAACTTAATGTTGGTTACATAGGCAGTTATGAAATAACTGACACTGGTAACGAAACAACTAGCTCCCATTTTGACAAGTAATACACAATTTGAGCTTGAAATTCAGTGTTGAAATGAGTATTGGATAGACCTTCAGCAGACGACTTTTAATGTTTTTTCAGAAGTCAAGGTTGTGACAGAATGTATATTTATACATTAAGGACACTCAACATTAATTTTGGATGATATTTTGTATCTTATTTTTTAACGAGGAGACCATGATTATCCTTTATCCCTCACTTGAAATTTTAATAAAACTTCAACTGTTTTCAAAGATTTTACTATTTACATATAAGGCCCTCAGGTGGCCATGCTTTTAAATGGATCAGAATAATTTGAAAATCTTTGTAGTAAGAATATTTGTGCCGAATTATTTACAAATCAGGCCAGTACTTTTGTACAAGATTTTTTAACAAATTATTAGCTCGACTTTTGAAAAAAAGAGAGCTATTGTCATGACCCTGGCGTCGTCGGCGGCATGGTCGTCCGGTTAAGGTTTTTTGTTTAGCTCATTTTTTTAATTTTTTTGTTTTCTCCCTATCAGTCGAGCGTCTGTGCCGTACGCGGTGCTCTTGTTTTATAATATACAGTCATAAAGAAAGTTTGCCAACCACTGGTGGCCATGTTTTTCAGAATAATTTGAAAACCAACATAGAAAGTTACCTTAGGAATGTTTGTGCCAAATTATTTTCAAATCGGGCCCATCCTTTTGGACAATAAGGTTTTATTAATTTCTTTCTTTCCGATGCAATCAATGTCAACTAGAGTTTTTAATTCTTTGCACAATTTTGAAAAAGAACCACCTAATGAACATCACTGTGAAATTATATTTTTGAAATTGGTCTAAGGTACATCAAAATAATTTGAAATTTGTCAACCATTGGTTTAGAAGAAGAAACTGTAGGAAAATGTTATCAGACAGCAAAGACGACCAGGGTTGGTGAGGGCTGTCAATCCAGGGGGTTGTGAATTCGAACCCCAGCTTGGTCAACATTCTTTCCGACGTTTGACAAAATTCATTGTGACATTTGTCTTCCACCAATGGGCTCACAGTCTATGTGGAAAAGCAGCCAGTTTCTTGAAAAGTATGTTGTGTGTAGTACTGGTGTGAGAAAGCCAGGAGACACATGAGTAGGTGACATGACTGATATGTTTGTTAAACAGCATAAAACCCCAATCAATCAATGCACTGAGGTGAGCCAAAGACCTAATAACACATGTGTTATTAGGTCTTTGGGTGAGCTAACAATTATAATCTATAAAAGTTACACATATTTTCAAAACTTCATTTTTATATATGAATAATTATATGTTATGGTATACATTAATGTTTATACTATTGATTTTAAATCAAAATTTGTTTAGATTATCCATTAAATGAAAAAATAAACTTCAGTTTGACTTTATTCCATATTGATTATGTAGATTGCCAAAACATCCATTTTAGGGTGTACATTACATGAAGTAGCAAGTTTAGAAACCCTTCTTTATTGAAAGCATCTGGAGAAAAGCTGGCTCATATAGTGTATTTGTATATTGTATTTATTTGAAGGCATTCAAGGAAAAGAAGGCTCTATATATGTAACTAGTTGCGGGTGTCTAAGTATTCCAGCTTGTTTTCAAGTGGGGAAAAAAGGCAGACACTTTACCTTTGTGAATGCTGGTGTAACGTGCACCGGATCTTTAACCCTTTCCCTCATACGTCAATTTTACAGCAGATGACTTTGAACATATTTTGTCAAAAAATAGAAAATCTTTATAAATGAATGGATAACCTATGACTTAAAGTGGAAAACATTGTGGCAAAAGGAGAAATTGTCACTATGTTCTGCTGCAGAGGCGTCAGAAAGCGTCTATATGAGGGGAAAAGCCAACCACTCTACCAACGTCGCTATAAAAGCCCCAAAATCCCACCGCTGCCATCATTTGTAACATGCACCGGGTCCTTCACGGAGGTAAGCCCTCAGCCACCCATACAGGCACTAAACGTTTATCTCCATGAAAAAGCCAACAACGCTATAAAAGCCGGCTTCCACAGCAAGGCTGTAGATGTGTTATTTATACCTATACCCCATTCCCGTAACACTGATTTTATCTGATTGTAAAGAAAGCCAGGAAGAAGTACAGTAGTCCGAACGTAAAGGATTCAATGTCAAATATTTGTCAGAACACTAAAGCAGACAACTTTGAAAACACTTAGTAAAAAAATATGTAATGTCCCTATAAATGAATAAACAATTATTGAGTAAAGTCGGAAACATTGTGACAAAACGAGAATTTGCTCATTATGAGCAATTTTACTTTTTACCACTATGTTTTCAAAAGGCTTCCTCTGAGGATTTGATTGTTTGATGTTTAACGCCTTTCTCAACAATTTTTCAGTTATATCATGGCGTTTCCTGGTTACTGGTTACCAGTACAACTTCCTCAAAATGGGATATTGTCTTTTTTTCACCCAATGTTCTTTGTATACACATTTCGGATTTATTTCCCAGCTTTGATCTGATGAATAAAGGAGACAACTCGATGGATACAAAATTAGAGTAGCACACTAAATCCATGATACAGACAAACACTAACATTATATGCAGCAGAAAACTTAGTGAAATAACATTTTGAGAAAATTTGAAAAAATACTCATAATAAGCTGTTTAATGAAGATGAACTTTTCTATGTGTTTGCATTACCCATTTCCCTATTTCTGAAACATCTGCCACAGAAGAATTTGTAAATCATTTTAGCAAAAGAAAAAGTTGTGCCTTACAATTGTACTAATGAGCAATTTTGTGTTTACCAAAAATATTTTGTATTATATTCTAATGTAATGTTGCATTTAAAAAAAAAAACTCTGTGGTGTAGTGGTAGAGCGTCCGCCTTGGTAGTGTAGTGGTAGATCGTCCGCCTCGGTAGTGTAGTGTTAGAGCACCCAACCTGGTAGTGAAGTGGTAGAAGGTCCCGCCTTGGTAGTGTAGTGGTAGAACGTCCCGCCTTGGTAGTGTAGTGGTAGAGCGTCCGTCTCGGTAGTGTAGTGGTAGAGTGCCCGCCACTGTAGTGTAGTGGTAGAGCGTCCATCTCGGTAGTGTAGTGGTAGAGCGCCCGTCCCGGTAGTGAAGTGGTAGAACGTCCCACCTTGTTAGTGTAGTGGTAGAACGTCCCACCTTGGTAGTTTAGTGGTAGAGCGTCCCGCCTCGGTGGTGTGGTGGTAGAGCGCCCGCCTCTGTAGTGTAGTGGTAGAGCGTCCGCCTCGGTAGTGTAGTGGTAGAACGTCACGCCTCAGTAGTGTAGTGGTAAAGCGTCCGTCTAGGTAGTGTAGTGGTAGAGCGTCCGCCTAGGTAGTGTAGTGGTAGAGCGTCCGTCTAGGTAGTGTAGTGGTAGAGCGTCCGTCTAGGTAGTTTAGCGGTGGAGCGTCTGCCTCGGTAGTGTAGTGGTAGAGCGCCCGCCTCTGTAGTGTAGTGGTAGAGGGTCCGCCTCAGTAGTGTAGTGGTAAAACGTCCCGCCTCAGTAGTGTAGTGGTAGAGCGTCCGCCTAGGTAGTGTAGTGGTAGAGCGTCCACATCGGTAGTGTATTGGTAGAGCGTCCCATCTCTGTAGTGTAGTGGTAGAGCGTCCCACCTCGGTACTGTAGTGGTAGAGTGTCCCACCTCAGTAATGTAGTGGTAGAGCGTCCCACCTCGGTAGTGTAGTGGTAGAGCGTCCGCCTCGGTAGTGTGGTGGTAGAGCGTCCCACCTCGGTAGTGTAGTGGTAGAGCGTCCGCCTCGGTAGTGTGGTGGTAGAGCGTCCCGCCTCGGTAGTGTAGTGGTAGAGCGTCCCGCCTCAGTAATGTAGTAGTAGAGCGTCCCACCTCAGTAGTGTAGTGGTAGAGCGTCCACATCGGTAGTGTATTGGTAGAGCGTCCCATCTCTGTAGTGTATTGGTAGAGCGTCCCATCTCTGTAGTGTAGTGGTAGAGCGTCCCATCTCTGTAGTGTAGTGGTAAAGCGTCCCACCTCGGTAGTGTAGTGGTAGAGCGTCCCGCCTCAGTAATGTAGTGGTAGAGCGTCCCACCTCAGTAGTGTAGTGGTAGAGCGTCCCACCTCAGTAATGTAGTGGTAGAGCGTCCCACCTCAGTAGTGTAGTGGTAGAGCGTCCCATCTCTGTAGTGTGGTGGTAGAGCGTCCCGCCTCGGTAGTGTAGTGGTAGAGCGTCCCGCCTCAGTAATGTAGTGGTAGAGCGTCCCACCTCAGTAGTGTAGTGGTAGAGCGTCCACATCGGTAGTGTATTGGTAGAGCGTCCCATCTCTGTAGTGTATTGGTAGAGTGTCCCATCTCTGTAGTGTAGTGGTAGAGCGTCCCATCTCTGTAGTGTAGTGGTAGAGCGTCCCACCTCGGTAGTGTAGTGGTAGAGCGTCCCGCCAGGGTAATGTAGTGGTAGAGCGTCCCACCTCGGTAGTGTAGTGGTAGAGCGTCCTACCTCGGTAGTGTAGTGGTAGAGCGTCCCGCCTCAGTAATGTAGTGGTAGAGCGTCCCGCCTGGGTAATGTAGTGGTAGAGCGTCCCGTCTGGGTAATGTAGTGGTAGAGTGTCCCATCTCTGTAATGTAGTGGTAGAGCGTCCCACCTCGGTACTGTAGTGGTAGAGTGTCCCACCTCAGTAATGTAGTGGTAGAGCGTCCCGCCTCGGTAGTGTAGTGGTAGAGGGTCCCGCCTGGGTAATGTAGTGCTAGAGCGTCCCACCTCGGTAGTGTAGTGGTAGAGCGTCCCACCTCGGTAGTGTAGTGGTAGAGCGTCCCACCTCGGTAGTGTAGTGGTAGAGCGTCCCGCCTGGGTAATGTAGTGGTAGAGCGTCCCGTCTGGGTAATGTAGTGGTAGAGTGTCCCGCCTCAGTAGTGTAGTGGTAGAGTGTCCCGCCTCAGTAATGTAGTGGTAGAGTGTCCCACCTCGGTAATGTAGTGGTAGAGCGTCCCACCTCGGTAGTGTAGTGGTAGAGTGTCCCGCCTCGGTAATGTATTGGTAGAGCGTCCCACCTCGGTAGTGTAGTGGTAGAGTGTCCTGCCTCAGTAATGTAGTGGTAGAGTGTCCCACCTCGGTAGTGTAGTGGTAGAGCGTCCCACCTCGGTAATGTATTGGTAGAGCGTCCCACCTCGGTAGTGTAGTGGTAGAGCGTCCCACCTCGGTAATGTAGTGGTAGAGTGTCCCACCTCGGTAGTGTAGTGGTAGAGCGTCCCACCTCGGTAATGTATTGGTAGAGCGTCATTACACTTTCATTTATAGAGGTTGTCTATGTGTTTGGCCCCATCACTTGTTCAGTACCGTTCCGTTCCGCAAAATACAGTTAGCCTTATTACATCAGGTTTCCAGCTCGGCCAACACTCTTTCCGATGTTTGAAAAAAGTCACTGTGTTCACCAATGGGCTCACAGTCTCTGTGGAAAAGCAGCCAGTTGCTTGGAAAGTATGTTGTGTGAAGAACTGGTGTAAGAAAACCAGAAAACACATAAGTAAATGAACTGGCAGCCGTGATACGATTGAAAAATGATTCAAAACGGCAATAAACCCCAATCAATCACTCAATACATAAGGTCAATTACACTGGACCACAACCTTCGCATACACTGAAGCAACGTATTTTCTGACACCGATGCACCAGTCGTATTACTATTCCCGCAACCCCAAGTTCCTAGTTTGGAAGCCATTACTACCATGTTAACTCTGGTATGACCCGTCCGGGGATCGAATCCTGGTCTCCCGTTCCCTAGGCTGGCGATCTTACCAGGGATTTCGCTTGTGTTGATACTGTTCCCTAGGCTGGCGATCTTACCAGGGATTTCCCTTGTCGGGGTACTGTTCCCTGAGCTGACGATCTTACCAGGGATTTCGCTTGTGTTGATACTGTTCTCTAGGCTGGCGATCTTACCAGGGATTTCCCTTGTCGGGGTACTGTTCCCTGAGCTGACGATCTTACCAGGGATTTACCTTGTGTTGATCATGTTCCCTAGGCTGGCGATCTTACCAGGGATTTCCCTTGTGTTGATCCTGTTCCTTAGGATGGCGATCTTACCAGGGATTTCCCTTGTGTTGATACTGTTCCCTAGGCTGGCGATCTTACCAGGGATTTCCCTTGTGTTGATCCTGTTCCCTAGGCTGGCGATCTTACCAGGGATTCCCCTTGTGTTGATACTGTTCTCTAGGCTGGCGATCTTACCAGGGATTCCCCTTGTGTTGATACTGTTCTCTAGGCTGGCGATCTTACCGGGGATTTCCATTGTGTTGATCCTGTTCCCTAGGATGGCGATCTTACCAGGGATTTCCCTTGTGTTGATACTGTTCCCTAGGATGGCAATCTTACCAGGGATTTCCCTTGTGTGGATACTGTTCCCTAGGCTGGCGATCTTACCAGGGATTTCCCTTGTGTTGATACTGTTCTCTAGACTGGCGATCTTACCAGGGATTTCCCTTGTGTGGGTACTGTTCCCTGGGCTGACGATCTTACCAGGGATTTACCCTGTGTTGATACTGTTCCCTAGGCTGTCGATCTTACCAGGGATTTCCCTTGTGTTGATAATGTTCTCTAGGCTGGCGATCTTACCAGGGATTTCCCTTGTGTGGGTACTGTTCCCTTGGCTGATGATCTTACCAGGGATTTACCTTGTGTTGATACTGTTCCCTAGGCTGGCGATCTTACCAGGGATTTCCCTTGTGTGGGTACTGTTCCCTAGGCTGGCGATCTTACTAGGGACTTCCCTTATGTTGATAATGTTCCCTAGGCTGGCGATCTTACCAGGGATTTCCCTTGTGTTGATACTGTTCCCTAGGCTGGCGATATTTCCCTTGTGTGAATACTGTTTCCTAGGCTGGCGATCTTACCAGGGATTTCTCTTGTGTTGATACTGTTTCCTAGGCTGGCGATCTTACCAGGGAATACCCATGTGTGGATACTGTTCCCTAGGCTGGCAATCTTACCAGAGATTTCCCTTCTGTTGATACTGTTCCCTAGGCTGGTGATCTTACCAGGGATTTCCCTTGTGTGGATATTGTTTCCTAGGCTGGCGATCTTACCAGGGAGTTTCCTTGTGTGGAAACTGTTCCCTAGGTTGGCGATCTTACACGGGATTTCCCTTGTGTGGATACTGTTCCCTAGGCTGGCGATCTTACCAGGGATTTCTCTTGTGTTGATACTGTTTCCTAGGCTGGCGATCTTACCAGGGAATACCCATGTGTGGATACTGTTCCCTAGGCTGGAAATCTTACCAGAGATTTCCCTTCTGTTGATACTGTTCCCTAGGCTGGTGATCTTACCAGGGATTTCCCTTGTGTGGATATTGTTTCCTAGGCTGAAGATCTTACCAGGGAATACCCATGTGTGGATACTGTTCCCTAGGCTGGCGATCTTACCAGAGATTTCCCTTGTGTTGATACTGTTCCCTAGGCTGGTGATCTTACCAGGGATTTCCCTTGTGTGGATATTGTTTCCTAGGCTGGCGATCTTACCAGGGAGTTTCCTTGTGTGGAAACTGTTCCCTAGGTTGGCGATCTTACAAGGGATTTCCCTTGTGTGGATACTGTTCCCTAGGCTGGCGATCTTACCAGGGATTTCCCTTGTGTTGATACTGTTCTCTAGACTGGCGATCTTACCAGGGATTTCCCTTGTGTGGGTACTGTTCCCTTGGCTGATGATCTTACCAGGGATTTACCTTGTGTTGATACTGTTCCCTAGGCTGGCGATCTTACCAGGGATTTCCCTTGTGTGGGTACTGTTCCCTAGGCTGGCGATCTTACTAGGGATTTCCCTTATGTTGATAATGTTCCCTAGGCTGGCGATCTTACCAGGGATTTCCCTTGTGTTGATACTGTTCCCTAGGCTGGCGATATTTCCCTTGTGTGAATACTGTTTCCTAGGCTGGCGATCTTGCCAGGGATTTCCCTTGTGTTGATACTGTTCCCTAGGCTGGCGATCTTACCAGAGATTTCTCTTGTGTTGATACTGTTTCCTAGGCTGAAGATCTTACCAGGGAATACCCATGTGTGGATACTGTTCCCTAGGCTGGCGATCTTACCAGAGATTTCCCTTCTGTTGATACTGTTCCCTAGGCTGGTGATCTTACCAGGGATTTCCCTTGTGTGGATATTGTTTCCTAGGCTGGCGATCTTACCAGGGAGTTCCCTTGTGTGGAAACTGTTCCATAGGTTGGCGATCTTACAAGGGATTTCCCTTGTGTGGATACTGTTCACTAGGATAGCGATCTTAACAGGGATTTACCTTCTGTTGATACTGTTCCCTAGGCTGGTGATCTTACCAGGGAGTTCTCTTGTGTGGAAACTGTTCCCTAGGCTGGCGATATTTCCCTTGTGTGAATACTGGTCACTAGGATGGCGATCTTACCGGGGATTTACCTTCTGTTGATACTGTTTCCTAGGATGGCGATCTTACCAGGGATTTCCAGTGTGTTGATACTGTTTCCTAGGCTGGCGATCTTACCAGGGATTTCTCTTGTGTTGAAACGGTTTCCTAGACTGGCGATCTTACCAGGGATTTCCATTGTGTGGATACTGTTTCCTAGGCTGGCGATCTTACCAGGGATTTCTATTGTTTTGAAACTGTTTCCTAGATTGGCGATCTTACCAGGATTTCCATTGTGTGGATACTGTTTCCTAGGCTGGCGATCATACCAGGGATTTCCCTTGTGTTGATACTGTTTCATAGGCTGGCGATCTTACCAGGGATTTCCCTTGTGTTGATACTGTTTCATAGGCTGGCGATCTTACCAGGGATTTACCTTGTGCGGATACTGTTCCATAGGCTAGCGATCTTACCAGGGATTTCCATTGTGTTGATACTGTTTCCTAGGCTGGCGATCTTACCAGGGATTTCCCGTGTGTTGATACTGTTCCCTAGGCTGGCGATCTTACCAGGGATTTCCCGTGTGTTGATACTGTTCCCTAGGCTGGCGATCTTACCAGGGATTTACCTTCTGTTGATACTGTTCCCTAGGCTGGTGATCTTACCAAGGAGTTCTCTTGTGCGGATACTGTTTCCTAGGCTGGCGATCTTACTAGGGATTTCCCTTATGTTGATACTGTTTCCTAGGCTGGCGATCTTACTAGGGATTTCCCTTGTGTTGATACTGTTTCCTAGGCTGGCGATCTTACTAGGGATTTCCCTTGTGTTGATACTGTTTCCTAGGCTGGCGATCTTACCAGGGATTTTCCTTGTGTTGATACTGTTCCCTAGACTGGCGATCTTATCAGGGATTTCCCTTGTGTGGATACTGTTTCATAGGCTGGCGATCTCATCAGGGATTTCCATTTTGTGGATACTGTTTCCTAGGTTGGAGATCTTACCAGGGATTTTCCTTGTGTTGATACTGTTTCCTAGACTGACGATCTTACAAGGGATTTCCCTTGTGTTGATACTGTTTTCTAGGCTGGCGATCTTACCAGAGATTTCCCTTGTGTGGATACTGTTTCCTAGACTGGCGATCTTACCAGGGATTTCACTTGTCCTTACCTTGTCTGATGAGCTTCTATCCGATCGACAGATTGTTGAACTTCAACAAATTAAGAGACTCGAGGGAAGAGCTTCATTACTAAGCTTTATGCTTTCTGCTAGAATCTAAATACAATATTGTTTAAACCAAAAATATGAGGTTTGTTATTTCTTCTTCTGCCGTTTTCAACAATATTACAGTTATATCACGGCCAAGTTTATTGCCGCTTTCAACAATATTACAGTTATATCACGGCGGAGTTTAATGCCGTTTTCAACAATATTACAGTTATATCACGGCCAAGTTTATTGCCGTTTTCAACAATATTACAGTTATATCACGACCAAGTTTATTGCCGTTTTCAACACTATTACAGTTATATCATGCGCGGAGTTAAGTGCCATTTTCAACAATAGTACAGTTATATCACGGCGGAGTTTATTGCCGTTTTCAACAATAGTACAGTTATATCGTGGTATAACTGTAACATTGTTGAAAACGGCATTAAACTCCGCCGTGATAAAACTATACTGGTGCTCGTTTCGAATGGAAAATATGTTTACGTCTTTGAACGAATAAGTAAGAGTTATAACTGTTCATGAAACATTGTAAAGTGTTAAAGTTCTGCGTATCCATAAGATAAACCATTAACATATATAAATATTAGCCGTTCGACGGGAAAACCAACATTGTTGACCTTGCGTAAAGTATAGACCCAGATCAGCCTAATCACACCACGCAGGCTAACCCAGACAGACTTTTTTCGCATCAAGTCAAGCCTTATTTATTTGCAAATATTCAACATTTCAAAGTGTTGGAGGTGGAGTATGTTCCTTCTTGGGAAGCTGCGTCTTCTTCTACTGCTTCTTTGCAGGCATGTTTATTTAGATAAATTCTAAAACAACTTTGTCAATGTATACACTTGTAGACTACAAAAGTATCCTATATTATCCTAGTTATTGACAGAATCATCCAACTTCAGCAGTAATTCAATATAATATTTCAATGTAATTTGTTCAAAATGTAAATGGAGGTTGTGTACGTGACACCTTCTTTCCGCAAGGCATGCGCAACAGTCCATATATGACGGTATCTAACCGCATCTACAGGTAGCAGAAGGTAATGGAAAGTAAGTAATCCGTATTTATCCGCATCGTGTCAATTCACTGGCTAACATCCTCATTTATCCTCAACCATCCGTATATATCCGTATCTGGAATCCGCTGTGGTCGAGTGGTTAGCGTCGGGGATTTCGAAACCGGGTGTCCCGGGTTCGATCCCCAGTCGCGGCACTACGGTCATGGTGGAGTGCCCTTGGCAAGGCATATTTTCTAGCCTAGTACTGGTTTGTTTACCCAGGGATCATGAATAAGTGAACTGTCGCCGTGATATAACTGAAATATTGTTGAAAGCGGCGTAAAACCCCAATAAATAAATCTATCCGTATCTATAGGTAACTGTAAGTTCATCAAGAAAATAGGCCACGCCCACAATTTCTGCAGAAGACTGCGGATGTTATCCGAAACTATCCGCCCTGTCTGTAATGTGTGTGTCTGACTGGGGCAATACATGTAATTATTGACGGTAGTGTATACACATATGTAAAGTGGGGAATGACCATATAATGATTTTTGTTTGTTTAGTCTACTGTATTGTATGTTGGCGGGAAAAGTAAGCTCGTGCGAAGCAGGTTGTGTGTACTATACACGCGGTTGATGGTCATTCGAGGAGTAAACGTCCAACTGTTCCTGACCGTTATCAAATTTCCAAGGTATGATTTCTGAGAGATTTTTCAATGCAGATTGCGAATTACGAGTTCAGACATATTTGTTTTGTGCAATTCGCTCACTGGAAAGCAATGCTAGGAGTCGAGTTCTGATCCAAATGCAATGTCTATTAATCGATTCAGGTTTATTTAATATATAAATTCCGAAAATGTATACACTACTTAGCCAATTCATGTATGATTACAAGTGTATTCAATTATACCGAAAGAAAAAAGAAACGCAGGGTATAGGCTTTCGTGTTGAATTAAAGTAGTTTATCACATTTCTTTTAAAATAATCGTTACATGGTTTTCAAGCACTACCTTTAAAGAGCAGTACTGCAAATTTTCATTAATTGTTGTCGATTAATTGCACTCATCACTGAAGAATACACGTCTTCACTGCCTCATGAGAAATGTCCGAGGAGCATGTGCATTCAACCATGCCATGCGACGCCTACGACGCTCACGAGTTAGTGACAGACCAATATACGGACGATGTGCTCTCAGACCGACCTCTCGCAGTCGATTGCAAACAGTTCTTGCATGAACAGGGCGATTGTGAGTTTTCAGATAACTTCATATTTTCGTACCCTGCGTTTCTTTTTTCTTTCAGTATATATATATCGAGTTCTATTAATTGGGAATCGCTAGGTATCCCTTATTGTCAGGATTTTTCGTCTGTGTGTGTGTGTGTGTGTGTGTGTGGTGTGTGTGTCCAAATAGTTATCAAGCGACGCTCTACAGCCCAAACCGGCGGGCCGATTACGATGAAACTTGGTAAACATGTGCCATATGGGCTCAGAGTGTGCGCGTTTGAGTTTCGTTGCTAAGAAACCATCTGTTGCTATGCAGCTAGCAAATAAACGCTTTGAAAAAACCCAAACCATTTTTCTATCTTCTCCTACAGTTTTGAATGTGGGGAGCTGAAACTTCGGTTATATATACTTCAAGATATTTTAAAAAAATGTATCCGTTACGATTTTTGATGTACGCCTTTGTTTCCAAATGGTAGCCTTTCAAAGATAGCCGTGGCTATGCAGCTAGCAAACAAACGCGTTTTAAGAAGCCAAACCATTCGTCTATCTCCTCCTACAGTTTTAAATGTGGCGAGTTGAAACTTCGGTTATAGATACTTCGAGATATTTAAAAAAAAAACACATCTGTAACGATTTTTGATTAAGGCCTTTGTTTCCAAATGGTAGCCTTTCAAAGATAGGGTCTTTTTACATTCGTTTTTGATTTCCTTAGGGCTGCAGTGGTAGTCTAAGATAGCGACTTTTATTACATCATCCCATAGAGCTATTCAAGAGGTACAAACAGTTATTGTACGTCATTGACCTCCGACCTTGGGTTTTCGAGCTACATCCGGAAGTTTGCAAAATATGCAAAGGCGAAAACGGTTGGGTGTAGACGGATGCGTCTTGGCATGTTGATAAAACATCGTTTGGTTGACCAGAGAGTGTTTTTACAAGGTGCACACTTTTCACCAGTATTCACCAAGTCACCACAATAGTGACCCTATCACACTAGTTCTTCATATATATATGCAAAGGTGAATCCCACGTCGCCTACTGGCTTGTCAGTTACTTCTGTTAATCCGATTTGATTAAATAATGTTTTGATTACATCATAATGTGGTTTAAGAGAAACGAATTGAATAATGTCGGAGGGTGGAAGAGACGCCTAAAACTGATCAGAGCATGGATCTTTCCTCACCTTCCCCCTTTTCAATAAGAAACACGACAGGTTAGGTCTGGGTGGCCACGATTTATAAGTTCAAAATTAGTCAATGTGTACAGGACCTTTAAGTGATATCTGTCAATATTGTTTTGAGGATGGCGTAATGGGATAAACGTGTCCTTGCTATTGGGATTTATTGCATATAATTAGTAAGTTGTTTTTTAGTATATATATATATATATATGCATTGTCTCTACGTTATAAAGACACACAGCATATCAAAAACATAAGATTATCAATTATTAAAGCACAGATAAATCAATTTTCATCTTCAGATGCTCAGGATAATCAATACTTACCGACTTTTTCCTATCACCATTTTGTTACTACTGGTATAAAATGTATCAATCGATCTATTAACACGTTCGTACTATTGAATTTTGTTTTATTTTTGTTTTTACGCCATTTTCAGCGTGAGTTCAGTTATATCACAGCGACAGTTCAATTGTTCATGACACTCCACCTTGACCTCCGCGGGGAATCCGCTGTGGTCGAGTGGTTAGCGTCGGGGATTTCCAAACCGGGTGTCCCGGGTTCGATCCCCAGTCGCGGCACTACGGTCATGGTGGAGTGCCCTTGGGCAAGGCACATTTTCTAGCCTAGAACTGGTTTGTTTACCCAGGGATCATGAATAATTAAATTTAATTGCGCGCTAAATGACCTTAGCTGTCGATGCGCCATAAAACAATATACATTCATTCTTGACCTCCGCGACTGGGGATCGAACCCGGGACGCGCCCGGTTCCAAAACCCCGACACTTACCACTCGGCCACGGCGGATTCCATCGTGTTATTGAAATTTATTTTCATCTGCACCGTGGTGTAGTTATTAGAGAGATCATCTTTAGAGTGAAGCTCAGGGCTCAATCCCCGGTCAGGTTATACCAATGACTTGAAACAAATGTTAGTAATGGCTTCCCTCATCGGCGCTCTGGATTGCGGGTATAGCAATACGGCTGATGCATACGTGTGAGGGTAAATTAAACCGGTAGTACTGGTAAATTACAAAGGAAATGTCGTAGTTCAACGCAGTACGCAGTACCTATCCATACTTATCCGCGTAATATATTTTTTTTGTTTCCCGTTTCTCACCATCCTTTTGCCGTACAAAGCCTTACTTATCCGTACTTAACGTGTGTCCACCGCCCTCCCACACGGACCAATTCCATCCGCGCCGTACCCCAACGCAGGGACATATCCGCGAGTGTTCCTGTACCATTACATAATATGTTACAGCGTCACGGCATTCGAAAGTTAGAAGTATGGTTTTTTCGATCAGAGGGGTTTTCGTTCCGTAGCCTTACGAAATAAAATGTTATCTAGATGAGTTTCTGCGACCGTCATCATCAATTTTGAAACGGTATTACACTTTATTTGAAAAGTCTTAACTTACCCATTTCCCACTAGTCGCATTCTGAATCATCTCCAGCAGCCAACTTTAAAAAAAAAACATTGTGGGAAAAGAAGAAATTGCTCATAACGATCAGTTTTCCCTTTTGCCACAATGTTTTCCAAATCTATACACTTATCATACTTTTTTTGACGTCGTCTGCTGCAGGTTTATTGCATGTGAGAAAGGGTTTATTGCATGTGAGAAAGGGTTTATTGCATGTGAGAAAGGGTTTATTTATAAAACAAAAAGGAATCCGCTGTGGTCGGGTGGTTAGCGTCGGGGATTTCGAAACCGGGTGTCCCGGGTTCGATCCCCAGTCGCGGCACTACGGTCATGGTGGAGTGCCCTTGGGCAAGGCACATTTTCTAGCCTAGTACTGGTGTGTTTACCCAGGGATCATGAATAAGTGATATAACTGAAATAATATTGAAAGCGGCGTAAAACCCCAATAAATAAATTATAAAACAAAAAATAGACTGTAAGAACGTTCATGCTGAATTGAAGTAAGAAAACATAAACAATATATTAGCAACATGTTTTACATAACTTGAAAAGGGAAAAGTATGAGTCCTAAACTGCAATGGGTTTTTAAAGCATACTTTAACTGTCATGCTTACTATCTATATCACATCAATGAAGAGTATATATTCATGATTAATTGTGAGCAATTGTTGTACACGATGCACAATAGTTTCAAACATTCTCTAATCCCTAATTATGATGGTCAACTGCTTCGCCTATGGCTGTACTCATCGGACAGGGTGAAAACAAACTTGTAGTCTGTTTCGTTTCACCAAATGTACCGGGAAGTCGTAAAACGTCAGTGAACGGTAAACGAGACTTAAACACCCTATTCCTGAAAAATAACATTGACGTCATTTTAGGATTGATTCTTATTTTTCGTGCGCTCATACGGCATGAACGCACGAAATATAACAATCAATCCTTATATTAACATTTTCCCCTTTGGGTTACCTTATTTTTTTCGACTTAAAAGTGTTCGCGAACAAGTCTTTAATAACAATAAAGAAATGTAACCGACAACATACGTTTGTTTAAATGAATAGCTGATATTTGTAACGTCGTATATCATTGGTTAAATGACGTCGCGCTATATTGAAATAAACATTCTAACATGACGTTATTTTCCTTGCCTATAGAGAGCGAAGAAAATAACCGTTGATTATTCGTCAATAACCAATGGAAATGCACTACTTTTCACATTGGCTATTCCAGTTATCCCCCGCCGCGTATACGCCTGTTACTCAGCGTCACGTGATGTAAAGAAACATACATGTATAGTATACTACGTCGTCTCCAATGGCTGACTCGATAACTATACCGTACATGCCACATTTTGTGGCTATGTGTACAGACAGGCGGTTAAATGGGCAATGGAGAGTTATTAAACATGTCTCTGACGGAATTGTGAGAAAATGCGTATTAGAATCAATGGGCCCTACTAAGCAGGTGGCCACAAGATTTACCTTTGAAATAACAGAGCTATCCGGCTGCACTTATGCAGAAATAAATGACTTTTTGAGGAGTGTTTCTGGGCTAAGTCAGGAGGATTTTACAGATCTGGATGAATCATTTTACATAGAATTTATTTATTTATTGGGGTTTTACGCCGCTTTTAACATTATTTCAGTTATATCACGGCGACAGTTCACTTATTCATGATCCCTGGGTAAACAAACCAGTATTAGCTAGGCTAGAATATTTTACATAGAAAACCTCCCTGCTATGCACATGTTTACTGGTGCTATATCCAACAGTAACGCCACTCTTAATGTTAACAATGGCAAATAATCACAAAATCAATAAAACATTGTTGTATGTCGCTATGTAATCATTGACGGAATTGACGTGTATTCAAATTCTATTTTTAGAACAGGTCAGCACAGACTTGTTGTTGTTGATATGTTTTTGTCAATGTCAATACATATTGTTAACTTGTGTAGTACAATGAAAACCAAATGATTAATTAAATAAAATTACATTGTCTTGTTGCTGAGTCTACCCCTCTTGGTCGTTTTTTTCTGCAGTTATGCGTATAATGCAGTGGGTAGTCACAATTGATGGAACAGCACACTGGTGGGTAAACTGGTTTGCTAAATAGTGCATTTATTTCCATTTGTTAATGGCCCTATTCCACTACGACCACGAATCCCACGAATCACCAAAAATAGCTAAATTTTAGGATTCGTAGATGGATCGTAATCATTTCGCGAAGTTCTTAACTCATTCGTATATATTCGTAGTCGGTTCTTAAGAAATTAATTCCAAGTAGAACTTTGGTTGCTGCGGCATCAGAAAAGGGAAAAATTGCCAAATCTTAAAAAATCTTCTTGTCCAAAAGTACTGGCCCGATTTGAAAATTATTTTGCACAAATGTTCCTTGAGGTACCCTCTACCAAGATTGTTCAAATATTTCCAATCCGTTGAAAAACATGGCCGCCAGGGGGCGGAGTTTATTTTCCTTACATGTGCATTGTTAAAACTTTAAAAATCTTCTTGTCCAAAAGTATTGGCCTAAAAAGAGTAAAAACTTTGAAAACTATTGAAGTTCTATTAAATCAGGTGAGCGATATAGGGCCATCATGGCCCTCTTGTTTTTTTTTTTTAAATTTAGAGGCTTTTTGGTTCATAATCGAGCTTGTTTTCCTTATATGTGCATTGTTAAAACTTTAAAAATCTTCTTGTCCAAAAGTACTGGCCCAATTTGAAAATTATTTTGCACAAATGTTCCTTAGGGCACCCTTTACCAAGATTGTTCAAATATTTCCGATCCGTTGAAAAGCATGGCCGCCAGGGGGCGGAGCTAGTTTTCCTTATATGTGCATTGTTAAAACTTTAACAATCTTCTTGTCCAAAAGAACTGGCCCGATTTAAAAATTATTTTGCACAAATGTTCCTTGGGGCACCCTTTACCAAGATTGTACAAATATTTCCAATCCGTTGAAAAACATGGCGGCCAGGGGTCGGAGCTTGTTTTCCTTATATGTGCATTGTTAAAACTTTAAAAATCTTCTTGTCCAAAAGTACTGGCCCGATTTAAAAATTATTTTGCACAAATGTTCCTTGGGGCACCCTTTACCAAGATTGTTTAAATATTTTTGATCCGTTGAAAAACATGGCCGCCAGGGGGCGGAGCTTGTTTTCCTTATATGTGCATTGTTAAAACTTTAAAAATCTTCTTGTCCAAAAGTATTGGCCTAAAAAGAGTAAAAACTTTGAAAACTATTGAAGTTCTATTAAATCAGGTGAGCGATATAGGGCCATCATGGCCCTCTTGTTTTTTTTTTTTTTTAAATTTAGAGGCTTTTTGGTTCATAATCGTTTCACAATTCTTTATATCGAGAGTCGCCGAATTATCCATTGTATAATTTACCCGGCTTGCACTTCAATAATTTACTTTGTAATAATTTATCATAGTTATTGTCTTACTGGTTTTAATTTGTTTAAGTTGGACGATTCTTACGTAAGCTTATTTTCCTCAAATATTATTGAATTTGAGTTGAGTTTTTGTAGTTTAAATTACAATATATACATATGATTTAATATCGAGTTAGATGATTATGTATGTGTTATCATTGCTTATTGTTACCACTGTACATGTATTTAAACTCAAACTAGTTTGATATATTTACTTGTCATTTAATTAGATACTGCATCCACTCTTATTATAACACCATTATTTACGGAAAATAACTTGACCTACACTTGCTATTTACGTTTCAAATAATTGTATCTTCTACGTTAAACAATTTGGAGAGTTTATTCGAAACAGTTCACTTTACTCTATAGGTAAACATAATGGGACTATTAAGAGCCGCATTAGTTGCTGTAGGGGTCGGTGGTGGGACTTTCATAGCAGCGCCAGTTATTGGAGCAGCTGCAGTTGGCTTGTTAGGCTTCCAAGCCGGTGGTATTCTTGCCGGATCGACAGCCGCTTCCATGATGTCGGGCTCAGCCATTGCTTGCGGAGGGGGAGTTCCCATGGCAGGTAGGTTTGATTTCTCACAGGTTTACATAAGAATCTACAATATCCCATTAATTAGCTTAATTATTTAGTACACGTGTTGACAAATACCTACCTCTGCATCCATGCAAAATTATCAAAATGCATATACTGCTTTAGAGATTTGTTGAAATCGTCAATGACTAATAATTTGGTTTTACAGTACATAGTCAGATCAGACTGTGCGGATGGTGCTAGGCGGATCTTGATCTACACTGGTCGCAAATTTTTAAGGTCGATTTTTCATCGGCCTACAGGTACACCAGCTCGTCTGATCAAGATCTACCCAAGTTAGCAGAAGCTTCTAACAAATGTGTGTAAATGATTATTTATATGAGCCGTCCCACGATTAAACCAACATTGTGGACTCTGCGTAAAGTATCGACCCGGATCAGCTAACCCGGACATACACTTTTCGCCTCCTGTGGATTTTCTGTTTCAGAAATCATTACTCTATACCTCTACCCCACTGAGACAGAATGTGTCGGCCCGGATTAGCCTACGCAGGCTGATCTAGGTCGATACATTACGCAGAGGCCATAATGTTGGTTTTCTCGTAATTCAGCTCATACGTCAACATTGTATTCTTGATCAGACTGAAGTCACGGTCGGTTCCAATTTGTTTTTAAGTCATCTTATCCAGATTTGTTGTATGTGTGTACGAGTTAATTACCCTATACAACCTATGTTGTGGGTACTGTATTAATATTCTCATCGGGACAATTATCTGTAGTAGGTCTACCACAACTTAGGGTTTGAAGGTCAAATAATGACTTATCTAGATATCTGATTCATACATACATGTACTTCCATCATTTTGTGACTTTTAATACATTATGTCAAAAGAAAAAAATGCTCACTTTCATCTCTATTTGATTATTAAACTCATTTATGGAGAGTTCAGGTGTTTGCCAATTTGTTTTCAAAGTTGTCTGATGCAGATTTGTTGTATGTGGGAAAGAGTTAATTACCTTATAAAACTCTATATTGATGGTACTGTACAAATATTTTCAATGAGACCTAGATCTACCACAGCATGAGGTTTCGCCTAGATCTCTGATTCATACATACTTCTCTCATTTTGTGACCTTTACTACAAATGAGGACTTACCCTTTTCCGTATGTATACAACACATCTGCAACAGACGACTTTGAAATCATCTAGGCAAGCTCTTTAAATGAACTTATAACCGTTTAAATATAGTTACAAACAATCTGACAAATGGAGAAATTGCCCATCAGGAATGAGCATACTTACCACAATGTTTTCCAATGGTTTTATTGCAAGAAAGGATTCAAGTTTAAGTTATTCTTATGTTAGCTTTAGGTCTATATAATAAATAGCAAGATCCCAAACAGCCAGACACGCCCATGTATGTTCTGTAACCTGTCCACAGCGATGAATATTCTATGGGAAGACGGTATAAGCAAGATACTGTGTGGAACATAACAGCTAACTCATTAACCCTTTCAAAATTAGAGAGACATTCTGATGCATCTACAGATGCAGATGACCTTTGAAAAACATTGTGACAAGAGAAGGAATGAGCAATTTCTCTTTTTGTAAAATGTGTTCAACTCTATTCAATGATTAAGCTATTAATTATAAAAATAATCCCTATATTTGCCAAGATTATTTCAAAGTCGTCTGCTGCAGATTGTTGTATATATATATGGCAAAGCTCTAGATATGGAGCATTTTTCATGTTTTAATATCCTTTTTTGACATTCAAACCCTAAGTTGTGGGTACTCAAAAGAACCGTCTCAGTGCGCCAATGCTTTTGAGTACCCACAACATAGGATTGTGTTGAGTAATAAGAGAAATATGGGGGGGGGGGGGGGGGGAAAGACCTGTTCACTCCCTCTTATCTAGTCCTCTGGTATATGGTTTTCTAGACCTGTTTTAAGTTTGCAAATGACTATGTTGAATTATCTTTGCAGGTCTTGTTGCTACACTACAATCTATTGGAGTAGTCGGAATTGGTACAGGTGCAAGCGCTGCTGCAGGAGCCGTGACTTCTGGAACTGCAGCATTGATCGCAATCCTTGTATAGTGATCCTTTATTGGACTTTCACCCGGTGACTTTTGGATAGATTTTAAATCACATGAACTTTGTCAGACGTTTTCAGTAATCATTAATATAACAGTATCTAGGCCATGAACTTAGATAATAATTATATGCGTATTAAGATCATATTTATATCAAAGTAAGAAAAGGTTAATTGATATTTTGATTCATTTCCACATGTTGTGTTATCTGTCCTAAAATTGTCTATAAATGCATGCTTTTATTTTTCGACTTTTTGAGAAACTGATTGAATTGATGTAGGATCGCTTCCCTTTACCTGATACAATTGTATATCAATATACATCTATGTTTATCATATGTGCATGCCCTTATTTATTTACCCTATTAGTTACTGATTAAAGTGTTGTGATCAAGCTTGGCTGTTTAATCTTCATTTATTTTACATCACATAATTTTGTCAGGTGACACCCAAACTGACAATTAGGATATTGTAACAAGCACATATCAAACCGTGCTGTCTAGTAAGGACTTACTCTGTTTTCATTAAGGTCCTTTCCCAGTAAAGATCATCCGTGCTGTCTTATAAGGACCTACTCTTTTCGCATTATGGTCCTAACCAAGCAAATGTCAGCAATACTGTCTGATAAGGACATACTATGTTCGCATTATGGTCCTAACCAAGCAAAGGTCAGCAATACTGTATGATAAGGACATACTCTGTTCGCATTATGGTCCTAACCAAGCAAAGGTCAGCAATACTGTATGATAAGGACATACTCTGTTCGCATTAGGGTCATAACCAAGCAAAGTCGGCAATACTGTCTAATAAGGACATACTATGTACGCATTAGGGTCCTAACCAAGCAAAGGTCAGCAATACTGTATGCTAAGAACATACTCTGTTTGCATTAGGGTCCTAACAAAGCAAAGATCAGCAATACTGTATGATAAGGACATACTCTGTTCGCATTAGGGTCATAACCAAGCAAAAGTCAGCAATACTGTATGATAAGGACATACTCTTTTCGCATTATGGTACTAACCAAGCAAAGGTCAGCAATACTGTATGATAAGGACATACTCTGTTCTCATTATGGTCCTAACCAAGCAAATTAAAGGTCAGCAGTACTATATGATAACGACATACTATGTTCGCATTATGGTCCTTACCAAGCAAGTGTTGAGAAATACCTGTCTGACCTTCAGGATTCAAATGGATACTGTTTTACAGAGGTTCCTTCTGTGACTAACTAGCGACGAGTGCAGAGCCAGATATGACTACCCGGATGCACTGGCTGATCTGGTCCTTATGGGTCACCAATGGCTTTACGGTTGGTTTTCGCAGAGCGCCGCCCAAATGGTATCATAGGACATGTATTGACCCGATCCCAAACCGTTTGTCAATCTTTATACAGAGTCGTATATACAGTTTAACCTATGTTTAAAGACCACCCATGGTAAAATAACAACATCTTTGTTCACAGGTGGTCTTTGTGCAGAAAATGATTAATTGGGAAATTAAAAGTGTGGTTGCTATAGACAGGGAATTGCTAAACAAAGTTGGTCTTTAGTACAGGTGTGACTGTATATGTTTTTTCGTCACATTTGTTATTTGTGAAAATACACATGGCAGGAAACACGTACGCCTTAATATATAACATTATGTACATGTATAATATTATTTTCCATATATTTTCCACATACAACAAATCTATAGCAAACGACTTTTAAAACATCTCGGCAAAAGTGCTGAAAATCTCAATCAATTTATGTATAATTATTGAATAGAATTGAAAACATTGTGGCAAGAGGAGAAATTGCACATTTTGAGCAATTTCTCCATCTACAATTTTCAAAAGCCACCAGAAAGCGTCTGTATTTGGGAAAGGTTTAAATAAGAAAGAATCTAAAATGATTTACATGCATTACATTAACTAGATTTTTCGTGACATATACATACTCATAAGTTGTAATTCTTGGCTATGGCAGACAACTTCTTGAATAATTGTAGGGAAGGATATCTCTCATATTAGAAAATATTCTTCTTTCCTCAAAAAGTCTTTTTATGTAAAGAGACTATATAAAGAGAGACATTCAAACAACATTCTAACATTGTTGGGAACGCAGAATATGCTCATTATTAAATAGTCTCGGACATGTAAATGAATAACATATATTGGAGAATTATTTCTTTCTTTCCAAAAATATTTGTGTGCCCCAAAAATAGATGTACAAGCAAAAATGTGTGCCCTGTCCTATATGCAGATGACTTATACTGACAAGACATTTCCCCTCTTTGTCATTGTGTTTTCTATTGTATACAGTAATGCCATGACTATTGATGGATGTTGTACAGGTTTTTGCTGAGTTGTTTTCAAAGAAGTTTGCTGTAGTCTGAATTATGTGAGAAAATGCTAAAATCATAACGAACATTTTCTCCTTTGTTCACAATGTTATCAACAGCCGTCTGCTGCAGAGGCGTAAGAAAGCGTCTACATGTGGGAAAGGCTTAAGAACACTTGTTCAGAACTACATGAATTTTATAGAAAGCTGTTTAGAATTGCGCCACATCAATTCCAAGAGTATACCTTAGATACGAGTTTTATTCAACAGGCGATATATGTGCCATATATCAGATTTATATATTAAATCAAATACTATAATACAGAGTTCACAAACAAACCTAGATTACGCCGCAAAGACGACTCTTGGAGACCGGGCGGTCTTGCCTTTATATGACAAGCCCCGGTAGCTCAGTCGGTTACAATGCGGGCTTTCAATCCAGTGGTTGTGAGTTCGAACCCCAGCTCGCCCAACATTATTTATGACGTTTGACAAAAGTCACTGTGACAAGCGTCATTCATCAATGGGCTTAAAGTCGCAGGTGTTACCATAGTACCGCCCCTCTATCAACGGGCGAATCAAAATCGTCGGTACAAAACGGACACAAAGTTGGATGAACACGCATGCTACAATTATAGTTAGTGTGCACTTTTCACCTGTACATCTGCTGATCACAAACTATTAGCACATTTAGTTTGAAATTAATACATTTGAAAATAAGCGAGAAATTTGCTGAACAAGAAAACATGAAACAAAGAGATAACTCTAAAAGTAGGCATATTGGAATGATTACAATCTTCTGACAATTCAAAAAAAGGCACGCTATCGTTATTGTTCTTGTGCACTACACTTGATTGAGCTTGAAGGCACACAGTCCATATGTATATGAGCCGTTACCCGAAAAAACCAACACTATGGACTCTGCGTAAAGTATCGACATATATATGTTCTCTATTATATGAGTTAGACAATGTCAATATAGTTTCTTTGAACACGTATGAACATAGACATGCACACCATACAAACAAAGACGTTCGTGACATTCTATACTTTATTCGTCTAGCATACAAACATACGAAAACATGAGATTTTAAAGAAAGCTTGAATGTTCCCTAAATGCTGCTCTTTAAATCTAAATTCATGATCGCCGTAAATTTAACAAGGCGTGTTTCACAAAGAAACAAGTATAGATGCATTCTACTGACTAGTATTTGTCTTTTTCTGATGACAAACATATGACTGCGCACCGAATTAACTTAAGCATACCAAATTTTATACCGCCAGTTTTTATAACTAAAAGTGACTAGAACCATGTCGTTTTTAAAGCGAACTTTCTGTCCAGTCTAGATTACTTGACCCTATCACTTTGTTACGGCACTTTTTTAATATAAAGTACGCAGAGAACCAGGCTGACCTTCTGTCCAGTGTCGACAGACAGATACAGTGTAGTTTTCGTAGCAGGTGCACTTTTCGATGCCATTTACTTCTGTTTGTAACGCAAAGTGCAGATATAGAGGTTGGACTGGTATGTGTTTAGATTTCCCATTCATATTGATTCTGATTTTCAAATGAAATGCCAGGATAATAAAACAGCTATCTGCATTAGGTATACCTAATACATGTACCTTAGTCAGTGATAACTTAAAAAGCCATTGTTATAAGTATATACTAATTTAAAACAAATAAAGACCATTGGAGTGCAAACCATTATGGTTTGCCTCTGAATTCCTTGAACCTCCAAATTTTATTTCACATGTAAACCGCGTGTGGACTAGGTTCTTCTCAGTTCCCAGATGAATTTGGCCAATACTTCAGGCGCGACGTAATTTTATCCTCTGCTGACGTAAGTTATAGGAATGGGGTATATAGGAGTCACTGTGTCGGTCGGTCGGTCGGTCGGTCGGTCGGTCGGTCGGAAGCCATATTTTGTCCGGCCTATTTCTTATAAACCACTGAGTGGAAATCAATAACATTTTACATGAAGCTTCTATACTAAGAGGAGATGTGCATACCCTAAAGGTCTTACAATTGCATTTTATTGTACAGAGTTATGGCCCTTTTACTTATTAAGTTGTTGTGTCTGTCGGTCTGTCTGTCAGTCCCACCTAACCTTGTCCTGCCCGCATCTTAACCATGCATCACAGGATTTGAAAGAAACTTGGCACAAACGTTCACCATGATGAGGCGGCGTGTCGCGCACAAGACTCAAGCCTATACCTCAAATGTCAAGGTCACACTTAGAGGTCAAAGGTCAAAATGAGTACTATTTGATAGAACTGAACCTTGTCCGGCCTGCATTTGAACCATGCATCATAGGATTTGAAAGAAACTTGGCACAAACGTTCACCATGATGAGGCGGCGTGTCGCACACAAGACCCAGGCATGTACCTCAAATGTCAAGGTCACACTTACATGTCAAAAGTTGAAATGAGTACTATTTGAAAGGACTGTACCTTGTCCGGCCCACATTTCAACCATGCATCTTAGGATTTCAAAGAAACTTGGCACAAACTTTCACCATGATGAGGCGTCATGTCGCGCTTAAGACCCAAGACTCTACCTCAAAGGTTAAGTACACACTTAGAGGTCAAAGGTCAAAATGAGTACTATTTGATAGAACTGTACCTTGTCCGGCCTGCATTTGAACCATGCATCACAGGATTTGAAAGAAACTTGGCACAAACGTTCACCATGATGAGGCGGCGTATCGCACACAAGACCTAGGCCTGTACCTCAAATGTCAAGGTCACACTTACATGTCAAAAGTTGAAATGAGTACTATTTGAAAGGACTGTACCTTGTCCGGCCCACATTTCAACCATGCATCTTAGGATTTCAAAGAAACTTGGCACAAACTTTCACCATGATGAGGCGTCATGTCGCGCTTAAGACCCAAGACTCTACCTCAAAGGTCAAGTACACACTTAGAGGTCAAAGGTCAAAATGAGTACTATTTGATAGAACTGTACCTTGTCCGGCCTGCATTTGAACCATGCATCACAGGATTTGAAAGAAACTTGGCACAAACGTTCACCATGATGAGGCGGCGTGTCGCACACAAGACCTAGGCCTGTACCTCAAATGTCAAGGTCACACTTACATGTCAAAAGTTGAAATGAGTACTATTTGAAAGGAATGTACCTTGTCCGGCCAACATTTCAACCATGCATCTTAGGATTTCAAAGAAACTTGGCACAAATGTTCACCATGATGAAGCGGCGTGTCGCGCACAAAACCCAGGCCTGTACCTCAAAGGTCAAGGTCACACTTAGAAATCCAACGTCAAAATGAGTACTGTTTGATAGGACTACCTTGTCCGGCCCGCATCTCAACCATGCATCTTAGGATTCTCAAGTTACTGGACACACATGTTCACCACGAATGCTGCGACTTTACTCCAGAAATGTGATATAAATCTTGAAGAATTTAAACACACAGCCAGAAGGGGTGTTTTCGAGAAGGCCATGTGGAAACAGGCAAATCACTGTATGATTCGGGCTTCAACATCATGGGCATTTGTTGGTGCGTATTTTTGTTTTTTGAAATATGTTCACATCAAAAGACCGCCTCGAGTTTGGGAAGTAGTGGGTTTAATGGTAGTAATGACAGCCCTCCTTAGCGTTCAGGGTTATGAGGTCAGCATTAAGACTGATTGGCTGGTGTAAGGATAAATGGAACAGTAGTATTCGAAACTTACCCAAGAAATGCTGTGGTATAACTCGAAAATTGTTGAAAGCGGCGTAAAACACCAAACAATCAATCTCATCAAAAGAGTTTATTTGGATATGTCTTTGGGAATTTTAGGCTCAGATATCCTTTTTCATTGATACATCTTTTGATGACACAGAAGCACTTTTGAAAAATATCAAGGGAATAATTTTGAGACTATTACCAGTATATTGTAGAAAACATTGTGGCAAATGGAGAAGTTTTATCAAAATGGTTCTTTCCCATTTTCCTACATTGTTTAACCCTTTCCCTCATATAGATGCTTTCTGACGCCTCTGCAGCAGACAGCTTTTTGAAAACATAGTGACAAAAGAAGAAATTGCTCAAAACAAGCAATTTCTCCTTTTGACACAATGTTTTCCACTTTAAGTCATAGGTTATCCATTTAATTATAGAGATTTTCCAATTTTTTCAAAGTCGTCTGCTGCAGAATTGTTGTATAAGGGAAAGGGTTAATGAAATGTGAGTTATAAATGTAATATTTTCCTTATCATTTCAGGGTATTTGATGAATACCTATACCACTAGAGCAGAGGGGTTCACAGACCTGATTGACTTTTTCCTAGCAACCGTATCTAAGGGAGAAATTCCACCATACTTAGAGGAGAAAATACATATTCTCTTTACAGGTATATACCTATATAATAAATATAATTTTGAGACTATTATCAGTATATTGTAGAAAACATTGTGGCAAATGGAGAAGTTTTATCAAAATGGTTCTTTCCCATTTTCCTACATTGTTTAAACCCTTTCCCTCATATAGATGCTTTCTGACGCCTCTGCAGCAGACAGCTTTTTGAAAACATAGTGACAAAAGAAGAAATTGCTCAAAACAAGCAATTTCTCCTTTTGACACAATGTTTTCCACTTTAAGTCATAGGTTATCCATTTAATTATAGAGATTTTCCAATTTTTTCAAAGTCGTCTGCTGGCAGAATTGTTGTATAAGGGAAAGGGTTAATGAAATGTGAGTTATAAATGTAATATTTTCCTTATCATTTCAGGGTATTTGATGAATACCTATACCACTAGAGCAGAGGGGTTCACAGACCTGATTGACCTTTTCCTAGCAACCGTATCTAAGGGAGAAATTCCACCATACTTAGAGGAGAAAATACATATTCTCTTTACAGGTATATACCTTATTGCCATCCCCCCCCCCCCCCCCATTTTAAAACCCTTATGAACACTCTAGAAGCCGCATTTTTAGCTCACCTGAGCACAAAGTACTCAAAGTGAGCGTCCTTTGTTTGGCGTCTGTTGTGCGTAGTACATTAACATCTTATCCTCTGTAACCAGTGGCTCAATTGGGATGAAACTTCACAGAAAGCATCCTCTCGATATCTTCACCATAATTACCTCATTTTTTCTTTACCCATGAAGATTTCATGGCAACAAAAGAAAAAAAAATCTCCCAAACTGGTTGGCCTATTTTCAAATAATTTATTTATTTATTGGTGACCCTCTATCAGATTCCTTCAAGCCATGTTGATTGGTTGAAAAACATGGTCACCAGTGGGCGGGCTGTTTTACTGTATATGGCTATAGTGCATACTTACTGGAGGCCATATTTTCATCCAATCATTATCTTTAACATCAGACCATTCATCTCCATACCATCCTAGTCAGGTTTAAAACTTATTGGGGCAAAAACCAGGTCACTCGGTCAAATTCTAGAAAAGAATTGTTAACACAGAGGCACAGTTTTCATCCAATCTTCATGAAAAATCACAAGCACATTCATCTCCATCAATTCCCTGTAAGGTTTGAAACTGAGTCATGTTGGGTTCAAAAGTATGTCACTAGGTCAAATTTAGAAAACCTTGTTAACTCATATGAGGTCACATGTTTAATCCAATCTTTATGAAAAATCATCAGAACATTCATCTCAATCAAATCCCAGTCAGATTTGAAACTGGGTCATTCCTTCATGCCATGTTGATTGGTCAAAAAACATGCAACTAGGGGGCAATCTTCTTCTACAATTTTTTTAAGGCAGATCTGGCAGGTGTGGGGGGGGGGGGGGGGGGGGGGGGGGGGGTATTTTTTGCCTATATTATGTCTACTGTGATTTAATTTTTGCCTAATGATAGTTGGGCGATACTAGCAATCTTGGGCTCCTTGTTTAAACACACTGTAGAAAAAGTAGAATGTTTTGAAAAATTACCTTTTCATCTTGTATTTTATTCATTCATCTACACAATTTTCAATTATATATTCTTATAGAAATATGTTTTTGACTTTTAACCCTTTCCGACAGAGGCATTCTGACACCTCTGCTGCTCTGCAACAGATGACTTTTGAAAATATTGCTGCTAAAGGAGAAATTGCTCATGATGACCAATTTCTCCTTTTACCACAATGTTTTCAACTCTATTTAATAATTACACTTTCATTTGCAGATATTCATCTTTTGTTTAATTCTTCCTGTGGAAGCAAATCTATAAACATCAAACTTCTTAACAAATAAGTTCCAAACTTATAATAATATATATATGTTTGGATTCTTTCAATCACAGCGGTAAATTCCAATCTACTCTAAAGGTGTTCTAATTTTGTTTCAATCAAGAGCCAATCAGATTGTCAATTTCATGAAGTTTTTAACTGTTCATGCACATAGCTGTAAACTCCCTTCATATATTCAATATTGAGACACAGAAGCATTTAAAGGTGCTAAATACCAGATGGAGATCAAAATCTTCAAATGTTGAATGTTCTGAAAATATTGCTAATAGTGACAACAAAGTAAGTAATAAGTAGTTCAAAACTATTTTGGCAGTAAAATTTACTAAATGTTTAAATTGAAATTATTGCTCCTAATTTTATCCCAGAATTAATATTCCAATTTTTCAAGACAACTTTTGAACAGTTTTAAAACTTTGACTATAGTATCCATTTTTTGGAGTTCAGCACCTTTAACCCTTTCCCTCAAATGATAATTCTGCAGCAGACGACTTTGAACATATTTTGTCAAAAAATAGAAAATCTCTATAATTGAATGGATAACCTATGACTTAAAGTGGAAAACATTGTGGCGAAAGGAGAAATTGCTCGTTTTGAGCAATTTCTTCTTTTGTCACTATGTTTTCAAAAAGCTGTCAGCTGCAGAGGCGTCAGAAAGCGTCTATATGAGGGAAAGGGTTAAATTTAAATACAGGTTTAACTTATGGACTATTTGAATGTACATCATCTCAGTCGTTTATATAATATGTGTTAGTTTGGCACCTACATATTAAAATGAATTTGCAGGTCAATATAAAAGTAATTCTGTGTTGGAGAAAGGCAATCAGATGTGTCCAGTGGGTAAATTAGCAGAAAAAGTTATAGACATTATCGGACAACAGGTAAGTAATGTCAATATTAACCCTTTCCCTCATGCAACAAATCTGTAGCAGACGACTTTATAACATATTTTGTCAAAAAATAGAAAATCTCTATAATTGAATGGATAACCTATGACTAAAAGTGGAAAACATTGTGGCAAAAGGAGAAATTGCTCGTTTTGAGCAATTTCTTCTTTTGTCACTTTGTTTTCTAAAAGCCGTCTGCTGCAGAGGCGTCAGAAACCGTCTATATGAGGGAAAGGATTAACCCTTTCCAGCATACAACAAATCTGCAGCAGACGACTCGATAATTATGGTAATGTAATGGACAAATAACCCTTGGCTTGCAAAGATGTATATTTCTCTGTGTAAAGTAACCTTGATAAGTATTCATTACTCAAAAGTTGAAATTAACAGACTATCCCTTTTCCACTTGTAGTAACATTTTGATGCATCTGAGGCCGACGACTTTTGAAAACATGGTGACAAAAATGAAGATATATTTATTGAATAGAGTTGAATATGTGTGGTATAAGACGAAATTGCTTAATATAAGTAATATAAGTAATTTCTTATTTTGGCACAATGTTTTCAAGAGTCGTCTGCTGAAATGTGTCAAAATGCGTCTGCAAGTTGGAAAAAGTTCAATTATAAAAGGTCACTTAATTAAAATATTTCTCTCTGTAAAATAACCTTGATATGTATTCATTACTCAGCAGTTGAAATTACACAGACTATCCCTTTTCCACTTGTAGACACATTTTGATTCATCTAAAGCAGCTAACTTTTGAAAACATGGTGACAAAAGGGGAAATTGCTCATAATGATATATATATTCTATAATAATACTTTCATTTTTAGATATTTTCCAAATATTTGCTTTGATGCTTTCTAAGTCATCTGCTGCAGAAGATTTGTATGTGGTAATGGGCTATGGTGGAAAATGAAGTAATTGCTAAAATATATATGAACTTAAAAAATTATTGTGAGAAAAGAAGAAAGCAGCCCATCATGGACAGTTTCTGCTTTTCCCAATTTGTTTTCCCAAAACTTCCTCAAAATAAGCAATATTGTCTTTTTTTCACCCAATGTTCATTGTATACAAATTACACTCCTCATTTTTCGGATGTATCTTCCCGCTTAGATCTGATTATATAAAAGAGACAACTTGATGGAGACAAAATTAGAGTAGCACAGAGGGCAGGGCGTCCACTAAATCCATGATACAACAAACACTGACATATCTGCAGCAGAAATCTTAGAGAAATATCATTATGAGAAATTTGAAAAAATACTCATAATAAGCTGTTTAATGAAAATGAACTTTTCTATTGTGTTTGCATTACCCATTTCCCTATTTCTGAAACATCTGCCAAAGATGAATTTGTAAATCATTTTGGCAAAAGAAAAAAATTGTGCCAAACAATTGTACTAATGAGCAATTCTGTGTTTACCAAAAATATTTTGTATTCTATTCCAAGATAATACTTTCAATTTTATTGTTTTAATCCTTTCCCTCATACGTCAATTCTGCAGCAGACGACTTTGAACATATTTTGTCAAAAAATGGAAAATCTCTATAATTGCATGGATAACCTATGACTAAAAGTGGAAAACATTGTGGCAAAAGGAGAAATTGCTCGTTTTGAGCAATTTCTTCTTTTGTCACTATGTTTTCAAAAAGCCATCTGCTGCAGAGGCATCAACAAGCGTCTATATGAGGGAAAGGGTTTAGAGTAATGTACTGCATAGTATGCTGGAAAGGGTTACATCGATTGATTGGGGTTTAAAATCGTTTTCAACAATGTTTCGGTCATAATCACGGCGGCCAGTCCACCTACTCATCTGTTTCATGGCTTTCTCACAACCGTACTCCACACAACATACTTTCCAAGCAACTGGCTGCTTTTCCACAAAGACTGTTAAACAGCCCATTGGTGGAAAACGAATGACACTTATCACAGTGACTTTTGTCAAATGTCGGAAAAAATGTTGACCGAGCTGGGGTTCAAACTCACAACCCCTGGATTGACAGCATGCGTCGCTACCAACTGAGCTACCAGGGCTAACATGCAAATATAAATAATCAGTTCACACAAACTAAAGCGGTAATAACTTGCAGGCATGGGGAAAATTTATAAGTGACTGTGAACTACTATCAATTGTATGAAGAATGTTTACATTAACTTTCAGGCATGGGACGGACTTAACCAAGAATTGAGATCAACTGTACAAGTACACGTCTATCGGGTGTCGGATATACCAAATTGCCACGGACATTGTAATTCCAATCCGTACATACCAAATTCTCTACGAGAGAAACTAGGATTGCCATTAATAACAGAGAACGTGAGGAACCCTATGAATAGAAGGAACAGATGACAAGTGTCTAAATGTATAACTGGGCAATACTGACCTGATAATGACCTTATTATTACATGTCTAAATGTATAACTGGGCAATACTGACCTGATAATGACCTTAATTTTACATGTCTAAATGTATAACTGGGCAATACTGACATGATAATGACCTTATTATTACATGTCTAAATGTATAACTGGGCAATACTGACCTGATAATTACCTTATTTTTACATGTCTAAATGTATAACTGGGCAATAATGACCTGATAATGACCTTATTATTATATGTCTGAATGTATATCTGTACAATATTGACCTTCATGCAAAGGGGTATAATATTTACATATCTGAATGTATTACTGTACAATATTGACCTTCATACAAAGGGGTATAATATTTACATGTCTGAATGTATTACTGTACAATATTGACCTTCATGCAAAAGGGTATAATATTTACATGTCTGAATGTATTACTGTACAATAGTGACCTGATTCTAACCTATGGCAAAGGTTTATATTATTTACATGTCTGAATGTATTACTGGACAATATTGACCTTCATGCAAAGGGGTATAATATTTACATATTTTGTTATTTATTTTATGGAAATGCAAATGGTAATAAACAACTTATTCCCACATTCAACAAATCTGCAGGTTTATATTATTTACATGTCTGAATGTATAACTGTGCAATATTAACCTGATACTAACCTTCATGCAAAGGTTTATATTATTGGCATGTATTAATGTATAACTTGACACTATTGACTTGCTCCAACCTTCCTGCAAAGGTGTATGATATTTACATATTTTGTTATTTGTTTTATGGAAATACAAATGGTAATAAACAACTCATTCCCACATGCAACAAATCTGCAGCAGATGACTTTGAAAACATCTAAGCAAAGATATGGAAAGGCTTTTTTGTAAATCAAAGAATAACCTTTGAATATAGTTGAAAACATTTTGCAAATGGAGAAATTGCTCATCATGAGCCATTTCTCCATTTGCCACAATGTTTTCAATTTTTTCTCTGTTGCAGAGGCCTTTGTATGTGGGAAAGGGTCAGTTTGACCGAATATAGTAGTTTCTGTCTTTGATAAATTCTTACAAATCATATATTTGTCTAGAAAAAGCGTTTTTCCTAACTTGTTTTAATAAATGTTCAGCCATTGATTTCGGGAAATAGCCACTAGAATTATGAAATTCATTTTGTAAACTGATTTATCTGTAACTTAATGTTGGTTTATTAACAAAGGCAGTTACTAAATAACTGACTCAAGGTTACGAAAAATACATAACATACCGGTTACGAAACAACTGCATGGCTCCCATTTTGACAAGTAATACACAATTTGAGCTTGAAATTCAGTGTTGAAATGAGTATTGGATAGACCTTCAGCAGATGACTGTTAACCCTTTCCCTCATACGACAATTCTGCAGAAGACGACTTTGAACGTATCTTGTCAAAACATAGAAAATCTCCATAATTGAATGGATAACCTATGACAAAAAGTGGAAAACATTGTGGAAAAAGGAGAAAATTGCACGTTTTGTGCAATTTCTTCTTTTGTCACTATGTTTTCAAAAAGCCACCTGCTGCAGAGGCATCAGAAAGCGTCTATATGAGGGAAAGGGTTAATGTTTTTTTCAGAAGCCAAGCTTGTGACAGAATGTATATTTATACATTAAGGACACTCAACATTAATTTTGGATGATATTTTGTATCTTATTTTTTAACGAGGAGACCATGATTATCCTTTATCCCTCACTTGAAATTTTAATAAAACTTCAACTGTTTTCAAAGATTTTACTATTTACATATAAGGAAAACTAGACCAGCCCTCAGGTGGCCATGTTTTTAAATGGATCAGAATAATTTGAAAATCTTTGTAGTAAGAATATTTGTGCCGAATTATTTACAAATCAGGCCAGTACTTTTGTACAAGATTTTTTAAAAAATTATTTTATAATATACAGTCATAAAGAAAGTCTGCCCAACCACTGGTGGCCATGTTTTTCAGAATAACTTGAAAACCAACATAGAGAGTTACCTTAGGAATGTTTGTGCCAAATTATTTTCAAATCGGGCCCATCCTTTTGGACAATAAGGTTTTTTTAATTTCTTTCTTTCCGATGCATTCCATGTCAAATAGAGGTTTTAATTCTTTGCACAATTTTGAGAGAGAACCACCTAATGAACATCACTGTGAAATTATATTTTGAAATTGGTCTAAGGTACATCAAAATAATTTGAAATTTGTCAACCATTGGTTTAGAAGAAGAAACTGTAGGAAAATGTTATCAGACAGCAAAGACGACCAGGGTTGGTGAGGGCTGTCAATTCAGGGGGTTGTGAATTCGAACCCCAGCTTGGTCATCATTCTTTCCGACGTTTGACAAAATTCATTGTGACAAGCATCATTTGTCTTCCACCAATGGGCTCACAGTCGATGTGGAAAAGCAGCCAGTTTCTTGAAAAGTATTTTGTGTGTAGTACTGGTGTGAGAAAGCCAGGAGACACATGAGTAGGTGACATGACTGATATTTTTTGTTAAACAGCATAAAACCCCAATCAATCGGTGCACTGAGGTGAGCCAAAGACCTAATAACACATGTGTTATTAGGTCTTTGGGTGAGCTAACAATTATAATCTATAAAAGTTACACATATTTTCAAAACTTCATTTTTATATATGAATAATTATATGTTATGGTATACATTAATTTTTATACTATTTATTTTAAATCAAAATTTGTTTAGATTATCCATTAAATGAAAAAAATAAACTTCAGTTTGACTTTATCCCATATTGATTATGTAGATTGCCAAAACATCCATTTTAGGGTGTACATTACATGAAGTAGCAAGTTTAGAAACCCTTCTTTATTGAAAGTATCTGGAGAAAAGCTGGCTCATATAGTGTATTTGTATATTGTATTTATTTGAAGGCATTCAAGGAATAGAAGGCTCTATATATGTAACTAGTTGCGGGTGTCTATGTATTCCAGCTTGTTTTCAAGTGGGGAAAAACGGCTGACACTTAACCTTTGTGAATGCTTGTGTAACGTGCACCGGATCCTTAACCGTACGTCAATTTTGCAGCAGACGACTTTGAACATATTTTGTCAAAAAATAGAAAATCTTTATTAATGAATGGATAACCTATGGCTTAAAGTGGAAAACATTGTGGCAAAAGGAGAAATTGTCACTATGTTCTGCTGCAGAGGCGTCAGAAAGCGTCTATATGAGGGGAATAGCCAACCACTCTACCAACGTCGCTATAAAAGCCCCAAAATCCCACAGCTGCCATCATTTGTAACATGCACCGGGTCCTTCACGGAGGTAAGCCCTCAGCCACCCATACAGGCACTAAACGTTTATCTCCATGAAAAAGCCAACAACGCTATAAAAGCCGGCTTCCACAGCAAGGCTGTAGACGTGTTATTTATACCTATACCCCATTCCCGTAACACTGATTTTATCTGATTGTAAAGAAAGCCAGGAAGAAGTACAGTAGTCCGAACGTAAAGGATTCAATGTCAAATATTTGTCAGAACACTAAAGCAGACAACTTTGAAAACACTTAGTAAAAAATATGTAATGTCCCTATAAATGAATAAACAATTATTAAGTAAAGTCGGAAACATTGTGACAAAACGAGAATTTGCTCATTATGAGCAATTTTACTTTTTACCACAATGTTTTCAAAAGGCTTCCTCTGAGGATTTGATTGTTTGATGTTTAACGCCTTTCTCAACAATTTTTCAGTTATATCATGGCGTTTCCTGGTTACTGGTTACCAGTACTACTGGTCCAATTATCCTGACACCAGCCAACTTCCTCAAAATGGGATATTGTCTTTTTTTCACCCAATGTTCTTTGTATACACATTTCGGATGTATTTCCCCGCTTTGATCTGATGAATAAAGGAGACAACTCGATGGAGACAAAATTAGAGTAGCACACTAAATCCATGATACAGACAAACACTAACATTATATGCAGCAGAAAACTTAGTGAAATAACATTTTGAGAAAATTTGAAAAAATACTCATAATAAGCTGTTTAATGAAGATGAACTTTTCTATGTGTTTGCATTAGCCATTTCCCTATTTCTGAAACATCTGCCACAGAGGAATTTGTAAATCATTTTGGCAAAAGAAAAAAATTGTGCCAAACAATTGTACTAATGAGCAATTTTGTGTTTACCAAAAATATTTTGTATTCTATTCTAATGTAATGTTGCATTTAAAAAAAACGCCTCTGTGGTGTAGTGGTGGAGCGTCCGCCTTGGTAGTGTAGTGGTAGAGCGTCCGTCTCGGTAGTGTAGTGGTAGAGCGCCCGTCCCGGTAGTGAAGTGGTAGAACGTCCCACCTTGTTTGTGTAGTGGTAGAACGTCCCGCCTTGGTACTGTAGTGGTAGAGCGTCCCGCCTCGGTGGTGTGGTGGTAGAGCACCCGCCTCTGTAGTGTAGTGGTAGAGCGTCCGCTTGGTAGTGTAGTGGTAAAGGGTCCGCCTCGGTAGTGTAGTGGTAGAACGTCCCGCCTCAGTAGTGTAGTGGTAGAGCGTCCACATAGGTAGTGTAGTGGTAGAGCGTCCACATCGGTAGTGTATTGGTAGAGCGTCCCATCTCGGTAGTGTAGTGGTAGAGCGTCCCGCCTCGGTAGTGTAGTGGTAGAGTGTCCCGCCTCAGTAGTGTAGTGGTAGAGCATCCCACCTCGGTAGTGTAGTGGTAGAGCGTCCACCTCAGTAGTGTAGTGGTAGAGCATCCTGCCTCGGTAGTGTAGTGGTAGAGCGTCCCGCCAGGGTAATGTAGTGGTAGAGCGTCCTGCCTCGGTAGTGTGGTGGTAGAGCGTCCCGCCTCGGTAGTGTAGTGGTAGAGCGTCCCGCCTCGGTAGTGTAGTGGTAGAGCGTCCCATCTCTGTAGTGTAGTGGTAGAGCGTCCCACCTCGGTACTGTAGTGGTAGAGTGTCCCGCCTCAGTAATGTAGTGGTAGAGCGTCCCACCTCGGTAGTGTAGTGGTAGAGCGTCCGCCTCGGTACTGTAGTGGTAGAGTGTCCCGCCTCAGTAATGTAGTGGTAGAGCGTCCCACCTCGGTAGTGTAGTGGTAGAGCGTCCGCCTCGGTACTGTAGTGGTAGAGTGTCCCGCCTCAGTAATGTAGTGGTAGAGCGTCCCGCCTGGGTAATGTAGTGGTAGAGTGTCCCGCCTCAGTAATGTAGTGGTAGAGCGTCCCGCCTCGGTAGTGTAGTGGTAGAGCGTCCCGTCTGGGTAGTGTAGTGGTAGAGCGTCCCGCCTGGGTAATGTAGTGGTAGAGCGTCCGCCTCAGTAGTGTAGTGGTAGAACGTCCCGCCTCAGTAGTGTAGTGGTAGAGTGCCCGCCTCAGTAGTGTAGTGGTAGAGCGTCCGCCTCAGTAGTGTAGTGGTAGAGCGTCCGCCTCAGTAGTGTAGTGGTAGAACGTCCACATCGGTAGTGTAGTGGTAGAGCGTCCCGCCTCAGTAGTGTAGTGGTAGAGCGTCCACATCGGTAGTGTAGTGGTAGAGCGTCCACATCAGTAGTGTAGTGGTAGAGCGTCCGCCTCAGTAGTGTAGTGGTAGAGCGTCCACATCGGTAGTGTAGTGGTAGAGTGTCCCACCTCAGTAGTGTAGTGGTAGAGCGTCCGCCTCAGTAGTGTAGTGGTAGAGCGTCCACATCGGTAGTGTAGTGGTAGAACGTCCCGCCTCAGTAGTGTAGTGGTAGAGCGTCCGCCTAGGTAGTGTAGTGGTAGAGCGTCCACATCGGTAGTGTATTGGTAGAGCGTCCCATCTCTGTAGTGTAGTGGTAGAGCGTCCCACCTCGGTAGTGTAGTGGTAGAGCGTCCGCCTAGGTAGTGTAGTGGTAGAGCGTCCACATCGGTAGTGTATTGGTAGAGCGTCCCATCTCTGTAGTGTAGTGGTAGAGCGTCCCACCTCGGTACTGTAGTGGTAGAGCGTCCCGCCTCAGTAATGTAGTGGTAGAGCGTCCCGTCTGGGTAATGTAGTGGTAGAGCGTCATTACACTTTCATTTATAGAGGTTGTCTATGTGTTTGGCCCCATCACTTGTTCAGTACCGTTCCGTTCCGCAAAATACAGTTAGCCTTATTACATCAGGTTCCCAGCTCGGCCAACACTCTTTCCGACGTTTGAAAAAAGTCACTGTGTTCACCAATGGGCTCACAGTCTCTGTGGAAAAGCAGCCAGTTGCTTGGAAAGTATGTTGTGTGGAGAACTGGTGTAAGAAAACCAGGAAACACATAAGTAAATGAACTGGCAGCCGTGATACGATTGAAAAATGGTTCAAAACGGCAATAAACCCCAATCAATCACTCAATACATAAGGTCAATTACACTGGACCACAACCTTCGCATACACTGAAGCAACGTACTTTCTGACACCGATGCACCAGTCGTATTACTATTCCCGCAACCCCAAGTTCCTAGTTTGGAAGCCATTACTACCATTTTAACTCTGGTATGACCAGTCCGGGGATCGAATCCTGGTCTCCCGTTCCCTAGGCTGGCGATCTTACCAGGGATTTCGCTTGTGTTGATACTGTTCTCTAGGCTGGCGATCTTGCCAGGGATTTCCCTTGTGTTGATACTGTTCCCTAGGCTGGTGATCTTACCGGGGAGTCCCCTTGTGTTGATACTGTTCTCTAGGATGGCGATCTTACCAGGAATTTCCTTTGTGTTGATACTGCCCTCTAGGCTGGCGATCTTACCAGGAATTTCCCTTGTGTTGATACTGTTCCCTAGGATGGCAATCTTACCAGGGATGTCCCTTGTGTGGATACTGTTCCCTAGGCTGGCGATCTTACCAGGGATTTCCCTTGTGTTGATACTGTTCTCTAGGCTTGAGATCTTACCAGGGATTTCCCTTGTGTGGATACTGATTTCTAGGATGGCGATCTTACCAGGGATTTCTCTTGTGTTGATACTGTTCTCTAGGCTTGCGATCTTACCAGGGATTTCCCTTGTGTTGATACTGTTCTCTAGGCTGGCGATCTTACCAGGGATTTCCCTTGTGTGGGTACTGTTCCCTGAGCTGACGATCTTACCAGGGATTTACCTTGTGTTGATACTGTTCCCTAGGATGGCGATCTTACAAGGGATTTCCCTTGTGTGGATACTGATTCCTAGGATGGCGATCTTACCAGGGATTTCCCTTGTGTTGATACTGTTCTCAAGGCTTGCGATCTTACCAGGGATTTCCCTTGTGTTGATACTGTTTCATAGGCTGGCGATCTTACCAGGGATTCCCTTGTGTTGATACTGTATCTTACCAGGGATTTCCCTTGTGTGGGTACTGTTCCCTAGGCTGACGATTTTACTAGGGATTTCCCTTGTGTTGATACTGTTTCCTAGGCTGGCGATCTTACCAGGGATTTCCCTTGTGTGGATACTGTTTCCTAGATTGGCGATCTTACCAGGGATTTTCCTTGTGTTGATACTGTTTCCTAGAAATATCACCATCTCTCCTGAAATTAAAATGTTCAGTCTATACGCGTTTGTCTCTAAACATTACTGTATACGTATGCTCACTGTCGAACAATGATACAGTTATTATAGAAATGGACGGAAATTCATTCTCTGCAAATAGCTTGTTTTTCTGTACAATTATAGTATTGTTATTATCACTGTGCAGTTTTGGGTCAGTTTGCTGAATCGGTCTTACCTTGGCTGGTGAGCTTCTATCCGATCTACAGATTGTTGAACTTCCACAAATTAAGAGACTCGAGGAAAGAGCTTCATTACTAAGCTTTATGCTTTCTGCTAGAATTTTAATACAATATTGTTTAAACCAAAACTATGAGATTTGTTATTTCTTCTTCTGCCGTTTTCAACAATATTACAGTTATATCACGGTGGAGTTTATTGCCGTTTTCAACAATATTACAGTTATATCACGGCGGAGTTTAATGCCATTTTCAACAATATTACAGTTATATCACGGTGGAGTTTAATGCCGTTTTCAATAATATTATAGTTATATCACGGCGGAGTTTAATGCCGTTTTCAAAAATATTACAGTTATATCACGGTGGAGTTTAATGCTGTTTTCAATAATATTATAGTTATATCACGGCGGAGTTTAATGCCGTTTTCAAAAATATTACAGTTATATCACGGTTGAGTTTAATGCCGTTTTCAACAATATTACAGTTATATCACGGCGGAGTTTATTGCCGTTTTCAACATTATTACAGTTATATCACGGCGGAGTTAAATGCCATTTTCAACAATATTACAGTTATATCACGGCGCAGTTTAAGGCCGTTTCAACAATATTACAGTTATATCACGGCGGAGTTTACTGCCGTTTTCAACACTATTACAGTTATATCACAGCGGAGTTTAAGGCCGTTTCAACAATATTACAGTTATATCACGGCGGAGTTTACTGCCGTTTTCAACACTATTACAGTTGTATCACGGCGGAGATTAATGCCGTTTTCAACAATATTACAGTCATACCACGGCGAAATTTAACGCCGTTCTCAACAATATTACAGTTATTTCACGGCGGAGTTTAATGTCGTTTTCAACAATAATACAGTTATATCGTGGTATAACTGTAATAGTGTTGAAAACGGCATTAAACTCCGCCGTGATAAAACTATACTGGTGCTCGTTTCGAATGGAAAATATGTTTACGTCTTTGAACGAATAAGTAAGGGCTATAACTGTTCATGAAACATTGTAAAATGTTAAAGTTCTGCGTATCCCATAAGTTTTCATGTTAACTTACCGTTCCATAAGATAAACCATTAACAGATTAAATATTAGCCGTTCGCCGGGAAAACCAACATTGTTGACCTTGCGTAATGTATCGACCAGATCAGCCTAATCACACCACGCAGGCTAACCCAGACAGACTTTTTTCGCATCAAGTCAAGCATATTTATTTGCAAATATTCAACATTTCAAGGTGTTGGAGGTGGAGTATGTGCCTTCTTGGGAAGCTGCGTCTTCTTCTACTGCTTCTTTGCAGGCATGTTTATTTAGATAAATTCCACACAACTTTGTCAATGTATACACTTGTAGACTACAAAAGTATCCTGGATTATCCTAGTTATTGACAGAATCATCCAACTTCAGCAGTAATTCAATATAATATTTCAATGTAATTTGTTCAAAATGTAAATGGCGGTTGTGTACGTGACCCCTTCTTTCCGCAAGGCATGCGCAACAGTCCATATATGACGGTATCTAACCGCATCTACATGTAGCAGAAGGTAATGGAAAGTAAGTAATCCGTATTTATCCGCATCGTGTCAATTCACTGGCTAACATCCTCATTTATCCTCAACCATCCGTATATATCCGTATCTGGAATCCGCTGTGGTCGAGTGGTTAGCGTCGGGGATTTCGAAACCGGGTGTCCCGGGTTCGATCCCCAGTCGCGGCACTACGGTCATGGTGGAGTGCCCTTGGCAAGGCATATTTTCTAGCCTAGTACTGGTTTGTTTACCCAGGGATCATGAATAAATGAACTGTCGCCGTGATATAACTGAAATATTGTTGAAAGCGGCGTAAAACCCCAATAAATAAATAAATAAATCTATCCGTATCTATAGGTAACTGTAAGTTCATCAAGAAAATAGGCCACGCCCACAATTTCTGCAGAAGACTGCGGATGTTATCCGAAACTATCCGCCCTGTCTGTAATGTGTGTGTCTGACTGGGGCAATACATGTAATTATTGACGGTAGTGTATACACATATGTAAAGTGGGGAATGACCATATAATGATTTTTGTTTGTTTAGTCTACTGTATTGTATGTTGGCGGGAAAAGTAAGCTCGTGCGAAGCAGGTTGTGTGTACTATACACGCGGTTGATGGTCATTCGAGGAGTAAACGTCCAACTGTTCCTGACCGTTATCAAATTTCCAAGGTATGATTTCTGAGAGATTTTTCAATGCAGATTGCGAATTACGAGTTCAGACATATTTGTTTTGTGCAATTCGCTCACTGGAAAGCAATGCTAGGAGTCGAGTTCTGATCCAAATGCAATGTCTATTAATCGATTCAGGTTTATTTAATATATAAATTCCGAAAATGTATACACTACTTAGCCAATTCATGTATGATTACAAGTGTATTCAATTATACCGAAAGAAAAAAGAAACGCAGGGTATAGGCTTTCGTGTTGAATTAAAGTAGTTTATCACATTTCTTTTAAAATAATCGTTACATGGTTTTCAAGCACTACCTTTAAAGAGCAGTACTGCAAATTTTCATTAATTGTTGTCGATTAATTGCACTCATCACTGAGGAATACACGTCTTCACTGCCTCATGAGAAATGTCCGAGGAGCATGTGCATTCAACCATGCCATGCGACGCCTACGACGCTCACGAGTTAGTGACAGACCAATATACGGACGATGTGCTCTCAGACCGACCTCTCGCAGTCGATTGCAAACAGTTCTTGCATGAACAGGGCGATTGTGAGTTTTCAGATAACTTCATATTTTCGTACCCTGCGTTTCTTTTTTCTTTCAGTATATATATATCGAGTTCTATTAATTGGGAATCGCTAGGTATCCCTTATTGTCAGGATTTTTCGTCTGTGTGTGTGGTGTGTGTGTCCAAATAGTTATCAAGCGACGCTCTACAGCCCAAACCGGCGGGCCGATTACGATGAAACTTGGTAAACATGTGCCATATGGGCTCAGAGTGTGCGCGTTTGAGTTTCGTTGCTAAGAAACCATCTGTTGCTATGCAGCTAGCAAATAAACGCTTTGAAAAAACCCAAACCATTTTTCTATCTTCTCCTACAGTTTTGAATGTGGGGAGCTGAAACTTCGGTTATATATACTTCAAGATATTTTAAAAAAATGTATCCGTTACGATTTTTGATGTACGCCTTTGTTTCCAAATGGTAGCCTTTCAAAGATAGCCGTGGCTATGCAGCTAGCAAACAAACGCGTTTTAAGAAGCCAAACCATTCGTCTATCTCCTCCTACAGTTTTAAATGTGGCGAGTTGAAACTTCGGTTATAGATACTTCGAGATATTTAAAAAAAAAACACATCTGTAACGATTTTTGATTAAGGCCTTTGTTTCCAAATGGTAGCCTTTCAAAGATAGGGTCTTTTTACATTCGTTTTTGATTTCCTTAGGGCTGCAGTGGTAGTCTAAGATAGCGACTTTTATTACATCATCCCATAGAGCTATTCAAGAGGTACAAACAGTTATTGTACGTCATTGACCTCCGACCTTGGGTTTTCGAGCTACATCCGGAAGTTTGCAAAATATGCAAAGGCGAAAACGGTTGGGTGTAGACGGATGCGTCTTGGCATGTTGATAAAACATCGTTTGGTTGACCAGAGAGTGTTTTTACAAGGTGCACACTTTTCACCAGTATTCACCAAGTCACCACAATAGTGACCCTATCACACTAGTTCTTCATATATATATGCAAAGGTGAATCCCACGTCGCCTACTGGCTTGTCAGTTACTTCTGTTAATCCGATTTGATTAAATAATGTTTTGATTACATCATAATGTGGTTTAAGAGAAACGAATTGAATAATGTCGGAGGGTGGAAGAGACGCCTAAAACTGATCAGAGCATGGATCTTTCCTCACCTTCCCCCTTTTCAATAAGAAACACGACAGGTTAGGTCTGGGTGGCCACGATTTATAAGTTCAAAATTAGTCAATGTGTACAGGACCTTTAAGTGATATCTGTCAATATTGTTTTGAGGATGGCGTAATGGGATAAACGTGTCCTTGCTATTGGGATTTATTGCATATAATTAGTAAGTTGTTTTTTAGTATATATATATATATATGCATTGTCTCTACGTTATAAAGACACACAGCATATCAAAAACATAAGATTATCAATTATTAAAGCACAGATAAATCAATTTTCATCTTCAGATGCTCAGGATAATCAATACTTACCGACTTTTTCCTATCACCATTTTGTTACTACTGGTATAAAATGTATCAATCGATCTTTTAACACGTTCGTACTATTGAATTTTGTTTTATTTTTGTTTTTACGCCATTTTCAACGTGAGTTCAGTTATATCACAGCGACAGTTCAATTGTTCATGACACTCCACCTTGACCTCCGCGGGGAATCCGCTGTGGTCGAGTGGTTAGCGTCGGGGATTTCCAAACCGGGTGTCCCGGGTTCGATCCCCAGTCGCGGCACTACGGTCATGGTGGAGTGCCCTTGGGCAAGGCACATTTTCTAGCCTAGAACTGGTTTGTTTACCCAGGGATCATGAATAATTAAATTTAATTGCGCGCTAAATGACCTTAGCTGTCGATGCGCCATAAAACAATATACATTCATTCTTGACCTCCGCGACTGGGGATCGAACCCGGGACGCGCCCGGTTCCAAAACCCCGACACTTACCACTCGGCCACGGCGGATTCCATCGTGTTATTGAAATTTATTTTCATCTGCACCGTGGTGTAGTTATTAGAGAGATCATCTTTAGAGTGAAGCTCAGAGTTCAATCCCCGGTCAGGTTATACCAATGACTTGGAACAAATGTTAGTAATGGCTTCCCTCATCGGCGCTCAGGATTGCGGGTATAGCAATACGTCTGATGCATACGTGTGAGGGTAAATTACACCGGTAGTACTGGTAAATTACAAAGGAAATGTCGTAGTTCAACGCAGTACGCAGTACCTATCCATACTTATCCGCGTAATGTATTTTTTTTGTTCCCCGTTTCTCACCATCCTTTTGCCGTACAAAGCCTTACTTATCCGTACTTAACGTGTGTCCACCGCCCTCCCACACGGACCAATTCCATCCGCGCCGTACCCCAACGCAGGGACATATCCGTGAGTGTTCCTGTACCATTACATAATATGTTACAGGGTTACGGCATTCGATAGTTAGAAGTATGGTTTTATCGATCAGAGGTGTTTTCGTTCCGTAGCCTTACGAAATAAAATGTTATCTAGATGAGTTTCTGCAACCGTCATCATCAATTTTGAAACGGTATTTCACTTTATTTGAAAAGTCTTAACTTACCCATTTCCCACTAGTCGCATTCTGAATCATCTCCAGCAGCCAACTTTAAAAAAAAAACATTGTGGGAAAAGAAGAAATTGCTCATAACGATCAGTTTTCCCTTTTGCCACAATGTTTTCCAAATCTATACACTTATCATACTTTTTTTGACGTCGTCTGCTGCAGGTTTATTGCATGTGAGAAAGGGTTTATTGCATGTGAGAAAGGGTTTATTTATAAAACAAAAAGGAATCCGCTGTGGTCGGGTGGTTAGCGTCGGGGATTTCGAAACCGGGTGTCCCGGGTTCGATCCCCAGTCGCGGCACTAAGGTCATGGTGGAGTGCCCTTGGGCAAGGCACATTTTCTAGCCTAGTACTGGTGTGTTTACCCAGGGATCATGAATAAGTGATATAACTGAAATAATATTGAAAGCGGCGTAAAACCCCAACAAATAAATTATAAAACAAAAAATAGACTGTAAGAACGTTCATGCTGAATTGAAGTAATAAAACATAAACAATATATTAGCAACATGTTTTACATAACTTGAAAAGGGAAAAGTATGAGTCCTAAACTGCAATGGGTTTTTAAAGCATACTTTAACTGTCATGCTTACTATCTATATCACATCAATGAAGAGTATATATTCATGATTAATTGTGAGCAATTGTTGTACACGATGCACAATAGTTTCAAACATTCTCTAATCCCTAATTATGATGGTCAACTGCTTCGCCTATGGCTGTACTCATCGGACAGGGTGAAAACAAACTTGTAGTCTGTTTCGTTTCACCAAATGTACCGGGAAGTCGTAAAACGTCAGTGAACGGTAAACGAGACTTAAACACCCTATTCCTGAAAAATAACATTGACGTCATTTTAGGATTGATTCTTATTTTTCGTGCGCTCATACGGCATGAACGCACGAAAAATAACAATCAATCCTTATATTAACATTTTCCCCTTTGGGTTACCTTATTTTTTTCGACTTAAAAGTGTTCGCGAACAAGTCTTTAATAACAATAAAGAAATGTAACCGACAACATACGTTTGTTTAAATGAATAGCTGATATTTGTAACGTCGTATATCATTGGTTAAATGACGTCGCGCTATATTGAAATAAACATTCTAACATGACGTTATTTTCCTTGCCTATAGAGAGCGAAGAAAATAAGCGTTGATTATTCGTAAATAACCAATGGAAATGCACTACTTTTCACATTGGCTATTCCAGTTATCCCCCGCCGCGTATACGCCTGTTACTCAGCGTCACGTGATGTAAAGAAACATACATGTATAGTATACTACGTCGTCTCCAATGGCTGACTCGATAACTATACCGTACATGCCACATGTTGTGGCTATGTGTACAGACAGGCGGTTAAATGGGCAATGGAGAGTTATTAAACATGTCTCTGACGGAATTGTGAGAAAATGCGTATTAGAATCAATGGGCCCTACTAAGCAGGTGGCCACAAGATTTACCTTTGAAATAACAGAGCTATCCGGCTGCACTTATGCAGAAATAAATGACTTTTTGAGGAGTGTTTCTGGGCTAAGTCAGGAGGATTTTACAGATCTGGATGAATCATTTTACATAGAATTTATTTATTTATTGGGGTTTTACGCCGCTTTTATTATTATTTCAGTTATATCACGGCGACAGTTCACTTATTCATGATCCCTGGGTAAACAAACCAGTATTAGCTAGGCTAGAATATTTTACATAGAAAACCTCCCTGCTATGCACATGTTTACTGGTGCTATATCCAACAGTAACGCCACTCTTAATGTTAACAATGCCAAATAATCACAAAATCAATAAAACATTGTTGTATGTCGCCATGTAATCATTGACGGAATTGACGTGTATTCAAATTCTATTTTTAGAACAGGTCAGCACAGACTTGTTGTTGTTGATATGTTTTTGTCAATGTCAATACATATTGTTAACTTGTGTAGTACAATGAAAACCAAATGATTAATTAAATAAAATTACATTGTCTTGTTGCTGAGTCTACCCCTCTTGGTCGTTTTTTTTCTGCAGTTATGCGTATAATGCAGTGGGTAGTCACAATTGATGGAACAGCACACTGGTGGGTAAACTGGTTTGCTAAATAGTGCATTTATTTCCATTTGTTAAGGTGTCGGGTCATGTTACAATCAAAATGGAACTATCAAAAACCGTGGTTTATTGGCGAATAAATAATGGTTTGTCGTTCTGATGCGTTGTAATTAATCACTCAGGCCTACGGCCTTCGTGGTTAATTCCTGCGCATCAGAACTCCAAACCATTGTTTATTCGCCAATAAACCACGGTTTTTGATAGTTTATTTCTTAAATATTGTCATAATCCCTACAGAGGTCATGAAAGGTCAACCAGTTCATGCAAAATGAATGTCAAGTTGTATCTATACAAAGGACCACAGGTTCATGATGTGTTTTACCCCCATAGTGTATATACCATATGGTATATACACTATGGGGGTAAAACACATCATGAACCTGTGCAAAGGACTAGGCGAATGTAAAGATAGAAATAAAGACTTGAAACAGTCCATTTGAAATCAATTTACTTAAAATATCTTTAACGTACCGTTCGTGTTCATTATATTTGATTTATTGTACATCCTGACTATTTTTAAAGCACAAACTAAATGTGGATTCTCGAGTTGGTTACGTATGTTAGATTATTGCGTAATATTACAAATGTAACTGATACAAGAACGTATCATCTAGGTACTGTTTCCAGTCTATTATATTGCGCAGTATGATATCATTCCCCAGGAAAACAAAAACGAAACTATATACGTGGATATAGTTGATATAGCTTGACGACACGTGTTGGAACGTATAACGTGTAACTTCTATTGTACCTTTTCATTTCGAGTTTATCTTTCATTCCGGTAGCAGGCACGGTTAGTTCATATTTGGTTTTGTTGTATTTTTCCACTCCGCTGTAGCTAGCTCCTGTTTTTATGAGCTTTTGTGATCACTCACCGTCCGGCGTCCGTCGTCGTCGTCGTCGTCGGCGTCTGTTAACACTTTCCTACAAATGACTTCTACTAAACCAATGAACAGATTTCAAAATAACTTCACAGGAATGGTCCTTAGGTAGTCCTCTTTCAAAGTTGTTCAAAGAAATTAATTCCAAGTAGAACTTTGGTTGCTGCGGCATCAGAAAAGGGAAAAATTGCCAAATCTTAAAAAATCTTCTTGTCCAAAAGTACTGGCCCGATTTGAAAATTATTTTGCACAAATGTTCCTTGAGGTACCCTCTACCAAGATTTTTCAAATATTTCCAATCCGTTGAAAAACATGGCCGCCAGGGGCGGAGTTTATTTTCCTTACATGTGCATTGTTAAAACTTTAAAAATCTTCTTGTCCAAAAGTACTGGCCCGATTTGAAAATTATTTTGCACAAATGTTCCTTGGGACACTCTTTACCAAGATTGTTCAAATATTTCCAATCCGTTGAAAAACATGGCCGCCAGGGGGCGGAGCCTGTTTTCCTTATATGTGCATTGTTAAAACTTTGTAAAATCTTCTTGTCCAAAAGTACTGGGCCGATTTGAAAATAATTTTGCACAAATGTTCCTTGGTGCACCCTTTACCAAGATTGTTCAAATATTTTTGATCCGTTGAAAAACATGGCCGCCAGGGGTGGGGGGGGGGGGGGGGGGGGGGGGAGGGGGGCGGAGCTTGTTTTCCTTATATGTGCATTGTTAAAACTTTAAAAATCTTCTTGTCCAAAAGTACTGGCCCAATTTGAAAATTATTTGCACAAATGTTCCTTAGGGCACCCTTTACCAAGATTGTTCAAATATTTCCGATCCGTTGAAAAGCATGGCCGCCAGGGGGCGGAGCTAGTTTTCCTTATATGTGCATTGTTAAAACTTTAACAATCTTCTTGTCCAAAAGAACTGGCCCGATTTAAAAATTATTTTGCACAAATGTTCCTTGGGGCACCCTTTACCAAGATTGTACAAATATTTCCAATCCGTTGAAAAACATGGCGGCCAGGGGGCGGAGCTTGTTTTCCTTATATGTGCATTGTTAAAACTTTAAAAATCTTCTTGTCCAAAAGTACTGGCCCGATTTAAAAAATATTTTGCACAAATGTTCCTTGGGGCACCCTTTACCAAGATTGTTTAAATATTTTTGATCCGTTGAAAAACATGGCCGCCAGGGGGCGGAGCTTGTTTTCCTTATATGTGCATTGTTAAAACTTTAAAAATCTTCTTGTCCAAAAGTATTGGCCTAAAAAGAGTAAAAACTTTGAAAACTATTGAAGTTCTATTAAATCAGGTGAGCGATATAGGGCCATCATGGCCCTCTTGTTTTTTTTGTTTTTTTAATTTAGAGGCTTTTTGGTTCATAATCGTTTCACAATTCTTTATATCGAGAGTCGCCGTATTATCCATTGTATAATTTACCCGGCTTGCACTTCAATAATTTACTTTGTAATAATTTATCATAGTTATTTTCTTACTGGTTTTAATTTGTTTAAGTTGGACGATTCTTACGTAAGCTTATTTTCCTCAAATATTATTGAATTTGAGTTGAGTTTTTGTAGTTTAAATTACAATATATACATATGATTTAATATCGAGTTAGATGATTATGTATGTGTTATCATTGCTTATTGTTACCACTGTACATGTATTTAAACTCAAACTGATATATTTACTTGTCATTTAATTAGATACTGCATCCACTCTTATTATAACACCATTATTTACGGAAAATAACTTGACCTACACTTGCTATTTACGTTTCAAATAATTGTATCTTCTACGTTAAACAATTTGGAGAGTTTATTCGAAACAGTTCACTTTACTCTATAGGTAAACATAATGGGACTATTAACAGCAGCATTAGTTGCTGTAGGGGTCGGTGGTGGGACTTTCATAGCAGCGCCAGTTATTGGAGCAGCTGCAGTTGGCTTGTTAGGCTTCCAAGCCGGTGGTATTCTTGCCGGATCGACAGCCGCTTCCATGATGTCGGGCTCAGCCATTGCTTGCGGAGGGGGAGTTCCCATGGCAGGTAGGTTTGATTTCTCACAGGTTTACATAAGAATCTACAATATCCCATCAATTAGCTTAATTATTTAGTACACGTGTTGACAAATACCTACCTCTGCATCCATGCAAAATTATCAAAATGCATATACTGCTTTAGAGATTTGTTGAAATCGTCAATGACTAATAATTTGGTTTTACAGTACATAGTCAGATCAGACTGTGCGGATGGTGCTAGGCGGATCTTGATCTACACTGGTCGCACATTTTTAAGGTCGATTTTTCATCGGCCTACAGGTACACCAGCTCGTCTGATCAAGATCTACCCAAGTTAGCAGAAGCTTCTAACAAATGTGTGTAAATGATTATTTATATGAGCCGTCCCACGATTAAACCAACATTGTGGACTCTGCGTAAAGTATCGACCCGGATCAGCTAACCCGGACATACACTTTTCGCCTCCTGTGGATTTTCTGTTTCAGAAATCATTACTCTATACCTCTACCCCACTGAGACAGAATGTGTCGGCCCGGATTAGCCTACGCAGGCTGATCTAGGTCGATACATTACGCAGAGGCCATAATGTTGGTTTTCTCGTAATTCAGCTCATACGTCAACATTGTATTCTTGATCAGACTGAAGTCACGGTCGGTTCCAATTTGTTTTTAAGTCATCTTATCCAGATTTGTTGTATGTGTGTACGAGTTAATTACCCTATACAACCTATGTTGTGGGTACTGTATTAATATTCTCATCGGGACAATTATCTGTAGTAGGTCTACCACAACTTAGGGTTTGAAGGTCAAATAATGACTTATCTAGATATCTGATTCATACATACATGTACTTCCATCATTTTGTGACTTTTAATACATTATGTCAAAAGAAAAAAATGCTCACTTTCATCTCTATTTGATTATTAAACTCATTTATGGAGAGTTCAGGTGTTTGCCAATTTGTTTTCAAAGTTGTCTGATGCAGATTTGTTGTATGTGGGAAAGAGTTAATTACCTTATAAAACTCTATATTGATGGTACTGTACAAATATTTTCAATGAGACCTAGATCTACCACAGCATGAGGTTTCGCCTAGATCTCTGATTCATACATACTTCTCTCATTTTGTGACCTTTACTACAAATGAGGACTTACCCTTTTCCGTATGTATACAACACATCTGCAACAGACGACTTTGAAATCATCTAGGCAAGCTCTTTAAATGAACTTATAACCGTTTAAATATAGTTACAAACAATCTGACAAATGGAGAAATTGCCCATCAGGAATGAGCATACTTACCACAATGTTTTCCAATGGTTTTATTGCAAGAAAGGATTCAAGTTTAAGTTATTCTTATGTTAGATTTAGGTCTATATAATAAATAGCAAGATCCCAAACAGCCAGACACGCCCATGTATGTTCTGTAACCTGTCCACAGCGATGAATATTCTATGGGAAGACGGTATAAGCAAGATACTGTGTGGAACATAACAGCTAACTCATTAACCCTTTCAAAATTAGAGAGACATTCTGATGCATCTACAGATGCAGATGACCTTTGAAAAACATTGTGACAAGAGAAGGAATGAGCAATTTCTCTTTTTGTAAAATGTGTTCAACTCTATTCAATGATTAAGCTATTAATTATAAAAATAATCCCTATATTTGCCAAGATTATTTCAAAGTCGTCTGCTGCAGATTGTTGTATATATATATGGCAAAGCTCTAGATATGGAGCATTTTTCATGTTTTAATATCCTTTTTTGACATTCAAACCCTAAGTTGTGGGTACTCAAAAGAACCGTCTCAGTGCGCCAATGCTTTTGAGTACCCACAACATAGGATTGTGTTGAGTAATAAGAGAAATATGGGGGGGAAAAGACCTGTTCACTCCCTCTTATCTAGTCCTCTGGTATATGGTTTTCTAGACCTGTTTTAAGTTTGCAAATGACTATGTTGAATTATCTTTGCAGGTCTTGTTGCTACACTACAATCTATTGGAGTAGTCGGAATTGGTACAGGTGCAAGCGCTGCTGCAGGAGCCGTGACTTCTGGAACTGCAGCATTGATCGCAATCCTTGTATAGTGATCCTTTATTGGACTTTCACCCGGTGACTTTTGGATAGATTTTAAATCACATGAACTTTGTCAGACGTTTTCAGTAATCATTAATATAACAGTATCTAGGCCATGAACTTAGATAATAATTATATGCGTATTAAGATCATATTTATATCAAAGTAAGAAAAGGTTAATTAATATTTTGATTCATTTCCACATGTTGTGTTATCTGTCCTAAAATTGTCTATAAATGCATACTTTTATTTTTCGACTTTTTGAGAAACTGATTGAATTGATGTAGGATCGCTTCCCTTTACCTGATACAATTGTATATCAATATACATCTATGTTTATCATATGTGCATGCCCTTATTTATTTACCCTATTAGTTACTGATTAAAGTGTTGTGATCAAGCTTGGCTGTTTAATCTTCATTTATTTTACATCACATAATTTTGTCAGGTGACACCCAAACTGACAATTAGGATATTGTAACAAGCACATATCAAACCGTGCTGTCTAGTAAGGACTTACTCTGTTTTCATTAAGGTCCTTTCCCAGTAAAGATCATCCGTGCTGTCTTATAAGGACCTACTCTTTTCGCATTATGGTCCTAACCAAGCAAATGTCAGCAATACTGTCTGATAAGGACATACTATGTTCGCATTATGGTCCTAACCAAGCAAAGGTCAGCAATACTGTATGATAAGGACATACTCTGTTCGCATTATGGTCCTAACCAAGCAAAGGTCAGCAATACTGTATGATAAGGACATACTCTGTTCGCATTAGGGTCATAACCAAGCAAAGTCGGCAATACTGTCTAATAAGGACATACTATGTACGCATTAGGGTCCTAACCAAGCAAAGGTCAGCAATACTGTATGCTAAGAACATACTCTGTTTGCATTAGGGTCCTAACAAAGCAAAGATCAGCAATACTGTATGATAAGGACATACTCTGTTCGCATTAGGGTCATAACCAAGCAAAAGTCAGCAATACTGTATGATAAGGACATACTCTTTTCGCATTATGGTACTAACCAAGCAAAGGTCAGCAATACTGTATGATAAGGACATACTCTGTTCTCATTATGGTCCTAACCAAGCAAATTAAAGGTCAGCAGTACTATATGATAACGACATACTATGTTCGCATTATGGTCCTTACCAAGCAAGTGTTGAGAAATACCTGTCTGACCTTCAGGATTCAAATGTATACTGTTTTACAGAGGTTCCTTCTGTGACTAACTAGCGACGAGTGCAGAGCCAGATATGACTACCCGGATGCACTGGCTGATCTGGTCCTTATGGGTCACCAATGGCTTTACGGTTGGTTTTCGCAGAGCGCCGCCCAAATGGTATCATAGGACATGATCCTGATCCCAAACCGTTTGTCAATCTTTATACAGAGTCGTATATACAGTTTAACCTATGTTTAAAGACCACCCATGGTAAAATAACAACATCTTTGTTCACAGGTGGTCTTTGTGCAGAAAATGATTAATTGGGAAATTAAAAGTGTGGTTGCTATAGACAGGGAATTGCTAAACAAAGTTGGTCTTTAGTACAGGTGTGACTGTATATGTTTTTTCGTCACATTTGTTATTTGTGAAAATACACATGGCAGGAAACACGTACGCCTTAATATATAACATTATGTACATGTATAATATTATTTTCCATATATTTTCCACATACAACAAATCTATAGCAAACGACTTTTAAAACATCTCGGCAAAAGTGCTGAAAATCTCAATCAATTTATGTATAATTATTGAATAGAATTGAAAACATTGTGGCAAGAGGAGAAATTGCACATTTTGAGCAATTTCTCCATCTACAATTTTCAAAAGCCACCAGAAAGCGTCTGTATTTGGGAAAGGTTTAAATAAGAAAGAATCTAAAATGATTTACATGCATTACATTAACTTGATTTTTCGTGACATATAAATACTCATAAGTTGTAATTCTTGGCTATGGCAGACAACTTCTTGAATAATTGTAGGGAAGGATATCTCTCATATTAGAAAAAATTCTTCTTTCCTCAAAAAGTCTTTTTATGTAAAGAGACTATATAAAGAGAGACATTCAAACAACATTCTAACATTGTTGGGAACGCAGAATATGCTCATTATTAAATAGTCTCGGACATGTAAATGAATAACATATATTGGAGAATTATTTCTTTCTTTCTTTCCAAAAATATTTGTGTGCCCCAAAAATAGATGTACAAGCAAAATTGTGTGCCCTGTCCTATATGCAGATGACTTATACTGACAAGACATTTCCCCTCTTTGTCATTGTGTTTTCTATTGTATACAGTAATGCCATGACTATTGATGGATGTTGTACAGGTTTTTGCTGAGTTGTTTTTAAAGAAGTTTGCTGTAGTCTGAATTATGTGAGGACCCGGCCGGGTAGCTCAATTGGTAGCGTATCTGACTCGTGATCTGGAGGTCACGGGTTCGATACCCGGTTGCGGCGACATTCTTTCGGGCGATGTTTTCCATTGCCTCTCACCTCTGATCTATGTGAGAAAGTAGTCAGTGGCTTCGAAAGAATGTTGTGTAAGTACTGGTGTGGGAAAGCCAGGAAAACATGGGTAGGTGCACTGACCGCCGTGATACGACCAAAGCTGTTGAAAGCGGCGTTAAACTCCAAACAAACAAACAAACTGAATTATGTGAGAAATGCTAAAATCATAACGAACATTTTCTCCTTTGTTCACAATGTTATCAACAGCCGTCTGCTTCAGAGGCGTAAGAAAGCGTCTACATGTGGGAAAGGCTTAAGAACACTTGTTCAGAACTACATGAATTTTATAGAAAGCTGTTTAGAATTGCGCCACATCAATTCCAAGAGTATACCTTAGATACGAGTTTTATTCAACAGGCGATATATGTGCCATATATCAGATTTATATATTAAATCAAATACTATAATACAGAGTTCACAAACAAACCTAGATTACGCCGCAAAGACGACTCTTGGAGACCGGGCGGTCTTGCCTTTATATGACAAGCCCCGGTAGCTCAGTCGGTTACAATGCGGGCTTTCAATCCAGTGGTTGTGAGTTCGAACCCCAGCTCGCCCAACATTATTTATGACGTTTGACAAAAGTCACTGTGACAAGCGTCATTCATCAATGGGCTTAAAGTCGCAGGTGTTACCATAGTACCGCCCCTCTATCAACGGGCGAATCAAAATCGTCGGTACAAAACGGACACAAAGTTGGATGAACACGCATGCTACAATTATAGTTAGTGTGCACTTTTCACCTGTACATCTGCTGATCACAAACTATTAGCACATTTAGTTTGAAATTAATACATTTGAAAATAAGCGAGAAATTTGCTGAACAAGAAAACATGAAACAAAGAGATAACTCTAAAAGTAGGCATATTGGAATGATTACAATCTTCTGACAATTCAAAAAAAGGCACGCTATCGTTATTGTTCTTGTGCACTACACTTGATTGAGCTTGAAGGCACACAGTCCATATGTATATGAGCCGTTACCCGAAAAAACCAACACTATGGACTCTGCGTAAAGTATCGACATATATATGTTCTCTATTATATGAGTTAGACAATGTCAATATAGTTTCTTTGAACACGTATGAACATAGACATGCACACCATACAAACAAAGACGTTCGTAACATTCTATACTTTATTCGTCTAGCATACAAACATACGAAAACATGAGATTTTAATGAAAGCTTGAATGTTCCCTAAATGCTGCTCTTTAAATCTAAATTCATGATCGCCGTAAATTTAACAAGGCGTGTTTCACAAAGAAATAATTACAGATGCATTCTACTGACTAGTATTTGTCTTTTTCTGATGACAAACATATGACTGCGCACCGAATTAACTTAAGCATACCAAATTTTATACCGCCAGTTTTTATAACTAAAAGTGACTAGAACCATGTCGTTTTTAAAGCGAACTTTCTGTCCAGTCTAGATTACTTGACCCTATCACTTTGTAACGGCACTTTTTTAATATAAAGTACGCAGAGAACCAGGCTGACCTTCTGTCCAGTGTCGACAGACAGATACAGTGTAGTTTTCGTAGCAGGTGCACTTTTCGATGCCATTTACTTCTGTTTGTAACGCAAAGTGCAGATATAGAGGTTGGACTGGTATGTGTTTAGATTTCCCATTCATATTGATTCTGATTTTCAAATGAAATGCCAGGATAATAAAACAGCTATCTGCATTAGGTATACCTAATACATGTACCTTAGTCAGTGATAACTTAAAAAGCCATTGTTATAAGTATATACTAATTTAAAACAAATAAAGACCATTGGAGTGCAAACCATTATGGTTTGCCTCTGAATTCCTTGAACCTCCAAATTTTATTTCACATGTAAACCCCGTGTGGACTAGGTTCTTCTCAGTTCCCAGATGAATTTGGCCAATACTTCAGGCGCGACGTAATTTTATCCTCTGCTGACGTAAGTTATAGGAATGGGGTATATAGGAGTCACTGTGTCGGTCGGTCGGTCGGTCGGTCGGAAGCCATATTTTGTCCGGCCTATTTCTTATAAACCACTGAGTGGAAATCAATAACATTTTACATGAAGCTTCTATACTAAGAGGAGATGTGCATACCCTAAAGGTCTTACAAGTGCATGTTGTTGTACAGAGTTATGGCCCTTTTACTTATTAAGTTGTTGTGTCTGTCGGTCTGTCTGTCAGTCCCACCTAACCTTGTCCTGCCCGCATCTTAACCATGCATCACAGGATTTGAAAGAAACTTGGCACAAACGTTCACCATGATGAGGCGGCGTGTCGCGCACAAGACTCAAGCCTATACCTCAAATGTCAAGGTCACACTTAGAGGTCAAAGGTCAAAATGAGTACTATTTGATAGAACTGAACCTTGTCCGGCCTGCATTTGAACCATGCATCATAGGATTTGAAAGAAACTTGGCACAAACGTTCACCATGATGAGGCGGCGTGTCGCACACAAGACCCAGGCATGTACCTCAAATGTCAAGGTCACACTTACATGTCAAAAGTTGAAATGAGTACTATTTGAAAGGACTGTACCTTGTCCGGCCCACATTTCAACCATGCATCTTAGGATTTCAAAGAAACTTGGCACAAACTTTCACCATGATGAGGCGTCATGTCGCGCTTAAGACCCAAGACTCTACCTCAAAGGTTAAGTACACACTTAGAGGTCAAAGGTCAAAATGAGTACTATTTGATAGAACTGTACCTTGTCCGGCCTGCATTTGAACCATGCATCACAGGATTTGAAAGAAACTTGGCACAAACGTTCACCATGATGAGGCGGCGTGTCGCACACAAGACCTAGGCCTGTACCTCAAATGTCAAGGTCACACTTACATGTCAAAAGTTGAAATGAGTACTATTTGAAATGACTGTACCTTGTCCGGCCCACATTTCAACCATGCATCTTAGGATTTCAAAGAAACTTGGCACAAACTTTCACCATGATGAGGCGTCATGTCGCGCTTAAGACCCAAGACTCTACCTCAAAGGTCAAGTACACACTTAGAGGTCAAAGGTCAAAATGAGTACTATTTGATAGAACTGTACCTTGTCCGGCCTACATTTGAACCATGCATCACAGGATTTGAAAGAAACTTGGCACAAACGTTCACCATGATGAGGCGGCGTGTCGCACACAAGACCTAGGCCTGTACCTCAAATGTCAAGGTCACACTTACATGTCAAAAGTTGAAATGAGTACTATTTGAAAGGAATGTACCTTGTCCGGCCCACATTTCAACCATGCATCTTAGGATTTCAAAGAAACTTGGCACAAATGTTCACCATGATGAAGCGGCGTGTCGCGCACAAAACCCAGGCCTGTACCTCAAAGGTCAAGGTCACACTTAGAAATCCAACGTCAAAATGAGTACTGTTTGATAGGACTACCTTGTCCGGCCCGCATCTCAACCATGCATCTTAGGATTCTCAAGTTACTGGACACACATGTTCACCACGAATGCTGCGACTTTACTCCAGAAATGTGATATAAATCTTGAAGAATTTAAACACACAGCCAGAAGGGGTGTTTTCGAGAAGGCCATGTGGAAACAGGCAAATCACTGTATGATTCGGGCTTCAACATCATGGGCATTTGTTGGTGCGTATTTTTGTTTTTTGAAATATGTTCACATCAAAAGACCGCCTCGAGTTTGGGAAGTAGTGGGTTTAATGGTAGGAATGACAGCCCTCCTTAGCGTTCAGGGTTATGAGGTCAGCATTAAGACTGACTGGCTGGTGTAAGGATAAATGGAACAGTAGTATTCGAAACTTACCCAAGAAATGCTGTGGTATAACTCGAAAATTGTTGAAAGCGGCGTAAAACACCAAACAATCAATCTCATCAAAAGAGTTTATTTGGATATGTCTTTGGGAATTTTAGGCTCAGATATCCTTTTTCATTGATACATCTTTTGATGACACAGAAGCACTTTTGAAAAATATCAAGGGAATAATTTTGAGACTATTACCAGTATATTGTAGAAAACATTGTGGCAAATGGAGAAGTTTTATCAAAATGGTTCTTTCCCATTTTCCTACATTGTTTAACCCTTTCCCTCATATAGACACTTTCTGACGCCTCTGCAGCAGACAGCTTTTTGAAAACATAGTGACAAAAGAAGAAATTGCTCAAAACAAGCAATTTCTCCTTTTGACACAATGTTTTCCACTTTAAGTCATAGGTTATCCATTTAATTATAGAGATTTTCCAATTTTTTCAAAGTCGTCTGCTGAAGAATTGTTGTATAAGGGAAAGGGTTAATGAAATGTGAGTTATAAATGTAATATTTTCCTTATCATTTCAGGGTATTTGATGAATACCTATACCACTAGAGCAGAGGGGTTCACAGACCTGATTGACCTTTTCCTAGCAACCGTATCTAAGGGAGAAATTCCACCATACTTAGAGGAGAAAATACATATTCTCTTTACAGGTATATACCTTATTGCCATTCCCCCCCCCCCCCCCCCATTTTAAAACCCTTATGAACACTCTAGAAGCCGCATTTTTAGCTCACCTGAGCACAAAGTACTCAAAGTGAGCGTCCTTTGTTTGGCGTCTGTTGTGCGTAGTACATTAACATCTTATCCTCTGTAACCAGTGGCTCAATTGGGATGAAACTTCACAGAAAGCATCCTCTCGATATCTTCACCATAATTACCTCATTTTTTCTTTACCCATGAAGATTTCATGGCAACAAAAGAAAAAAAAATCTCCTCCCAAACTGGTTGGCCTATTTTCAAATAATTTATTTATTTATTGGTGACCCTCTATCAGATTCCTTCAAGCCATGTTGATTGGTTGACAAACATGGTCACCAGTGGGCGGGCTGTTTTGCTGTATATGGCTATAGTGCATACTTACTGGAGGCCATATTTTCATCCAATCATTATCTTTAACATCAGACCATTCATCTCCATACCATCCTAGTCAGGTTTAAAACTTATTGGGGCAAATACCAGGTCACTCGGTCAAATTCTAGAAAAGAATTGTTAACACAGAGGCACAGTTTTCATCCAATCTTCATGAAAAATCACAAGCACATTCATCTCCATCAATTCCCTGTAAGGTTTGAAACTGAGTCATGTTGGGTTCAAAAGTATGTCACTAGGTCAAATTTAGAAAACCTTGTTAACTCATATGAGGTCACATGTTTAATCCAATCTTTATGAAAAATCATCAGAACATTCATCTCAATCAAATCCCAGTCAGATTATAAATGGATTGATCTACACAATTGTCAATTATATATTCTTATAGAAATATGTTTTTGACTTTTAACCCTTTCCGACAGAGGCATTCTGACGCCTCTGCTGCTCTGCAACAGATGACTTTTGAAAATATTGCTGCTAAAGGAGAAATTGCTCATGATGACCAATTTCTCCTTTTACCACAATGTTTTCAACTCTATTTAATAATTACACTTTCATTTGCAGATATTCATCTTTTGTTTAATTCTTCCTGTGGAAGCAAATCTCTAAACATCAAACTTCTTAACAAATAAGTTCCAAACTTATAATAATATATATATGTTTGGATTGTTTCAATCACAGCGGTAAATTCCAATCTACTCTAAAGGTGTTCTAATTTTGTTTCAATCAATCAGATTGTCAATATCATGAAGTTTTTAACTGTTCATGCACATAGCTGTAAACTCCCTTCATATTTTAAATATTGAGACACAGAAGCATTTAAAGGTGCTAAATACCAGATGGAGATCAAAATCTTCAAATGTTGAATGTTCTGAAAATATTGCTAATAGTGACAACAAAGTAAGTAATAAGTAGTTCAAAACTATTTTGGCAGTAAAATTTACTAAATGTTTAAATTGAAATTATTACTCCTAATTTTATCCCAGAATTAATATTCCAATTTTTCAAGACAAATTTTGAACAGTTTTAAAACTTTGACTATAGTATCCATTTTTTGGAGTTCAGCACCTTTAACCCTTTCCCTCAAATGATAATTCTGCAGCAGACGACTTTGAACATATTTTGTCAAAAAATAGAAAATCTCTATAATTGAATGGATAACCTATGACTTAAAGTGGAAAACATTGTGGCGAAAGGAGAAATTGCTCGTTTTGAGCAATTTCTTCTTTTGTCACTATGTTTTCAAAAAGCTGTCAGCTGCAGAGGCGTCAGAAAGCGTCTATATGAGGGAAAGGGTTAAATTTAAATACAGGTTTAACTTATGGACTATTTGAATGTACATCATCTCAGTCGTTTATATAATATGTGTTAGTTTGGCACCTACATATTAAAATGAATTTGCAGGTCAATATAAAAGTAATTCTGTGTTGGAGAAAGGCAATCAGATGTGTCCAGTGGGTAAATTAGCAGAAAAAGTTATAGACATTATCGGACAACAGGTAAGTAATGTCAATATTAACCCTTTCCCTCATGCAACAAATCTGTAGCAGACGACTTTATAACATATTTTGTCAAAAAATAGAAAATCTCTATAATTAAATGGATAACCTATGACTAAAAGTGGAAAACATTGTAGCAAAAGGAGAAATTGCTCGTTTTGAGCAATTTCTTCTTTTGTCACTTTGTTTTCTAAAAGCCGTCTGCTGCAGAGGCGTCAGAAACCGTCTATATGAGGAAAAGGATTAACCCTTTCCAGCATACAACAAATCTGCAGCAGACGACTCGATAATTATGGTAATGTAATGGACAAATAACCCTTGGCTTGCAAAGATGTATATTTCTCTGTGTAAAGTAACCTTGATAAGTATTCATTACTCAAAAGTTGAAATTAACAGACTATCCCTTTTCCACTTGTAGTAACATTTTGATGCATCTGAGGCCGACGACTTTTGAAAACATGGTGACAAAAATGAAGATATATTTATTGAATAGAGTTGAATATGTGTGGTATAAGACGAAATTGCTTAATATAAGTAATATAAGTAATTTCTTATTTTGGCACAATGTTTTCAAGAGTCGTCTGCTGAAATGTGTCAAAATGCGTCTGCAAGTTGGAAAAAGTTCAATTATAAAAGGTCACTTAATTAAAATATTACTCTCTGTAAAATAACCTTGATATGTATTCATTACTCAGCAGTTGAAATTACACAAACTATCCCTTTTCCACTTGTAGACACATTTTGATTCATCTAAAGCAGCTAACTTTTGAAAACATGGTGACAAAAGGGGAAATTGCTCATAATGATATATATATTCTATAATAATACTTTCATTTTTAGATATTTTCCAAATATTTGCTTTGATGCTTTCTAAGTCATCTGCTGCAGAAGATTTGTATGTGGTAATGGGCCATGGTGGAAAATGAAGTAATTGCTAAAATATATATGAACTTAAAAAATTATTGTGAGAAAAGAAGAAAGCAGCCCATCATGGACAGTTTCTGCTTTTCCCAATTTGTTTTCCCAAAACTTCCTCAAAATAAGCAATATTGTCTTTTTTTCACCCAATGTTCATTGTATACAAATTACACTCCTCATTTTTCGGATGTATCTTCCCGCTTAGATCTGATTATATAAAGGAGACAACTTGATGGAGACAAAATTAGAGTAGCACAGAGGGCAGGGCGTCCACTAAATCCATGATACAACAAACACTGACATATCTGCAGCAGAAATCTTAGAGAAATATCATTATGAGAAATTTGAAAAAATACTCATAATAAGCTGTTTAATGAAAATGAACTTTTCTATTGTGTTTGCATTACCCATTTCCCTATTTCTGAAACATCTGCCAAAGATGAATTTGTAAATCATTTTGGCAAAAGAAAAAAATTGTGCCAAACAATTGTACTAATGAGCAATTCTGTGTTTACCAAAAATATTTTGTATTCTATTCCAAGATAATACTTTCAATTTTATTGTTTTAATCCTTTCCCTCATACGTCAATTCTGCAGCAGACGACTTTGAACATATTTTGTCAAAAAATGGAAAATCTCTATAATTGCATGGATAACCTATGACTAAAAGTGGAAAACATTTTGGCAAAAGGAGAAATTGCTTGTTTTGAGCAATTTCTTCTTTTGTCACTATGTTTTCAAAAAGCCATCTGCTGCAGAGGCATCAACAAGCGTCTATATGAGGGAAAGGGTTTAGAGTAATGTACTGCATAGTATGCTGGAAAGGGTTACATCGATTGATTGGGGTTTAAAATCGTTTTCAACAATGTTTCGGTCATATCAGTGCGACCAGTGCACCTACTCATCTGTTTCATGGCTTTCTCACAACCGTACTCCACACAACATACTTTCCAAGCAACTGGCTGCTTTTCCACAAAGACTGTTAAACAGCCCATTGGTGGAAAACGAATGACACTTATCACAGTGACTTTTGTCAAATGTCGGAAAAAATGTTGACCGAGCTGGGGTTCAAACTCACAACCCCTGGATTGACAGCATGCGTCGCTACCAACTGAGCTACCAGGGCTAACATGCAAATATAAATAATCAGTTCACACAAACTAAAGCGGTAATAACTTGCAGGCATGGGGAAAATTTATAAGTGACTGTGAACTACTATCAATTGTATGAAGAATGTTTACATTAACTTTCAGGCATGGGACGGACTTAACCAAGAATTGCGATCAACTGTACAAGTACACGTCTATCGGGTGTCGGATATACCAAATTGCCACGGACATTGTAATTCCAATCCGTACATACCAAATTCTCTACGAGAGAAACTAGGATTGCCATTAATAACAGAGAACGTGAGGAACCCTATGAATAGAAGGAACAGATGACAAGTGTCTAAATGTATAACTGGGCAATACTGACCTGATAATGACCTTATTATTACATGTCTAAATGTATAACTGGGCAATACTGACCTGATAATGACCTTAATTTTACATGTCTAAATGTATAACTGGGCAATACTGACATGATAATGACCTTATTATTACATGTCTAAATGTATAACTGGGCAATACTGACCTGATAATTACCTTATTTTTACATGTCTAAATGTATAACTGGGCAATAATGACCTGATAATGACCTTATTATTATATGTCTGAATGTATATCTGTACAATATTGACCTTCATGCAAAGGGGTATAATATTTACATATCTGAATGTATTACTGTACAATATTGACCTTCATACAAAGGGGTATAATATTTACATGTCTGAATGTATTACTGTACAATATTGACCTTCATGCAAAAGGGTATAATATTTACATGTCTGAATGTATTACTGTACAATAGTGACCTGATTCTAACCTATGGCAAAGGTTTATATTATTTACATGTCTGAATGTATTACTGGACAATATTGACCTTCATGCAAAGGGGTATAATATTTACATATTTTGTTATTTATTTTATGGAAATGCAAATGGTAATAAACAACTTATTCCCACATTCAACAAATCTGCAGGTTTATATTATTTACTTGTCTGAATGTATAACTGTGCAATATTAACCTGATACTAACCTTCATGCAAAGGTTTATATTATTGGCATGTATTAATGTATAACTTGACACTATTGACTTGCTCCAACCTTCCTGCAAAGGTGTATGATATTTACATATTTTGTTATTTGTTTTATGGAAATACAAATGGTAATAAACAACTCATTCCCACATGCAACAAATCTGCAGCAGATGACTTTGAAAACATCTAAGCAAAGATATGGAAAGGCTTTTGTAAATCAAAGAATAACCTTTGAATATAGTTGAAAACATTTTGCAAATGGAGAAATTGCTCATCATGAGCCATTTCTCCATTTGCCATAATGTTTTCAATTTTGTCTCTGTTGCAGAGGCCTCTGTATGTGGGAAAGGGTCAGTTTGACCGAATATAGTAGTTTCTGTCTTTGATAAATTCTTACAAATCATATATTTGTCTAGAAAAAGCGTTTTTCCTAACTTGTTTTAATAAATGTTCAGCCATTGGTTTCGGGAAATAGCCACTAAAATTATGAAATTCATTTTGTAAACTGATTTATCTGTAACTTAATGTTGGCTACAAAGGCAGTTACGAAATAACTGCCACAAGGTTACGAAAAAATACATAACATACCGGTTACGAAACTACTGGCTCCCATTTTGACAAGTAATAATACACAATTTGAGCTTGAAATTCAGTGTTGAAATGAGTATTGGATAGACCTTCAGCCGATGACTGTTAACCCTTTCCCTCATACGACAATTCTGCAGAAAACGACTTTGAACGTATCTTGTCAAAACATAGAAAATCTCCATAATTGAATGGATAACCTATGACAAAAAGTGGAAAACATTGTGGCAAAAGGAGAAAATTGCAATTTTTGTGCAATTTCTTCTTTTGTCACTATGTTTTCAAAAAGCCACCTGCTGCAGATGCATCAGAAAGCTTCCATATGAGGGAAAGGGTTAATGTTTTTTTCAGAAGTCAAGGTTGTGAAAGAATGTATATTTGTACATTAAGGACACTCAACATTAATTTTGGATGATATTTTGTATCTTATTTTTTAACGAGGAGACCATGATTATCCTTTATCCCTCACTTGAAATTTTAATAAAACTGTTTTCAAAGATTTTACTATTTACATATAAGGAAAACTAGATCAGCCCTCGGGTGGCCATGTTTTTAAATGGATCAGAATAATTTGAAAATCTTTGTAGTAAGAATATTTGTGCCGAATTATTTACAAATCAGGCCAGTACTTTTGTACAAGATTTTTTAAAAAATTATTTTATAATATACAGTCATAAAGAAAGTCTGCCCAACCACTGGTGGCCATGTTTTTCAGAATAATTTGAAAACCAACATAGAGAGTTACCTTAGGAATGTTTGTGCCAAATTATTTTCAAATCAGGCCCATCCTTTTGGACAAAAAGGTTTTTAGCTCAACTTTGAAAAAAACGAGAGCTATTGTCATGACCCTGGCGTCGGCGTCTCCGGCGGCGGCGGCGTAGTCGTCCGATTAAGGTTTTTGTTGAGCTCATTTTTTTTTCTTTTCTGTTTTCTCCCTATCAGTCGAGCGTCTGTTCCGTACGCGGTGCTCTTGTTTTAATTTCTTTCTTTCCGATGCAATCCATGTCAACTAGAGTTTTTAATTCTTTGCACAATTTTGAAAGAGAACCACCTAATGAACATCTCTGTGAAATTATATTTTTGAAATTGGTCTAAGGTATATCTCTGTGAAATAATTTGAAATTTGTCAACCATTGGTTTAAAAGAAGAAACTGTAGGAAAATGTTATCAGACAGCAAAGACGACCAGGGTTGGTGAGGGCTGTCAATCCAGGGGGTTGTGAATTCGAACCCCAGCTTGGTCAACATTCTTTCCGACGTTTGACAAAATTCATTGTGACAAGCATCATTTGTCTTCCACCAATGGGCTCACAGTCTATGTGGAAAAGCAGCCAGTTTCTTGAAAAGTATTTTGTTTGTAGTACTGGTGTGAGAAAGCCAGGAGACACATGAGTAGGTGACATGACTGATATTTTTTGTTAAACAGCATAAAACCCCAATCAATCAGTGCACTGAGGTGAGCCAAAGACCTAATAACTAGGTCTTTGGGTGAGCTAACAGTTATAATCTATAAAAGTTACACATATTTTCAAAACTTCATTTTTATATATGAATATAATATATAATATATGTTATGGTATACATTAATTTTTATACTATTTATTTTAAATAAAAATTTGTTGAGATTATCCATTAAATGAAAAAAATAAACTTCAGTTTGACTTTATATCCCATATTGATTATGTAGATTGCCAAAACATCCAGTTTGGGATGTACATTACATGAAGTAGCAAGTTTAGACCCTTCTTTATTGAAAGCATCTGGAGTAAAGCTGGCTCATATATTGTGTTTGTATACTGTATTTATTTGAAGGCATTCAAGGAATAGAAGGCTCTATATATGTAACTAGTTGCGGGTGTCTAAGTATTCCAGCTTGTTTTCAAGTGGGGAAAAAAGACAGACACTTTACCTTTGTGAATGCTGGTGTAACGTGCACCAGATCCTTAATCCTTTCCCTCATATGTCAATTTTGCAGCAGAATCTTTATAAATGAATGGATAACCTATGACTTAAAGTGGAAAACATTGTGGCAAAAGGAGAAATTGTCACTATGTTTTCAAAAAACCGTCTGCTGCAGAGGCGTCAGAAAGCGTCTATATGAGGGAAAAAGCCAACATGCACCGGGTCCTTCACGGAGGTAAGCCCTCAACCACCCATACAGGCACTAAACGCTTGTCTCCTTGAAAAGGCCAACAAAGCTATAAAAGCCGGCTTCACCAGCAAGGCTGTAGAAGTGTTATTTGTACCTATACCCCATTCCCATAACACTGATTTAATCTGACTGTAAAGAAAGCCAGGAACAAGTACAGTAGTCCGAACGTAAAGGATTCAATGTCAAATATTTGTCAGAACTTTAAAGCAGACAACTTTGAAAACACTTAGTAAAATATATGGAATGTCCCTATAAATGAATAAACAATTATTGAGTAAAGTCGGAAACATTGTGACAAAACGAGAATTTGCTCATTATGAGCAATTTTACTTTTTACCACAATGTTTTCAAAAGGCTCCCTCTGAGGATTTGATTGTTTGATGTTTAACGCCTTTCTCAACAATTTTTCAGTTATATCATGGCGTTTCCTGGTTACTGGTTACCAGTACTACTGGTCCAATTATCCTGACACCAGCCAACTTTGTATACACATTTCGGATGTATTTCCCCGCTTTGATCTGATGAATAAAGCACCTCGATGGATACAAAATTAGAGTAGCACACTAAATCCATGATACAGACAAACACTAACATTATATGCAGCAGAAAACTTAGTGAAATAACATTTTGAGAACATTTGAAAAAATACTCATAATAAGCTGTTTAATTAAGATGAACTTTTCTATGTGTTTGCATTAGCCATTTCCCTATTTCTGAAACATCTGCCACAGAGGAATTTGTAAATCATTTTGGCAAAATGAAAAAATTGTGCCTTACAATTGTACTAATGAGCAATTTTGTGTTTACCAACAATATTTTGTATTATATTCTAATGTAATGTTGCATTTAAAAAAACCGCCTCTGTGGTGTAGTGGTCCGCCTTGGTAGTGTAGTGGTAGATCGTCCACCTCGGTAGTGTAGTGTTAGAGCACCCAACCTGGTAGTGAAGTGGTAGAAGGTCCCGCCTCGGTAGTGTAGTGGTAGAACGTCCCGCCTTGGTAGTGTAGTGGTAGAGCGTCCGTCTCGGTAGTGTAGTGGTAGAGTGCCCGCCACTGTAGTGTAGTGGTAGAGCGTCCGTCTCGGTAGTGTAGTGGTAGAGTGCCCGTCCCGGTAGTGAAGTGGTAGAACGTCCCACCTTGTTAGTGTAGTGGTAGAACGTCCCACCTTGTTAGTTTAGTGGTAGAGCGTCCCGCCTCGGTGGTGTGGTGGTAGAGCGCCCTCCTCTGTAGTGTAGTGGTAGAGTGTCCGCCTTGGTAGTGTAGTGGTAGAGGGTCCGCCTCAGTAGTGTAGTGGTAGAACGTCCGCCTAGGTAGTGTAGTGGTAGAGCGTCCACATTGGTAGTGTATTGGTAGAGCGTCCCATCTCTGTAGTGTAGTGGTAGAGTGTCCCGCCTCGGTACTGTAGTGGTAGAGTGTCCCGCCTCAGTAATGATGTGGTAGAGCGTCCCATCTCGGTAGTGTAGTGGTAGAGCGTCCGCCTCGGTAGTGTGGTGGTAGAGCGTCCCGCCTCGGTAGTATAGTGGTAGAGCGTCCCGCCTCGGTAGTATAGTGGTAGAGCGTCCCGCCTCGGTAGTATAGTGGTAGAGCATCCCGCCTCGGTAGTATAGTGGTAGAGCGTCCCGCCTCGGTAGTGTAGTGGTAGAGCGTCCCGCCTGGGTAATGTAGTGGTAGAGCGTCCCACCTCGGTACTGTAGTGGTAGAGCGTCCCGCCTGGGTAATGTAGTGGTAGAGCGTCCCGCCTCGGTACTGTAGTGGTAGAGCGTCCCACCTCGGTAGTGTAGTGGTAGAGCGTCCCACCTCGGTAGTGTGGTGGTAGAGCGTCATTACACTTTCATTTATAGAGGTTGTCTATGTGTTTGGCCCCATCACTTGTTCAGTACCGTTCCGTTCCGCAAAATACAGTTAGCCTTATTACATCAGGTTCCCAGCTCGGCCAACACTCTTTCCGACGTTTGAAAAAAGTCACTGTGTTCACCAATGGGCTCACAGTCTCTGTGGAAAGGCAGCCAGTTGCTTGGAAAGTATGTTGTGTGGAGAACTGGTGTAAGAAATCCAGAAAACACATAAGTAAATGAACTGGCAGCCGTGATACGATTGAAAAATGGTTCAAAACGGCATTAAACCCCAATCAATCACTCAATACATAAGGTCAATTACACTGGACCACAACCTTCGCATACACTGAAGCAACGTATTTTCTGACACCGATGCACCAGTCGTATTACTATTCCCGCAACCCCAAGTTCCTAGTTTGGAAGCCATCACTACCATTTTAACTCTGGTATGACCAGTCCGGGGATCGAATCCTGGTCTCCCGTTCCCTAGGCTGGCGATCTTACCAGGGATTTCGCTTGTGTTGATACTGTTCTCTAGGCTGGCGATCTTACCAGGGATTTCCCTTGTGTTGATCCTGTTCCCTAGGATGGAGATCTTACCAGGGATTTCCCTTGTGTTGATACTGTTCCCTAGGATGGCAATCTTACCAGGGATTTCCCTTGTGTGGATACTGTTCCCTAGGATGGCGATCTTACCAGGCATTTCCCTTGTGTTGATCCTGTTCCCTATGATGGCAATCTTACCAGGGATTTCCCTTGTGTGGATACTGTTCCCTAGGCTGGCGATCTTACCAGGGATTTCCCTTGTGTGGGTACTGTTCCCTAGGCTGGCGATCTTACCAGGAATTTCCCTTGTGTGGATACTGTTCCCTAGGCTGGCGATCTTACCAGGGATTTCCCTTGTGTGGGTACTGTTCCCTAGGCTGGCGATCTTACCAGGAATTTCCCTTGTGTGGATACTGTTCCCTAGGCTTGCGATCTTACCAGGGATTTCCCTTGTGTTGATACTGTTCCTTAGGCTGGCGATCTTACCAGGGATTTCCCTTGTGTGGATACTGTTCCCTAGGCTGACGATCTTACCAGGGAATTCACTTGTGTTGATACTGTTCTCTAGGCTGGCGATCTTACCAGGGATTTCCCTTGTGTGGATACTGTTCCCTAGGCTGACGATCTTACCAGGGATTTCCCTTGTGTGGGTACTGTTCCCTAGGCTGGCGATCTTACCAGGGATTTCCCTTGTGTTGATACTGTTCCCTAGGCTGGCGATCTTACCAGAGATTTCCCTTGTGTGGATACTGTTCCCTAGGCTGGCGATCTTACCAGGGATTTCCCTTGTGTGGATACTGTTCCCTAGGCTGGCGATCTTACCAGGGATTTCCCTTGTGTGGATACTGTTCCCTAGGCTGGCGATACTTCTCTTGTGTGAATACTGTTCCATAGGCTGGCGATCTTACCAGGGATTTCCCTTGTGTTGATACTGTTCCCTAGGGTGGCGATCTTACCAGGGATTTCCCTTGTGTTGATACTGTTTCCTAGGATGGCAATCTTACCAGGGATTTCCCTTGTGTGGATACTGTTCCCTAGGCTGGCGATCTTACCAGGGATTTCCCTTGTGTTGATACTGTTCCCTAGGATGGCAATCTTACCAGGGATTTCCCTTTTGTGGATACTGTTCCCTAGGCTTGCGATCTTACCAGGGATTTCCCTTGTGTTGATACTGTTCCTTAGGCTGGCGATCTTACCAGGGATTTCCCTTGTGTGGATACTGTTCCCTAGGCTGACGATCTTACCAGGGAATTCACTTGTGTTGATACTGTTCTCTAGGCTGGCGATCTTACCAGGGATTTCCCTTGTGTTGATACTGTTCCCTAGGCTGGCGATCTTACCAGAGATTTCTCTTGTGTGGGTACTGTTCCCTAGGCTGGCGATCTTACCAGGGATTTCCCTTGTGTGAATACTGTTCCCTAGGCTGGCGATACTTCCCTTGTGTGAATACTGTTCCCTAGGCTGGCGATCTTACCAGGGATTTCTCTTGTGTTGATACTGTTTCCTAGGCTGGCGATCTTACCAGGGATTTCCCTTGTGTTGATACTATTCCCTAGGCTGGCGATCTTACCAGGGATTTCTCTTGTGTTGATACTGTTTCCTAAGCTGGTGATCTTACCAGGGATATCCCTTGTGTGGATATATTTATTATCACTGTGCATTTCTGAGTCAGTTTGCTGAATCGGTCCTTACCTTGTCTGGTGAGCTTCTCTCCGATCGACAGATTGTTAAACTTCAACCAATTAAGAGACTCGAGGGAAGAGCTTCATTACTAAGCTTTATGCTTTCTGCTAGAATTTAAATACAATATTGTTTAAACCAAAACTATGAGGTTTGTTATTTCTTCTTCTGCCGTTTTCAACAATATTACAGTTATATCACGGCAGAGTTTAATGCCGTTTTCAACAATATTACAGTTATATCACGGCGGAGTTTATTGCCGTTTTCAACAATATTACAGTTATATCATGGCGGAGTCTAATGCCGTTTTCAACAATATTACAGTTATATCACGGTGGAGTTTAATGCCGTTTTCAACAATATTACAGTTATATCACGGCGGAGTTTATTGCCGTTTTCAACATTATTATAGTTATATCACGGCGGAGTTAAATGCCATTTTCAACAATATTACAGTTATATCACGGCAGAGTTTAAGGCCGTTTCAACAATATTACAGTTATATCACGGCGGAGTTTACTGCCGTTTTCAACACTATTACAGTTGTATCACGGCGGAGATTAATGCCGTTTTCAACAATATTACAGTCATACCACGGCGAAATTTAACGCCGTTCTCAACAATATTACAGTTATTTCACGGCGGAGTTTAATGTCGTTTTCAACAATAATACAGTTATATCGTGGTATAACTGTAACAGTGTTGAAAACGGCATTAAACTCCGCCGTGATAAAACTATACTGGTGCTCGTTTCGAATGGAAAATATGTTTACGTCTTTGAACGAATAAGTAAGAGTTATAACTGTTCATGAAACATTGTAAAATGTTAAAGTTCTGCGTATCCCATAAGTTTACATGTTAACTTACCGTTCCATAAGATAAACCATTAACCATAATACATATTAGCCGTTCGACGGGAAAACCAACATTGTTGACCTTGCGTAAAGTATAGACCCAGATCAGCCTAATCACACCACGCAGGCTAACCCAGACAGACTTTTTTCGCATCAAGTCAAGCATATTTATTTGCAAATATTCAACATTTCAAAGTGTTGGAGGTGGAGTATGTGTCTTCTTGGGAAGCTGCGTCTTCTTCTACTGCTTCTTTGCAGGCATGTTTATTTAGATAAATTCCGATGTTATCCGAAACTATCCGCCCTGTCCGTAATGTGTGTGTCTGACCCTATGATGTGGGTACTCAAAAGAATTTTCTCACTGAGACGATACTTTTGAGTACCCACAACATAGGGTTGATGACAGGGGCAATACATGTATTTATCGACGGTAGTGTATACACATATGTAAAGTGGGGAATGACCATATAATGCTTTTTGTTTGTTTAGTCTACTGTATTGTATGTTGACGGGAAAAGTAAGCTCGTGCGAAGCAGGTTGTGTGTACTGTACACGCGGTTGATGGTCATTCGAGGAGTAAACGTCCAACTGTTCAGACCGTTATCAAATTTCCAAGGTATGATTTCTGAGAGATTTCAATGCAAATTGCGAATTACGAGTTCAGACATATTTGTTTTGTGCAATTCGCTCACTGGAAAGCAATGATAGGAGTAGAGTTCTGATCCAAATGCAATGTCTATTAATCGATTTAGGGTTATTTAATATATAAATTCCGAACATGTATACACTACTTAGCCAATTCATTTTAATTACAAGTGTATTCAATTATACCGAAAGAAAAAAGAAACGCAGGGTAGGCTTTCGTGTTGAATTAAAGTAGTTTATCACATTTCTTTTAAAATAATCGTTACATGGTTTTCAAGCACTACCTTTAAAGAGCAGTGCTGCAAATTTTCATTAATTGTTGTCGATTAATTGCACTCATCACTGAAGAATACACGTCTTCACTGCCTCATGAGAAATGTCCGAGGAGCATGTGCATTCAACCATGCCATGCGACGCCTACGACGCTCACGAATTAGTGGCAGACCAATATACGGACGATGTGCTATCAGACCGACCTCTCGCAGTCGATTGCAAACAGTTCTTGCATGAACAGGGCGATTGTGAGTTTTCAGATAACTTCATATTTTCGTACCCTGCGTTTCTTTTTTCTTTCAGTATATATATATCGAGTTCTATTAATTGGGAATCACTAGGTATCCCTTATTGTCAGGATTTTTCGTCTGTGTGTGTGTGTGTGTTGTGTGTGTGTCCAAATAGTTATCAAGCGACGCTCTACAGCCCAAACCGGCGGGCCGATTCCGATGAAACTTGGTAAACATGTGCCATATGGGCTCAGAGTGTGCGCGTTTGAGTTTCGTTGCTAAGAAACCATCTGTTGCTATGCAGCTAGCAAATAAACGCTTTGAAAAAACCCAAACCATTTTTCTATCTTCTCCTACAGTTTTGAATGTGGGGAGCTGAAACTTCGGTTATATATACTTCAAGATATTTTTAAAAAATGTATCCGTTACGATTTTTGATGTACGCCTTTGTTTCCAAATGGTAGCCTTTCAAAGATAGCCGTGGCTATGCAGCTAGCAAACAAACGCGTTTTAAGAAGCCAAACCATTCGTCTATCTCCTCCTACAGTTTTAAATGTGGCGAGTTGAAACTTCGGTTATAGATACTTCGAAATATTTAAAAAAAAAAACATCTGTAACGATTTTTGATTAAGGCCTTTGTTTCCAAATGGTAGCCTTTCAAAGATAGGGTCTTTTTACATTCGTTTTTGATTTCAATCGCCCCTAGGGCTGCAGTGGTAGTCTAAGATAGCGACTTTTATTACATCATCCCATAGAGCTATTCAAGAGCTACAAAAAGTTATTGTACGTCATTGACCTCCGACCTTGGGTTTTCGAGCTACAGCCGGAAGTTTGCAAAATATGCAAAGGCGAAAACGGCTGGGTGTAGACGGATGCGTCTTGGCATGTTGATAAAACATCGTTTGGTTGACCAGAGAGTGTTTTTACAAGCTGCATACTTTTCACCTGTATTCACCAAGTCACCACAATAGTGACCCTATCACATTAGTTCTTCATATATATATGCAAAGGTGAATCCCACGTCGCCTACTGGCTTGTCAGTTACTTCTGTTAATCCGATTTGATTAAATAATGTTTTGATTACATCATAATGTGGTTTAAGAGAAACGAATTGAATAATGTCGGAGGGTGGAAGAGACGCCTAAAACTGATCAGAGCATGGATCTTTCCTCACCTTCCCCCTTTTCAATAAGAAACACGACAGGTTAGGTCTGGGTGGCCACGATTTATAAGTTCAAAATTAGTCAATGTGTACAGGACCTTTAAGTGATATCTGTCAATATTGTTTTGAGGATGGCGTAATGGGATAAACGTGTCCTTGCTATTGGGATTTATTACATATAATTAGTAAGTTGTTTTTTAGTATATATATATATATGCATTGTCTCTACGTTATAAAGACACACAGCATATCAAAAACATAAGATTATCAATTATTAAAGCACAGATAAATCAATTTTCATCTTCAGATGCTCAGGATAATTAATACTTACCGACTTTTACCTATCACCATTTTGTTACTACTGGTATAAAATGTATCAATCGATCTATTACGTTCGTACTGTTGAATTTTGTTTTATTTTTGTTTTTACACCATTTTCAGCGTGAGTTCAGTTATATCACAGCGACAGTTCAATTGTTCGTGACACTCCACCTTGACCTCCGCGACTGGGGATCGAACCCGGGACGCGCCCGGTTCTAAAACCCCGACACTTACCACTCGGCCACGGCGAATTCCATCGTTTTATCGAATTTTTTTTTTTTCATCTGCACCGTGGTGTAGTTATTAGAGAGATCATCTTTAGAGTGAAGCTCAGGGTTCAATCCCCGGCCAGGTTATACCAATGACTTGAAACAAATGTTAGTAATGGCTTCCCTCATCGGCGCTCAGGATTGCGGGTATAGCAGTACGTCTGATGCATACGTGTGAGGGAAATTAAACCGGTAGTACTGGTAAATTACAAAGGAAATGTCGTAGTTCAACGCAGTACGCAGTACCTATCCATACTTATCCGCGTAATGTATTTCTTTTGTTCCCCGTTTTTTTCACCATCTTTTTGCCGTACCAAAGCCTTACTTATCCGTACTTAACGTGTGTCCACCGCCCTCCCACACGGACCAATTCCATCCGCGCCGTACCCCAACGCAGGGACATATCCGTGAGTGTTCCTGTACCATTACATAATATGTTACAGCGTCACGGCATTCGATAGTTAGAAGTATGGTTTTATCGATCAGAGGTGTTTTCGTTCCGTAGCCTTACGAAATAAAATGTTATCTAGATGAGTTTCTGCAACCGTCATCATCAATTTTGAAACGGTATTACACTTTATTTGAAAAGTCTTAACTTACCCATTTCCCACTAGTCGCATTCTGAATCATCTCCAGCGGCCAACTTTAAAAAAAAAACATTGTGGGAAAAGAAGAAATTGCTCATAACGATCAGTTTTCCCTTTTGCCACAATGTTTTCCAAATCTATACACTTATCATACTTTTTTTGACGTCGTCTGCTGCAGGTTTATTGCATGTGAGAAAGGGTTTATTGCATGTGAGAAAGGGTTTATTTATAAAACAAAAAGGAATCCGCTGTGGTCGGGTGGTTAGCGTCGGGGATTTCGAAACCGGGTGTCCCGGGTTCGATCCCCAGTCGCGGCACTACGGTCATGGTGGAGTGCCCTTGGGCAAGGCACATTTTCTAGCCTAGTACTGGTGTGTTTACCCAGGGATCATGAATAAGTGATATAACTGAAATAATATTGAAAGCGGCGTAAAACCCCAATAAATAAATTATAAAACAAAAAATAGACCGTAAGAACGTTCATGCTGAATTGAAGTAAGAAAACATAAACAATATATTAGCAACATGTTTTACATAACTTGAAAAGGGAAAAGTATGAGTCCTAAACTGCAATGGGTTTTTAAAGCATACTTTAACTGTCATGCTTACTATCTATATCACATCAATGAAGAGTATATATTCATGATTAATTGTGAGCAATTGTTGTACACGATGCACAATAGTTTCAAACATTCTCTAATCCCTAATTATGATGGTCAACTGCTTCGCCTATGGCTGTACTCATCGGACAGGGTGAAAACAAACTTGTAGTCTGTTTCGTTTCACCAAATGTACCGGGAAGTCGTAAAACGTCAGTGAACGGTAAACGAGACTTAAACACCCTATTCCTGAAAAATAACATTGACGTCATTTTAGGATTGATTCTTATTTTTCGTGCGCTCATACGGCATGAACGCACGAAAAATAACAATCAATCCTTATATTAACATTTTCCCCTTTGGGTTACCTTATTTTTTTCGACTTAAAAGTGTTCGCGAACAAGTCTTTAATAACAATAAAGAAATGTAACCGACAACATACGTTTGTTTAAATGAATAGCTGATATTTGTAACGTCGTATATCATTGGTTAAATGACGTCGCGCTATATTGAAATAAACATTCTAACATGACGTTATTTTCCTTGCCTATAGAGAGCGAAGAAAATAACCGTTGATTATTCGTCAATAACCAATGGAAATGCACTACTTTTCACATTGGCTATTCCAGTTATCCCCCGCCGCGTATACGCCTGTTACTCAGCGTCACGTGATGTAAAGAAACATACATGTATAGTATACTACGTCGTCTCCAATGGCTGACTCGATAACTATACCGTACATGCCACATTTTGTGGCTATGTGTACAGACAGGCGGTTAAATGGGCAATGGAGAGTTATTAAACATGTCTCTGACGGAATTGTGAGAAAATGCGTATTAGAATCAATGGGCCCTACTAAGCAGGTGGCCACAAGATTTACCTTTGAAATAACAGAGCTGTCCGGCTGCACTTATGCAGAAATAAATGACTTTTTGAGGAGTGTTTCTGGGCTAAGTCAGGAGGATTTTACAGATCTGGATGAATCATTTTACATAGAATTTATTTATTTATTGGGGTTTTACGCCGCTTTTAACATTATTTCAGTTATATCACGGCGACAGTTCACTTATTCATGATCCCTGGGTAAACAAACCAGTATTAGCTAGGCTAGAATATTTAACATAGAAAACCTCCCTGCTATGCACATGTTTACTGGTGCTATATCCAACAGTAACGCCACTCTTAATGTTAACAATGCCAAATAATCACAAAATCAACAAAACATTGTTGTATGTCGCTATGTAATCATTGACGGAATTGACGTGTATTCAAATTCTATTTTTAGAACAGGTCAGCACAGACTTGTTGTTGTTGATATGTTTTTGTCAATGTCAATACATATTGTTAACTTGTGTAGTACAATGAAAACCAAATGATTAATTAAATAAAATTACATTGTCTTGTTGCTGAGTCTACCCCTCTTGGTCGTTTTTTTCTGCAGTTATGCGTATAATGCAGTGGGTAGTCACAATTGATGGAACAGCACACTGGTGGGTAAACTGGTTTGCTAAATAGTGCATTTATTTCCATTTGTTAAGGTGTCGGGTCATGTTACAATCGAAATGGAACTATCAAAAACCGTGGTTTATTGGCGAATAAATAATGGTTTGTCGTTCTGATGCGTTGTAATTAATCACTCAGGCCTACGGCCTTCGTGGTTAATTCCTGCGCATCAGAACTCCAAACCATTGTTTATTCGCCAATAAACCACGGTTTTTGATAGTTTATTTCTTAAATATTGTCATAATCCCTACAGAGGTCATGAAAGGTCAACCAGTTCATGCAAAATGAATGTCAAGTTGTATCTATACAAAGGACCACAGGTTCATGATGTGTTTTACCCCCATAGTGTATATACCATATGGTATATACACTATGGGGGTAAAACACATCATGAACCTGTGCAAAGGACTAGGCGAATGTAAAGATAGAAATAAAGACTTGAAACAGTCCATTTGAAATCAATTTACTTAAAATATCTTTAACGTACCGTTCGTGTTCATTATATTTGATTTATTGTACATCCTGACTATTTTTAAAGCACAAACTAAATGTGGATTCTCGAGTTGGTTACGTATGTTAGATTATTGCGTAATATTACAAATGTAACTGATACAAGAACGTATCATCTAGGTACTGTTTCCAGTCTATTATATTGCGCAGTATGATATCATTCCCCAGGAAAACAAAAACGGAACTATATACGTGGATATAGTTGATATAGCTTGACGACACGTGTTGGAACGTATAACGTGTAACTTCTATTGTACCTTTTCATTTCGAGTTTATCTTTCATTCCGGTAGCAGGCACGGTTAGTTCATATTTGGTTTTGTTGTATTTTTCCACTCCGCTGTAGCTAGCTCCTGTTTTTATGAGCTTTTGTGATCACTCACCGTCCGGCGTCCGTCGTCGTCGTCGTCGTCGTCGTCGGCGTCTGTTAACAATTTCCTACAAATGACTTCTCCTACTAAACCAATGAACATATTTCAAAATAACTTAACAGGAATGGTCCTTAGGTAGTCCTCTTTCAAAGTTGTTCAAAGAAATTAATTCCAAGTAGAACTTTGGTTGCTGCGGCATCAGAAAAGGGAAAAATTGCCAAATCTTAAAAAATCTTCTTGTCCAAAAGTACTGGCCCGATTTGAAAATTATTTTGCACAAATGTTCCTTGAGGTACCCTCTACCAAGATTGTTCAAATATTTCCAATCCGTTGAAAAACATGGCCGCCAGGGGGCGGAGTTTATTTTCCTTACATGTGCATTGTTAAAACTTTAAAAATCTTCTTGTCCAAAAGTACTGGCCCGATTTGAAAATTATTTTGCACAAATGTTCCTTGGGACACTCTTTACCAAGATTGTTCAAATATTTCCAATCCGTTGAAAAACATGGCCGCCAGGGGGCGGAGCCTGTTTTCCTTATATGTGCATTGTTAAAACTTTGTAAAATCTTCTTGTCCAAAAGTACTGGGCCGATTTGAAAATAATTTTGCACAAATGTTCCTTGGTGCACCCTTTACCAAGATTGTTCAAATATTTTTGATCCGTTGAAAAACATGGCCGCCAGGGGGGGGGGGGGGGGGGGGGGGGGGGCGGAGCTTGTTTTCCTTATATGTGCATTGTTAAAACTTTAAAAATCTTCTTGTCCAAAAGTACTGGCCCAATTTGAAAATTATTTTGCACAAATGTTCCTTAGGGCACCCTTTACCAAGATTGTTCAAATATTTCCGATCCGTTGAAAAGCATGGCCGCCAGGGGGCGGAGCTAGTTTTCCTTATATGTGCATTGTTAAAACTTTAACAATCTTCTTGTCCAAAAGAACTGGCCCGATTTAAAAATTATTTTGCACAAATGTTCCTTGGGGCACCCTTTACCAAGATTGTACAAATATTTCCAATCCGTTGAAAAACATGGCGGCCAGGGGGCGGAGCTTGTTTTCCTTATATGTGCATTGTTAAAACTTTAAAAATCTTCTTGTCCAAAAGTACTGGCCCGATTTAAAAACTATTTTGCACAAATGTTCCTTGGGGCACCCTTTACCAAGATTGTTTAAATATTTTTGATCCGTTGAAAAACATGGCCGCCAGGGGGCGGAGCTTGTTTTCCTTATATGTGCATTGTTAAAACTTTAAAAATCTTCTTGTCCAAAAGTATTGGCCTAAAAAGAGTAAAAACTTTGAAAACTATTGAAGTTCTATTAAATCAGGTGAGCGATATAGGGCCATCATGGCCCTCTTGTTTTGTTTTGTTTTAAATTTAGAGGCTTTTTGGTTCATAATCGTTTCACAATTCTTTATATCGAGAGTCGCCGAATTATCCATTGTATAATTTACCCGGCTTGCACTTCAATAATTTACTTTGTAATAATTTATCATAGTTATTTTCTTACTGGTTTTAATTTGTTTAAGTTGGACGATTCTTACGTAAGCTTATTTTCCTCAAATATTATTGAATTTGAGTTAAGTTTTTGTAGTTTAAATTACAATATATACATATGATTTAATATCGAGTTAGATGATTATGTATGTGTTATCATTGCTTATTGTTACCACTGTACATGTATTTAAACTCAAACTGATATATTTACTTGTCATTTAATTAGATACTGCATCCACTCTTATTATAACACCATTATTTACGGAAAATAACTTGACCTACACTTGCTATTTACGTTTCAAATAATTGTATCTTCTACGTTAAACAATTTGGAGAGTTTATTCGAAACAGTTCACTTTACTCTATAGGTAAACATAATGGGACTATTAACAGCAGCATTAGTTGCTGTAGGGGTCGGTGGTGGGACTTTCATAGCAGCGCCAGTTATTGGAGCAGCTGCAGTTGGCTTGTTAGGCTTCCAAGCCGGTGGTATTCTTGCCGGATCGACAGCCGCTTCCATGATGTCGGGCTCAGCCATTGCTTGCGGAGGGGGAGTTCCCATGGCAGGTAGGTTTGATTTCTCACAGGTTTACATAAGAGAATCTACAATATCCCATTAATTAGCTTAATTATTTAGTACTCGTGTTGACAAATACCTACCTCTGCATCCATGCAAAATTATCAAAATGCATATACTGCTTTAGAGATTTGTTGAAATCGTCAATGACTAATAATTTGGTTTTACAGTACATAGTCAGATCAGACTGTGCGGATGGTGCTAGGCGGATCTTGATCTACACTGGTCGCAAATTTTTAAGGTCGATTTTTCATCGGCCTACAGGTACACCAGCTCGTCTGATCAAGATCTACCCAAGTTAGCAGAAGCTTCTAACAAATGTGTGTAAATGATTATTTATATGAGCCGTCCCACGATTAAACCAACATTGTGGACTCTGCGTAAAGTATCGACCCGGATCAGCTAACCCGGACATACACTTTTCGCCTCATGTGGATTTTCTGTTTCAGAAATCATTACTCTATACCTCTACCCCACTGAGACAGAATGTGTCGGCCCGGATTAGCCTACGCAGGCTGATCTAGGTCGATACATTACGCAGAGGCCATAATGTTGGTTTTCTCGTAATTCAGCTCATACGTCAACATTGTATTCTTGATCAGACTGAAGTCACGGTCGGTTCCAATTTGTTTTTAAGTCATCTTATCCAGATTTGTTGTATGTGTGTACGAGTTAATTACCCTATACAACCTATGTTGTGGGTACTGTATTAATATTCTCATCGGGACAATTATCTGTAGTAGGTCTACCACAACTTAGGGTTTGAAGGTCAAATAATGACTTATCTAGATATCTGATTCATACATACATGTACTTCCATCATTTTGTGACTTTTAATACATTATGTCAAAAGAAAAAAATGCTCACTTTCATCTCTATTTGATTATTAAACTCATTTATGGAGAGTTCAGGTGTTTGCCAATTTGTTTTCAAAGTTGTCTGATGCAGATTTGTTGTATGTGGGAAAGAGTTAATTACCTTATAAAACTCTATATTGATGGTACTGTACAAATATTTTCAATGAGACCTAGATCTACCACAGCATGAGGTTTCGCCTAGATCTCTGATTCATACATACTTCTCTCATTTTGTGACCTTTACTACAAATGAGGACTTACCCTTTTCCGTATGTATACAACACATCTGCAACAGACGACTTTGAAATCATCTAGGCAAGCTCTTTAAATGAACTTATAACCGTTTAAATATAGTTACAAACAATCTGACAAATGGAGAAATTGCCCATCAGGAATGAGCATACTTACCACAATGTTTTCCAATGGTTTTATTGCAAGAAAGGATTCAAGTTTAAGTTATTCTTATGTTAGATTTAGGTCTATATAATAAATAGCAAGATCCCAAACAGCCAGACACGCCCATGTATGTTCTGTAACCTGTCCACAGCGATGAATATTCTATGGGAAGACGGTATAAGCAAGATACTGTGTGGAACATAACAGCTAACTCATTAACCCTTTCAAAATTAGAGAGACATTCTGATGCATCTACAGATGCAGATGACCTTTGAAAAACATTGTGACAAGAGAAGGAATGAGCAATTTCTCTTTTTGTAAAATGTGTTCAACTCTATTCAATGATTAAGCTATTAATTATAAAAATAATCCCTATATTTGCCAAGATTATTTCAAAGTCGTCTGCTGCAGATTGTTGTATATATATATGGCAAAGCTCTAGATATGGAGCATTTTTCATGTTTTAATATCCTTTTTTGACATTCAAACCCTAAGTTGTGGGTACTCAAAAGAACCGTCTCAGTGCGCCAATGCTTTTGAGTACCCACAACATAGGATTGTGTTGAGTAATAAGAGAAATATGGGGGGGGGGGGGGGGAAAAGACCTGTTCACTCCCTCTTATCTAGTCCTCTGGTATATGGTTTTCTAGACCTGTTAAGTTTGCAAATGACTATGTTGAATTATCTTTGCAGGTCTTGTTGCTACACTACAATCTATTGGAGTAGTCGGAATTGGTACAGGTGCAAGCGCTGCTGCAGGAGCCGTGACTTCTGGAACTGCAGCATTGATCGCAATCCTTGTATAGTGATCCTTTATTGGACTTTCACCCGGTGACTTTTGGATAGATTTTAAATCACATGAACTTTGTCAGACGTTTTCAGTAATCATTAATATAACAGTATCTAGGCCATGAACTTAGATAATAATTATATGCGTATTAAGATCATATTTATATCAAAGTAAGAAAAGGTTAATTGATATTTTGATTCATTTCCACATGTTGCGTTATCTGTCCTAAAATTGTCTATAAATGCATGCTTTTATTTTTCGACTTTTTGAGAAACTGATTGAATTGATGTAGGATCGCTTCCCTTTACCTGATACAATTGTATATCAATATACATCTATGTTTATCATATGTGCATGCCCTTATTTATTTACCCTATTAGTTACTGATTAAAGTGTTGTGATCAAGCTTGGCTGTTTAATCTTCATTTATTTTACATCACATAATTTTGTCAGGTGACACCCAAACTGACAATTAGGATATTGTAACAAGCACATATCAAACCGTGCTGTCTAGTAAGGACTTACTCTGTTTTCATTAAGGTCCTTTCCCAGTAAAGATCATCCGTGCTGTCTTATAAGGACCTACTCTTTTCGCATTATGGTCCTAACCAAGCAAATGTCAGCAATACTGTCTGATAAGGACATACTATGTTCGCATTATGGTCCTAACCAAGCAAAGGTCATCAATACTGTATGATAAGGACATGCTCTGTTCGCATTATGGTCCTAACCAAGCAAAGGTCAGCAATACTGTATGATAAGGACATACTCTGTTCGCATTAGGGTCATAACCAAGCAAAGTCGGCAATACTGTCTAATAAGGACATACTATGTACGCATTAGGGTCCTAACCAAGCAAAGGTCAGCAATACTGTATGCTAAGAACATACTCTGTTTGCATTAGGGTCCTAACAAAGCAAAGATCAGCAATACTGTATGATAAGGACATACTCTATTCGCATTAGGGTCATAACCAAGCAAAAGTCAGCAATACTGTATGATAAGGACATACTCTTTTCGCATTATGGTACTAACCAAGCAAAGGTCAGCAATACTGTATGATAAGGACATACTCTGTTCTCATTATGGTCCTAACCAAGCAAATTAAAGGTCAGCAGTACTATATGATAACGACATACTATGTTCGCATTATGGTCCTTACCAAGCAAGTGTTGAGAAATACCTGTCTGACCTTCAGGATTCAAATGGACACTGTTTTACAGTGGTTCCTTCTGTGACTAACTAGCGACGAGTGCAGAGCCAGATATGACTACCCGGATGCACTGGCTGATCTGGTCCTTATGGGTCACCAATGGTTTTACGGTTGGTTTTCGCAGAGCGCCGCCCAAATGGTATCATAGGACATGTATTGACCTGATCCCAAACCGTTTGTCAATCTTTATACAGAGTCGTATATACAGTTTAACCTATGTTTAAAGACCACCCATGGTAAAATAACAACATCTTTGTTCACAGGTGGTCTTTGTGCAGAAAATGATTAATTGGGAAATTAAAAGTGTGGTTGCTATAGACAGGGAATTGCTAAACAAAGTTGGTCTTTAGTACAGGTGTGACTGTATATGTTTTTTCGTCACATTTTTTATTTGTGAAAATACACATGGCAGGAAACACGTACGCCTTAATATATAACATTATGTACATGTATAATATTATTTTCCATATATTTTCCACATACAACAAATCTATAGCAAACGACTTTTAAAACATCTCGGCAAAAGTGCTGAAAATCTCAATCAATTTATGTATAATTATTGAATAGAATTGAAAACATTGTGGCAAGAGGAAAAATTGCACATTTTGAGCAATTTCTCCATCTACAATTTTCAAAAGCCACCAGAAAGCGTCTGTATTTGGGAAAGGTTTAAATAAGAAACAACCTAAAATGATTTACATGCATTACATTAACTAGATTTTTCGTGACATATAAATACTCATAAGTTGTAATTCTTGGCTATGGCAGACAACTTCTTGAATAATTGTAGGGAAGGATATCTCTCATATTAGAAAAAATTCTTCTTTCCTCAAAAAGTCTTTTTATGTAAAGAGACTATATAAAGAGACATTCAAACAACATTCTAACATTGTTGGGAACGCAGAATATGCTCATTATTAAATAGTCTCGGACATGTAAATGAATAACATATATTGGAGAATTATTTCTTTCTTTCTTTCCAAAAATATTTGTGTGCCCCAAAAATAGATGTACAAGCAAAAATGTGTGCCCTGTCCTATATGCAGATGACTTATACTGACAAGACATTTCCCCTCTTTGTCATTGTGTTTTCTATTGTATACAGTAATGCCATGACTATTGATGGATGTTGTACAGGTTTTTGCTGAGTTGTTTTCAAAGAAGTTTGCTGTAGTCTGAATTATGTGAGAAAATGCTAAAATCATAACGAACATTTTCTCCTTTGTTCACAATGTTATCAACAGCCGTCTGCTGCAGAGGCGTAAGAAAGCGTCTACATGTGGGAAAGGCTTAAGAACACTTGTTCAGAACTACATGAATTTTATAGAAAGCTGTTTAGAATTGCGCCACATCAATTCCAAGAGTATACCTTAGATACGAGTTTTATTCAACAGGCGATATATGTGCCATATATCAGATTTATATATTAAATCAAATACTATAATACAGAGTTCACAAACAAACCTAGATTACGCCGCAAAGACGACTCTTGGAGACCGGGCGGTCTTGCCTTTATATGACAAGCCCCGGTAGCTCAGTCGGTTACAATGCGGGCTTTCAATCCAGTGGTTGTGAGTTCGAACCCAAGCTCGCCCAACATTATTTATGACGTTTGACAAAAGTCACTGTGATTCATTCATCAATGGGCTTAAAGTCGCAGGTGTTACCATAGTACCGCCCCTCTATCAACAGGCGAATCAAAATCGTCGGTACAAAACGGACACAAAGTTGGATGAACACGCATGCTACAATTATAGTTAGTGTGCACTTTTCACCTGTACATCTGCTGATCATAAACTATTAGCACATTTAGTTTGAAATTAATACATTTGAAAATAAGCGAGAAATTTGCTGAACAAGAAAACATGAAACAAAGAGATAACTCTAAAAGTAGGCATATTGGAATGATTACAATCTTCTGACAATTCAAAAAAAGGCACGTTATTGTTCTTGTGCACTACACTTGATTGAGCTTGAAGGCACACAGTCCATATGTATATGAGCCGTTACCCGAAAAAACCAACACTGTGGACTCTGCGTAAAGTATCGACATATATATGTTCTCTATTATATGAGTTAGACAATGTCAATATAGTTTCTTTGAACACGTATGAACATAGACATGCACACCATACAAACAAAGACGTTCGTGACATTCTATACTTTATTCGTCTAGCATACAAACATACGAAAACATGAGATTTTAATGAAAGCTTGAATGTTCCCTAAATGCTGCTCTTTAAATCTAAATTCATGATCGCCGTAAATTTAACAAGGCGTGTTTCACAAAGAAATAATTACAGATGCATTCTACTGACTAGTATTTGTCTTTTTCTGATGACAAACATATGACTGCGCACCGAATTAACTTAAGCATACCAAATTTTATACCGCCAGTTTTTATAACTAAAAGTGACTAGAACCATGTCGTTTTTAAAGCGAACTTTCTGTCCAGTCTAGATTACTTGACCCTATCACTTTGTTACGGCACTTTTTTAATATAAAGTACGCAGAGAACCAGGCTGACCTTCTGTCCAGTGTCGACAGACAGATACAGTGTAGTTTTCGTAGCAGGTGCACTTTTCGATGCCATTTACTTCTGTTTGTAACGCAAAGTGCAGATATAGAGGTTGGACTGGTATGTGTTTAGATTTCCCATTCATATTGATTCTGATTTTCAAATGAAATGCCAGGATAATAAAACAGCTATCTGCATTAGGTATACCTAATACATGTACCTTAGTCAGTGATAACTTAAAAAGCCATTGTTATAAGTATATACTAATTTAAAACAAATAAAGACCATTGGAGTGCAAACCATTATGGTTTGCCTCTGAATTCCTTGAACCTCCAAATTTTATTTCACATGTAAACCCCGTGTGGACTAGGTTCTTCTCAGTTCCCAGATGAATTTGGCCAATACTTCAGGCGCGACGTAATTTTATCCTCTGCTGACGTAAGTTATAGGAATGGGGTATATAGGAGTCACTGTGTCGGTCGGTCGGTCGGTCGGTCGGTCGGAAGCCATATTTTGTCCGGCCTATTTCTTATAAACCACTGAGTGGAAATCAATAACATTTTACGAAGCTTCTATACTAAGAGGAGATGTGCATACCCTAAAGGTCTTACAATTGCATTTTATTGTACAGAGTTATGGCCCTTTTACTTATTAAGTTGTTGTGTCTGTCGGTCTGTCTGTCAGTCCCACCTAACCTTGTCCTGCCCGCATCTTAACCATGCATCACAGGATTTGAAAGAAACTTGGCACAAACGTTCACCATGATGAGGCGGCGTGTCGCGCACAAGACTCAAGCCTATACCTCAAATGTCAAGGTCACACTTAGAGGTCAAAGGTCAAAATGAGTACTATTTGATAGAACTGAACCTTGTCCGGCCTGCATTTGAACCATGCATCATAGGATTTGAAAGAAACTTGGCACAAACGTTCACCATGATGAGGCGGCGTGTCGCACACAAGACCCAGGCATGTACCTCAAATGTCAAGGTCACACTTACATGTCAAAAGTTGAAATGAGTACTATTTGAAAGGACTGTACCTTGTCCGGCCCACATTTCAACCATGCATCTTAGGATTTCAAAGAAACTTGGCACAAACTTTCACCATGATGAGGCGTCATGTCGCGCTTAAGACCCAAGACTCTACCTCAAAGGTTAAGTACACACTTAGAGGTCAAAGGTCAAAATGAGTACTATTTGATAGAACTGTACCTTGTCCGGCCTGCATTTGAACCATGCATCTCAGGATTTGAAAGAAACTTGGCACAAACGTTCACCATGATGAGGCGGTGTGTCGCACACAAGACCTAGGCCTGTACCTCAAATGTCAAGGTCACACTTACATGTCAAAAGTTGAAATGAGTACTATTTGAAAGGACTGTACCTTGTCCGGCCCACATTTCAACCATGCATCTTAGGATTTCAAAGAAACTTGGCACAAACTTTCACCATGATGAGGCGTCATGTCGCGCTTAAGACCCAAGACTCTACCTCAAAGGTCAAGTACACACTTAGAGGTCAAAGGTCAAAATGAGTACTATTTGATAGAACTGTACCTTGTCCGGCCTGCATTTGAACCATGCATCACAGGATTTGAAAGAAACTTGGCACAAACGTTCACCATGATGAGGCGGCGTGTCGCACACAAGACCTAGGCCTGTACTTCAAATGTCAAGGTCACACTTACATGTCAAAAGTTGAAATGAGTACTATTTGAAAGGAATGTACCTTGTCCGGCCCACATTTCAACCATGCATCTTAGGATTTCAAAGAAACTTGGCACAAATGTTCACCATGATGAAGCGGCGTGTCGCGCACAAAACCCAGGCCTGTACCTCAAAGGTCAAGGTCACACTTAGAAATCCAACGTCAAAATGAGTACTGTTTGATAGGACTACCTTGTCCGGCCCGCATCTCAACCATGCATCTTAGGATTCTCAAGTTACTGGACACACATGTTCACCACGAATGCTGCGACTTTACTCCAGAAATGTGATATAAATCTTGAAGAATTTAAACACACAGCCAGAAGGGGTGTTTTCGAGAAGGCCATGTGGAAACAGGCAAATCACTGTATGATTCGGGCTTCAACATCATGGGCATTTGTTGGTGCGTATTTTTGTTTTTTGAAATATGTTCACATCAAAAGACCGCCTCGAGTTTGGGAAGTAGTGGGTTTAATGGTAGTAATGACAGCCCTCCTTAGCGTTCAGGGTTATGAGGTCAGCATTAAGACTGACTGGCTGGTGTAAGGATAAATGGAACAGTAGTATTCGAAACTTACCCAAGAAATGCTGTGGTATAACTCGAAAATTGTTGAAAGCGGCGTAAAACACCAAACAATCAATCTCATCAAAAGAGTTTATTTGGATATGTCTTTGGGAATTTTAGGCTCAGATATCCTTTTTCATTGATACATCTTTTGATGACACAGAAGCACTTTTGAAAAATATCAAGGGAATAATTTTGAGACTATTACCAGTATATTGTAGAAAACATTGTGGCAAATGGAGAAGTTTTATCAAAATGGTTCTTTCCCATTTTCCTACATTGTTCAACCCTCTCCCTCATATATATGCTTTCTGACGCCTCTGCAGCAGACAGCTTTTTGAAAACATAGTGACAAAAGAAGAAATTGCTCAAAACAAGCAATTTCTCCTTTTGACACAATGTTTTCCACTTTAAGTCATAGGTTATCCATTTAATTATAGAGATTTTCCAATTTTTTCAAAGTCGTCTGCTGCAGAATTATAATTAAATAGATAACCTATGACTTAAAGTGGAAAACATTGTGTCAAAAGGAGAAATTGCTTGTTTTGAGCAATTTCTTCTTTTGTCACTATGTTTTCAAAAAGCTGTCGAGATTTTCCAATTTTTTCAAAGTCGTCTGCTGCAGAATTGTTGTATAAGGGAAAGGGTTAATGAAATGTGAGTTATAAATGTAATATTTTCCTTATCATTTCAGGGTATTTGATGAATACCTATACCACTAGAGCAGAGGGGTTCACAGACCTGATTGACCCTTTCCTAGCAACCGTATCTAAGGGAGAAATTCCACCATACTTAGAGGAGAAAATACATATTCTCTTTACAGGTATATACCTTATTGCCATTTCCCCCCCCCCCCCCCATTTTAAAACCCTTATGAACACTCTAGAAGCCGCATTTTTAGCTCACCTGAGCACAAAGTACTCAAAGTGAGCGTCCTTTGTTTGGCGTCTGTTGTGCGTAGTACATTAACATCTTATCCTCTGTAACCAGTGGCTCAATTGGGATGAAACTTCACAGAAAGCATCCTCTCGATATCTTCACCATAATTACCTCATTTTTTCTTTACCCATGAAGATTTCATGGCAATAAAAGAAAAAAAAAATCTCCTCCCAAACTGGTTGGCCTATTTTCAAATAATTTATTTATTTATTGGTGACCCTCTATCAGATTCCTTCAAGCCATGTTGATTGGTTGAAAAACATGGTCACCAGTGGGCGGGCTGTTTTGCTGTATATGGCTATAGTGCATACTTACTGGAGGCCATATTTTCATCCAATCATTATCTTTAACATCAGACCATTCATCTCCATACCATCCTAGTCAGGTTTAAAACTTATTGGGGCAAAAACCAGGTCACTCGGTCAAATTCTAGAAAAGAATTGTTAACACAGAGGCACAGTTTTCATCCAATCTTCATGAAAAATCACAAGCACATTCATCTCCATCAATTCCCTGTAAGGTTTGAAACTGAGTCATGTTGGGTTCAAAAGTATGTCACTAGGTCAAATTTAGAAAACCTTGTTAACTCATATGAGGTCACATGTTTAATCCAATCTTTATGAAAAATCATCAGAACATTCATCTCAATCAAATCCCAGTCAGATTTGAAACTGGGTCATTCCTTCATGCCATGTTGATTGGTCAAAAAACATGCAACTAGGGGGCAATCTTCTTCTACAATTTTTTTAAGGCAGATCTGGCAGGTGTGGGTGGGGGGGGGGGGGGGGGGGGGGTATTTTTTGCCTATATTATGTCTACTGTGATTTAATTTTTGCCTAATGATAGTTGGGCGATACTAGCAATCTTGGGCTCCTTGTTTAAACACACTGTAGAAAAAGTAGAATGTTTTGAAAAATTACCTTTTCATCTTGTATTTTATTCATTTTTGTTTGAACAAAACAACCATATGTAGACCTGATAAATGGATTGATCTACACAATTGTCAATTATATATTCTTATAGAAATATGTTTTTGACTTTTAACCCTTTCCGACAGAGGCATTCTGACACCTCTGCTGCTCTGCAACAGATGACTTTTGAAAATATTGCTGCTAAAGGAGAAATTGCTCATGATGACCAATTTCTCCTTTTACCACAATGTTTTCAACTCTATTTAATAATTACACTTTCATTTGCAGATATTCATCTTTTGTTTAATTCTTCCTGTGGAAGCAAATCTATAAACATCAAACTTCTTAACAAATAAGTTCCAAACTTATAATAATATATATATGTTTGGATTGTTTCAATCACAGCGGTAAATTCCAATCTACTCTAAAGGTGTTCTAATTTTGTTTCAATCAATCAGATTGTCAATTTCATGAAGTTTTTAACTGTTCATGCACATAGCTGTAAACTCCCTTCATATATTCAATATTGAGACACAGAAGCATTTAAAGGTGCTAAATACCAGATGGAGATCAAAATCTTCAAATGTTGAATGTTCTGAAAATATTGCTAATAGTGACAACAAAGTAAGTAATAAGTACTTCAAAACTATTTTGGGCAGTAAAATTTACTAAATGTTTAAATTGAAATTATTACTCCTAATTTTATCCCAGAATTAATATTCCAATTTTTCAAGACAACTTTTGAACAGTTTTAAAACTTTGACTATAGTATCCATTTTTTGGAGTTCAGCACCTTTAACCCTTTCCCTCAAATGATAATTCTGCAGCAGACGACTTTGAACATATTTTGTCAAAAAATAGAAAATCTCTATAATTGAATGGATAACCTATGACTTAAAGTGGAAAACATTGTGGCGAAAGGAGAAATTGCTCGTTTTGAGCAATTTCTTCTTTTGTCACTATGTTTTCAAAAAGCTCTCTGCTGCAGAGGCATCAGAAAGCGTCTATATGAGGGAAAGGGTTAAATTTAAATACAGGTTTAACTTATGGACTATTTGAATGTACATCATCTTAGTCGTTTATATAATATGTGTTAGTTTGGCACCTACATATTAAAATGAATTTGCAGGTCAATATAAAGAAATTCAGTGTTGGAGAAAGGCAATCAGATGTGTCCAGTGGGTAAATTAGCAGAAAAAGTTATAGACATTATCGGACAACAGGTAAGTTATGTCAATATTAACCCTTTCCCTTATACAACAAATCTGCAGCAGACGACTTTAAACATATTTTGTCAAAAATAGAAAATCTCTATAATTGAATGAATCGTTTTGAGCAATTTCTTCTTTTGTCACTTTGTTTTCAAAAAGCCGTCTGCTGCAGATGCGTCAGAAAGCATCAGAAAGTCAATATTAACCCTTTCCCACATACAACAAACCTGCAGCAGACGACTCGATAAATATGGTAATATATGTATGGTAATGTAATGGACAAATTACCCTTGGCTTGCGAAGATGTATATTTCTCTGTGTAAAGTAACCTTGATATGTTCTCATTACTCAAAAGTTGAAATTACACAGACTATCCCTTTTCCACTTGTAGTAACATCTTGACGCATCTGAGGCTGACGACTTTTGAAAACATGGTGACAAAAATGAAAATATATTTATTGAATACATTGTGACTTAAGACGAAATTGCTTAATATAAGTAATTTCTTATTTTGGCACAATGTTTTCAAGAGTTGAAATTACACAGACTATCCCTTTTCAACTTGTACACACATTTTGATTCATCTAAAGCAGCTAACTTTTGAAAACATGGTGACAAAAGGGGGAAATTGCTCATAATAATATATATATTCTATAATAATACTTTCATTTTTAGATATTTTCCAAATATTTGCTTTGATGCTTTCTAAGTCGTCTGTTGCAGAAGATTTGTATGTGGTAATGGGCTATGGTGGAAAATGAAGTAATTGCTAAAATATATATGAACTTAAAAAAATTATTGTGAGAAAAGAAGAAAACAGCCCATCATGGACAGTTTCTGCTTTTCCCAATTTGTTTTCCCAAAACTTCCTCAAAATAAGCAATATTGTCTTTTTTTCACCCAATGTTCATTGTATACAAATTACACTCCTCATTTTTCGGATGTATTTTCCCGCTTAGATCTGATTAATAAATGAGACAACTTGATGGAGACAAAATTAGAGTAGCACAGAGGGCAGGGCGTCCACTAAATCAATGATACAACAAACAATGACATATATCTGCAGCAGAAATCTTAGAGAAATTTGAAAAAATACTCATAATAAGCTGTTTAATGAAAATGAACTTTTCTATTGTGTTTGCATTACCCATTTCCCTATTTCTGAAACATCTGCCAAAGATGAATTTGTAAATCATTTTGGCAAAAGAAAAAAATTGTGCCAAACAATTGTACTAATGAGCAATTTTGTGTTTACCAAAAATATTTTGTATTCTATTCCAAGATAATACTTTCAATTTTATTGTTTTAATCCTTTCCCTCATACGTCAATTCTGCAGCAGACGACTTTGAACATATTTTGTCAAAAAATGGAAAATCTCTATAATTGCATGGATAACCTCTGACTAAAAGTGGAAAACATTGTGGCAAAAGGAGAAATTGCTCATTTTGAGCAATTTCTTCTTTTGTCACTATGTTTTCAAAAAGCCATCTGCTGCAGAGGCGTCAACAAGCGTCTATATGAGGGAAAGGGTTTAGAGTAATGTACTGCATAGTATGCTGGAAAGGGTTACATCGATTGATTGGGGTTTAAAATCGTTTTCAACAATGTTTCGGTCATAATCACGGCGGCCAGTCCACCTACTCATCTGTTTCATGGCTTTCTCACAACCGTACTCCACACAACATACTTTCCAAGCAACTGGCTGCTTTTCCACAAAGACTGTTAAACAGCCCATTGGTGGAAAACGAATGACACTTATCACAGTGACTTTTGTCAAATGTCGGAAAAAATGTTGACCGAGCTGGGGTTCAAACTCACAACCCCTGGATTGACAGCATGCGTCGCTACCAAATGAGCTACCAGGGCTAACATGCAAATATAAATAATCAGTTCACACAAACTAAAGCGGTAATAACTTGCAGGCATGGGGAAAATTTATAAGTGACTGTGAACTACTATCAATTGTATGAAGAATGTTTACATTAACTTTCAGGCATGGGACGGACTTAACCAAGAATTGCGATCAACTGTACAAGTACACGTCTATCGGGTGTCGGATATACCAAATCGCCACGGACATTGTAATTCCAATCCGTACATACCAAATTCTCTACGAGAGAAACTAGGATTGCCATTAATAACAGGGGCGTAGCTCCCTTTAGGCACTGTAGGCACGTGCCTACACATTATTTTAAAAAATGCCCCAAAATGCAGCTGCGGCGATACACATCTATGTAATGTATCGACCAGTTCAGCCTGCGATGTACGCGCAGACTGATCCGGCCTACACATTCCGTCTAAGGGGGTAGATAGAGTAGTGATTCCTGAAATAGAATATCCACAGGAGGCGAAGAGTGTATATCCGGGTACGCCTGTGTGGCATGCTTAGGCTGATCCGGGTCGATACTTTACGCAGAGTCCACACTGTTGATTTTCTCACAACACGGCCTACACATTGATTATTGCCAAGCTACGCCCCTGAATAACAGAGAACATGAGGAACCCCATGAATAGAAGGAACAGATGACAAGTGTCTAAATGTATAACTGGGCAATACTGACCTGATAATGACCTTATTTTTACATGTCTAAATGTATAACTGGGCAATACTGACATGATAATGAACTTATTATTACATGTCTAAATGTATAACTGGGCAATACTGACCTGATAATTACCTTATTTTTACATGTCTAAATGTATAACTGGGCAATAATGACCTGATAATGACCTTATTATTATATGTCTGAATGTATTACTGTACACTATTGACCTTCATGCAAAGGGGTATAATATTTACATATCTGAATGTATTACTGTACAATATTGACCTTTATACAAAGGGGTATAATATTTACATGTCTGAATGTATTACTGTACAATATTGACCTTCATGCAAAAGGGTATAATATTTACATGTCTGAATGTATTACTGTACAATAGTGACCTTATTCTAACCTATGGCAAAGGTTTATATTATTTACATGTCTGAATGTATTACTGGACAATATTGACCTTCATGCAAAGGGGTATAATATTTACATATTTTGTTATTTATTTTATGGAAATGCAAATGGTAATAAACAACTTATTCCCACATTCAACAAATCTGCAGGTTTATATTATTTACATGTCTGAATGTATAACTGTGCAATATTAACCTGATACTAACCTTCATGCAAAGGTTTATATTATTGGCATGTATTAATGTATAACTGGACACTATTGACCTGCTCCAATCTTCCTGCAAAGGTGTATGATATTTACATATTTTGTTATTTGTTTTATTGAAATACAAATGGTAATAAACAACTCATTCCCACATGCAACAAATCTGCAGCAGATGACTTTGAAAACATCTAAGCAAAGATATGGAAAGGCTTTTGTAAATCAAAGAATAACCTTTGAATATAGTTGAAAACATTTTGCAAATGGAGAAATTGCTCATCATGAGCCATTTCTCCATTTGCCACAATGTTTTCAATTTTTTCTCTGTTGCAGAGGCCTTTGTATGTGGGAAAGGGTCAGTTTGACCGAATATAGTAGTTTCTGTCTTTGATAAATTCTTACAAATCATATATTTGTCTAGAAAAAGCGTTTTTCCTAACTTGTTTTAATAAATGTTCAGCCATTGATTTCGGGAAATAGCCACTAGAATTATGAAATTCATTTTGTAAACTGATTTATCTGTAACTTAATGTTGGTTTATTAACAAAGGCAGTTACTAAATAACTGACTCAAGGTTACGAAAAATACATAACATACCGGTTACGAAACAACTGCATGGCTCCCATTTTGACAAGTAATACACAATTTGAGCTTGAAATTCAGTGTTGAAATGAGTATTGGATAGACCTTCAGCAGATGACTGTTAACCCTTTCCCTCATACGACAATTCTGCAGAAGACGACTTTGAACGTATCTTGTCAAAACATAGAAAATCTCCATAATTGAATGGATAACCTATGACAAAAAGTGGAAAACATTGTGGAAAAAGGAGAAAATTGCACGTTTTGTGCAATTTCTTCTTTTGTCACTATGTTTTCAAAAAGCCACCTGCTGCAGAGGCATCAGAAAGCGTCTATATGAGGGAAAGGGTTAATGTTTTTTTCAGAAGCCAAGCTTGTGACAGAATGTATATTTATACATTAAGGACACTCAACATTAATTTTGGATGATATTTTGTATCTTATTTTTTAACGAGGAGACCATGATTATCCTTTATCCCTCACTTGAAATTTTAATAAAACTTCAACTGTTTTCAAAGATTTTACTATTTACATATAAGGAAAACTAGACCAGCCCTCAGGTGGCCATGTTTTTAAATGGATCAGAATAATTGAAAATCTTTGTAGTAAGAATATTTGTGCCGAATTATTTACAAATCAGGCCAGTACTTTTGTACAAGATTTTTTAAAAAATTATTTTATAATATACAGTCATAAAGAAAGTCTGCCCAACCACTGGTGGCCATGTTTTTCAGAATAACTTGAAAACCAACATAGAGAGTTACCTTAGGAATGTTTGTGCCAAATTATTTTCAAATCGGGCCCATCCTTTTGGACAATAAGGTTTTTTTAATTTCTTTCTTTCCGATGCATTCCATGTCAAATAGAGGTTTTAATTCTTTGCACAATTTTGAAAGAGAACCACCTAATGAACATCACTGTGAAATTATATTTTGAAATTGGTCTAAGGTACATCAAAATAATTTGAAATTTGTCAACCATTGGTTTAGAAGAAGAAACTGTAGGAAAATGTTATCAGACAGCAAAGACGACCAGGGTTGGTGAGGGCTGTCAATCCAGGGGGTTGTGAATTCGAACCCCAGCTTGGTCAACATTCTTTCCGACGTTTGAGAAAATTCATTGTGACAAGCATCATTTGTCTTCCACCAATGGGCTCACAGTCGATGTGGAAAAGCAGCCAGTTTCTTGAAAAGTATTTTGTGTGTAGTACTGGTGTGAGAAAGCCAGGAGACACATGAGTAGGTGACATGACTGATATTTTTTGTTAAACAGCATAAAACCCCAATCAATCAGTGCACTGAGGTGAGCCAAAGACCTAATAACACATGTGTTATTAGGTCTTTGGGTGAGCTAACAATTATAATCTATAAAAGTTACACATATTTTCAAAACTTCATTTTTATATATGAATATAATATATAATATATAATATATGTTATGGTATACATTAATTTTTATACTATTTATTTTAAATAAAAATTTGTTGAGATTATCCATTAAATGAAAAAAATAAACTTCAGTTTGACTTTATATCCCATATTGATAATGTAGATTGCCAAAACATCCAGTTTGGGATGTACATTACATGAAGTAGCAAGTTTAGACCCTTCTTTATTGAAAGCATCTGGAGAAAAGCTGGCTCATATATTGTATTTGTATACTGTATTTATTTGAAGGCATTCAAGGAATAGAAGGCTCTATATATGTAACTAGTTGGGGATGTCTATGTATTCCAGCTTGTTTTCAAGTGGGGAAAAACGGCAGACTCTTTACCTTTGTGAATGCTGGTGTAACGTGCACCTGGTCCTTAACCCTTTCCCTCATACGTCAATTTTGCAGCAGACGACTTTGAACATATTTTGTCAAAAAATAGAAAATCTTTATAAATGAATGGATAACCTATGACTTAAAGTGGAAAACATTGTGGCAAAAGGAGAAATTGTCACTATGTTTTCAAAAAGCCGTCTGCTGCAGAGGCGTCAGAAAGCGTCTATATGAGGGGAAAAGCCAACCACTCTACCAACGTCGCTATAAAAGCCCCAAAATCCCACCGCTGCCATCATTTGTAACATGCACCGGGTCCTTCACGGAGGTAAGCCCTCAGCCACCCATACAGGCACTAAACGTTTATCTCCATGAAAAAGCCAACAACGCTATTAAAGCCGGCTTCCACAGCAAGGCTGTAGACGTGTTATTTATACCTATACCCCATTCCCGTAACACTGATTTTATCTGATTGTAAAGAAAGCCAGGAAGAAGTACAGTAGTCCGAACGTAAAGGATTCAATGTCAAATATTTGTCAGAACACTAAAGCAGACAACTTTGAAAACACTTAGTAAAAAATATGTAATGTCCCTATAAATGAATAAACAATTATTGAGTAAAGTCGGAAACATTGTGACAAAACGAGAATTTGCTCATTATGAGCAATTTTACTTTTTACCACAATGTTTTCAAAAGGCTTCCTCTGAGGATTTGATTGTTTGATGTTTAACGCCTTTCTCAACAAATTTTCAGTTATATCATGGCGTTTCCTGGTTACTGGTTACCAGTACAACTTCCTCAAAATGGGATATTGTCTTTTTTTCACCCAATGTTCTTTGTATACACATTTCGGATTTATTTCCCCGCTTTGATCTGATGAATAAAGGAGACAACTCGATGGATACAAAATTAGAGTAGCACACTAAATCCATGATACAGACAAACACTAACATTATATGCAGCAGAAAACTTAGTGAAATAACATTTTGAGAAAATTTGAAAAAATACTCATAATAAGCTGTTTAATGAAGATGAACTTTTCTATGTGTTTGCATTACCCATTTCCCTATTTCTGAAACATCTGCCACAGAGGAATTTGTAAATCATTTTGGCAAAAGAAAAAGTTGTGCCTTACAATTGTACTAATGAGCAATTTTGTGTTTACCAACAATATTTTGTATTATATTCTAATGTAATGTTGCATTTAAAAAAAACGCCTCTGTGGTGTAGTGGTAGAGCGTCCGCCTTGGTAGTGTAGTGGTAGATCGTCCGCCTCGGTAGTGTAGTGTTAGAGCACCCAACCTGGTAGTGAAGTGGTAGAAGGTCCCGCCTCGGTAGTGTAGTGGTAGAACGTCCCGCCTTGGTAGTGTAGTGGTAGAGCGTCCGTCTCGGTAGTGTAGTGGTAGAGTGCCCGCCACTGTAGTGTAGTGGTAGAGCGTCCGTCTCGGTAGTGTAGTGGTAGAGCGCCCGTCCCGGTAGTGAAGTGGTAGAATGTCCCACCTTGTTTGTGTAGTGGTAGAACGTCCCGCCTTGGTAGTGTAGTGGTAGAGCATCCCGTCTCGGTAGTGTAGTGGTAGAGCGCCCGTCCCGGTAGTGAAGTGGTAGAACGTCCCACCTTGGTAGTTTAGTGGTAGAGCGTCCCGCCTCGGTGGTGTTGTGGTAGAGCGCCCGCCTCTGTAGTGTAGTGGTAGAGCGCCCGTCACTGTAGTGTAGTGGTAGAGTGCCCGCCACTGTAGTGTAGTGGTAGAGCGCCCGCCACTGTAGTGTAGTGGTAGAGGGTCCGCCTCAGTAGTGTAGTGGTAGAACGTCCCGCCTCAGTAGTGTAGTGGTAGAGCGTCCGCCTCAGTAGTGTAGTGGTAGAGCGTCCGCCTCAGTAATGTAGTGGTAGAGCGTCCACATCGGTAGTGTAGTTGTAGAGCGTCCGCCTCAGTAGTGTAGTGGTAGAACGTCCCGCCTCAGTAGTGTAGTGGTAGAGCGTCCGCCTCAGTAGTGTAGTGGTAGAGCGTCCGTCTCAGTAGTGTAGTGGTAGAACGTCCCGCCTCAGTAGTGTAGTGGTAGAGCATCCGCCTCAGTAGTGTAGTGGTAGAGCGTCCACATCGGTAGTGTATTGGTAGAGCGTCCCATCTCTGTAGTGTAGTGGTAGAGCGTCCCATCTCTGTAGTGTAGTGGTAGAGCGTCCCATCTCTGTAGTGTAGTGGTAGAGCGTCCCATCTCTGTAGTGTAGTGGTAGAGCGTCCACATCAGTAGTGTAGTGGTAGAGCGTCCGCCTCAGTAGTGTAGTGGTAGAGCGTCCGCCTCAGTAGTGTAGTGGTAGAGCGTCCGCCTCAGTAATGTAGTGGTAGAGCGTCCACATCGGTAGTGTAGTTGTAGAGCGTCCGCCTCAGTAGTGTAGTGGTAGAACGTCCCGCCTCAGTAGTGTAGTGGTAGAGCGTCCGCCTCAGTAGTGTAGTGGTAGAGCGTCCGTCTCAGTAGTGTAGTGGTAGAACTTCCCGCCTCAGTAGTGTAGTGGTAGAGCGTCCGCCTCAGTAGTGTAGTGGTAGAGCGTCCACATCGGTAGTGTATTGGTAGAGCGTCCCATCTCTGTAGTGTAGTGGTAGAGCGTCCCATCTCTGTAGTGTAGTGGTAGAGCGTCCCATCTCTGTAGTGTAGTGGTAGAGCGTCCACATCAGTAGTGTAGTGGTAGAGCGTCCGCCTCAGTAGTGTAGTGGTAGAGCGTCCACATCGGTAGTGTAGTGGTAGAACGTCCCGCCTCAGTAGTGTAGTGGTAGAACGTCCACATCGGTAGTGTAGTGGTAGAACGTCCCGCCTCGGTAGTGTAGTGGTAGAGCGTCCACATCGGTTTTGTAGTGGTAGAACGTCCCGCCTCGGTAGTGTAGTGGTAGAGCGTCCGCCTCTGTAGTGTAGTGGTAGAACGTCCCGCCTCAGTAGTGTAGTGGTAGAGCGTCCGCCTAGGTAGTGTAGTGGTAGAGCGTCCACATCGGTAGTGTATTGGTAGAGCGTCCCATCTCTGTAGTGTAGTGGTAGAGCGTCCCGCCTCAGTACTGTAGTGGTAGAGTGTCCCGCCTCAGTAATGTAGTGGTAGAGCGTCCCACCTCGGTAGTGTAGTGGTAGAGCGTCCCACCTCGGTAGTGTAGTGGTAGAGCGTCCCACCTCGGTACTGTAGTGGTAGAGTGTCCCGCCTCAGTAATGTAGTGGTAGAGCGTCCCACCTCGGTAGTGTAGTGGTAGAGCGTCCCACCCCGGTACTGTAGTGGTAGAGCGTCCCGCCTCGGTACTGTAGTGGTAGAGTGTCCCGCCTCAGTACTGTAGTGGTAGAGTGTCCCGCCTCAGTAATGTAGTGGTAGAGCGTCCACCCTCGGTAGTGTAGTGGTAGAGCGTCCGCCTCGGTAGTGTGGTGGTAGAGCGTCCCGCCTCTGTAGTGTAGTGGTAGAGCGTCCCGCCTGGGTAATGTAGTGGTAGAGTGTCCCGCCTCAGTAATGTAGTGGTAGAGCGTCCCGCCTCGGTAATGTAGTGGTAGAGCGTCCCGCCTGGGTAATGTAGTGGTAGAGCGTCCCACCTCGGTAGTGTAGTGGTAGAGCGTCCCGCCTCGGTAATGTAGTGGTAGAGCGTCCCACCTCAGTAGTGTAGTGGTAGAGCGTCCCGCCTCAGTAATGTAGTGGTAGAGCGTCCCACCTCAGTAGTGTAGTGGTAGAGCGTCCCACCTCGGTAGTGTAGTGGTAGAGCGTCATTACACTTTCATTTATAGAGGTTGTCTATGTGTTTGGCCCCATCACTTGTTCAGTACCGTTCCGTTCCGCAAAATACAGTTAGCCTTATTACATCAGGTTCCCAGCTCGGCCAACACTCTTTCCGACGTTTGAAAAAAGTCACTGTGTTCACCAATCGGCTCACAGTCTCTGTGGAAAAGCAGCCAGTTGCTTGGAAAGTATGTTGTGTGGAGAACTGGTGTAAGAAAACCAGGAAACACATAAGTAAATGAACTGGCAGCCGTGATACGATTGAAAAATGGTTCAAAACGGCATTAAACCCCAATCAATCACTCAATACATAAGGTCAATTACACTGGACCACAACCTTCGCATACACTGAAGCAACGTATTTTCTGACACCGATGCACCAGTCGTATTACTATTCCCGCAACCTCAAGTTCCTAGTTTGGAAGCCATTACTACCATTTTAACTCTGGTATGACCCGTCCGGGGATCGAATCCTGGTCTCCCGTTCCCTAGGCTGGCGATCTTACCAGGGATTTCCCTTGTGTGGATACTGTTCCCTAGGCTGGCGATCTTACCAGGGATTTCCCTTGTGTTGATCCTGTTCCCTAGGATGGCGATCTTACCAGGGATTTCCCTTGTGTTGCTACTGTTCTCTAGGCTGGCGATCTTACCAGGGATTTCCTTTGTGTTGATACTGCTCTCTAGGCTGGCGATCTTACCAGGAATTTTCCTTGTGTTGATACTGTTCCCTAGGATGGCAATCTTACCAGGGATTTCCCTTGTGTGGATACTGTTCCCTAGGCTGGCGATCTTACCAGGGATTTCCATTGTGTTGATACTGTTCTCTAGGCTTGAGATCTTACCAGGGATTTCCTTTGTGTTGATACTGTTCTCTAGGATGGCGATCTAACCAGGGATTTCCCTTGTATTGATACTGTTCTCTAGGCTGGCGATCTTACTAGGGATTTCCCTTGTGTGGATACTGTTCCCTAGGCTGGCTATCTTACCAGGGATTTCCCTTGTGTTGATACTGTTCTCTAGGCTGGCGATCTTACCAGGGATTTCCCTTGTGTGGATACTGTTCCCTAGGCTGGCGATCTTACCAGGGATTTCCCTTGTGTTGATCCTGTTCCCTAGGATGGCGATCTTACCAGGGAGTTCCCTTGTGTTGATCCTGTTCCCTATGATGGCAATCTTACCGGGGATTTCCCTTGTGTTGATCCTGTTCCCTAGGCTGGCGATCTTACCAGGGATTTCCCTTGTGTTGATACTGTTCTCTAGGCTGGCGATCTTACCAGGGATTTCCCTTGTGTTGATACTGTTCTCTAGGCTGGCAATCTTACCGGGGATTTCCCTTGTGTTGATACTGTTCTCTAGGCTGGCGATCTTACCAGGGATTTCCCTTGTGTTGATACTGTTCTCTAGGCTGGCGATCTTACCGGGGATTTCCCTTGTGTTAATACTGTTCTCTAGGCTGGCGATCTTACCAGGGATTCCCATTGTGTTGATACTGTTCTCTAGGCTGGCGATCTTACCGGGGATTTCCCTTGTGTTGATCCTGTTCCCTAGGATGGCGATCTTACCAGGGATTTCCCTTGTGTTGATCCTGTTCCCTAGGATGGCGATCTTACCAGGGATTTCCCTTGTGTTGATACTGTTCCCTAGGATGGCAATCTTACCAGGGATTTCCCTTGTGTGGATACTGTTCCCTAGGATGGCGATCTTACCAGGGATTTCCCTTGTGTTGATACTGTTCTCTAGGCTGGCGATCTTACCAGGCATTTCCCTTGTGTTGATCCTATTCCCTATGATGGCAATCTTACCAGGGATTTCCCTTGTGTGGATACTGTTCCCTAGGCTGGCGATCTTACCAGGGATTTCCCTTGTGTTGATACTGTTCTCTAGACTGGCGATCTTACCAGGGATTTCCCTTGTGTGGGTACTGTTCCCTGGGCTGACGATCTTACCAGGGATTTACCTTGTGTTGATACTGTTCCCTAGGCTGTCGATCTTACCAGGGATTTCCCTTGTGTTGATAATGTTCTCTAGGCTGGCGATCTTACCAGGGATTTCCCTTGTGTGGGTACTGTTCCCTTGGCTGATGATCTTACCAGGGATTTCCCTTGTGTTGATACTGTTCCCTAGGCTGGCGATCTTACCAGGGATTTCCCTTGTGTGGGTACTGTTCCCTAGGCTGGCGATCTTACTAGGGACTTCCCTTATGTTGATAATGTTCCCTAGGCTGGCGATCTTACCAGGGATTTCCCTTGTGTTGATACTGTTCCCTAGGCTGGCGATATTTCCCTTGTGTGAATACTGTTTCCTAGGCTGGCGATCTTACCAGAGATTTCTCTTGTGTTGATACTGTTCCCTAGGCTGGCGATCTTACCAGGGATTTCTCTTGTGTTGATACTGTTTCCTAGGCTGAAGATCTTACCAGGGAATACCCATGTGTGGATACTGTTCCCTAGGCTGGCGATCTTACCAGAGATTTCCCTTCTGTTGATACTGTTCCCTAGGCTGGTGATCTTACCAGGGATTTCCCTTGTGTGGATATTGTTTCCTAGGCTGGCGATCTTACCAGGGAGTTCCCTTGTGTGGAAACTGTTCCCTAGGTTGGCGATCTTACCAGAGATTTCCCTTGTGTGGATATTGTTTCCTAGGCTGGCGATCTTACCAGGGAGTTCTCTTGTGTGGAAACTGTTCCCTAGGCTGGCGATCTTACCAGGAATTTCCCTTGTGTGGATACTGGTCACTAGGATGGCGATCTTACCAGGGATTTACCTTGTGTGGATACTGGTCACTAGGATGGCGATCTTACCAGGGATTTACCTTCTGTTGATACTGTTTCCTAGGATGGCGATCTTACCAGGGATTTCCAGTGTGTTGATACTGTTTCCTAGGCTGGCGATCTTACCAGGGATTTCTCTTGTGTTGAAACGGTTTCCTAGACTGGCGATCTTACCAGGGATTTCCATTGTGTGGATACTGTTTCCTAGGCTGGCGATCTTACCAGGGAGTTCTATTGTTTTCAAACTGTTTCCTAGATTGGCGATCTTACCAGGGATTTCCATTGTGTGGATACTGTTTCCTAGGCTGGCGATCTTACCAGGGATTTCCCTTGTGTTGATACTGTTTCATAGGCTGGCGATCTTACCAGGGATTTCCCTTGTGTTGATACTGTTTCATAGGCTGGCGATCTTACCAGGGATTTACCTTGTGCGGATACTGTTCCATAGGCTAGCGATCTTACCAGGGATTTCCATTGTGTTGATACCGTTTCCTAGGCTGGCGATCTTACCAGGGATTTCCCGTGTGTTGATACTGTTTCCTAGGATTGCGATCTTACCAGGGATTTCCCGTGTGTTGATACTGTTTCCTAGGCTGGCGATCTCATCAGGGATTTCCATTGTGTTGATACTGTTTCCTAGGCTGGCGATCTTACTAGGGATTTCCCTTGTGTTGATACTGTTTCCTAGGCTGGCGATCTTACCAGGGATTTTCCTTGTGTTGATACTGTTCCCTAGACTGGCGATCTTATCAGGGATTTCCTTTGTGTGGATACTGTTTCATAGGCTGGCGATCTCATCAGGGATTTCCATTGTGTGGATACTGTTTCCTAGGTTGGAGATCTTACCAGGGATTTCCCTTGTGTTGATACTGTTTCCTAGACTGACGATCTTACAAGGGATTTCCCTTGTGTTGATACTGTTTTCTAGGCTGGCGATCTTACCAGAGATTTCCCTTGTGTGGATACTGTTTCCTAGACTGGCGATCTTACCAGGGATTTCACTTGTCCTTACCTTGTCTGATGAGCTTCTATCCGATCGACAGATTGTTGAACTTCAACAAATTAAGAGACTCGAGGGAAGAGCTTCATTACTAAGCTTTATGCTTTCTGCTAGAATTTAAATACAATATTGTTTTAACCAAAAATATGAGGTTTGTTATTTCTTCTTCTGCCGTTTTCAACAATATTACAGTTATATCACGGCCAAGTTTATTGCCGCTTTCTTTCAACAATATTACAGTTATATCACGGCGGAGTTTAATTCCGTTTTCAACAATATTACAGTTATATCACGGCCAAGTTTATTGCCGCTTTCAACAATATTACAGTTATATCACGGCCAAGTTTATTGTCGCTTTCAACAATATTACAGTTATATCACGGCGGAGTTTAATGCCGTTTTCAACAATATTACAGTTATATCACGGCCAAGTTTATTGCCGTTTTCAACAATATTACAGTTATATCACGACCAAGTTTATTGCCGTTTTCAACACTATTACAGTTATATCATGCGCGGAGTTAAGTGCCATTTTCAACAATAGTACAGTTATATCACGGCGGAGTTTATTGCCGTTTTCAACAATAGTACAGTTATATCGTGGTATAACTGTAACATTGTTGAAAACGGCATTAAACTCCGCCGTGATAAAACTATACTGGTGCTCGTTTCGAATGGAAAATATGTTTACGTCTTTGAACGAATAAGTAAGAGTTATAACTGTTCATGAAACATTGTAAAGTGTTAAAGTTCTGCGTATCCATAAGATAAACCATTAACATATATAAATATTAGCCGTCCGACGGGAAAACCAACATTGTTGACCTTGCGTAAAGTATAGACCCAGATCAGCCTAATCACACCACGCAGGCTAACCCAGACAGACTTTTTTCGCATCAAGTCAAGCCTTATTTATTTGCAAATATTCAACATTTCAAAGTGTTGGAGGTGGAGTATGTTCCTTCTTGGGAAGCTGCGTCTTCTTCTACTGCTTCTTTGCAGGAATGTTTATTTAGATAAATTCTAAAACAACTTTGTCAATGTATACACTTGTAGACTACAAAAGTATCCTAGATTATCCTAGTTATTGACAGAATCATCCAACTTCAGCAGTAATTCAATATTATATTTCAATGTAATTTGTTCAAAATGTAAATGGCGGTTGTGTACGTGACCCCTTCTTTCCGCAAGGCATGCGCAACAGTCCATATATGACGGTAACTAACCGCATCTACAGGTAGCAGAAGGTAATGGAAAGTAAGTAATCCGTATTTATCCGCATCGTGTCAATTCACTGGCTAACATCCTCATTTATCCTCAACCATCCGTATATATCCGTATCTGGAATCCGCTGTGGTCGAGTGGTTAGCGTCGGGGATTTCGAAACCGGGTGTCCCGGGTTCGATCCCCAGTCGCGGCACTACGGTCATGGTGGAGTGCCCTTGGCAAGGCATATTTTCTAGCCTAGTACTGGTTTGTTTACCCAGGGATCATGAATAAGTGAACTGTCGCCGTGATATAACTGAAATATTGTTGAAAGCGGCGTAAAACCCCAATAAATAAATAAATAAATCTATCCGTATCTATAGGTAACTGTAAGTTCATCAAGAAAATAGGCCACGCCCACAATTTCTGCAGAAGACTGCGGATGTTATCCGAAACTATCCGCCCTGTCTGTAATGTGTGTGTCTGACTGGGGCAATACATGTAATTATTGACGGTAGTGTATACACATATGTAAAGTGGGGAATGACCATATAATGATTTTTGTTTGTTTAGTCTACTGTATTGTATGTTGGCGGGAAAAGTAAGCTCGTGCGAAGCAGGTTGTGTGTACTATACACGCGGTTGATGGTCATTCGAGGAGTAAACGTCCAACTGTTCCTGACCGTTATCAAATTTCCAATTTCTGAGAGATTTTTCAATGCAGATTGCGAATTACGAGTTCAGACATATTTGTTTTGTGCAATTCGCTCACTGGAAAGCAATGCTAGGAGTCGAGTTCTGATCCAAATGCAATGTCTATTAATCGATTCAGGTTTATTTAATATATAAATTCCGAAAATGTATACACTACTTAGCCAATTCATGTATGATTACAAGTGTATTCAATTATACCGAAAGAAAAAAGAAACGCAGGGTATAGGCTTTCGTGTTGAATTAAAGTAGTTTATCACATTTCTTTTAAAATAATCGTTACATGGTTTTCAAGCACTACCTTTAAAGAGCAGTACTGCAAATTTTCATTAATTGTTGTCGATTAATTGCACTCATCACTGAAGAATACACGTCTTCACTGCCTCATGAGAAATGTCCGAGGAGCATGTGCATTCAACCATGCCATGCGACGCCTACGACGCTCACGAGTTAGTGACAGACCAATATACGGACGATGTGCTCTCAGACCGACCTCTCGCAGTCGATTGCAAACAGTTCTTGCATGAACAGGGCGATTGTGAGTTTTCAGATAACTTCATATTTTCGTACCCTGCGTTTCTTTTTTCTTTCAGTATATATATATCGAGTTCTATTAATTGGGAATCGCTAGGTATCCCTTATTGTCAGGAGTTTTCGTCTGTGTGTGTGGTGTGTGTGTCCAAATAGTTATCAAGCGACGCTCTACAGCCCAAACCGGCGGGCCGATTACGATGAAACTTGGTAAACATGTGCCATATGGGCTCAGAGTGTGCGCGTTTGAGTTTCGTTGCTAAGAAACCATCTGTTGCTATGCAGCTAGCAAATAAACGCTTTGAAAAAACCCAAACCATTTTTCTATCTTCTCCTACAGTTTTGAATGTGGGGAGCTGAAACTTCGGTTATATATACTTCAAGATATTTTAAAAAATGTATCCGTTACGATTTTTGATGTACGCCTTTGTTTCCAAATGGTAGCCTTTCAAAGATAGCCGTGGCTATGCAGCTAGCAAACAAACGCGTTTTAAGAAGCCAAACCATTCGTCTATCTCCTCCTACAGTTTTAAATGTGGCGAGTTGAAACTTCGGTTATAGATACTTCGAGATATTTAAAAAAAAAACACATCTGTAACGATTTTTGATTAAGGCCTTTGTTTCCAAATGGTAGCCTTTCAAAGATAGGGTCTTTTTACATTTGTTTTTGATTTCCTTAGGGCTGCAGTGGTAGTCTAAGATAGCGACTTTTATTACATCATCCCATAGAGCTATTCAAGAGGTACAAAAAGTTATTGTACGTCATTGACCTCCGACCTTGGGTTTTCGAGCTACATCCGGAAGTTTGCAAAATATGCAAAGGCGAAAACGGTTGGGTGTAGACGGATGCGTCTTGGCATGTTGATAAAACATCGTTTGGTTGACCAGAGAGTGTTTTTACAAGGTGCACACTTTTCACCAGTATTCACCAAGTCACCACAATAGTGACCCTATCACACTAGTTCTTCATATATATATGCAAAGGTGAATCCCACGTCGCCTACTGGCTTGTCAGTTACTTCTGTTAATCCGATTTGATTAAATAATGTTTTGATTACATCATAATGTGGTTTAAGAGAAACGAATTGAATAATGTCGGAGGGTGGAAGAGACGCCTAAAACTGATCAGAGCATGGATCTTTCCTCACCTGCCCCCTTTTCAATAAGAAACACGACAGGTTAGGTCTGGGTGGCCACGATTTATAAGTTCAAAATTATTCAATGTGTACAGGACCTTTAAGTGATATCTGTCAATATTGTTTTGAGGATGGCGTAATGGGATAAACGTGTCCTTGCTATTGGGATTTATTGCATATAATTAGTAAGTTGTTTTTTAGTATATATATATATATATATGCATTGTCTCTACGTTATAAAGACACACAGCATATCAAAAACATAAGATTATCAATTATTAAAGCACAGATAAATCAATTTTCATCTTCAGATGCTCAGGATAATTAATACTTACCGACTTTTACCTATCACCATTTTGTTACTACTGGTATAAAATGTATCAATCGATCTATTACGTTCGTACTGTTGAATTTTGTTTTATTTTTGTTTTTACGCCATTTTCAGCGTGAGTTCAGTTATATCACAGCGACAGTTCAATTGTTCGTGACACTCCACCTTGACCTCCGCGACTGGGGATCGAACACTTACCACTCGGCCACGGCGGATTCCATCGTGTTATCGAAATTTATTTTCATCTGCACCGTGGTGTAGTTATTAGAGAGATCATCTTTAGAGTGAAGCTCAGGGCTCAATCCCCGGTCAGGTTATACCAATGACTTGAAACAAATGTTAGTAATGGCTTCCCTCATCGGCGCTCTGGATTGCGGGTATAGCAATACGGCTGATGCATACGTGTGAGGGTAAATTAAACCGGTAGTACTGGTAAATTACAAAGGAAATGTCGTAGTTCAACGCAGTACGCAGTACCTATCCATACTTATCCGCGTAATGTATTTTTTTTGTTCCCCGTTTCTCACCATCCTTTTGCCGTACAAAGCCTTACTTATCCGTACTTAACGTGTGTCCACCGCCCTCCCACACGGACCAATTCCATCCGCGCCGTACCCCAACGCAGGGACATATCCGCGAGTGTTCCTGTACCATTACATAATATGTTACAGCGTCACGGCATTCGATAGTTAGAAGTATGTTTTTTTCGATCAGAGGGGTTTTCGTTCCGTAGCCTTACGAAATAAAATGTTATCTAGATGAGTTTCTGCGACCGTCATCATCAATTTTGAAACGGTATTACACTTTATTTGAAAAGTCTTAACTTACCCATTTCCCACTAGTCGCATTCTGAATCATCTCCAGCAGCCAACTTTAAAAAAAAAACATTGTGGGAAAAGAAGAAATTGCTCATAACGATCAGTTTTCCCTTTTGCCACAATGTTTTCCAAATCTATACACTTATCATACTTTTTTTGACGTCGTCTGCTGCAGGTTTATTGCATGTGAGAAAGGGTTTATTGCATGTGAGAAAGGGTTTATTGCATGTGAGAAAGGGTTTATTTATAAAACAAAAAGGAATCCGCTGTGGTCGGGTGGTTAGCGTCGGGGATTTCGAAACCGGGTGTCCCGGGTTCGATCCCCAGTCGCGGCACTACGGTCATGGTGGAGTGCCCTTGGGCAAGGCACATTTTCTAGCCTAGTACTGGTGTGTTTACCCAGGGATCATGAATAAGTGATATAACTGAAATAATATTGAAAGCGGCGTAAAACCCCAATAAATAAATTATAAAACAAAAAATAGACTGTAAGAACGTTCATGTTGAATTGAAGTAAGAAAACATAAACAATATATTAGCAACATGTTTTACATAACTTGAAAAGGGAAAAGTATGAGTCCTAAACTGCAATTGGTTTTTAAAGCATACTTTAACTGTCATGCTTACTATCTATATCACATCAATGAAGAGTATATATTCATGATTAATTGTGAGCAATTGTTGTACACGATGCACAATAGTTTCAAACATTCTCTAATCCCTAATTATGATGGTCAACTGCTTCGCCTATGGCTGTACTCATCGGACAGGGTGAAAACAAACTTGTAGTCTGTTTCGTTTCACCAAATGTACCGGGAAGTCGTAAAACGTCAGTGAACGGTAAACGAGACTTAAACACCCTATTCCTGAAAAATAACATTGACGTCATTTTAGGATTGATTCTTATTTTTCGTGCGCTCATACGGCATGAACGCACGAAAAATAACAATCAATCCTTATATTAACATTTTCCCCTTTGGGTTACCTTATTTTTTTCGACTTAAAAGTGTTCGCGAACAAGTCTTTAATAACAATAAAGAAATGTAACCGACAACATACGTTTGTTTAAATGAATAGCTGATATTTGTAACGTCGTATATCATTGGTTAAATGACGTCGCGCTATATTGAAATAAACATTCTAACATGACGTTATTTTCCTTGCCTATAGAGAGCGAAGAAAATAACCGTTGATTATTCGTCAATAACCAATGGAAATGCACTACTTTTCACATTGGCTATTCCAGTTATCCCCCGCCGCGTATACGCCTGTTACTCAGCGTCACGTGATGTAAAGAAACATACATGTATAGTATACTACGTCGTCTCCAATGGCTGACTCGATAACTATACCGTACATGCCACATTTTGTGGCTATGTGTACAGACAGGCGGTTAAATGGGCAATGGAGAGTTATTAAACATGTCTCTGACGGAATTGTGAGAAAATGCGTATTAGAATCAATGGGCCCTACTAAGCAGGTGGCCACAAGATTTACCTTTGAAATAACAGAGCTATCCGGCTGCACTTATGCAGAAATAAATGACTTTTTGAGGAGTGTTTCTGGGCTAAGTCAGGAGGATTATACAGATCTGGATGAATCATTTTACATAGAATTTATTTATTTATTGGGGTTTTACGCCGCTTTTAACATTATTTCAGTTATATCACGGCGACAGTTCACTTATTCATGATCCCTGGGTAAACAAACCAGTATTAGCTAGGCTAGAATATTTTACATAGAAAACCTCCCTGCTATGCACATGTTTACTGGTGCTATATCCAACAGTAACGCCACTCTTAATGTTAACAATGCCAAATAATCACAAAATCAATAAAACATTGTTGTATGTCGCTATGTAATCATTGACGGAATTGACGTGTATTCAAATTCTATTTTTAGAACAGGTCAGCACAGACTTGTTGTTGTTGATATGTTTTTGTCAATGTCAATACATATTGTTAACTTGTGTAGTACAATGAAAACCAAATGATTAATTAAATAAAATTACATTGTCTTGTTGCTGAATCTACCCCTCTTGGTCGTTTTTTTCTGCAGTTATGCGTATAATGCAGTGGGTAGTCACAATTGATGGAACAGCACACTGGTGGGTAAACTGGTTTGCTAAATAGTGCATTTATTTCCATTTGTTAATGGCCCTATTCCACTACGACCACGAATCCCACGAATCACCAAAAATAGCTAAATTTTAGGATTCGTAGATGGATCGTAATCATTTCGCGAAGTTCTTAACTCATTCGTATATATTCGTAGTCGGTTCTTAAGAAATTAATTCCAAGTAGAACTTTGGTTGCTGCGGCATCAGAAAAGGGAAAAATTGCCAAATCTTAAAAAATCTTCTTGTCCAAAAGTACTGGCCCGATTTGAAAATTATTTTGCACAAATGTTCCTTGAGGTACCCTCTACCAAGATTGTTCAAATATTTCCAATCCGTTGAAAAACATGGCCGCCAGGGGGCGGAGTTTATTTTCCTTACATGTGCATTGTTAAAACTTTAAAAATCTTCTTGTCCAAAAGTACTGGCCCGATTTGAAAATTATTTTGCACAAATGTTCCTTGGGACACTCTTTACCAAGATTGTTCAAATATTTCCAATCCGTTGAAAAATATGGCCGCCAGGGGGCGGAGCCTGTTTTCCTTATATGTGCATTGTTAAAACTTTGTAAAATCTTCTTGTCCAAAAGTACTGGGCCGATTTGAAAATAATTTTGCACAAATGTTCCTTGGTGCACCCTTTACCAAGATTGTTCAAATATTTTTGATCCGTTGAAAAACATGGCCGCCAGGGGGGGGGGGGGGGGGGCGGAGCTTGTTTTCCTTATATGTGCATTGTTCAAACTTTAAAAATCTTCTTGTCCAAAAGTACTGGCCCAATTTGAAAATTATTTTGCACAAATGTTCCTTAGGGCACCCTTTACCAAGATTGTTCAAATATTTCCGATCCGTTGAAAAGCATGGCCGCCAGGGGGCGGAGCTAGTTTTCCTTATATGTGCATTGTTAAAACTTTAACAATCTTCTTGTCCAAAAGAACTGGCCCGATTTAAAAATTATTTTGCACAAATGTTCCTTGGGGCACCCTTTACCAAGATTGTACAAATATTTCCAATCCGTTGAAAAACATGGCGGCCAGGGGTCGGAGCTTGTTTTCCTTATATGTGCATTGTTAAAACTTTAAAAATCTTCTTGTCCAAAAGTACTGGCCCGATTTAAAAATTATTTTGCACAAATGTTCCTTGGGGCACCCTTTACCAAGATTGTTTAAATATTTTTGATCCGTTGAAAAACATGGCCGCCAGGGGGCGGAGCTTGTTTTCCTTATATGTGCATTGTTAAAACTTTAAAAATCTTCTTGTCCAAAAGTATTGGCCTAAAAAGAGTAAAAACTTTGAAAACTATTGAAGTTCTATTAAATCAGGTGAGCGATATAGGGCCATCATGGCCCTCTTGTTTTTTTTTTTTTTTAAATTTAGAGGCTTTTTGGTTCATAATCGTTTCACAATTCTTTATATCGAGAGTCGAATTATCCATTGTATAATTTACCCGGCTTGCACTTCAATAATTTACTTTGTAATAATTTATCATAGTTATTGTCTTACTGGTTTTAATTTGTTTAAGTTGGACGATTCTTACGTAAGCTTATTTTCCTCAAATATTATTGAATTTGAGTTGAGTTTTTGTAGTTTAAATTACAATATATACATATGATTTAATATCGAGTTAGATGATTATGTATGTGTTATCATTGCTTATTGTTACCACTGTACATGTATTTAAACTCAAACTGATATATTTACTTGTCATTTAATTAGATACTGCATCCACTCTTATTATAACACCATTATTTACGGAAAATAACTTGACCTACACTTGCTATTTACGTTTCAAATAATTGTATCTTCTACGTTAAACAATTTGGAGAGTTTATTCGAAACAGTTCACTTTACTCTATAGGTAAACATAATGGGACTATTAACAGCAGCATTAGTTGCTGTAGGGGTCGGTGGTGGGACTTTCATAGCAGCGCCAGTTATTGGAGCAGCTGCAGTTGGCTTGTTAGGCTTCCAAGCCGGTGGTATTCTTGCCGGATCGACAGCCGCTTCCATGATGTCGGGCTCAGCCATTGCTTGCGGAGGGGGAGTTCCCATGGCAGGTAGGTTTGATTTCTCACAGGTTTACATAAGAATCTACAATATCCCATTAATTAGCTTAATTATTTAGTACACGTGTTGACAAATACCTACCTCTGCATCCATGCAAAATTATCAAAATGCATATACTGCTTTAGAGATTTGTTGAAATCGTCAATGACTAATAATTTGGTTTTACAGTACATAGTCAGATCAGACTGTGCGGATGGTGCTAGGCGGATCTTGATCTACACTGGTCGCAAATTTTTAAGGTCGATTTTTCATCGGCCTACAGGTACACCAGCTCGTCTGATCAAGATCTACCCAAGTTAGCAAAAGCTTCTAACAAATGTGTGTAAATGATTATTTATATGAGCCGTCCCACGATTAAACCAACATTGTGGACTCTGCGTAAAGTATCGACCCGGATCAGCTAACCCGGACATACACTTTTCGCCTCCTGTGGATTTTCTGTTTCAGAAATCATTACTCTATACCTCTACCCTACTGAGACAGAATGTGTCGGCCCGGATTAGCCTACGCAGGCTGATCTAGGTCGATACATTACGCAGAGGCCATAATGTTGGTTTTCTCGTAATTCAGCTCATACGTCAACATTGTATTCTTGATCAGACTGAAGTCACGGTCGGTTCCAATTTGTTTTTAAGTCATCTTATCCAGATTTGTTGTATGTGTGTACGAGTTAATTACCCTATACAACCTATGTTGTGGGTACTGTATTAATATTCTCATCGGGACAATTATCTGTAGTAGGTCTACCACAACTTAGGGTTTGAAGGTCAAATAATGACTTATCTAGATATCTGATTCATACATACATGTACTTCCATCATTTTGTGACTTTTAATACATTATGTCAAAAGAAAAAAATGCTCACTTTCATCTCTATTTGATTATTAAACTCATTTATGGAGAGTTCAGGTGTTTGCCAATTTGTTTTCAAAGTTGTCTGATGCAGATTTGTTGTATGTGGGAAAGAGTTAATTACCTTATAAAACTCTATATTGATGGTACTGTACAAATATTTTCAATGAGACCTAGATCTACCACAGCATGAGGTTTCGCCTAGATCTCTGATTCATACATACTTCTCTCATTTTGTGACCTTTACTACAAATGAGGACTTACCCTTTTCCGTATGTATACAACACATCTGCAACAGACGACTTTGAAATCATCTAGGCAAGCTCTTTAAATGAACTTATAACCGTTTAAATATAGTTACAAACAATCTGACAAATGGAGAAATTGCCCATCAGGAATGAGCATACTTACCACAATGTTTTCCAATGGTTTTATTGCAAGAAAGGATTCAAGTTAAAGTTATTCTTATGTTAGATTTAGGTCTATATAATAAATAGCAAGATCCCAAACAGCCAGACACGCCCATGTATGTTCTGTAACCTGTCCACAGCGATGAATATTCTATGGGAAGACGGTATAAGCAAGATACTGTGTGGAACATAACAGCTAACTCATTAACCCTTTCAAAATTAGAGAGACATTCTGATGCATCTACAGATGCAGATGACCTTTGAAAAACATTGTGACAAGAGAAGGAATGAGCAATTTCTCTTTTTGTAAAATGTGTTCAACTCTATTCAATGATTAAGCTATTAATTATAAAAATAATCCCTATATTTGCCAAGATTATTTCAAAGTCGTCTGCTGCAGATTGTTGTATATATATATGGCAAAGCTCTAGATATGGAGCATTTTTCATGTTTTAATATCCTTTTTTGACATTCAAACCCTAAGTTGTGGGTACTCAAAAGAACCGTCTCAGTGCGCCAATGCTTTCGAGTACCCACAACATAGGATTGTGTTGAGTAATAAGAGAAATATGGGGGGGAAAAGACCTGTTCACTCCCTCTTATCTAGTCCTCTGGTATATGGTTTTCTAGACCTGTTTTAAGTTTGCAAATGACTATGTTGAATTATCTTTGCAGGTCTTGTTGCTACACTACAATCTATTGGAGTAGTCGGAATTGGTACAGGTGCAAGCGCTGCTGCAGGAGCCGTGACTTCTGGAACTGCAGCATTGATCGCAATCCTTGTATAGTGATCCTTTATTGGACTTTCACCCGGTGACTTTTGGATAGATTTTAAATCACATGAACTTTGTCAGACGTTTTCAGTAATCATTAATATAACAGTATCTAGGCCATGAACTTAGATAATAATTATATGCGTATTAAGATCATATTTATATCAAAGTAAGAAAAGGTTAATTGATATTTTGATTCATTTCCACATGTTGTGTTATCTGTCCTAAAATTGTCTATAAATGCATGCTTTTATTTTTCGACTTTTTGAAAACTGATTGAATTGATGTAGGATCGCTTCCCTTTACCTGATACAATTGTATATCAATATACATCTATGTTTATCATATGTGCATGCCCTTATTTATTTACCCTATTAGTTACTGATTAAAGTGTTGTGATCAAGCTTGGCTGTTTAATCTTCATTTATTTTACATCACATAATTTTGTCAGGTGACACCCAAACTGACAATTAGGATATTGTAACAAGCACATATCAAACCGTGCTGTCTAGTAAGGACTTACTCTGTTTTCATTAAGGTCCTTTCCCAGTAAAGATCATCCGTGCTGTCTTATAAGGACCTACTCTTTTCGCATTATGGTCCTAACCAAGCAAATGTCAGCAATACTGTCTGATAAGGACATACTATGTTCGCATTATGGTCCTAACCAAGCAAAGGTCAGCAATACTGTATGATAAGGACATACTCTGTTCGCATTATGGTCCTAACCAAGCAAAGGTCAGCAATACTGTATGATAAGGACATACTCTGTTCGCATTAGGGTCATAACCAAGCAAAGTCGGCAATACTGTCTAATAAGGACATACTATGTACGCATTAGGGTCCTAACCAAGCAAAGGTCAGCAATACTGTATGCTAAGAACATACTCTGTTTGCATTAGGGTCCTAACAAAGCAAAGATCAGCAATACTGTATGATAAGGACATACTCTGTTCGCATTAGGGTCATAACCAAGCAAAAGTCAGCAATACTGTATGATAAGGACATACTCTTTTCGCATTATGGTACTAACCAAGCAAAGGTCAGCAATACTGTATGATAAGGACATACTCTGTTCTCATTATGGTCCTAACCAAGCAAATTAAAGGTCAGCAGTACTATATGATAACGACATACTATGTTCGCATTATGGTCCTTACCAAGCAAGTGTTGAGAAATACCTGTCTGACCTTCAGGATTCAAATGGATACTGTTTTACAGAGGTTCCTTCTGTGACTAACTAGCGACGAGTGCAGAGCCAGATATGACTACCCGGATGCACTGGCTGATCTGGTCCTTATGGGTCACCAATGGCTTTACGGTTGGTTTTCGCAGAGCGCCGCCCAAATGGTATCATAGGACATGTATTGACCTGATCCCAAACCGTTTGTCAATCTTTATACAGAGTCGTATATACAGTTTAACCTATGTTTAAAGACCACCCATGGTAAAATAACAACATCTTTGTTCACAGGTGGTCTTTGTGCAGAAAATGATTAATTGGGAAATTAAAAGTGTGGTTGCTATAGACAGGGAATTGCTAAACAAAGTTGGTCTTTAGTACAGGTGTGACTGTATATGTTTTTTCGTCACATTTGTTATTTGTGAAAATACACATGGCAGGAAACACGTACGCCTTAATATATAACATTATGTACATGTATAATATTATTTTCCATATATTTTCCACATACAACAATCTATAGCAAACGACTTTTAAAACATCTCGGCAAAAGTGCTGAAAATCTCAATCAATTTATGTATAACTATTGAATAGAATTGAAAACATTGTGGCAAGAGGAGAAATTGCACATTTTGAGCAATTTCTCCATCTACAATTTTCAAAAGCCACCAGAAAGCGTCTGTATTTGGGAAAGGTTTAAATAAGAAAGAATCTAAAATGATTTACATGCATTACATTAACTAGATTTTTCGTGACATATAAATACTCATAAGTTGTAATTCTTGGCTATGGCAGACAACTTCTTGAATAATTGTAGGGAAGGATATCTCTCATATTAGAAAAAATTCTTCTTTCCTCAAAAAGTCTTTTTACGTAAAGAGACTATATAAAGAGAGACATTCAAACAACATTCTAACATTGTTGGGAACGCAGAATATGCTCATTATTAAATAGTCTCGGACATGTAAATGAATAACATATATTGGAGAATTATTTCTTTCTTTCTTTCCAAAAATATTTGTGTGCCCCAAAAATAGATGTACAAGCAAAAATGTGTGCCCTGTCCTATATGCAGATGACTTATACTGACAAGACATTTCCCCTCTTTGTCATTGTGTTTTCTATTGTATACAGTAATGCCATGACTATTGATGGATGTTGTACAGGTTTTTGCTGAGTTGTTTTCAAAGAAGTTTGCTGTAGTCTGAATTATGTGAGAAAATGCTAAAATCATAACGAACATTTTCTCCTTGTTCACAATGTTATCAACAGCCGTCTGCTGCAGAGGCGTAAGAAAGCGTCTACATGTGGGAAAGGCTTAAGAACACTTGTTCAGAACTACATGAATTTTATAGAAAGCTGTTTAGAATTGCGCCACATCAATTCCAAGAGTATACCTTAGATACGAGTTTTATTCAACAGGCGATATATGTGCCATATATCAGATTTATATATTAAATCAAATACTATAATACAGAGTTCACAAACAAACCTAGATTACGCCGCAAAGACGACTCTTGGAGACCGGGCGGTCTTGCCTTTATATGACAAGCCCCGGTAGCTCAGTCGGTTACAATGCGGGCTTTCAATCCAGTGGTTGTGAGTTCGAACCCCAGCTCGCCCAACATTATTTATGACGTTTGACAAAAGTCACTGTGACAAGCGTCATTCATCAATGGGCTTAAAGTCGCAGGTGTTACCATAGTACCGCCCCTCTATCAACGGGCGAATCAAAATCGTCGGTACAAAACGGACACAAAGTTGGATGAACACGCATGCTACAATTATAGTTAGTGTGCACTTTTCACCTGTACATCTGCTGATCACAAACTATTAGCACATTTAGTTTGAAATTAATACATTTGAAAATAAGCGAGAAATTTGCTGAACAAGAAAACATGAAACAAAGAGATAACTCTAAAAGTAGGCATATTGGAATGATTACAATCTTCTGACAATTCAAAAAAAGGCACGCTATCGTTATTGTTCTTGTGCACTACACTTGATTGAGCTTGAAGGCACACAGTCCATATGTATATGAGCCGTTACCCGAAAAAACCAACACTATGGACTCTGCGTAAAGTATCGACATATATATGTTCTCTATTATATGAGTTAGACAATGTCAATATAGTTTCTTTGAACACGTATGAACATAGACATGCACACCATACAAACAAAGACGTTCGTGACATTCTATACTTTATTCGTCTAGCATACAAACATACGAAAACATGAGATTTTAATGAAAGCTTGAATGTTCCCTAAATGCTGCTCTTTAAATCTAAATTCATGATCGCCGTAAATTTAACAAGGCGTGTTTCACAAAGACTTGACCCTATCACTTTGTTACGGCACTTTTTTAATATAAAGTACGCAGAGAACCAGGCTGACCTTCTGTCCAGTGTCGACAGACAGATACAGTGTAGTTTTCGTAGCAGGTGCACTTTTCGATGCCATTTACTTCTGTTTGTAACGCAAAGTGCAGATATAGAGGTTGGACTGGTATGTGTTTAGATTTCCCATTCATATTGATTCTGATTTTCAAATGAAATGCCAGGATAATAAAACAGCTATCTGCATTAGGTATACCTAATACATGTACCTTAGTCAGTGATAACTTAAAAAGCCATTGTTATAAGTATATACTAATTTAAAACAAATAAAGACCATTGGAGTGCAAACCATTATGGTTTGCCTCTGAATTCCTTGAACCTCCAAATTTTATTTCACATGTAAACCCCGTGTGGACTAGGTTCTTCTCAGTTCCCAGATGAATTTGGCCAATACTTCAGGCGCGACGTAATTTTATCCTCTGCTGACGTAAGTTATAGGAATGGGGTATATAGGAGTCACTGTGTCGGTCGGTCGGAAGCCATATTTTGTCCGGCCTATTTCTTATAAACCACTGAGTGGAAATCAATAACATTTTACGAAGCTTCTATACTAAGAGGAGATGTGCATACCCTAAAGGTCTTACAATTGCATTTTATTGTACAGAGTTATGGCCCTTTTACTTATTAAGTTGTTGTGTCTGTCGGTCTGTCTGTCAGTCCCACCTAACCTTGTCCTGCCCGCATCTTAACCATGCATCACAGGATTTGAAAGAAACTTGGCACAAACGTTCACCATGATGAGGCGGCGTGTCGCGCACAAGACTCAAGCCTATACCTCAAATGTCAAGGTCACACTTAGAGGTCAAAGGTCAAAATGAGTACTATTTGATAGAACTGAACCTTGTCCGGCCTGCATTTGAACCATGCATCATAGGATTTGAAAGAAACTTGGCACAAACGTTCACCATGATGAGGCGGCGTGTCGCACACAAGACCCAGGCATGTACCTCAAATGTCAAGGTCACACTTACATGTCAAAAGTTGAAATGAGTACTATTTGAAAGGACTGTACCTTGTCCGGCCCACATTTCAACCATGCATCTTAGGATTTCAAAGAAACTTGGCACAAACTTTCACCATGATGAGGCGTCATGTCGCGCTTAAGACCCAAGACTCTACCTCAAAGGTTAAGTACACACTTAGAGGTCAAAGGTCAAAATGAGTACTATTTGATAGAACTGTACCTTGTCCGGCCTGCATTTGAACCATGTATCACAGGATTTGAAAGAAACTTGGCACAAACGTTCACCATGATGAGGCGGCGTGTCGCACACAAGACCTAGGCCTGTACCTCAAATGTCAAGGTCACACTTACATGTCAAAAGTTGAAAGGACTGTACATTGTCCGGCCCACATTTCAACCATGCATCTTAGGATTTCAAAGAAACTTGGCACAAACTTTCACCATGATGAGGCGTCATGTCGCGCTTAAGACCCAAGACTCTACCTCAAAGGTCAAGTACACACTTAGAGGTCAAAGGTCAAAATGAGTACTATTTGATAGAACTGTACCTTGTCCGGCCTGCATTTGAACCATGCATCACAGGATTTGAAAGAAACTTGGCACAAACGTTCACCATGATGAGGCGGCGTGTCGCACACAAGACCTAGGCCTGTACCTCAAATGTCAAGGTCACACTTACATGTCAAAAGTTGAAATGAGTACTATTTGAAAGGAATGTACCTTGTCCGGCCCACATTTCAACCATGCATCTTAGGATTTCAAAGAAACTTGGCACAAATGTTCACCATGATGAAGCGGCGTGTCGCGCACAAAACCCAGGCCTGTACCTCAAAGGTCAAGGTCACACTTAGAAATCCAACGTCAAAATGAGTACTGTTTGATAGGACTACCTTGTCCGGCCCGCATCTCAACCATGCATCTTAGGATTCTCAAGTTACTGGACACACATGTTCACCACGAATGCTGCGACTTTACTCCAGAAATGTGATATAAATCTTGAAGAATTTAAACACACAGCCAGAAGGGGTGTTTTCGAGAAGGCCATGTGGAAACAGGCAAATCACTGTATGATTCGGGCTTCAACATCATGGGCATTTGTTGGTGCGTATTTTTGTTTTTTGAAATATGTTCACATCAAAAGACCGCCCCGAGTTTGGGAAGTAGTGGGTTTAATGGTAGTAATGACAGCCCTCCTTAGCGTTCAGGGTTATGAGGTCAGCATTAAGACTGACTGGCTGGTGTAAGGATAAATGGAACAGTAGTATTCGAAACTTACCCAAGAAATGCTGTGGTATAACTCGAAAATTGTTGAAAGCGGCGTAAAACACCAAACAATCAATCTCATCAAAAGAGTTTATTTGGATATGTCTTTGGGAATTTTAGGCTCAGATATCCTTTTTCATTGATACATCTTTTGATGACACAGAAGCACTTTTGAAAAATATCAAGGGAATAATTTTGAGACTATTACCAGTATATTGTAGAAAACATTGTGACAAATGGAGAAGTTTTATCAAAATGGTTCTTTCCCATTTTCCTACATTGTTTAACCCTTTCCCTCATATAGATGCTTTCTGACGCCTCTGCAGCAGACAGCTTTTTGAAAACATAGTGACAAAAGAAGAAATTGCTCAAAACAAGCAATTTCTCCTTTTGACACAATGTTTTCCACTTTAAGTCATAGGTAATCCATTTAATTATAGAGATTTTCCAATTTTTTCAAAGTCGTCTGCTGCAGAATTGTTGTATAAGGGAAAGGGTTAATGAAATGTGAGTTATAAATGTAATATTTTCCTTATCATTTCAGGGTATTTGATGAATACCTATACCACTAGAGCAGAGGGGTTCACAGACCTGATTGACCTTTTCCTAGCAACCGTATCTAAGGGAGAAATTCCACCATACTTAGAGGAGAAAATACATATTCTCTTTACTGGTATATATGCCTTATTTCCATTCCCCCCCATTTTAAAACCCTTATGAACACTCTAGAAGCCGCATTTTTAGCTCACCTGAGCACAAAGTACTCAAAGTGAGCGTCCTTTGTTTGGCGTCTGTTGTGCGTAGTACATTAACATCTTATCCTCTGTAACCAGTGGCTCAATTGGGATGAAACTTCACAGAAAGCATCCTCTCGATATATTCACCATAATTACCTCATTTTTTCTTTACCCATGAAGATTTCATGGCAACAAAAGAAAAAAAAAATCTCCTCCCAAACTGGTTGGCCTATTTTCAAATAATTTATTTATTTATTGGTGACCCTCTATCAGATTCCTTCAAGCCATGTTGATTGGTTGAAAAACATGGTCACCAGTGGGCGGGCTGTTTTGCTGTATATGGCTATAGTGCATACTTACTGGAGGCCATATTTTCATCCAATCATTATCTTTAACATCAGACCATTCATCTCCATACCATCCTAGTCAGGTTTAAAACTTATTGGCGCAAAAACCAGGTCACTCGGTCAAATTCTAGAAAAGAATTGTTAACACAGAGGCACAGTTTTCATCCAATCTTCATGAAAAATCACAAGCACATTCATCTCCATCAATTCCCTGTAAGGTTTGAAACTGAGTCATGTTGGGTTCAAAAGTATGTCACTAGGTCAAATTTAGAAAACCTTGCTAACTCATATGAGGTCACATGTTTAATCCAATCTTTATGAAAAATCATCAGAACATTCATCTCAATCAAATCCCAGTCAGATTTGAAACTGGGTCATTCCTTCATGCCATGTTGATTGGTCAAAAAACATGCAACTAGGGGGCAATCTTCTTCTACAATTTTTTTAAGGCAGATCTGGCAGGTGTGTGTGTGGGGGGGGGGGGGGGGGGGGGGGGGGGTATTTTTTGCCTATATTATGTCTACTGTGATTTAATTTTTGCCTATTGATAGTTGGGCGATATACTAGCAATCTTGGGCTCCTTGTTTAAACACACTGTAGAAAAAGTAGAATGTTTTGAAAAATTACCTTTTCATCTTGTATTTTATTCATTTTTGTTTGAACAAAACAACCATATGTAGACCTGATAAATGGATTGATCTACACAATTGTCAATTATATATTCTTATAGAAATATGTTTTTGACTTTTAACCCTTTCCGACAGAGGCATTCTGACACCTCTGCTGCTCTGCAACAGATGACTTTTGAAAATATTGCTGCTAAAGGAGAAATTGCTCATGATGACCAATTTCTCCTTTTACCACAATGTTTTCAACTCTATTTAATAATTACACTTTCATTTGCAGATATTCATCTTTTGTTTAATTCTTCCTGTGGAAGCAAATCTATAAACATCAAACTTCTTAACAAATAAGTTCCAAACTTATAATAATATATATATGTTTGGATTGTTTCAATCACAGCGGTAAATTCCAATCTACTCTAAAGGTGTTCTAATTTTGTTTCAATCAATCAGATTGTCAATTTCATGAAGTTTTTAACTGTTCATGCACATAGCTGTAAACTCCCTTCATATTTTCAATATTGAGACACAGAAGCATTTAAAGGTGCTAAATACCAGATGGAGAACAAAATCTTCAAATGTTGAATGTTCTGAAAATATTGCTAATAGTGACAACAAAGTAAGTAATAAGTAGTTCAAAACTATTTTGGCAGTAAAATTTACTAAATGTTTAAATTGAAATTATTACTCCTAATTTTATCCCAGAATTAATATTCCAATTTTTCAAGACAACTTTTGAACAGTTTTAAAACTTTGACTATAGTATCCATTTTTTGGAGTTCAGCACCTTTAACCCTTTCCCTCAAATGATAATTCTGCAGCAGACGACTTTGAACATATTTTGTCAAAAAATAGAAAATCTCTATAATTGAATGGATAACCTATGACTTAAAGTGGAAAACATTGTGGCGAAAGGAGAAATTGCTCGTTTTGAGCAATTTCTTCTTTTGTCACTATGTTTTCAAAAAGCTGTCAGCTGCAGAGGCGTCAGAAAGCGTCTATATGAGGGAAAGGGTTAAATTTAAATACAGGTTTAACTTATGGACTATTTGAATGTACATCATCTCAGTCGTTTATATAATATGTGTTAGTTTGGCACCTACATATTAAAATGAATTTGCAGGTCAATATAAAAGTAATTCTGTGTTGGAGAAAGGCAATCAGATGTGTCCAGTGGGTAAATTAGCAGAAAAAGTTATAGACATTATCGGACAACAGGTAAGTAATGTCAATATTAACCCTTTCCCTCATGCAACAAATCTGTAGCAGACGACTTTATAACATATTTTGTCAAAAAATAGAAAATCTCTATAATTGATAGGATAACCTATGACTAAAAGTGGAAAACATTATGGCAAAAGGAGAAATTGCTCGTTTTGAGCAATTTCTTCTTTTGTCACTTTGTTTTCTAAAAGCCGTCTGCTGCAGAGGCGTCAGAAACCGTCTATATGAGGGAAAGGATTAACCCTTTCCAGCATACAACAAATCTGCAGCAGACGACTCGATAATTATGGTAATGTAATGGACAAATAACCCTTGGCTTGCAAAGATGTATATTTCTCTGTGTAAAGTAACCTTGATAAGTATTCATTACTCAAAAGTTGAAATTAACAGACTATCCCTTTTCCACTTGTAGTAACATTTTGATGCATCTGAGGCCGACGACTTTTGAAAACATGGTGACAAAAATGAAGATATATTTATTGAATAGAGTTGAATATGTGTGGTATAAGACGAAATTGCTTAATATTAGTAATATAAGTAATTTCTTATTTTGGCACAATGTTTTCAAGAGTCGTCTGCTGAAATGTGTCAAAATGCGTCTGCAAGTTGGAAAAAGTTCAATTATAAAAGGTCACTTAATTAAAATATTACTCTCTGTAAAATAACCTCGATATGTATTCATTACTCAGCAGTTGAAATTACACAGACTATCCCTTTTCCACTTGTAGACACATTTTGATTCATCTAAAGCAGCTAACTTTTGAAAACATGGTGACAAAGGGTGAAATTGCTCATAATGATATATATATTCTATAATAATACTTTCATTTTTAGATATTTTCCAAATATTTGCTTTGATGCTTTCTAAGTCATCTGCTGCAGAAGATTTGTATGTGGTAATGGGCTATGGTGGAAAATGAAGTAATTGCTAAAATATATATGAACTTAAAAAATTATTGTGAGAAAAGAAGAAAGCAGCCCATCATGGACAGTTTCTGCTTTTCCCAATTTGTTTTCCCAAAACTTCCTCAAAATAAGCAATATTGTCTTTTTTTCACCCAATGTTCATTGTATACAAATTACACTCCTCATTTTTCGGATGTATCTTCCCGCTTAGATCTGATTATATAAAGGAGACAACTTGATGGAGACAAAATTAGAGTAGCACAGAGGGCAGGGCGTCCACTAAATCCATGATACAACAAACACTGACATATCTGCAGCAGAAATCTTAGAGAAATATCATTATGAGAAATTTGAAAAAATACTCATAATAAGCTGTTTAATGAAAATGCCATTTCCCTATTTCTGAAACATCTGCCAAAGATGAACTTGTAAATCATTTTGGCAAAAGAAAAAAATTGTGCCAAACAATTGTACTAATGAGCAATTCTGTGTTTACCAAAAATATTTTGTATTCTATTCCAAGATAATACTTTCAATTTTATTGTTTTAATCCTTTCCCTCATACGTCAATTCTGCAGCAGACGACTTTGAACATATTTTGTCAAATAATGGAAAATCTCTTTAATTGCATGGATAACCTATGACTAAAAGTGGAAAACATTTTGGCAAAAGGAGAAATTGCTTGTTTTGAGCAATTTCTTCTTTTGTCACTATGTTTTCAAAAAGCCATCTGCTGCAGAGGCATCAACAAGCGTCTATATGAGGGAAAGGGTTTAGAGTAATGTACTGCATAGTATGCTGGAAAGGGTTACATCGATTGATTGGGGTTTAAAATCGTTTTCAACAATGTTTCGGTCATAATCACGGCGGCCAGTCCACCTACTCATCTGTTTCATGGCTTTCTCACAACCGTACTCCACACAACATACTTTCCAAGCAACTGGCTGCTTTTCCACAAAGACTGTTAAACAGCCCATTGGTGGAAAACGAATGACACTTATCACAGTGACTTTTGTCAAATGTCGGAAAAAATGTTGACCGAGCTGGGGTTCAAACTCACAACCCCTGGATTGACAGCATGCGTCGCTACCAACTGAGCTACCAGGGCTAACATGCAAATATAAATAATCAGTTCACACAAACTAAAGCGGTAATAACTTGCAGGCATGGGAAAAATTTATAAGTGACTGTGAACTACTATCAATTGTATGAAGAATGTTTACATTAACTTTCAGGCATGGGACGGACTTAACCAAGAATTGCGATCAACTGTACAAGTACACGTCTATCGGGTGTCGGATATACCAAATTGCCACGGACATTGTAATTCCAATCCGTACATACCAAATTCTCTACGAGAGAAACTAGGATTGCCATTAATAACAGAGAACGTGAGGAACCCTATGAATAGAAGGAACAGATGACAAGTGTCTAAATGTATAACTGGGCAATACTGACCCGATAATGACCTTATTATTACATGTCTAAATGTATAACTGGGCAATACTGACCTGATAATGAACTTAATTTTACATGTCTAAATGTATAACTGGGCAATACTGACATGATAATGACCTTATTATTACATGTCTAAATGTATAACTGGGCAATACTGACCTGATAATTACCTTATTTTTACATGTCTAAATGTATAACTGGGCAATAATGACCTGATAATGACCTTATTATTATATGTCTGAATGTATATCTGTACAATATTGACCTTCATACAAAGGGGTATAATATTTACATATCTGAATGTATTACTGTACAATATTGACCTTCATACAAAGGGGTATAATATTTACATGTCTGAATGTATTACTGTACAATATTGACCTTCATGCAAAAGGGTATAATATTTACATGTCTGAATGTATTACTGTACAAAAGTGACCTGATTCTAACCTATGGCAAAGGTTTATATTATTTACATGTCTGAATGTATTACTGGACAATATTGACCTTCATGCAAAGGGGTATAATATTTACATATTTTGTTATTTATTTTATGGAAATGCAAATGGTAATAAACAACTTATTCCCACATTCAACAAATCTGCAGGTTTATATTATTTACATGTCTGAATGTATAACTGTGCAATATTAACCTGATACTAACCTTCATGCAAAGGTTTATATTATTGGCATGTATTAATGTATAACTGGACACTATTGACCTGCTCCAACCTTCCTGCAAAGGTGTATGATATTTACATATTTTGTTATTTGTTTTATGGAAATACAAATGGTAATAAACAACTCATTCCCACATGCAACAAATCTGCAGCAGATGACTTTGAAAACATCTAAGCAAAGATATGGAAAGGCTTTTGTAAATCAAAGATCAAAAATCTGTTGCAGAGGCCTTTGTATGTGGGAAAGGGTCAGTTTGACCGAATATAGTAGTTTCTGTCTTTGATAAATTCTTACAAATCATATATTTGTCTAGAAAAAGCGTTTTTCCTAACTTGTTTTAATAAATGTTCAGCCATTGATTTCGGGAAATAGCCACTAGAATTATGAAATTCATTTTGTAAACTGATTTATCTGTAACTTAATGTTGGTTTATTAACAAAGGCAGTTACTAAATAACTGACTCAAGGTTACGAAAAATACATAACATACCGGTTACGAAACAACTGCATGGCTCCCATTTTGACAAGTAATACACAATTTGAGCTTGAAATTCAGTGTTGAAATGAGTATTGGATAGACCTTCAGCAGATGACTGTTAACCCTTTCCCTCATACGACAATTCTGCAGAAGACGACTTTGAACGTATCTTGTCAAAACATAGAAAATCTCCATAATTGAATGGATAACCTATGACAAAAAGTGGAAAACATTGTGGAAAAAGGAGAAAATTGCACGTTTTGTGCAATTTCTTCTTTTGTCACTATGTTTTCAAAAAGCCACCTGCTGCAGAGGCATCAGAAAGCGTCTATATGAGGGAAAGGGTTAATGTTTTTTTCAGAAGCCAAGCTTGTGACAGAATGTATATTTATACATTAAGGACACTCAACATTAATTTTGGATGATATTTTATATCTTATTTTTTAACGAGGAGACCATGATTATCCTTTATCCCTCACTTGAAATTTTAATAAAACTTCAACTGTTTTCAAAGATTTTACTATTTACATATAAGGAAAACTAGACCAGCCCTCAGGTGGCCATGTTTTTAAATGGATCAGAATAATTTGAAAATCTTTGTAGTAAGAATATTTGTGCCGAATTATTTACAAATCAGGCCAGTACTTTTGTACAAGATTTTTTAAAAAATTATTTTATAATATACAGTCATAAAGAAAGTCTGCCCAACCACTGGTGGCCATGTTTTTCAGAATAACTTGAAAACCAACATAGAGAGTTACCTTAGGAATGTTTGTGCCAAATTATTTTCAAATCGGGCCCATCCTTTTGGACAATAAGGTTTTTTTAATTTCTTTCTTTCCGATGCATTCCATGTCAAATAGAGGTTTTAATTCTTTGCACAATTTTGAAAGAGAACCACCTAATGAACATCACTGTGAAATTATATTTTGAAATTGGTCTAAGGTACATCAAAATAATTTGAAATTTGTCAACCATTGGTTTAGAAGAAGAAACTGTAGGAAAATGTTATCAGACAGCAAAGACGACCAGGGTTGGTGAGGGCTGTCAATCCAGGGGGTTGTGAATTCGAACCCCAGCTTGGTCAACATTCTTTCCGACGTTTGAGAAAATTCATTGTGACAAGCATCATTTGTCTTCCACCAATGGGCTCACAGTCGATGTGGAAAAGCAGCCAGTTTCTTGAAAAGTATTTTGTGTGTAGTACTGGTGTGAGAAAGCCAGGAGACACATGAGTAGGTGACATGACTGATATTTTTTGTTAAACAGCATAAAACCCCAACCAATCAGTGCACTGAGGTGAGCCAAAGACCTAATAACACATGTGTTATTAGGTCTTTGGGTGAGCTAACAATTATAATCTATAAAAGTTACACATATTTTCAAAACTTCATTTTTATATATGAATATAATATATAATATATGTTATGGTATACATTAATTTTTATACTATTTATTTTAAATAAAAATTTGTTGAGATTATCCATTAAATGAAAAAAATAAACTTCAGTTTGACTTTATATCCCATATTGATTATGTAGATTGCCAAAACATCCAGTTTGGGATGTACATTACATGAAGTAGCAAGTTTAGACCCCTTCTTTATTGAAAGCATCTGGAGAAAAGCTGGCTCATATATTGTATTTGTATACTGTATTTATTTGAAGGCATTCAAGGAATAGAAGGCTCTATATATGTTACTAGTTGGGGATGTCTATGTATTCCAGCTTGTTTTCAAGTGGGGAAAAACGGCAGACACTTTACCTTTGTGAATGCTGGTGTAACGTGCACCTGGTCCTTAACCCTTTCTCTCATACGTCAATTTTGCAGCAGACGACTTTGAACATATTTTGTCAAAAAATAGAAAATCTTTATAAATGAATGGATAACCTATGACTTAAAGTGGAAAACATTGTGGCAAAAGGAGAAATTGTCACTATGTTTTCAAAAAGCCGTCTGCTGCAGAGGCGTCAGAAAGCGTCTATATGAGGGGAAAAGCCAACCACTCTACCAACGTCGCTATAAAAGCCCCAAAATCCCACCGCTGCCATCATTTGTAACATGCACCGGGTCCTTCACAGAGGTAAGCCCTCAGCCACCAATACAGGCACGAAACGTTTATCTCCATGAAAAAGCCAACAACGCTATAAAAGCCGGCTTCCACAGCAAGGCCGTAGACGTGTTATTTATACCTATACCCCATTCCCGTAACACTGATTTTAACTGATTGTAAAGAAAGCCAGGAAGAAGTACAGTAGTCCAAACGTAAAGGATTCAATGTCAACTATTTGTCAGAACACTAAAGCAGACAACTTTGAAAACACTTAGTAAAAAATATATAATGTCCCTATAAATGAATAAACAATTATTGAGTAAAGTCGGAAACATTGTGACAAAACGAGAATTTGCTCATTATGAGCAATTTTACTTTTTACCACAATGTTTTCAAAAGGCTTCCTCTGAGGATTTGATTGTTCGATGTTTAACGCCTTTCTCAATAACTTTTCAGTTATATCATGGCGTTTCCTGGTTACTGGTTACCAGTACTACTGGTCCAATTATCCTGACACCAGCCAACTTCCTCAAAATGGGATATTGTCTTTTTTTCACCCAATGTTCTTTGTATACACATTTCGGATGTATTTCCCCGCTTTGATCTGATGAATAAAGGAGACAACTCGATGGATACAAAATTAGAGTAGCACACTAAATCCATGATACAGACAAACACTAACATTATATGCAGCAGAAAAAACTTAGTGAAATAACATTTTGAGAAAATTTGAACAAATACTCATAATAAGCTGTTTAATGAAGATGAACTTTTCTATGTGTTTGCATTAGCCATTTCCCTATTTCTGAAACGTCTGCCACAGAGGAATTTGTAAAGAAAAATTTGTGTCTTACAATTGTACTAATGAGCAATTGTGTGTTTACCAACAATATTTTGTATTATATTCTAATGTAATGTTGTATTTAAAAAAAACGCCTCTGTGGTGTAGTGGTAGAGCGTCCGCCTTGGTAGTGTAGTGGTAGATTGTCATCCTCGGTAGTATAGAGTTAGAGCGCCCAACCCGGTAGTGAAGTGGTAGAAGGTCCCGCCTCGGTAGTGTAGTGGTAGAACGTCCCGCCTTGGTAGTGTAGTGGTAGAGCGTCCGTCTCGGTAGTGTAGTGGTAGAGTGCCCGCCACTGTAGTGTAGTGGTAGAGCGTCCGTCTCGGTAGTGTAGTGGTAGAGCGCCCGTCCAGGTAGTTAAGTGGTAGAACGTCCCACCTTGTTAGTGTAGTAGTAGAACGTCCCACCTTGGTAGTTTAGTGGTAGAGCGTCCCGCATCGGTGGTGTGGTCGTAGAGCGCCCGCTTCTGTAGTGTAGTGGTAGAGCGTCCGCCTCGGTAGTGTAGTGGTAGAGGGTCCGCCTCAGTAGTGTAGTGGTAGAACGTCCCGTCTCAGTAGTGTAGTGGTAGAGCGTCCGCCTAGGTAGTGTAGTGGTAGAGCGTCCACATCGGTAGTGTATTGGTAGAGCGTCCCATCTCTGTAGTTTAGTGGTAGAGCGTCCCGCATCGGTGGTGTGGTGGTAGAGCGCCCGCTTCTGTAGTGTAGTGGTAGAGCGTCCGCCTCGGTAGTGTAGTGGTAGAGGGTTCGCCTCAGTAGTGTAGTGGTAGAACGTCCCGTCTCAGTAGTGTAGTGGTAGAGCGTCCGCCTAGGTAGTGTAGTGGTAGAGCGTCCACATCGGTAGTGTATTGGTAGAGCGTCCCATCTCTGTAGTGTAGTGGTAGAGCGTCCCGCCTCGGTACTGTAGTGGTAGAGTGTCCCGCCTCAGTAATGTAGTGGTAGAGCGTCCCACCTCGGTAGTGTAGTGGTAGAGCGTCCCGTCTGGGTAATGTAGTGGTAGAGCGTCCCACCTCGGTAGTGTAGTGGTAGAGCGTCCCGTCTGGGTAATGTAGTGGTAGAGCGTCCCACCTCGGTAGTATAGTGGTAGAGCGTCCCGCCTCGGTAATGTAGTGGTAGAGCGTCCCGCCTGGGTAATGTAGTGGTAGAGCGTCCCACCTGGGTAGTGTAGTGGTAGAGCGTCCCGCCTGGGTAATGTAGTGGTAGAGCGTCCCACCTCGGTAGTGTAGTGGTAGAGCGTCCCACCTCGGTAGTGTAGTGGTAGAGCGTCCCACCTCGGTAGTGTAGTGGTAGAGCGTCCCACCTCGGTAGTGTAGTGGTAGAGCGTCCCACCTCGGTAGTGTAGTGGTAGAGTGTCCCACCTCGGTAGTGTAGTGGTAGAGCGTCCCACCTCGGTAGTATAGTGGTAGAGCGTCCCACCTCGGTAGTGTAGTGGTAGAGCGTCCCACCTCGGTAGTGTAGTGGTAGAGCGTCCGCCTCGGTAGTGTAGTGGTAGAGCGTCCCACCTCGGTAGTGTAGTGGTAGAGCGTCCCACCTCGGTAGTGTAGTGGTAGAACGTCCCACCTCGGTAGTGTAGTGGTAGAGCGTCCCACCTCGGTAGTGTAGTGGTAGAGTGTCCCACCTCAGTAATGTAGTGGTAGAGCGTCCCGCCTCGGTAGTGTAGTGGTAGAGCGTCCCACCTCGGTAGTGTAGTGGTAGAGCGTCCGCCTCGGTAGTATAGTGGTAGAGCGTCCCACCTCGGTAGTGTAGTGGTAGAGCGTCCCACCTCGGTAGTGTAGTGGTAGAGCGTCCGCCTCGGTAGTATAGTGGTAGAGCGTCCCGCCTCGGTAGTGTAGTGGTAGAACGTCCCACCTCGGTAGTGTAGTGGTAGAGCGTCCCACCTCGGTAGTATAGTGGTAGAGCGTCCCACCTCGGTAGTATAGTGGTAGAGCGTCCCACCTCGGTAGTGTAGTGGTAGAGCGTCATTACACTTTCATTTATAGAGGTTGTCTATGTGTTTGGCCCCATCACTTGTTCAGTACCGTTCCGTTCCGCAAAATACAGTTAGCCTTATTACATCAGGTTCCCAGCTCGGCCAACACTCTTTCCGACGTTTGAAAAAAGTCACTGTGTTCACCAATTGGCTCACAGTCTCTGTGGAAAAGCAGCCAGTTGCTTGGAAAGTATGTTGTGTGGAGAACTGGTGTAAGAAAACCAGGAAACACATAAGTAAATGAACTGGCAGCCGTGATACGATTGAAAAATGGTTCAAAACGGCATTAAACCCCAATCAATCACTCAATACATAAGGTCAATTACACTGGACCACAACCTTCGCATACACTGAAGCAACGTACTTTCTGACACCGATGCACCAGTCGTATTACTATTCCCGCAACCCCAAGTTCCTAGTTTGGAAGCCATTACTACCATTTTAACTCTGGTATGACCAGTCCGGGGATCGAATCCTGGTCTCCCGTTCCCTAGGGCGGCGATCTTGCCAGGGATTTCGCTTGTGTTGATACTGTTCTCTAGGCTGGCGATCTTACCAGGGATTCCCCTTGTGTTGATACTGTTCTCTAGGATGGCGATCTAACCAGGGATTTCCCTTGTGTTGATACTGTTCTCTAGGCTGGCGATCTTACTAGGGATTTCCCTTGTGTTGATACTGTTTCCTAGGATGGCAATCTTACCAGGGATTTCCCTTGTGTGGATACTGTTCCCTAGGCTGGCAATCTTACCAGGGATTTCGCTTGTGTTGATACTGTTCTCTAGGCTGGCGATCTTACCAGGGATTCCCCTTGTGTTGATACTGTTCTCTAGGATGGCGATCTAACCAGGGATTTCCCTTGTGTTGATACTGTTCTCTAGGCTGGCGATCTTACCAGGGATTTCCCTTGTGTTGATACTGTTCCCTAGGATGGCAATCTTACCATGGATTTCCCTTGTGTGGATACTGTTCCCAAGGCTGGCGATCTTACCAGGGATTTCCCTTGTGTTAATACTGTTCTCTAGGCTTGCGATCTTACCAGGGATTTCCCTTGTGTGGATACTGATTTCTAGGATGGCGATCTTACCAGGGATTTCTCTTGTGTTGATACTGTTCTCTAGGCTTGCGATCTTACCAGGGATTTCCCTTGTGTTGATACTGTTCTCTAGGCTGGCGATCTTACCAGGGATTTTCCTTGTGTGGGTACTATTCCCTGAGCTGACGATCTTACCAGGGATTTACCTTGTGTTGATACTGTTCCCTAGGATGGCGATCTTACAAGGGATTTCCCTTGTGTGGATACTGATTCCTAGGATGGCGATCTTACCAGGGATTTCCCTTGTGTTAATACTGTTCTCAAGGCTTGCGATCTTACCAGGGATTTCCCTTGTGTTGATACTGTTTCATAGGCTGGCGATCTTACCAGGGATTCCCTTGTGTTGATACTGTTCTCTAGGCTGACGATCTTACCAGGGATTTCCCTTGTGTGGGTACTGTTCCCTAGGCTGGCGATTTAACTAGGGATTTCCCTTGTGTTGATACTGTTTCCTAGGCTGTCGATCTTACCAGGGATTTCCCTTGTGTGGATACTGTTTCCTAGATTGGCGATCTTACCAGGGATTTCCCTTGTGTTGATACTGTTTCCTAGAAATATCACTATCTCTCCTGAAATTAAAATGTTCAGTCTATACGCGTTTGTCTCTAAACATTACTGTATGTATGCTCACTGTCGAACAATGATACAGTTATTATAGAAATGTACGGAAATTCATTCTCTGCAAATAGCTTGGTTTTCTGTACAATTATAATATTGTTATTATCACTGTGCAGTTTTGGATCAGTTTGCTGAATCGGTCCTTACCTTGTCTGGTGAGCTTCTATCCGATCTACAGATTGTTGAACTTCAACAAATTAAGAGACTCGAGGAAAGAGCTTCATTACTAAGCTTTATGCTTTATGCTAGAATTTAAATACAATATTGTTTAAACCAAAAATATGAGGTTTGTTATTTCTTCTTCCGCCGTTTTCAACAATATTACAGTCATACCACGGCGAAATTTAACGCCGTTCTCAACAATATTACAGTTATTTCACAGCGGAGTTTAATGTCGTTTTCAACAATAATACAGTTATATCGTGGTATAACTGTAACAGTGTTGAAAACGGCATTAAACTCCGCCGTGATAAAACTATACTGGTGCTCGTTTCGAATGGAAAATATGTTTACGTCTTTGAACGAATAAGTAAGAGTTATAACTGTTCATGAAACATTGTAAAATGTTGAAGTTCTGCGTATCCCATAAGTTTACATGTTAACTTACCGTTCCATAAGACAAACCATTAACATATATACACATTAGCCGTTTGACGGGAAAACCAACATTGTTGACCTTGCGTAAAGTATAGAACCAGATCAGCCTAATCACACCACGCAGGCTAACCCAGACAGACTTTTTTCGCATCAAGTCAAGCATATTTATTTGCAAATATTCAACATTTCAAAGTGTTGGAGCTGGAGTATGTGCCTTCTTGGGAAGTTGCGTCTTCTTCTACTGCTTCTTTGCAGGCATGTTTATTTAGATAAATTCCACACAACTTTGTCAATGTATACACTTGTAGACTACAAAAGTATCCTAGATTATCCTAGTTATTGACAGAATCATCCAACTTCAGCAGTAATTCAATATAATATTTCAATGTAATTTGTTCAAAATGTAAATGGCGGTTGTGTACGTGACCCCTTCTTTCCGCAAGGCATGCGCAACAGTCCATATATGACGGTATCTAACCGCATCTACAGGTAGCAGAAGGTAATGGAAAGTAAGTAATCCGTATTTATCCGCATCGTGTCAATTCACTGGCTAACATCCTCATTTATCCTCAACCATCCGTATATATCTGTATCTGGAATCCGCTGTGGTCGAGTGGTTAGCGTCGGGGATTTCGAAACCGGGTGTCCCGGGTTCGATCCCCAGTCGCGGCACTACGGTCATGGTGGAGTGCCCTTGGCAAGGCATATTTTCTAGCCTAGTACTGGTTTGTTTACCCAGGGATCATGAATAAGTGAACTGTCGCCGTGATATAACTGAAATATTGTTGAAAGCGGCGTAAAACCCCAATAAATAAATCTATCCGTATCTATAGGTAACTGTAAGTTCATCAAGAAAATAGGCCACGCCCACAATTTCTGCAGAAGACTGCGGATGTTATCCGAAACTATCCGCCCTGTCTGTAATGTGTGTGTCTGACTGGGGCAATACATGTAATTATTGACGGTAGTGTATACACATATGTAAAGTGGGGAATGACCATATAATGATTTTTGTTTGTTTAGTCTACTGTATTGTATGTTGGCGGGAAAAGTAAGCTCGTGCGAAGCAGGTTGTGTGTACTATACACGCGGTTGATGGTCATTCGAGGAGTAAACGTCCAACTGTTCCTGACCGTTATCAAATTTCCAAGGTATGATTTCTGAGAGATTTTTCAATGCAGATTGCGAATTACGAGTTCAGACATATTTGTTTTGTGCAATTCGCTCACTGGAAAGCAATGCTAGGAGTCGAGTTCTGATCCAAATGCAATGTCTATTAATCGATTCAGGTTTATTTAATATATAAATTCCGAAAATGTATACACTACTTAGCCAATTCATGTATGATTACAAGTGTATTCAATTATACCGAAAGAAAAAAGAAACGCAGGGTATAGGCTTTCGTGTTGAATTAAAGTAGTTTATCACATTTCTTTTAAAATAATCGTTACATGGTTTTCAAGCACTACCTTTAAAGAGCAGTACTGCAAATTTTCATTAATTGTTGTCGATTAATTGCACTCATCACTGAAGAATACACGTCTTCACTGCCTCATGAGAAATGTCCGAGGAGCATGTGCATTCAACCATGCCATGCGACGCCTACGACGCTCACGAGTTAGTGACAGACCAATATACGGACGATGTGCTCTCAGACCGACCTCTCGCAGTCGATTGCAAACAGTTCTTGCATGAACAGGGCGATTGTGAGTTTTCAGATAACTTCATATTTTCGTACCCTGCGTTTCTTTTTTCTTTCAGTATATATATATCGAGTTCTATTAATTGGGAATCGCTAGGTATCCCTTATTGTCAGGATTTTTCGTCTGTGTGTGTGTGTGTGTGTGTGTGTGGTGTGTGTGTCCAAATAGTTATCAAGCGACGCTCTACAGCCCAAACCGGCGGGCCGATTACGATGAAACTTGGTAAACATGTGCCATATGGGCTCAGAGTGTGCGCGTTTGAGTTTCGTTGCTAAGAAACCATCTGTTGCTATGCAGCTAGCAAATAAATGCTTTGAAAAAAACCAAACCATTTTTCTATCTTCTCCTACAGTTTTGAATGTGGGGAGCTGAAACTTCGGTTATATATACTTCAAGATATTTTAAAAAAATGTATCCGTTACGATTTTTGATGTACGCCTTTGTTTCCAAATGGTAGCCTTTCAAAGATAGCCGTGGCTATGCAGCTAGCAAACAAACGCGTTTTAAGAAGCCAAACCATTCGTCTATCTCCTCCTACAGTTTTAAATGTGGCGAGTTGAAACTTCGGTTATAGATACTTCGAGATATTTAAAAAAAAAACACATCTGTAACGATTTTTGATTAAGGCCTTTGTTTCCAAATGGTAGCCTTTCAAAGATAGGGTCTTTTTACATTCGTTTTTGATTTCCTTAGGGCTGCAGTGGTAGTCTAAGATAGCGACTTTTATTACATCATCCCATAGAGCTATTCAAGAGGTACAAAAAGTTATTGTACGTCATTGACCTCCGACCTTGGGTTTTCGAGCTACATCCGGAAGTTTGCAAAATATGCAAAGGCGAAAACGGTTGGGTGTAGACGGATGCGTCTTGGCATGTTGATAAAACATCGTTTGGTTGACCAGAGAGTGTTTTTACAAGGTGCACACTTTTCACCAGTATTCACCAAGTCACCACAATAGTGACCCTATCACACTAGTTCTTCATATATATATGCAAAGGTGAATCCCACGTCGCCTACTGGCTTGTCAGTTACTTCTGTTAATCCGATTTGATTAAATAATGTTTTGATTACATCATAATGTGGTTTAAGAGAAACGAATTGAATAATGTCGGAGGGTGGAAGAGACGCCTAAAACTGATCAGAGCATGGATCTTTCCTCACCTTCCCCCTTTTCAATAAGAAACACGACAGGTTAGGTCTGGGTGGCCACGATTTATAAGTTCAAAATTAGTCAATGTGTACAGGACCTTTAAGTGATATCTGTCAATATTGTTTTGATGATGGCGTAATGGGATAAACGTGTCCTTGCTATTGGGATTTATTGCATATAATTAGTAAGTTGTTTTTTAGTATATATATATATATATATGCATTGTCTCTACGTTATAAAGACACACAGCATATCAAAAACATAAGATTATCAATTATTAAAGCACAGATAAATCAATTTTCATCTTCAGATGCTCAGGATAATCAATACTTACCGACTTTTTCCTATCACCATTTTGTTACTACTGGTATAAAATGTATCAATCGATCTATTAACACGTTCGTACTATTGAATTTTGTTTTATTTTTGTTTTTACGCCATTTTCAGCGTGAGTTCAGTTATATCACAGCGACAGTTCAATTGTTCATGACACTCCACCTTGACCTCCGCGGGGAATCCGCTGTGGTCGAGTGGTTAGCGTCGGGGATTTCCAAACCGGGTGTCCCGGGTTCGATCCCCAGTCGCGGCACTACGGTCATGGTGGAGTGCCCTTGGGCAAGGCACATTTTCTAGCCTAGAACTGGTTTGTTTACCCAGGGATCATGAATAATTAAATTTAATTGCGCGCTAAATGACCTTAGCTGTCGATGCGCCATAAAACAATATACATTCATTCTTGACCTCCGCGACTGGGGATCGAACCCGGGACGCGCCCGGTTCCAAAACCCCGACACTTACCACTCGGCCACGGCGGATTCCATCGTGTTATTGAAATTTATTTTCATCTGCACCGTGGTGTAGTTATTAGAGAGATCATCTTTAGAGTGAAGCTCAGGGTTCAATCCCCGGTCAGGTTATACCAATGACTTGGAACAAATGTTAGTAATGGCTTCCCTCATCGGCGCTCAGGATTGCGGGTATAGCAATACGTCTGATGCATACGTGTGAGGGTAAATTACACCGGTAGTACTGGTAAATTACACCGGTAGTACTGGTAAATTACACCGGTAGTACTGGTAAATTACAAAGGAAATGTCGTAGTTCAACGCAGTACGCAGTACCTATCCATACTTATCCGCGTAATGTATTTTTTTTGTTCCCCGTTTCTCACCATCCTTTTGCCGTACAAAGCCTTACTTATCCGTACTTAACGTGTGTCCACCGCCCTCCCACACGGACCAATTCCATCCGCGCCGTACCCCAACGCAGGGACATATCCGTGAGTGTTCCTGTACCATTACATAATATGTTACAGCGGCACGGCATTCGATAGTTAGAAGTATGGTTTTATCGATCAGAGGTGTTTTCGTTCCGTAGCCTTACGAAATAAAATGTTATCTAGATGAGTTTCTGCAACCGTCATCATCAATTTTGAAACGGTATTACACTTTATTTGAAAAGTCTTAACTTACCCATTTCCCACTAGTCGCATTCTGAATCATCTCCAGCAGCCAACCAATGGGCTAAGTCTATGTGGAAAAGCAGCCAGTTGCTTGGGAAGATTGTTGTGTGGAGTACTGGTGTGAAAAAAAACCAGGAAATGCATGAGTAGGTGAACTGGCCGCCGTGATATAACTGAGAAATTGTTAACAATGGCGTTAAACCCCAATCAATCAATTATTTATAAAACAAAAATTAGACTGTACGGCCGTTCATGCTGGCCATGGTTTTCATTAACTCTTTAGCTGCCAAAGGCAATTAAAGGCTTGTGCAAACAATGCAGATTCAGCTGAGATCGCTCATAACGAGCTGTCGTTCCGGCAATCTGCATTGTTTGCCACTTAGGCAACATGTTTTACCAAATTTCCTGTTGGACGAAAAATGGGGTGGTCCGATTTTCAACAATGAATACATGGATATACACTTTTCGCTTCCTGTGAATTTTCTGATTCAGGAATCGTTACTCTATACCTCTATTTACATGAGACGGAATGAATCGGCTCGGATCAGTCTGCGCAGACTGATCTGGGTCGATACATTACGCAGGGGCCGTAATGTTGGTACTTTTATTCATATGGATTTTAGATCATTTAACAACAAATCCATTTTCTCTGACCTATCTGACATATTGAAAACTACAACATCCCCAATATTCTTTGTACTTTTATATTTTGCTATTTATACTGTGTATGTACATAATTGTAATTAAAATATATTTGTATTGTATACAATTAATAGTATGGTGTATTATGGGCCGAATTGCGAAATTAATATATTGTATCGTGTAAATATGCAGCAGGCGACATTAAAACACAGTTCGTCAAATTATGGATACGTTCTAAAAATGAAAGTTGAATTATTAAATAGAGTTGAAAACATTGTGGCAAACGGAGAAATTGCTCGTAATGAGCAATTTCTACTTTTGCCACAACCTTTTCAAAAGTCGTCTGCTTGCAGAGGCATCAGAAAGCTTCTGTATGTGGGTTGTAGCCTTGTGGGTAAGATTTAAGGCATCATACTAACTCATTTGGAAGTTTTATCTACAGTCAAATATAATTTAGATTGGTGTTTATAGTTAGCGCAGTCTAATCTGGATCTGTAATATCGATCGTTGTATAATACAAACAAAACAACAACATTGTGGAATATATACGGAATCGATCGAATCACGACCGATTCATGCCGAAGACTACAACGACGGTAGTAATGGATTTCCCTCAACATGCGCTCAGGATTGTGGAATTAGCCTTACGACTGTCTCGCTCGGGAAATGCGATGATATCATTGAAACTGTCTAAAAGCGACGTAAAACACAATTCAAACAAACAAACAAAACAAAATAAACGGACATCACGCAATCGTGCTTGTATATATTGGAAACTATGTATAACAAGGAACCAGTTTAATGAAGTTTCTGTCCAGCTCTGGGACATAATGGAAAAAAGAGTTGGAGCTTTGGATGAATTGATAAACGATTTCGTCATACTACAGAAAACGTTACTGTTAATATAGAAAATTGTTTTTTTATGAAATTTTCCCCTTTTCCTACATTTACCGTTATAAAAAGTAAGGTGTGACAATTGTATACGTATTCTCTAATCCTCTATTGTAACAAGGTGAGAACCCGCATACTGTGAGCAACGATTGGGCTGTGAAGACAAGCTTTTATACGTGGAAAATGGCGCACATTTTGGTAAGCAGTTTGTTTATTTTAAACTTATATTTCTAATTTAAATAATCTTTATTTATTTCTCCGTTTCATGTAAAGACAGGGACGTAGATAAGACTATCCTACGCTTCTAGTGAAACAAAATAAGTTTCATTGTCGCATATATCTGTTTTCACTTGGAATTTGCTTGTGAATCGCAGCTGTTAATTATTCAAATGTACTCAATACATTCTTTCAATAAACTAACCAACGTGAAAATGCTTTTATTTCAATGAAATGGCGTCTCCTAGTGTCGGTATATGAATTAAAAATGGCTGAAGTCAATAACTAAAAGAAAACGATAACAAAAAGGGTTATTGGTGGACGCATGTATTAGTCAGGTTCCAGTTAAGTACATCTACATGTAGCATGAACAAACACTGTCGACTAGATTGGTCCCCATCTATTGTACATGTCTACAGCAGACCAATACACACCTTCATGTGTGGAATCGAAGCATAAATGTTGAAGCAAACTTCTTTCCGAGTTTGAAAGGTTAAATCGGTTGTGTTCACAACAAGGTGGTCCCTGTAGAATTTTTGTTTGCTTCAACATATTCGGACCGCGATAGCTCAGTCGGTAACGATGAGGGCTAACAATCCATGAATCGTGGGTTCGAACTCCGAATCTGTCTTTCTTTCCGATGATTGATAAAAGCTATTTTGACTAGCGTCAACCGTCCCCTCCGATGGACTAAATAGTATATGTGGGAGGGTAGTCCGTTATCTTGGAAGAATCTTTAATGAATTAAATGATTCGAGAAAGCCAGGAAAAAACAGGTAAACTGGCCACCGTAACGAAGTTTAAAACGGCGTTAAACGTCAATGGATCAATGCTGCACCATAACACCAAAAGCGCCGCCATTATTTGTGTTACTGACCCGCTAATGTAATGAGAGGTAACTCCTTACTATGCATGTATTTATCTTGAGACACAAGATGATACACACTATAAATCTCAGGAGGGAATAGGGGAGCGGGTATATAATTAGTTAGTTAGTTAGTTAGTTATTCGTTAGAAAATAAAGGTTTTGAAGCAGACAAATTTTGCCATAATGGGAAAAAAAATCATGCTTACAGCACTCACTTTGACGTTTCTCCGAATGTATCTATTTGGTTATTCATTATTGTAAAGTTTTCCAGCTATTTCATGTTCCCTTTAAATGTCTCAAAGCAGATGACCAGGCCGGAGTAGCTCAGTAGGTAGTAACACGGGCTGTCGAACCAGGCCGGAGTAGCTTAGTAGATAGTAACACGGGCTGTCGAACCAGGGATTGTGCGATCGAACCCCAACTCGGCAACATATTTCTTCCGACGTTTGACAAAAGTCAATGCGACAAACGTGATTCGTCTTCCACCAATGGGCCAATAACAATCTATGTGTAAAAGCAGACAGTTGCTTGGAAAAACTGCCGCTTGGAGTATTGGTGTGAGCGATCCAGGAAACACGTGGATATGTGACCTGCCCGTCGTGATATGACTGAACAAATGTTGAAAACGGCGTTAAACCTCTAACAATTAAACTAAAAGCTGACGCACCTAACATATAAATCATGTACATTTACTATATACGTATTTTATAGAGGTCGAGATTAGTTGGAGTAAAATGTTTCCCAACCCAACCTAACCCCATATTGAGGTTACTCAAACGAACAGTGTAATGATGAATATTCTTTTGAGTACCCACAACTTAAGATTTGAATGTCAAACAATGATTATAGAACATCACGTTTGTCATTTATCTAGATCTGCATAAGATACAATTACTTTATTTCAGATGTGTGTCGAACTTTGGAAAAATGATTACAAGGTGTGGAAAGCATGGTATCTAAAATCTGTGAGAGAAGACTGGAAATCAATGAGATTTAATATGTAAGTTCGTTATTACATTTTTAATCCAAATGTAAATTATTTTTTCACACTCCCCAATGTACACATGCATTGTGAAGCCTCTGAAATAGCAATCGACTTTTGAAAGCAATAATCAAAGAAGGAATTGCTCATAGTGAGCGGTTTCTCTTTTTGACACATTGTTTTCAACTTATTTCAATGAGTATACATTTATTGGTTTTAGACATATTCCCGATATTTGTAAACATGTTTTCAAAGTCGTCTGTTGCAGATTTCGAGAGAGCGGGGAATGGTTAAGGGTCAATATATGAGTAGATGTTTGCAATTTCACAACATCTGTAGAAATCAACATATAAGCCGTCCCGCGAGAAAACCAACATTGTGGATTCTGCGTAAAGTATCAACCCGGATCAGCCTAAGTATGCGGCGCAGGCTTACCCGGATATACACTTTTCGCCTCCTGTGAATTTTCTAATTCAGGAATCGTTACTCTATACCTCTATTTACATGAGACGGAATGTATCGGCTCTGATCAGTCTGCGCGGACTGCGCATGCTGATCTGGGTCGATACATTACGCAGAGGCCATAATGTCGGTATCTGCTCGAACTTAATCGATATACTACAAAGTGTAAGACAAGGTGGAGTTATGTCCACTTGGAATTATTTACTGTTTATTACGACTTATTAAACAGACTTGAATCAACCTGCGGTTTAACTGTTGGCACAACAAATTGTGGCAATCCGACCCTAGTAGACGATCTTGTGCTTCTTTGTCCAAACTTGACAAGTCTCGAGCATCAATAAACTATTACAAATGAATATGCAAATGACTGGGGATATAGCTTTAATACTGACAAGTGTAAATTTATCATATTTGGTAAAAGCAATAGTAATATTACGTCGGTTAGATTCGGAAACTCTACCATAGACAGATGCAAAACAGTGACCCATGTTGGTATAATATTAAACGAATAATTAACTAATTCGCATACAATAAGAAACGGTGTCACCAAAGGAAGGGCCTCTATGTTCTCTTTACTAGCATTAATCAACCTTGGAAATGTCAACCCTGTTACAATGGGTTCACTGGTGAAAACAATATCAATGTCGTCTGCACTGTACGGATGTGAACTATGGCATTCTATGTCCTCTACAGATAAACAGAACGTTGAAAAACTTTAGAAATTATGTTTATTATAATTTGTTTCAAACAAGTAAAAGCACTGGCCAAAAAGGTTTTATTCCTGATATTGCAAAAATATGGTTTAACTGCATATATGAAGTCGTATCTTACTACTGGCAAATTCCCTGAAAAAAATTCTTGGAAAAGGATAGTTTCTAGAGTCGTAAGGAAGTTTGAATGCGAGCGTCAGGAAAGAATGAACCTTCACCATGACTTCGACCGTTTTGTGTCTGTTCACAAAAACAGTCTTCCATCATTATTTTGGTTATGTGCAAAAACGCGCAAAACTATGTATCATGCATCAAATAAGTATTAGTAAGTAGCAAACACTTAAGAGAAACTGTCAGTCAGTGTGTATACTGCCAAAATATGATCACAGATATCCAGGGACACTTCATATCCGAATGTGTTCATTTCTCAAAAGAACGGAATTTATTTTTTGAAAACATCAGTATCTACTGTACTAATGACATGTTGCTCTTTCTGAGAAGATTTAGTACCCAGAAAGATCAATTTATCAGATATCTTCTTGACACTGATTTGCCAACAGTATTTAGTCTACCCGAATACAATCGAACCTGTTATGTCCAATTGTGTATGCGATACATACATAATGTATTGAGAAACAGTTCTGTTTAGCTGTAAATATACCCAACGGATGGGCTTATGATGTACACGTGTATGTATATGCACATGTATATGTGTGCGTGTGTTTGTGTTTGTATGATAAGATAAGATAAGAAATTGTTTATTAAAGTGACATGTGTGAAACATATTATGATTAACAGTATTATATAAAAAACAAAAATGATCACAAAAATGATCACAAAAATGATCACACCCGGCCCTTTGGGCCTATAAGTCACCTATATGTGTATACGTATATACATATTTACATATAATGGTATAAAGTCATAACACATCATAGTATTTATAATCCGCAGTCGCTAAGTTTAATATCAGATGTTTTCAGAGAAACTTGCTGAATGTAGACACTTTGAAAACGTCGTAATCAAGGGGGTCAGCATTTTCCTTAAGCAGTGACTATAAGAAAACTACCCTTTCACAGTGAAGAACTCTACGGTATGTTCATAAGTTATGCGGTGTTTTCAGACGCAGTTGATCCCTTGGTTATAATAAGTTGAGAGCTATGTGCTGTTTTCGATACACATAATCAAAGTACTGAAGTACTGAAGGTAGAATTGCGATCGTTTAAGAAGAGATACAGAAGTGCATATATGAATATTTATTTTACAAAATTTTGACGAACAGACAGACGGAGAGACAGACATCGCCAATCTATAGACCGGAATTGCTAGAGCAATCCGGCCAAAAATAAAAAAAAATCATCAATTTTAGCAGTAAAATCCTGCCAAGAAGTAATGAATTGAGAAAAAAATGTGCTGAGAGGTCCATAATTTCAAACTTGCTAAGATTTGGTCTGTGCAATGAATGTACAAATTGAAAAATGTATTGTTGACATGTATTTTCTACACCATCATTGTAATGTTGTTTATCATAAATAAAATTATTCCTTTTTTTAAATAAACTTTTAATCAAAATGTGTGTCTCAGTGTTGTCTTCTTCAGCAGTTTGACAGAAACAAAGCCTAAATCTGAAATTGTGTCAATGTGTTATTTGTCAACTCTGTCCCATAAGTTTTGCTTGTGATTTGAACTCTCATAAAAACAGCACGGAAATGGACAACTTTCCCAACTTTGATTAAATATGTTTTCAATTAAATTGTAAAAAATCTTTTTCTTGTTTTTTGAAAGTTTTGTCATTATTATTTAAGACGGACATTATATATTAGAATAGCCAACTGACTATCATTTGAAAAAGTGTTTCTTATTTAAACCTTTCCCACTTGCATACGTAATTGCAGCCGACGACTTTTGAAAACATTGATGCAGAAGAAGAAATTGCTCATAACAAGCTTTCTCCTTTTGCAACAATGTTTTCAACTATATTCAATGATTACACTTCCAATAAATGCGATTTTCTGTATCTTTACTCAGATTTTTTTTAATTCGTCTGCTGCAGAGTTTTTATATTGTGGGGTGGGTTGTGATTTGTTAAAGGACAAGCAGGATTGGGAATTGAGTGTTGCACTTATCCTAATGAAACACTCGCCTGCCGGTGCATGTTTTAGCTTAACTTAACTTGTTAATGTTCTTTCCATCATCAACTTAGTCATCTGTTAGTAATCAACTCTATGAACGAACTAATCGCGTCAAAATCTTGAATCGCGTCAAAATCATAACGAACAAACTGTCAAAATCTAATTTTGAACTGTGTAATACAAATTTAGAATAAAAGGATGAATCAGTTATGTTGTAACAACCAATATCCGCGGGTCATTTACCTGATTTTGGCCGAAAGAAATGATCGATTTCTTGCAAGATTTATTCGTTATTCGTTCTGCCTATTATAATCAAAGTATTCTAAACGCTTTATAAACAAGTCATTTAAAGCGCTCAAATCATTTGATGAAATTTGTTTCTTTAGACGCGGACCTTGTCGAAAGCACCTATCCAAAATGCAAAATCATCGTTAATCGTTGTCGAAGGAATAGATGGACTGAGAGAAAGAGAAAGAAAAGGCTTAGCAATGCATACTATCTTTATGAATAAGGACATGAACGAATATGTATGGACTAGCGCCTAGAATTTCGTACTAGCCGATCCTTCATTCCATTCGCTTATGCTAGCGGGCGAGTGGATGTTTACATCTCTGCCGAGTGGGAAAAAAGGGTTACAATTTACAAAGGGTAATTGCGCGGTGCAGTGCTATATTGGCGTAGTGATATCTAAATAATTGTGTACACTTTAAATATGATATTTACACTTACAAGACTTGTTATTTTCTATTATAAGCTTGAATAATTGGATTTTTTTTCGTTACTCTATGTTTGCTTTTGTGAGAATTCGTAAATTAGTCAAACCAAAAATTGCACTTAATTGTTGGTGGTGAAGGGCATATACATCACGTGACTTCAAACTCACTATGACTATGGCAGCCTCTGCGCATGCGCAAGTCTACCAAAAACGTTGTCAAACCAAAAATTGCACTTAATTGTTGGTGGTGAAGGGCATATACATCACGTGACTTCAAACTCACTATGACTATGGCAGCCTCTGCGCATGCGCAAGTCTACCAAAAACGTTGTCAAACCAAAAATTGCACTTAATTGTTGGTGGTGAAGGGCATATACATCACGTGACTTCAAACTCACTATGACTGGCAGCCTCTGCGCATGCGCAAGTCTACCAAAAACGTTGTCGTTAAACGCGAGAGCCAATATCATTTCAACGAAACGAGATAGGTATTCGCGGTTAATCACTGAGGCATGACGTGTTTTCGCAAGACAGGTTTCTATTTCAGAGTCTAATACAGGGAAGGTAAACACCAATCAGATTAGTTATGATACATGGCTGATCTTCTCTTTCGATAACCCTTTACAATAAATTTAGCGCATTTACGCGGATGATTGTTCATAAGGTATCGCATTTTATGATGATCCCTTAACTGGTTAAATGTAGCATCATTGAATTGGTCTTCAAATATTTCTAAATAATATGTTTATAAAATTCACAGTTTATTAGAAAATGAGTTTCATCTTCAACTGTATGTGTGTGTCTGTGTACTCATGTGTATGTATGTGTACATGTATATATATATATATATGGAGACGTGTGTATGTTTGTATATTCATGTGTGTTAATGTATATGTATATATATATACTTTCTTCTTCACCCTCTGTCTTTCATCTGTATTGATTTCTCATTCTCTCTATCTAGAGACAAACATATTCTATCCCTTCTCTCAACTGTCTGTCAATGATTCTGTTATGTCTTCTCATTTTTAGCTCGTCTGATTTTTTGAAAAAAAAGACGAGGTATTGTCGTCACTTGATCGTCGTCGTCTGCGTCGTCTTCCGCGTCGTCGTCGTCGTCGTCGGCGTTGATTAAGTTTTGCGTTTAGGTCACTTACATGGAAACTATCAAACGTAATACTTTGAAACTTAGAAAACTTATTCATATAATACATTTCTTCACATTGTGTACTAAAGATACTCAGTTTGACCTTCTTTTTGGGGTAAAAAACAATTGGTGGTTTTTAGTTGACTTTGAGAATTGGTCATAGCTCCCTCATTTTGTGTTAGATTGATTTCAAATTATGCACACATATTTCATAAATAATGTACTTCAATATATCAAACGGGTTTTTGGGACAAACATTTGGATTTTTTGCTTTTCCATTTCTTGTAATTTTTAACTTGGCGTTTAGCTCAATATTATTTTTTTTTTCTCAATATTAAGTACTGGTACTAGGGCTTTCATATTTGGAATATAGTTACATCTAATACCTTTCTGCACATTGTTGCTGAAGATGCTGAGTGTGACATTTTTGGGGGTTAAAACACTTGATTTTTGGTGGATTTTGAGAATTGGACATATCTTCTTTCTCAATAATTACTGGTACTAGGGCTTTCATATTTGTAATATAGTTACATCTAATAACATTCTGGACATTGTATGCTGAAGATGCTGAGTGTGATCTTTTTTGGGGGTAAGACACTTGATTTTTGGTGGATTTTGAGAATTGGACATATCTTCTTTCTCAATAATTACTGGTACTAGGGCTTTCATATTTGGAATATAGTTACATCTAATAACATTCTGGACATTGTATGCTGAAGATGCTGAGTGTGATCTTGTTTGGGGGTAAGACACTTGGTCAAAGCAGGGGGCAGCGAGACATTTAATTACGCGTAATTCTTGTTTATTACATTGATTTAATTTTTTTCCTAAACAATGAAAACATATTTGCCTTCAACATATTATGAATATTTTAAATCAGAGTTACTAAAAATAGGAAAATAGTAATATATTCAATATCTTTAAAGTTCACTTAATGTACCAATATCATTTGCCTGTACATTGCATACACAAGACTCAGTTCATGATCTTGACTGATTGTGACAGCCATCCAACGTGAAGATCTTCCTTATCATGTATATGAACTTGTATTTATTTCCACATAGTTAATCTTGTTTCAATACTTGAAAATTAGCAGTTGTGTGCGGTCATTATAATATGTAAATATTCTTTCCGAATTTGAATATTTTTTATATAAAATAAATAAACCGTAAAAGGATAATATCAGACGAGCGTCAGGCACCCGCGGGCGGTGCTCTTGTTACATTTACTATAATAATTACCCTTCAGAGCAATTCATATTTCGTTTCGATGAGGTGCTCCTCAGGGGTATCTAAGAATATATCTCGCGAACAATGAAGACTGGTGGTTCTACTCATTCAACCAGAATATCCAGAGTTTTCACATAAACTAACTCTGTTTTTGTTGTGCTTGCAACGTGAATGAATGCTATTGTACTCATTGTATATACTCGTGTTTATTATTGATGTACGAGGGTCAGTCGTAAAGTTCTCGGACTCTGCGTATAATTTCGATACTACTTGTTTTAAAACCAAAATAAACCAAACTTTTGAAAGATTGATATTTACTGAAGTGATGTAGCAAATTTTACAGAAAACAACCAGCATACCATTAAATAACAAAACATTGTAACACATAACCATTAACTGCACGGAGCACTTTGTACACATAACGCGACGTCACGTCTAACGTCAGGCCTTTTCAAAGTATGCAACACATGAATTAACACATTTCTGGTGTCTCTCCGCCCATACTCGTATAAGTGCTTTTGCAATCGACCTTACGAAATGAATGCTGTTTGTGTAAATGTGTTAACTATTCAATGTTTGTCACTTTTGGTTCAATGTTTGTGTCAACGTTCTCTATCAACTTTGTATTGTTTCATTGTACTTTGTCCTATCTTCGATGATCGGAGGAAATAAAGATATAATAAAACTTCGAGGGACAATGAGAAATTGCTGGTTTTGAGTAGTTCATCCTTTTCAAAATCATTTCTGAGAGTCGTCCACCTTGAGAGGGTCAACGCTGTCTTCATGTTAACCCTTTCCCTCATACGACAATTATGCAGCAGGCGACTTTGAACATATTTTGTCAAAAAATCAAAAATCTCTATAATTGAATGGATATCCTATGACTAAAAGTGGAAAACATTGTGACAAAAGGAGAAATTGCTCGTTTTGAGCAATTTCTTCTTTTGTCAATATGTTTTTAAATCAAAGCGCCAATGGCACTGTAGTGGCGATCGTATTCATATATTGCAACAACTACAAAATAAAGCGTTCAAAATATTTATAAAAACCTTTCGGAATTTCCAGATTTGATAAAATTCCAGCTTCCCGTTTTTAGGTCGGTATAGCTAGATACCGAAAACAACTTTTTATATGACTCATAAAGGTCTCAACGGGTGTTCTACACACCGGCTATTGTTTGTTGATAGAGTTGGAACATTGTGAGAATATGTATGAGTTGAAAACATTGTGATAAAATGTGAAATTTCTCATTTTATCACAATGTAAGATATAGCATTTGTATGACTTGAAAACATTGTGAGAAAATGTGAAATTTCTCATTTTATCACAATGTAAGATATAGCATTTGTATGAGTTGAAAACATTGTGAGAAAACGAGAATTATCACAATGTAAGATAGAACAGTTGTAAGAGTTAAAAACGTTGTGAGAAAATGATGATAGAATAGTGAAGAGTTGAAAACATTGTGAGTAAATTATGATAGAATAGTGAAGCGTTGAAATCATTGAGAAAATGATGATAGAATAGTGAAGAGTTGAAAACAGTGTGAGAAAATGATGATATAATAGTGAAGAGTTGAAAACATTGTGAGAAGAACAGTTTTAAGAGTTGAAAACATTGTGAGAAAATGATGATAGAATAGTGAAGAGTTGAAAACATTGTGAGAAAATGATGATAGAATAGTGAAGAGTTGAAAACATTGTGAGAAAATAATGATAAAATAGTGAAGAGTTGAAAACATTGTGAGAAAATGATCGCTAATAGAACACTGTAAGAGTTGAAAACGTTGTGAGAAAATGTCATTTTCGTAGGACAATATCTTTTCTAAAAAAATGTTAATCAATCATTTGTTCCTAATTTAAAAAATTATGAAGACATACAACTATAAAAAGTTGTTTTCGTAACAACCATAATATGGTAATATGGGATTATTGTCGTAAAGAAAGTTGTTTTCGCGGCAGCCGAGTTGTTTTCGTGAGCCGATTTTATTTATTTATATGCGTTTTAGCCTACGCCACTCTCTAAGTTTTCTATTTCGCGTAATTAGTACAAAAAACACTATTACATACTTTTAAAATTATCGTTATATGTTTGTGCACATGCTTTTAAGTAAATAATTAGAAAACTTATGAATACATGTGATTTATTGTCAAATAAAACGTTGTTTTCGTGACAGTCATGTTGTTTTCGTGAGCCGACTTTATTTATTTATTTGCGTTTTAGCCTATGCCACTCTATAATTTTGCAATGTTATTGAAAACGGGACCAGGTACGAAATAAGCACTTTTCACGGATCATGATTGTTAAACTTGTAGGTCTTTTCAGAAATTACAAAAGAAGTTAATTGGCCGTTTTATTTTGGCGAGGTACTTTCAGAGTACAACCAACTCCTGCCGAATCAGGTTAAAGGTCAAAAGGTTACGGTTGACTACAGTAAAAATAAAACGAGGCACAGGAGTATCATGATACTCTGCATAGCGTACCCAAGACGCCCGATGATATTTATTATCTGCCCAAACATGAAGAAAGATAATATGTAAATAGTTTAACTCTATTTAGATATTTTCTCGATAAATCTCAAATATTAGTACCAATCCGGTATCAAAGTAGCACTAACATTATCATTATTAATCGTGTGCCTGCATCACTGATGGAACTATATATATATATGGCGGTTTAACGGAAGTGAGTAAATTGCCTTTGCAGAAATATCCAACCGATTGTTCAAATACGACTATATAATTTTTTTTTCGTTGTTGTTGTTTTGGTAGCACTGTGGCGATTGTCAACCAATCGCCACAAAAACTGTCTGCTGTAGAGGCGTTAGAAAGCGTCTATATGAGGGAAAGGGTTAACAGTTAATCATTGCCCATATGCAAACATATTTTGATTCATTTGCAGCAGACATCCTTTGAAACAATGTGGCAAGAGTAGAACGCACTAGAAATGATCAATTTCTCCTTTTGTCTCTTTGTTTCAATGCGTATGAAAACAACTTACTTTGAATTACAGTGATTTGTTTTCATGTTGCTTACACCATTTTGTAGTCGTTTGCTAGAGATTCTACGTCTATGGGAAAGTGTTAAAATAGAGAAGAAATAGAAAAACTGCAAAATTGAAAGCATGAATGTGAAGAATTGGGAAACTGCACATGAATTATGTTTATTTTCTTCATGTTTTCATAATAAATTCATTTCTTTAAAAACATGCATTCTACAGAGGCATAACACGTGTTGGGAAATTTTAGATTCATTCTTTCGACGTATACATAAACTTATAAAACATCTAATTATCATTACCTGTGATTTAAATAGTATAAATTGAAATTATATCTAAATGATATTCATTGCAATAATATTTGAATTATATTCATTGAAATAAGATTAAAATGATATTTCTTAAAACTATATTTAAATGATATTGATTGTAAATAGATTGAACAGATATTTATTGAACTTACATTTAAACGGCATTTATTGATTTTTAGCTCGACTATTCGAAGAATATGAGAGCTTTACTACTCGCCCCAGCGTCGGTGTCCGGTTAAAGTTTTAGGGCAAGTTGGCATTTTCATTCATAAGTATTTGTGCTAGGGCTTTCATGTTTGGAATATAGTTACATGTTATACCTTTCTTCACATTGAATGCTGAAGATACTGAGTTTGACTTTCTTTTTGGGGTAAAAAACAGGATTTTGGGTGGTTAAAGTTTTAGGGCAAGTTGGAATTTTATTTTAATCTTTAATTTTTCTCAATAAGTACTTGTGCTAGGGCTTTCATATTTGGAATATAATTACATATAATACCTTTCTTCACATTGAATGCTGACGATGCTGAGTGTGATCTTCTTTTTGGGGTCAAAAACATGATATTAGGTGGTTAAAGTTTTAGGGCAAGTTGGAATTTTATTTTTATTTTTTTTCTCAATAAGTACTTGTGTTAGGGCTTTCATATTTGGAATATAATTACCTTTCTTCACATTGTATGTTAAAGATGCTGAGTGTGACTTTTTGAGGTAAAAAACATGATTTTTGTTTGATTTTTGAGAATTTGAGATAAATTCATAATATTTGGTTACGTTCCTTTCTATTTGTGATCATTCATTCAAATCACTTCATACTTCACACTGTTGTTAAGGACCATCACACACTTAGGTTAGATAACTCCATTGTATCTTAAATATGGAGTTATTGCCTTTGATTGACTTAGGAAAGACGAAATTCCCTTTACTAAACTTCTCTAACTGGCTGTAATTCTGCATAACACACAGCCGAAAACACAGTACACAAAGAATCGTGTCACACGCCAAGGTGATAACATTGGGGGTAAACAGCGTATCTTTTATCACCTACTCGTATCGGTTGTACTTTGGTGTTTAATAATTTATTGAAACAACGACACGCGCTGATGATTGTTTACAGTTTGCGCCTTTGATTTTATTAATAATATGTTTATCAAAACTAATTAAGTAGGTAAACAAATCATCTAGTAGCGCTTTTATTTATTACAAAAATGACGAAATCGGCAATTAAAAATAAATTTCCTATTGGAATCGTGTAAACAAAAACATCGTCTTTGCCAATCTTTGATCATATATCCGTGTGTGTTATCAAGATGTTAATTGAAATTATCAAGGCCCTAATCTTCTTGAAATGAAAAATTAGTATTGATAAGGCTACATTCTGACAGTACATTATTTTGTTCCATAATGTACTGTCAGAATGTAGCCTTTCCCGCATACATCAAATATGCAGCAGTCGTCTTTGTAACCAAAAATATGGAACATCTCTATAAGTGAATGTATAAATATTGAATAGAGTGGAAAATGGTGTGGCAAAATGTAAAATTGCGTAATATGATCACCAAGCGTTTGAATGTGTGGAGTGTGGCCTGCAAAGGGGCCATTACACTAGAGTAAACAAGATGACCAGGGCTAAACTTAAACGTGACTGAGAGTTGATCGGTTTTAACATTGTGACTTAACTTGATCCCTTGGTGTTTAACGCCGTCTTTAACTGTTTTTTGCTCAATTAACATATACATGTATATCCCGTCTTTTTCGCACCAGTACTTCGTACTACACATTCTTCCCAGGCAGTTTGCTACCTTCCGACATATGAGCCGTCCCGCGAGAAAACCGTCATTGAGGACTCTGCGTAAAGTATCGACCAGGATCAGCCTAAGCATGCCGCACGGGTTTACCCGGATATACACTTTTCGCCTACTGCGGATTTCTGTTCAGGAATCATTACTCTAAACCTCTATCCCCCGGAGACGGAATGTGTCGGCCCGGATCAGTCTGCTCGGACTGCGCAGGCTGATTTGGGTCGATACATTACGCAGAGGCTACTATGTTGGTTTTCTCGCGAGACGGCTCATATATTTATTTTAGTCCACTTGTGGAAGAAGAATCATCATTTTCCTCACCACCAAGAATCATTGGCCTAGCCGGAGTTTGAATTCACGGCCCCGCGATTTATACATGTTATCACCAATTACACAGACAATACTATACACAATTGGACGGCGCTCTGCGAATACCAACCGTAGGAAATTTGCGATCAGTGAAGATCTTAATCAGTCTGATCTGGATCGACACGGTTCGCCAGTCATAAACCTATTCTTCATAATGTTGTCAGGGTATTTTAAAAGATGTGTGCTGCATACAATCGCATACATAACCTTTCCTATATTTGAATCTCTTCAATGTAATTTTACGCATATGAAACTTATGTATATGTACATTTGTATAATGGGCCGGAAGCCTCAATAACTTAATACATATATTATATTCTATTGTAAAGCAGTTTCAAATTCGGATCCTAAGCATGAATGTGAAGTCTGTCATTTGTTTACACATGTGATGATGACGCTAAGGTTGGTTTTCCTGGAGCACCGCTCAATTAATTGTTTCCTTTCTCAACTTGTTTTCAAAGCAGATATCTGTAATAATGAGTATATTATACTCCAAGAGTTAAAGGTTCATTAAAATGTATTTTTTGCTGTATAAATAAAAGTTGTATAACCTTTAATTATCATTAGCTGTAATTAAAATATATCAATTGAAATGATAATTATTGCAATAAGATTTAAATTATATTCATTGAAATATGGTTTAAATGATATTTCTTGAATATGGATTTAAATCCTATTTCATGAAAATGGACTTAAATCATATTTCACTGATGAAAAATAGATTTAAAAGATATTTATAGAAGTTACATTTACATGATATGTATTGATATTTATTCATGTGCTAAGATTACTCTCAGCACACTCTTTAATTGGGCATTATAACACATGACGAAATTATTCTAAAATGCCATACATCTATATATATTTAAAGGATAGAGAATGCTTAGCACAAGATGAGCATTATATTGAAAATCAATGAATAACGTTTCTTGCCGTTTAAGTATCATTTGAGTATACGGTAATTTGAAATTAAAGGGACTGAATCCCATATGAGAAAAAAGAAAAAAGAAAATTGTTAAAAATTGCTATTACCTTGATGTTTTTCCATGTAAGGCATTGAGATTTGCTGACTGATGTACTACAATATATGCACACTATTAATATTGCGGAGATTTTTCGTTATTTTGCATTGTAAAATCTACTGGGTTAGTAACCCAGTAAATCTAAAAATATCGCTGTATATTTATCACGTGATCACTACAACCGAATTGACAATCTCCTTCCCAGAGTTGTTGTTCCGTACACTCACGCATACATGAATGTAATGAGTTGATAGTGTTAGAGAATGCCGAATTGAATCCACAAATTCAAATGAGCAAGTAGAAATTCCACGGTATTTTTAAACGGGAAAACATGGAGCGGACGTTTTTTAACTGCTTATTTCCTATGAAATAATGAAAAACAAGACTTATACGACCTTCTACAACATTCCGTTACATATATATATAGACGTATTTTGGATTAATTAGAATAAGTATAAAATATAACGATTTTGGACCATTATGGTGTTCAGTCTCTTTAATTATCAACGCGTTTCTTTTACATACATGTATAACGGACTATGGTGCCGTCAGAGGCAGAGATCATCCTGAGTTACAGACAGGTTTTCACTATCACGATCCATGGACTTTTCATTTCAGTTGAGAATGTCTGATTCAAACCTGCCAAGATATTTAAATTCATCTGAATGAAAAGCCATTTCAGATATATAGATGTAACTAAATTTTGACCAGAACATACTTTATTTGTTTTCTGAAAATGAAATGACATAATGACCGCATATCACTTAATCCTACTCTAGAAACACACATATTTATATACTTATACAGCAGCCAGAGTTTGAAAACATCACGGTACAAAAGGGCTGAACTATTACAATGTAGCCCTACCCCACATGCAAGAAATATGAAGCAGACGACTTTCAAAACATGTATGCAAACATATGCCTTCGCTCGAGGTAACTAGGTTATCTGGGCTGAAATTAAACTTGACAGAGAGCTTATGCCTATTAATATTGTGATTAAATTTGAAACATTTGCATTTAACGCCGTCTTTATTAGTCGCCGGGCAGAAGCCCGCGACTTCTATTTTTAATAGGTTTTCGGAAATCACATGGGAGGGGGGATTATTATTAGAAAGAAACACATTTAGATGTCTTGAACATATTACAATTGTGTTTGTTTAAAAACACTAAGTAATGACACATCTAAAATGAAATAAATATTCCGATGTTTTAGGTATTTTCAGTTTCTTTATTTTGACTCGCATTTATGTTTTTTTTGTTTTATTTACGAAGACAAAACAGTCGCTATTGATCATAAACAATGAAAGGCTTCAATTATCATTCACTTCGTTGACAAAACAATGCAAGTTATGATACATTTTTACTTGACCCCACCCCTGATGTTCCTATATGCCCCTCAGTTGATAACTGTTTATTCAACTACTATAATGTTAGTGTTATGCATAACTGCATTATGGATATCCGGCGACATTGATGCGTTGCATCAACTTTCTCTTGTAATTACAGAAGTGCGTTCATTTGGTCAAATGCGCACCATTTACGCGAGCATAGAGAAATCGTGTAATTTCTACACGAATGCTATGCACATAGAGAATCACATCGCATATAGAGGGGATGCACTAGCTTTATCCGGTGTTTAATTTTACCCTTTTTAAACGAAGCTTCAGAAATATTTTGTTATATCTTATCATCGTGTAAATATGCAGCAGGCGACATTAAAACACAATTAGTCAAATTATGGAAACGTTCTATAAATGAGAGTTGAATTATTGAATAGAGTTGAAAACGTTGTGTCAAAAGGAGAAAGTGCTCGTAATGATCAATTTCTTCCTTTGCCACAACCTTTTCAAAAGTCGTCTGCTGCAGAGGCGTCAGAAAGCGTCTGTATGTGGGTTGTGAGTAAGATTTAAGGCATCTATTAAGCCATTTGGAAGTTTTATTTATTCTCACATATAATTCAGATTGGTGTTTATAGTTTGCGTAGTCTAATCTGGATCTGTAATGTCGATCGTTGTATAATACAAACAAAACAACAACACTGTGGAATATAAACGGAATTGGTCGAATCACGACCGATTCATGCCGAAGACTACAACGACGGTAGCCGAGCCCCGGTAGCTCAGTCGGTAGCGACGCGGGCTGTCAATCCAGGGGTTGTGAGTTCGAATCCCGGCTCGGCCAACTTTCTTTCCGACGATTGACAAAAGTCAATGCGACATGCGTCATTCGTCTTCCACCAATGGGCTAAGTCTATGTGGAAAAGCAGCCAGTTGCTTTGGAAGATTGTTGTGTGGAGTACTGGTGTGAGAAAACCAGGAAATGCATGAGTATGTGAACTGGCCGCCGTGATATAACTAAGAAATTGTTAAAAACGGCGTTACACACCAATCAATCAATCAACAACGACGGTAGTAATGGATTTCCCTCAATATGCGCTCAGTATTGTGGAATTAGCCTTACGACTGTCTCGCCCGGGAAACGCGATGCTATCATTGAACATCTTTAAAAGCGACGTAAAACCCCATTCAAACAAACAAACAAAATAAACGGGTCATCACGTTATCGTACTTGTATATATTGGAAACTATGTATAACGAGGAACCAGTTTAATGAAGTTTCTGTCCAGCTCTGGGACATAATGGAAAAAAGAATGGGAGCTTTGGATGAATTGATAAACGATTTCGTCATACTTCAGAAAACGTTACTGTTAATATAGAAAACTGTTTTTTATGGAAATTTCCACTTTTCCAACTATGTTTATATAAATATTCTATAGCACAGATAGAGTTAATACATTTACCGTTATAAAAATAAAGGTGTGAAAATTGTATACGTATTCTCTAACCTCTATTGTCACAAGGTGAGAACCCGCATACTGTGAGCAACGATTGGGCTGTAAAGACAAGCTTTTATACGTGGAAAATGGCGCCCATTTTGGTAAGCATTTTTTAAATTTGAAACTTGTATTTCTAATTTAAATTATATTGATTTAGTTTCATGTAAAGACAGGGACGTAGCTAAGACTTACCTACGCTCCTAGTGAAACAAAATAAGTTTCATTGTCGCATATATCTGTTTTCACTTGGCATTTGCTTGTGAATCTCAGCTGTTAATTATTCAAATGTACTCAATACATTCTTCCAATAAACTAACCTACGTGAAAATGCTTTTATTTCAATGAAATGGCGTCTCCTAGTGTTGGTATATGAATTAAAAATGGCTGAAGTCAATAACTAAAAGAAAACGATAACAAAAAGAGTTATTGGTGGACGCATGTATCAGTCTGGTTCCAGTTAAGTACATCTAGCATGAACCAACACTGTCGACTAGATTGGTCCCCATCTATTGTACATGTCTACAGCAGACAAATACACACTACTTGTTTGGAATCAAAGTATAAATGTTGAAGCAAACTTCTTTCCGAGTTTGATCAGGCTTATCTGCTTCGATACAATACGCAGAGGCCTTACTGTTGGTTTTCCCGCGTTGGTTTTCCCGCGGGACGGCTCATATGTGATATTTGAAAGTTTTATTGAATTGTACTTTTTTCGGAAGAATAACTTCGCGGGACAATGAGAAGTTGCTGGTTTTGAGTAGTTCATCCTTTTCAAAATCGTTTCTGAGAGTCGTCCGCCTTGGGACGGTCAACGCTGACGACATACGACAATTATGCAGCAGACGACTTTGAACATATTTTGTCAAAAAATCAAAAATCTCTATAGTTGAATGGATATCCTATGACTAAAAGTAGAAACATTGTGGCAAAAGGAGAAATTGCTCGTTTCTCCAATCAATAACTTTCATGTAATCCTTTTCCCACATCCTCAAATCTCTTAAAATAACTATTCAATATAGTTGAAAATATTGTGGTAAAAGGAGCAATTGTTAATCATGATTTTGGGTAAATGTTTTGCTTGTTTTGTTGGGTTTCAATGTCGGTTTAAATATTATTTTGGTCATCTCAGACAGACACTTCTGAAATAATGTTATAACTGTTCTCTAATACTTTCCCACTTATATCTATGAATGAACTATTCAATAGCCAATCGAGTTGAAAAAATTGTTTCAAAAAGAGTCATTGTTCCTCATGATTTCAGAAGTGGTTTCTACTCCAACAAACAAGACTTCTACCCAAAGGCAAAAGGAGAAATTGCTCATGATCGCATAATCATCTTGTTTATATTTCAGACCTGTACATGCTTGTAGCAGTCATATCAAGATCAATAGCTTTGAAACACTGTGTAATGCCTGATGGAACAATTGGACATGTGCCGTAAGTGCAAACACTGTTTATAAATGTATTGTGTTATGATATTTATTTTTAAACACCAAACAACAGGGTCTGGTCTTTATGCCTGGTCACTTACAGTCCTTAAAAATGGTATTCCCTCCTTGGTGTTTTATGGTTTTGGGGTAAGCATTACTTTCAAAAGTCGTCTGCATGCATGATGGATAGGGCAATCCCTTTTAAATACATTAATATTTGCACTTTAAAATATAATTATTGAATAGGGTTGAGAGTATGATAGCTGAAATTCATAGGGTATTGGCTTGAAGATATTGTGGGAATTTTCCTTTTGCCACAATATCAAAAGTCGATTGCTTCAGAGGCTTCAGAAAGCCTCGAGATCTACATGTGGGATAAAGTTAATTATGCAAGGAAGTCTTTGAATGCCACTAAATATTAATCTGTTTTCCTAGCCTAGTACTGTTAATTACCCCTGCAGTTATCACGAATTAGAATTATTTATGCCTAGATAAAAGCAAAATACTGTTTAAATTTGGTGTTTAACAGAGTGACATCATAACATGGATCATAAGGAGTAGTAACAGTAGTAAATCTGGTAAATTACCCAGGAAGCGCTGTGAAATAACTGAAATTCCTACAGTCTTGGCTTGAAGATATTGTGCGATTCATTTGCGAAGTGATCCTTTAAATGTTACATGCATGCATTTCTACGGTGACATAAAGTTAATTTTCTGTTTGTCAGTTACACCGGTCTGAATGAAGTACAATAGAAAGTTAGCTTAAAATGTCTCTTTATAAATGTAAATTCAAAGTGAAATTAATAATCAGCAGATAACTTTGTGATTGTTATCGCACATATCTCGGCTAGTTAGTAGCGAAAAACCCCAAACAACAGGATCTGATCTTTATGCCTGGTCACTACAGTCCTTAAAAATGGTATTCCGTCCTTGGTGTTTATGGTGTTGGGGTTAGCATTACTTTCAATAGTCGTCTGCATGAAAGATTGGTTTAATTCCTTTTAAATTCATTAATATTTGCCCTTTAAAACATAATTATTGAATAGGGTTGCGAGATTGACAGCTGGAATTCATAGAGTATTGGCTTGAAGATATTGTGCGAATTTTCCTTTTGCCACAATGTCAAAAATTGATTGCTGCAGAGGCTTCAGAAAGCTTCGAGATCTACATTTGGGATATAGTTAATTACGCAAGTAAGGCTTTGAATGCCACTAAATATTAATCTCTTTTCCTAGCCTAGTACTGTTAATTACCCCTGCAGTTACCACGAATTAGTATTATTTATGCCTAGATAAAAGCGAAATACTGTTTAAATTTGGTGTTCAACATAACATTGACCAGAGTGACATCATAACATGTATCATAAGGAGTAGTAACAGTAGTAAATCTGGTTAATTACCCAGGAAGCGCTGTGAAATAACTGAAATTCCTACAGTCGTGGCTTGAAGATATTTTGCAATTCATTTGCGAAGTGATCCTTTGAATGTTACATGCATGCGTTTCTACGGTGACATAAAGTTAATTTTCTGTTTGTCAGTTACACCGGTCTGAATGAAGTACAATAGAAAGTTAGCTTAACATGTCTCTTTATAAATGTAAATTCAAAGAAAAATTAATAATCAGCAGATAGCTTTGTGATTGTTATTGCACATATCTCGGCTAGTGAGCAGCGAAAAACCCAATACAACAGGATCTGATCTTAGGAAAACGGATTTCACTCTGGTCAATGTTATGTTTAACACCAAATTTAAACAGTACTTCTATTTTATCTAGGCATAAATAATGCTAATTCGTTTTAACTGCAGGGGTAATTAACAGTACTAGGCTAGGAAAACAGATTCATATTTAGCGGCATTCAAAGGCTTCCTTGCGTAATTAACTATATCCCACATGTAGATCTCGAGGCTTTCTGAAGCCTCTGCAGCAGTCGACTTTTGACATTGCGGCAAAAGGAAAAATCGCACAATATCTTCAAGCCAATACCCTATGAATTCCAGCTGTCATACTCTCAACCCTATTCAATAATTATGTTTTAAAGGGCAAATATTAATGAATTTGAAAGGAATTAAACCAATCCATCATGCAGACGACTTTTGAAAGTAATGATAACCCCAAAACCATAAACACCAAGGAGGAAATACCATTTTTAAGGACTGAAGTGATCTGATCTCACCGAAGGCTGTAAGCTATTCATGTAGGTCTCTCCCACATACAAATCTCCAAAGGAGCTGTTCAATAAAGTTGAAAACATTGTTGCATAAGGAGCAAGAAGTTGTTTAGTTTGTTTTATTGTGGGTTACTTCTGGTTTGATCAATATTTCATTCATATCACAGATATACATTGTTCAATTGTGTAAAGCATTGTAGCAAAAGGAGCAATGCTCATGTTTTCAGAAGTAGTTTTGTTATGTTTTTCTGCTGTTTTGAACATGACTTCAGTCATATCACGGCAACTGTTTTCTTATTTCTTTTTAAAAATCCTTCCACTGGCTGCAGCGTTTTCAGTAGGTGTCTATATCTGGGAAAGGGCTTCAGTAGGTGTCTATATCTGGGAAAGGGCTAAGGTCTATACCTCTATGGTTGAAAGTTTTAATAGTTGTGGAAAGTGAAAACAATCTGCATGATGGAAATGGTTAACTGTGTTCACCGGGTATCACACCCTTACACCGGTCTGAATGAAGTACAATAGAAAGTTAGCTTAAAATGTCTCTTTATAAATGTAAATTTAAAGTGAAGTTAATAATCAGCAGATAACTTTGATTGTTATCGCACATATCTCGGATCTTTATGCCTGGTCACTACAGTCCTTAAAAATGGTATTCCCTCCTTGGTGTTTATGGTTATGAGGTTGGCATTACTTTCAAAAGTCGTCTGCATGGTGGATTGGTTTAATTCCTTTCAAATTCATTAATATTTGCCCTTTAAAACATAATTATTGAATAGGGTTGCGAGTATGACAGCTGGAATTCATAGGGTATTGGCTTGAAGATATTGTGCGAACTTTCCTTTTGACACAATGTCAAAAGTCGATTGCTGCAGAGGCTTCAGAAAGCTTCGAGATCTACATTTGGGATATAGTTAATTACGCAAGTAAGGCTTTGAATGCCACTAAATATTAATCTGTTTTCCTAGCCTAGTACTGTTAATTACCCCTGCAGTTACCACGAATTAGCATCATGTATGCCTAGATAAAAGCGAAATAATGTTTAAATTTGGTGTTAAACATAACATTGACCAGAGTGACATCATAACATGTATCATAAGGAGTAGTAACAGTAGTAAATCTGGTAAATTACCCAGGAAGCGCTGTGAAATAACTGAAATTCCTACAGTCTTGGCTTGAATATATTGTGCAATACATTTGCGAAGTTATCCTTTGAATGTTACATGCATGCATTTCTACGGTGACATAAAGTTAATTTTCTGTTTGTCAGTTACACCGGTCTGAATGAAGTACAATAGAAAGTTAGCTTAAAATGTCTCTTTATAAATGTAAATTCAAAGGAAAATTAATAATCAGCAGATAGCTTTGTGATTGTTATTGCACATATCTCGGCTAGTAAGCAGCGAAAAACCCCATACAACAGGATCTGATCTTAGGAAAACGGATGTCACTCTGGTCAATGTTATGTTTAACATCAAATTTAAACAGTATTTCTATTTAATCTATGCATAAATAATGCTAATTCATTTTAACTGCAGGGGTAATTAACAGTACAAGGCTAGGAAAACAGATTCATATTTAGTGGCATGCAAAGCCTTCCTTGCGTAATTAACTCTATCCCACATGTAGATCTCGAAGCTTTCTGAAGCCTCTGCAGCAGTCGACTTTTGACATTGTGGGAAAAGGAAAAATCGCACATTATCTTCAAGCCAATACCCTATGAATTCCAGCTGTCATACTCTCAACCGTATTCAATAATTATGTTTTGAAGGGCAAATATTAATGTATTTGAAAGGGATTAAACATATCCATCATGCAGACGACTTTTGAAAGTAATGCTAACCCCAAAACAATAAACACCAAGGAGGAAATACCATTTTTAAGGACTGAAGTGATCTGATCTCACCGAAGGCTATAAGATAGTCCTGTAGGTCTCTCCCACATACAAATCTCCAAAGGAGCTGTTCAATAGAGTTGAAAACATTGTTGCATAAGGAGCAATTGTTTTCAGAAGTTTAGTTTTATTGCGGGTTACTTCTGTTTTGATCAATATTTCAGTCATATCATAGATATACATTTTTCAATAGTGGAAAGCATTGTAGCAAAAGGAGCAATGCTCATGTTTTCAGAAGTAGTTTTGTTATGGTTATATTTCAGACCTGTACATGCTTGTAGCAGTCATATAAAGATCAATAGCTTTGAAACACTGTGTAATGCCTGATGGAACAATTGGACATGTGCCGTAAGTGCAAACACTGTTTATAAATGTATTGTGTTATGATATTTATTTTTAAACGCCAAACAACAGGGTCTGGTCTTTATGCCTGGTCACTTACAGTCCTTAAAAATGGTATTCCCTCCTTGGTGTTTTATGGTTTTGGGGTAAGCATAACTTTCAAAAGTCGTCTGCATGATGGATAGGGCAATCCCTTTTAAATACATTAATATTTGCACTTTAAAATATAATTATTGAATAGGGTTGAGAGTATGATAGCTGAAATTCATAGGGTATTGGCTTGAAGATATTGTGCGATTCATTTGCGAAGTGATCCTTTAAATGTTACATGCATGCATTTCTACGTTGACATAAAGTTAATTTTCTGTTTGTCAGTTACACCGGTCTGAATGAAGTACAATAGAAAGTTAGCTTAAAATGTCTCTTTATAAATGTAAATTCAAAGTGAAATTAATAATCAGCAGATAACTTTGTGATTGTTATCGCACATATCTCGGCTAGTTAGTAGCGAAAAACCCCAAACAACAGGATCTGATCTTTATGCCTGGTCACTACAGTCCTTAAAAATGATATTCCCTCCTTGGTGTTTATGGTTTTGGGGTTAGCATTACTTTCAAAAGTCGTCTGCATGATGGATTGGTTTAATTCCTTTCAAATTCATTAATATTTGCCCTTTAAAACATAATTATTGAATACGGTTGCGAGTATGACAGCTGGAATTCATAGAGTATTGGCTTGAAGATATTGTGCGAATTTTCCTTTTGCCATAATGTCAAAAGTCGACTGCTGCAGAGGCTTCAGAAAGCTTCGAGATCTACATTTGGGATATAGTTAATAACGCAAGTAAGGCTTTGAATGCCACTAAATATTAACCTGTTTTCCTAGCCTAGTACTGTTAATTACCCCTGCAGTTACCCGAATTAGCATTATTTATGCCTAGCTAAAAGCGAAATACTGTTTAAATTTGGTGTTGAACGGAGTGACATCATAACATGGATCATAAGGAGTAGTAACAGTAGTCAATCTGGTAAATTACCCAGGAAGCGCTGTGAAATAACTGAAATTCCTACAGTCTTGGCTTGAAGATATAGTGCGATTCATTTGCGAAGTGATCCTTTAAATGTTACATGCATGCATTTCTACGTTGACATAAAGTTAATTTTCTGTTTGTCAGTTACACCGGTCTGAATGAAGTACAATAGAAAGTAAGCTCAAAATGTCTCTTTATAAATGTAAATTCAAAGTGAAATTAATAATCAGCAGATAACTTTGTGATTGTTATCGCACATATCTCGGCTAGTTAGTAGCGAAAAACCCCAAACAACAGGATCTGATCTTTATGCCTGGTCACTACAGTCCTTAAAAATAGTATTCCCTCCTTGGTGTTTATGGTTTTGGGGTTAGCATTACTTTCAAAAGTCGTCTGCATGATAGATTGGTTTAATTCCTTTCAAATTCATTAATATTTGCCCTTTAAAACATAATTATTGAATAGGGTTGCGAGTATGACAGCTGGAATTCATAAAGTATTGGAATGAAGATATTGTGCGAATTTTCCTTTTGCCACAATGTCAAAAGTCGACTGCTGCAGAGGCTTTAAAAGGCTTCGAGATCTACATTTGGGATATAGTTAATTACGCAAGTAAGGCTTTGAATGCCACTAAATATTAATCTGTTTTCCTAGCCTAGTACTGTTAATTACCCCTGCAGTTACCACGAATTAGTATTATTTATGCCTAGATAAAAGCGAAATACTGTTTAAATTAGGTGTTAAACATAACATTGACCAGAGTGACATCATAACATGTATCATAAGGAGTAGTAATAGTAGTAAATCTGGTTAATTACCCAGGAAGCGTTGTGAAATAACTGAAATTCCTACAGTCGTGGCTTGAAGATATTTTGCAATTCATTTGCGAAGTGATCCTTTGAATGTTACATGCATGCATTTCTACGGTGACATAAAGTTAATTTTCTGTTTGTCAGTTACACCGGTCTGAATGAAGTACAATAGAAAGTTAGCTTAAAATGTCTCTTTATAAATGTGAATTAAAAGGAAAATTAATAATCCGCAGATAGCTTTGTGATTGTTATTGCACATATCTCGGCTAGTAAGCAGCGAAAACCCCCATACAACAAGATCTGATCTTAATAAAACGGATGTCACTCTGGTAAATGTTATGTTTAACACCAAATTTAAACAGTATTTCTATTTTATCTAGGCATAAATAATGCTAATTCGTTTTAACTGCAGGGGTAATTAACAGTACAAGGCTTGGAAAACAGATTAATATTTAGTGGCATTCAAAGCCTTACTTGCGCAATTAACTCTTTCCCACATGTAGATCTCGAGGCTTTCTGAAGCCTCTGCAGCAGTCGACTTTTGACATTGTGGCAAAAGGAAAAATCGCACAATATCTTCAAGCCAATACCCTATGAATTCCAGCTGTCATACTCTCAACCCTATTCAATAATTATGTTTCAAAGGGCACATATTGATGTATTTGAAAGGGATTAAACCTATCCATCATGCAGACGACTTTTGAACTAAGGACGAGAAAAAGTAATAAAGGGCAATGACTCTGTAATAAACTCTGACTTATGGTTCTCATACAATACGTATGTCCAATGTCGTTTTCATCGAATCGGAGCCATATTCATTTGCTTCCTTATTTTTAGTGACATAAAGAGGATATACATGTACTGTAATAGTCCAAAGCTACCGAGAAAGTCAACCTACGTATAAATCCACCTTGTGTATCCATACTACATCTCAAGATCAGACGTCAGACAACTGCATGGTAAACTGGGATAGGTACGCTAACGTTGGTCACCAAAATGTCATGGGTTTTCGTGACTGATAAAATACTTTTTAAATATTGTGGTAAATGGAGAAATGCTCTTTCAAAACTGTTTTCAACTCTATTCAATTGGCATTTTCAAAGACTGTCCGTATTCTTAGTCGGATTTTTTAAGGTTGTATTCCACAGATATTTCGTCATTGTGGGAAAAGTTTTTAAAGTAAAATTAATATCATAATTTGGTTCGTGGACATGATTAACGTTGTGACCATTTTGTTTCAAAATAACTTCATTTCAAAAGCTAGTGGAAGCCCTTTTAACGTTTCAAATATCGTTGCAATCGGGTCATGTGGACGTATAGACATATGGACATGTACTTTGTTTTCTTTTTGAAGTAATATCACTAAGACAAACTTGCATAATACGAGATACTTCGTATGTACTTTCAGTTTGGCTTGGATGATTAAACGCCCGACAATGCTACCCAAACCTGGTGTTGTATCCGCTTTGTATTCACCAATTCAACGAAGATCAAACGTCCGAAGTACAGTAACCTACATGATAAACCGATGAATTCCTAGGACAATTAAAGACGAGAAGAAATAAGATTAATTACATTATCCATAAGTGGGTACTAGTGTATCTGATTATAATATAGAATTGACAATATAATTGATCAGATTATGGGATCTAAGAGCAGATATCATGTTAACAAATATCAAGATGAAAGCGATTTCTGTAATATGAAACTCGCCAAAAAGAACACATAGTATTGCTCATCCATGTTTCCTGCTACCACATTGCATCAAAAGTTGTCCACTGCATAGGGGTCATATACGTCTGCAATCATTTGTAAATGGAGTTTGTCTTATGTATATTGTATCTATTTCTAATGAATTTAATATATATGTTGACGGGTCTTAAATGTAAGTTTATGTTTAATTCTTGTTATGTTACATTAACTGATAATTTAACCCCTCTTTTCCATATGTAGAGCTGGTTATTTTCTTATTTCTTAAACAGCAGTCTTTGAATAAATGCCATTGTATGTTGAATGTATACAAACTTGTGACACCGGGTGTAACGGTAAACTTCATTCAGCATTGTTAACAAGTGCGTAAACAGTTCTATGCTATCCATACAATGACTATTTATTTAATTTCGGTTTCTTTATTTGTGTGATATGAAACACTCGTCAGAAGAACACATTGTAATCTTATAAATTGCTCGTCCATTTTTCCTGCTACCAGTGTTTTCAAACGTTATCTACTGCATTGGTGTCAAAAAACGTCCGCAATCATTTGTAAATGTAGTTTATGTATACAATGCAATGTCAATTTCTGTCCGTCTCATATTAAGAGAAGATATCATGTTAAAAAACAAACAAAAAATTCATTCAGCCTTGTTAACCAGTGCGTAAATAGTTCCATGCTATCTATACAATGACTATTCATTTAATTTCGATTTCTTTATTTGAGTAATATGAAACACCCGCTAAAGAGAAAATATATAGCATTTATCTTATAAATTGCTCATCCATTTTTCCTGCTACCCCAGTGTTTTCAAAAGTTGTCCACTGCATACGTGTTAAAATACGTCTGCAATCATTTGTAAATGTAGTTTAATTTATTATGTATATTGTATCTATTTCTAATGAATTTAATTAATGTGTTGACGGTTCTTAAATTAAATTTTATGTTTAATTCTTGTTATGTTACGATAACTGATAATTTAACCCCTCTTTCCCATATGTAGAGCTTTAATTTTCTCATTTCTTGATCGACAGTCTTTGAATAAATGTCAGTGTATGTTGAATGTATACACACTTGTGACACCGGGTGTAACGGTAAACTTCATTCAGCATTGTTAACAAGTGCGTAAACAGTTCCATGCTATCCATACAATGACTATTTATTTAATTTCGATTTCTTTATTTGTGTGACATGAAACACCCGCTAAAGAGAACACATAATAGCATTTTTCTTATAAATTGCTCATCCATTTTTCCTGCTACCCCAGTGTTTTCAAAAGTTGTCCACTTCATACGTGTTAAAATACATCTATTTCTAATGAATTTAATATATATGTTGACGGTTCTTAAATGTAATTTTATGTTTAATTCTTGTTATGTCACGATAACTGATAATTTAACTCCTCTTTTCCATATGTAGAGCTGGTCATTTTCTTATTTCTTAAACGGCAGTCTTTGAATAAATGCCATTGTATGTTGAATGTATACAAACTTGTGACACCGGGTGTAACGGTAAACTTCATTCAGCATTGTTAACAAGTGCGTATCAGTTCTATGCTATCCATACAATGACTATTTATTTAATTTCGGTTTCTTTATTTGTGTGATATGAAACACTCGTCAGAAGAACACATTGTTATCTTATAAATTGCTCATCCATTTTTCCTGCTACCAGTGTTTTCAAACGTTATCTACTGCATTGGTGTCAAATAACGTCCGCAATCATTTGTAAATGTAGTTTATGTATACAATGCAATGGTCAATTTCTGTCCGTCTCATATTAAGAGAAGATATCATGTTAAAAAACAAACAAAATTCATTCAGCCTTGTTAACCAGTGCTTAAATAGTTCCATGCTATCTATACAATGACTATTCATTTAATTTCGATTTTTTTATTTGTGTAATATGAAACGCCCGCTAAAGAGAAAATTTATAGCATTTTTCTTATAAATTGCTCATCCATTTTTCCTGCTACCCCAGTGTTTTCAAAAGTTGTCCACTGCATACGTGTTAAAATACGTAATCATTTGTAAATGTAGTTTAATTTCTTATGTATATTGTATATATTTCTAATGAATTTAATATATATGTTGACGGTTCTTAAATGTAATTTTATGTTTAATTCTTGTTATGTTATGATAATTGAACACCTTTCCCATATGTAGATCTGGTCATTTTCTTATTTCTTAAACGGCAGTCTTTGAATAAATGCCATTGTATGTTGAATGTATACACACTTGTGACACCGGGTGTAACGGTAAACTTCATTCAGCATTGTTAACAAGTGCGTAAACAGTTCCATGCTATCCATACAATGACTATTTATTTAATTTCTTTATTTGTGTGATATGAAACACTCGCCAGAAGAACACATTGTAATCTACTTATAAATTGCTCATCCACCTTTTCTGCTACCGAAGTGTTTTTAAAAGTTGTCTACTGCAATGGTGTCAACAAACTTCCGCAATCTTTTGTAAATGAAGTTTATGTATATACTGCAATGTCAATTTTTGTCCGTCTACTATTGAGAGCAGATATCTTGTTAAAAAATATCAAGATGGAAGCGTTTTTCTTTAATATGAAAGGCGCCAAAGAGAACACATTGTATTCATCTTATAAATTGCTCATCCATTGTTCCTGCTACCCCAGTGTTTTCAAAAGTTGTCCACTGCATATGTGTCAAAATACGTCTGCAATCATTTGTATATGTAGTTTTATTTCTAATGAATTTATTAAATATGTTGACGGTTCTTAAATGTAATTTTATGTTTACTTTTGTTATATTACGATAAATGATAATTTAAGCCCACTTTCCCATATGTATAGAGCTTGTCATTTTCTTATTTCTTAAACGGCAGTCTTTGAATAAATGTCATTGTATGTTGAATGTATACAAACTTGTGACACCGGGTGTAACGGTAAACTTCATTCAGCATTGTTAACAAGTTCGTAGACGGTTTCATGCTATCCATACAATGACTACCACAGTGTTTTCAAAAGTTGTCTACTGCATTGGTGTCAAAAAACGTCCGCAATCATTTTGTAAATGTAGTTTATGTATCATTTTCTGTCCGTTTCCTGTTGAAGAACATTCACAAATTCATTGAAAATAGTAATGTAATTTATGAGTTTGAATCCATGCGCAGTCTCAGTTTTTGCCATTTTTATTGTTCAATTGTAGATAATTTCCTATATTCATGTTTTTTTGTTTGCACTTTAAAGCGTTCTCCTGTCCACCTGCAGAAAGCATGATTAAATGGTCATGTTGTTTTTACTCTTAATCTATCAAGTGAAATATGTACAGCACTTTGGTTCAATATGAGCGATTGCTTCTTTTGCGACAATTTCTTGAATAACAATAAAAGTCGAGTTGGAAAAGTTTAAGAATTTTGTTTTTATGTATATTTGACGTTACATTTAATTTTTTACCAAAGTTACAATATTCAGTACCAATATGTTGGTGTAATAGGTATTTATGTATTTCACTAATGTTGTGCGATTTAATATGCGATTTGACTGCACAGGTTTCCAGAGTCTTATAAACTTTATATTCCGAAAAATAAACTTGAATCTGTAAATGTTGTTCTTGATTACCTGATTCTACCAAATGATTTATTGGTTTAAGTTTTCAAAAGTTTTCAGTCATAACCGAGCTGCCTGTGCTCCTGTTTTGGTCTAAATGTTTTAAAAAGGGAAGGAACAGTTCTTCAAAATTATTTGAAATCTGCCAACCAGTTTTCATTTGTAGTATATCTCAAAACAATTTTATTAAACTATTTGACAAATGCAGCACTCAAAAAGAGAAATTGCCAATCATGAGAAAATTCTCGTTTTGCTATATAATGTTTTAAACACGTATTTGTAGATATTTTAAATTCAAGTGCCGTTAATTTCCTACTAGCAGATGCATTAGACGTTTGATAATATTATTGCAAATGGAGAAATTGCTCATTTAACAATGTTTTCAATTGCAATAATTTGATGTAGGCCCATTGATGGGAACAGAAACAATGGAGCAAGAAAATCTCATCTTCATATTTTGTTGGATCAATTTCAATTTGTTTTTCATTTCTTGTATTTTTGAACATTAAGCATTATTTTTACCTTAGCTGTCGATGCGCCATAAAACAATATACATTCATTCATTATTTTTTATTGTCTCGCTGCGACGAAGTTGCGAAAGCGAGACTAAGGTGTTGCTTTTCTGGCGACGGCGACGGCGTCACCTATTTGCGTTTAGCTCAACGTTAAAGTTACGTTTTTTTAACTTTCCTGAATAAGTATTGGTATCGGGGCTTTCATTTTTCGAATATAGTTACAACTAATACTCTTCTCCACATTGTATGCAAAAGATACTGAGTGTGACCTTCTTTTTGGGGTAAAAAACTTGATTTTGGTGGTTTTTGGTTGACTTTGAGATTTGGTCATAACTTCCTCATTTTTTGTAAGATTGATTTCAAATTGTGCACACATATTTTATAAATAAAGTACTTCAACATATCAAACGGGTTTTTGGGTCAAACACTTGGATTTGTTTCTTTTTCATTTCTTGTATTTTTCACTTTTGCGTTTAGCTCAACGTTAAAGTTTCATTTTTATTTATTTTTCTCAATAAGTACTGGTACTAGAGCTTTCATATTTGGAATATAGTTACATCTAATACCCTTCTGCACATTGTACACTGACGATGCTGAGTGTGGACTTTTTTGGAGGTAAAACACTTGATTTTTTGTGGATTTTGAGAATTGGACATAGCTTCTTCATATTTTGAGTTTCAAATTGTGAACACACATTTCTTTAATAAAGTACTTCAACATATCTAACAGGTTTCGGGGTAAAACGTTTTAGCTCATTTTTTTTTAATTTCTTGTATTTTTGAACTTAGCGCATTTGTATTATTATTTTTTATTTTTTAAATTTCTTGTTTTTTTGAATTTTGCGTTTAATAGCTATTTTTTTTTATTATTTCTTGAAATGTTGAGCTTTGTGTTTAGCTCAATCTTTTTTTTTTAATTTCTTGTATTTTTGAACTTTGTATTTTTATTTCTTGTTTAAAAACAATTTTGTTTAGCTCAATGTTAAAGTTTTGTTATTTTACTTTTTGTCTTTTACGCTTGCATTGATAGTCAAAGCAGGGGACAGCGAGACATTTAATTACGCGTAATTCTTGTTTATTTTTTGAATTTTGCGTTTAGCTCATTTTTTTTTTAAAATTCTTGTTTCATTGTTCAATGTTACAATGTTAGAGTTTTGTTATTTTAATTTTTTCTTTTACGCTTGCATTGATAGTCAAAGCAGGGGACAGCGAGACATTTAATTACGCGTAATTCTTGTTTATTTTTTGAATTTTGCGTTTAGTTCATTTTTTTTTTTAAATTCTTGTTTCATTGTTCAATGTTACAATGTTAGAGTTTTGTTATTTTAATTTTTTCTTTTACGCTTGCATTGATAGTCAAAGCAGGGGACAGCGAGACATTTAATTATGCGTAATTCTTGTTTATTTTTTAAATTTCTTGTATTTTTGAATTTTGCGTTTAGCTCATTTTTTTTAAATTTCTTGTTTCATTGTTCAATGTTAGAGTTTTGTTATTTTACTTTTTGTCTTTTACACTTGCATTGATAGCAGGCGACAGTGAGAAATTTAATTACGCGTAATTTTTGTCTTTCTTTTGTAAATTCAATTTCAACTGAATTATTCCACTTTGGGATTTTGGACATTTACCCATGCTATAACTGTTCTAAAGCAGGCCCTGAAAGACGATGGGCCTGCTAGGCGAGCTATGTTGTCCTCCGACAACTCTTGTTTCACTTATAAATTCTGGTTAAAGTTTTGCATGCAACTACATTAATTACTTGATGCATTGCATTGAAACTTTATACAACCCTTTCCAATCATCACACATATATTAACTCTCTATCCAGTATATTTGGCAATTTATGGCCCTTTGTTAACTAGAAATTTGGTTTTGCATGCAACTACATTAAGAATCTATATCTTAGTATTTACTTGATGCATTGCTTTGAAACTTTATACAACCCTTCCCAACTATCACACCTATGTTGATTTTCAAGTTAATTTCCTGCATTCCCTCACGACCATCAAACATTTATGGCCCTTTTTGGACTTAGAAATTCTGGTACAAATATACAAATTCGAAGAAATATGTAGTCACCCCGGCGTCCGCGTTGGCGTTGCCAGCACCTTTTCTCAGACTTTTCTTTTTTTTATGTCAAGTCCCATAACTCTGGAATATTGAAAAAGGTGTGTGACTTTAAAACTGTTCTGATAGAACCTCCTCTAATTGTTGAAAACGGCATGAAACTCCGCCGTGATATAACTATAATATAATATAATATTGTTGAAAACAGCAATAAACTCAGCCGTAATATTGAAATATTTTCTCTTCTTCCTCCTCCTTCTTCTTTCTTTTTTCGTCCCTCTTCCTCCTTCTTCTTTCCGTCCTTCTTCTTTCTTTTTCGTCCTTCTTCTTTCTTTTCCGCCAACTGTCCATCCTTCTTCTTTAACTCTTCCTCCTTCTTCTTTAACTCTTCATCCTTCTTCTTTCCCTCTTTCTCCTTCTTTAAAACTCTTCCTCCTTCTTCTTTAACTTTTCGTCCTTCTTCTTTCTTTTCCGCCTTCTTCTTTCTTTTTCCGCCTTCTTCCTCCTTCTTCTTTCGTTTTTCCTCCTTCTTCTTCCCTTTTCCGCCTTCTTCTTTAACTCTTCGTCCTTCTTCTTTCTTTTCCGCCTTCTTCTTTAACCATTCGGCCTTCTTCTTTAACTCTTCCTCCTTCTTCTTTAAAACTCTTCCTTCTTTAACTCTTCCTCCTTCTTCTTTCGTTTTTCCTCCTTCTTCTTCCCTTTTCCGCCTTCTTCTTTAACCATTCGGCCTTCTTCTTTCCCTTTTCCGCCTTCTTCCTCCTTCTTCTTTCCCTCTTCCTCCTTCTTCTTTCCCTCTTTCTCCTTCTTCTTTAACTATTTCTCCTTCTTCTTTAAAACTCTACCTCCTTCTTCTTTAACTCTTCCTCCTTCTTTTCTTTTTCCGCCTCTTCGTCCTTCTTCTTTCCCTCTTTCTCCTTCTTCTTTAAAACTTTCTCCTCCTTCTTTAAAACTCTTCCTCCTTCTTTTCTTTTTCCGCCTTCTTCTTTAACTCTTCGTCCTTCTTCTTTCTTTTTCCGCCTTCTTCTTTAACTCTTCCTCCTTCTTCTTTCCCTCTTTCTCCTTCTTCTTTAACTATTTCTCCTTCTTCTTTAAAACTCTACCTCCTTCTTCTTTAACTCTTCCTCCTTCTTTTCTTTTTCCGCCTCTTCGTCCTTCTTCTTTCCCTCTTTCTCCTTCTTCTTTAAAACTTTCTCCTTCTTCTTTAAAACTCTTCCTCCTTCTTCTTTAACTCTTCCGCCTTCTTCCTCCTTCTTCTTTCCCTCTTTCTCCTTCTTCTTTAAAACTTTCTCCTCCTTCTTTTCTTTTTCCGCCTTCTTCTTTAACTCTTCTTCCTTCTTCTTTCCCCCTTTCTCCTTCTTCTTTAACTCTTCCCACATTCTTCTTTAAAACTCTTCCGCCTTCTTCTTTAACTCTTCCGCCTTCTTCTTTCCCTCTTCCTCCTTCTTTTCCTCTTTCTCCTTCTTCTTTAACTCTTCGTCCTTCTTCTTTCTTTTTCCTCCTTCTTCTTTAAAACTCTTCCTCCTTCTTCTTTAACTCTTCCTCCTTCTTCTTTAAAACTCTTCCTCCTTCTTCTTTAACTCTTCCGCCTTCTTCTTTAACCATTCGGCCTTCTTCTTTCCCTTTTCCGCCTTCTTCTTTCCCTCTTCCTCCTTCTTCTTTAACTCTTCCTCCTTCTTCTTTAACTCTTCGTCCTTCTTCCTTTCCTCTTTCTCCTTCTTCTTTAACTCTTCCTCCTTCTTTTCTTTTTCCACCTTCTTCTTTAACTCTTCGTCCTTCTTCTTTCCCTCTTTCTCCTTCTTCTTTAAAACTCTTCCTCCTTCTTCTTTAACTCTTCCGCCTTCTTCCTCCTTCTTCTTTCCCTCTTGCTCCTTCTTTTCCTCTTTCTCCTTCTTCTTTAACTCTTCCTCCTTCTTTTCTTTTTCCACCTTCTTCTTTAACTCTTCGTCCTTCTTCTTTCCCTCTTTCTCCTTCTTCTTTAAAACTCTTCCTCCTTCTTCTTTAACTCTTCCGCCTTCTTCCTCCTTCTTCTTTCCCTCTTGCTCCTTCCTTTCCTCTTTCTCCTTCTTCTTTAACTCTTCCTCCTTCTTTTCTTTTTCCGCCTTCTTCTTTAACTCTTCGTCCTTCTTCTTTCTTTTTCCGCCTTCTTCTTTAAAACTCTTCCTCCTTCTTCTTTAACTCTTCCGCCTTCTTCTTTAACCATTCGGCCTTCTTTTCCTCTTTCTCCTTCTTCTTTAACTCTTCGCCTTCTTCTTTAACTCTTCCTCCTTCTTCTTTCTTTTCCGCCTTCTTCTTTAACTCTTCCTCCATCTTCTTTCTTTTTCCGCCTTCTTCTTTAACTCTTCCTTCTTCTTCTTTCTTTTTCCGCCTTCTTCTTTAACTCTTCGTCCTTCTTCTTTCCCTCTTTCTCCTTCTTCAACTCTTCCTACTTCTTCTTTAACTCTTCCTCCTTCTTCTTTAAAACTCTTCCGCCTTCTTCTTTAACTCTTCGTCCTTCTTCTTTCCCTCTTTCTCCTTCTTCTTTAAAACTCTTCCTCCTTCTTCTTTAACTCTTCTTCCTTCTTCTTTCCCTCTTTCTCCTTCTTCTTTAAAACTCTTCCTCCTTCTTCTTTCCCTCTTCCTCCTTCTTCTTTAAAACTCTTCCTCCTTCTTCTTTAACTCTTCAGTCTTCCTCCTTCTTCCCCTCTTTCTCCTTCTTCAACTCTTCTCTTTTTTTTCCTCCTTCTTCTTTCCATCTTCTGTAACTCTAAATCCTTCTTCTTTCCCTCTTCCTCATTCTTCTTTCCCTCTTCCTCCGACGAAAAAGCGGGAAAGAAGGAGGAAGAGAGGAGGAACGAAGAAAGAAGGAGGAATAGGGTAAGAAGGAGGAATAGGGAAAGAAGGAGGAAGAGAGTGACGTAGATGGAAAGAAGAAAAACCCCATACAAGAGAACAAATGTACACATCACGAAAAAAATAAAGTTCGAACATATAAAAAAGTACATCGAGACGATTTCTTTTGCGTACCCACAACAAAGGTTTGGCGGGTCAAATTAGGCTTATTTGAATATAGATGAAAGCACTTTTGTTTAAAGGAGAAACCCAACAACAGTAATAATTTTTCTAATGAACAAGAAAGAGGCCCAAGAGGGCCAGTATATCGCTCCACGGCCATAAGGCAAAAATCAAATCTCCAAACAGCCCTGCCCCATGGTGGCCATGCTTTTGACCAACCACCATGGCTTAAAGGAATCGAGGAATGTTTCTGCAAAATTATTTGAATATCAGCCTGACACTTTCGGAGGAGAGGATATTTTAAGTTTTCACTATAACCATATAAGGCAAAATATCCCTGGCGGCCGTTTTTCAACCAATCAACATGGCTTGAAGGAATCCAATAAAGAGGCACCCATTTCTACAAAATTATTTGAAAACCGGCCTGACACGTTTGGAGGAGAAGATCTTTTAAGTTTTCACTATGTTTTTCTTTTGGTTGCCATGGAAACCAGAATTATGGATGGATCAAAACCTTTTGAAGGAATTTAAGAGAGGACATTGAGGGGATGCTTCCTATGAAGTTTCAAACAAATTGACCAAGTGGTTAGGGAGAAGAAGTTAACGCACGCACAGACGCACGCACGACGGACAATTCGCCATGACATAAGCTCGACTTGCTTTCAGCCAGTGGAGCTAAAAATGGGTCATAACTTGTATTATATGCAGGATAGAGTTGTCTTATATGGTTATGTACATATTTGGGAAGCTTTGTAGAAAGTTTCAATGCAATACATCTTGTAGTAACCGAGCTATGGTGAAATATATGTACTTGCGTGCAAAACCTTAACCAAGATGTAACGCTGACTCCAATGTCAGAGGGTGAGTACAACAGCTCTCATAACACATCAAAATAAAAATAAACTTTTACAATTAGGAAGCCATAGCCATAAAGTACCTTTTCAAACATATAGAATATTTCTGGTGAATTTGAATCGGACAACTTTTTAAATCATTGTGGCAAAAGCAGAAATTGCTTATGATGAGTTATTTTTCCTTTCACCATAAGGATTTCAATTTTATTCAATGCAATGCATAAAGTTGTTACTGAGAACAGGAGACACTTAATGTACTTGCACGCATAACTTGGTTATTGATATAAATGTGATTATTTGGAAACATTGTAGAAAGTTTTAATGTAGTTGTACGCAAAATTCTAACCAGTATTTCTAACCGAATAATAAGGCCATGATGGCCCCAGAATCTCTCATCTGATGATTTTTTTTTTTAAAGTTTTCGCTTTAATTTATGCACAAAAGCAAAACAGCCAAGCCCCCTGGTGGTCATGTTTTTGACCAATCAACATGGCTTGAAGGAATCTGAAAAAGGGTCACCCAAGGAACATTTTTACAAAATTATTTGAAAATCGGCCTTACATTTTCGGAGGAGAAGATTTTTTAAGTCTCGACTATAGCCATTTAATGCAAAAAAAAAGCCCCCCCCCCCCTGGCGGCCATGTTTGGTTGCCATGGAAACCAGAACTATGCATGGATCCCAAAAAATTGAAGGATAATTGGTCAGGTCATTGAGAAGATGCTTTCTGTGAAGTTTCATCCAATTGCCCCACTGGTTAGAGAAGATGTTGACACACAACGGACAAGAGGCGATCACAATAACTCACCTTCAGCACTTCATGTTCAGGTGAGCTAAAAATGGGTCATAACTTGCATTATATGCAGGATAGAGCTTAAATGGTTATGTACATAGTTGGGAAGCATTGTAGAAAGTTTCAATGCAATATGTTTGTACCAATTGCCCCACTGGTTAGGGGAGAATATGTTGACACACGACGGACAAGAGGCAATCACACTAACTCACATTGAGCACTTTATGTTTAGGTGAGCTAAAAATGGGTTATAACTTGCATTATATGCAGGATAGAGTTATTTTACATGGTTATGTACATAGATGTCATAGTTGGGAAGCATTGTAGAAAGTTTCAATGCAATGCATCTTGTAGTAACGGAGCTATGGTGAAATATATGTACTTGCATGCAAAACCTTAACCAAGATGTATCGCTGATTCCAATGTCTGGGTGAGTACAACAGCTCTCATATTCTCTGAATAGTCGAGCTAATTACAAATCAAGATGATAAGGACTCGTAATGTAGTTGCACGCAAAACTCTAAGCAGAATTTCTAAGTGAATAATAGGACCATGATGGCCCCGGAATCTCTCACCTGATGATTTATTTAAAGTTTTCGCTTTATGCATAAAAGGCAAAACAGGGTATATTTCCACACAAAAAATTGAAAAAAAAATCGGCCAGACACTTATGGAGGAGAAGATTTTTAAAGTTTACACTATAACCATATCAGGCAAAACAGCCGCCCCTTGGCGGCCATGTTTTTAACCAATCAACATGGCTTAGAGGAATCTGATAGAGGGTCACACATTTCTACAAAATTATTTGAAAATGGGTCTTACATTTTCAGAGGAGATGATGTTTTAAGTCTCCATTATAGCCATTTAAGGCAACAAAACCCTGCCCCCTGTCGGCCATGTTTGGTTGCCACGGAAACCAAAATTATGCATGGATCCAAAACATTTGAAGGAATTCTGGTCAGGTCATTGAGAGGATGCTTTCTGTGAAGTTTCATCCCAATTGGTTAGGGAAGAAGATGTTGACACACGACGGACAAAAGGCGATCACAATAACTCGCCTTGAACACTTTCATGTTCAAGGGAGCTAAAAATGGGTCAATACTTGCATTCAGGATAGAGTTATTTTACAAGGTTATGTACATAGGTGTCATAGTTGGGAAGCATTATAGAAAGTTTCAATACAATACATCTTGTAGTAACTGAGCTATGGTGAAATATATGTACTTGCATGCAAAACCGTAACCAAGATGTAACGCCGACTCCAATGTCAGGGTGAGCACAACAGCTAATTACAAATCAAGATAACACATCAAAATAAAAAAAATAAAATACAATTAGGAAGCCATATCCATAAAGTACAAGAGAAAGTTGATGCAAGGCATCAATGTCGCCGGAAAAGACTGCATTGATTTATTTATGTATTCTTGACTTTCCGTAGTCTATTCAAACATTAGGAACGTTGAAATGAAAACATTTGCTTATAAATTTTATATCCATACCTATGCATTAGGTAATACAAAATTAACGAAATGTGTACACATTTATCTTGGCTTAAATTTAATTTTGCTGTTGTTACTTATTTAAATAATAGTATTCATTCATATAATTTCAATGTTTGTCAATCTTATTCGAATCACAAGGTAAATATCCTGGTATTGCTTTAAAGGGAGGTAATTTGAAGAAAACAAAAGTCTTCAAAAGGAGAAATATATCAGCATTACCGTCTACAGTTTAAATTGTTCTATTGTTTGTGGATTTAAAAATGTTCTTTTTTTCTTATTTCTACATGTACAACGAAATATTGCGGCTTCTCACATTCGTCTTGTACTTGTCTAAAATAAAATAATATCACTCGCTTTTTCATATCGAAATGCGCATGCGCGAAAATCGATGTTAAAGGTCACGAACCTACACAACAGAATAGGGTCTATATTTAGCTTAGAAACAGTTCCTACTTTAGATATTCATGGATTAACATTATTAAATGAATTCTACACAAATCAAGACATCTCTTTGAACATGAAAACAACATTTAGTAAGTTAAAATTGCTATTAAAAGGAGAATCCGAAATTGACCTCAATGATGACACATAATAGTCTGCATTAGGGGGTGTTGGTTCACGTCTTGAAGGGACCACTTTTGTCTTCGTAAATAAGACAAAAAACTTAAATGCGAGTGAAATAAAAAAAACTGCAAACATTAAAAAATCGGAATATTTATTTCAATTTAGATGTGTCATTTATTAGTGTTCGTAAACAACCACAATTGTAATATGTTCAAATCATCTAGATGTGTTTCTTTCTAATAATAAGCCGCCCTCCCATGTGATTTCCGAAAAGCTATTAAAAATAGAAGTCGCGGGCTTCTGCCCGGCGACTAACAAGACTCAACCCTCAACATATAGAATATTTCTGGTGAATTTGAATCAGACAACTTTTAAAATCATTGTGGCAAAAGCAGAAATTGATTATGATGAGATATTTCTCCTTTCACCATAATGATTTCAACTTTATTCAATGCAATGCATAAAGTAGATACTGAAAAAGGACACTTAACGTAGTTGCACGCATAACTATAACCAAAATTTCTCAGTCAAAAAAGTTATCTAACTTGGTTATTGATATAAATGTGATTGTTTGGAAACATTGTAGAAAGTTTCAGTTTCTAGTAGTAACTGAGATAAGGACTCTTAATGTAGTTGCAAAAAAAAACACGCTTGAAGGAATCTGATAGATGGTAATGCACCTATCAATATTTTGCACCGGAGGGGGGGGGGGGGGGGGGGGGGGGGGGGGGGGGGGGGCGGCGGGCAGACCCAGGGGAATTAGACAAGTTTTACTTTTTGTGGTCTAATAGCCAATAATTTTGTCTAAATCCCCATAGTGGGAGATGCTTTGTGTACTCCGGGTACAGGGATGTAAAATCCGGCCAATATCTATTTCCCGGGACCCGGAATCATTCGGCGTGTCTAATTCCCGCCTGTCGGGAATCGTCTTCTGTCTAAAATCCCCTCTATGCTCCCCCCCCCCCCCCCCCCCCCACGGGGCAAAATATTGACAGGTACATAAGCCAAGGTATATTTCTATAAAAAAAAATGAAAAGCGGCCAGACACTTATGGAGGAGAAGATTTTTAAAGTTTCCACTATAACCATATAAGGCAAAACAGCCGCCCCTTGGCGGCCATGTTTTTGACCAATCAACATGGCTTGAAGGAATCTGATAGAGGGTCACCCAAAGAACATTTCTAGAAAATTATTTGAAAATCGGCCTAACATTTCGGAGGAGAAGATTTTTTAAGTCACCACTATAGCCATTTAAGGCAAAAAAATGCCCCGTCCCCTTGCGGCCACCACGGACAAAAGGCGATCACAATAACTCACCTTGAGCACTTCATGCTCAGGTGAGCTAAAAATAGGCCATAACTTGCATTATATGCAGGAATATAGTTATCTTACATGGTTATGTACATATGTGTCATAGTTGGGAAGCATTGTAGAAAGTTTCAATGCAATACATCTAGTAACTGAGCTATGGTGAAAGTTTAAACTTATTTATTTTACATCTATTGCGAAACAAGCTTTAAGCTTATATTAATCACGCTCGATGTCTGCTTCCTGGAAACTTAACCAGTACTTGAGCTATGGTGAAATATATGTACTTGCATGCAAAACCTTAACAAAGGTGTAACGCTGACTCCAATGTCAGGGTGAGTCCAACAGCTCTCATATTCTCTGAGCTAATAACAAATCAGAATAACACATCAAGATAACACATCAAAATAAAAAATAAAAAATTACAATTAGTAAGCCATATCCACAAAGTACAAGAATTAACCCTTTCACACATATAGAATAGTTCTGTTGACTTTAAAATAACGGTGGCAAAAGCAGAAATTGCTAAATCTCCTTTCAACATAATGATTTCAACTTTATTCAATGGTAATACTTTAATTTAGAGTTTTCCATATTTTTTACTAAATGTCTTCAAAGACGTCTTCTTTAGCTGTAGTGTATAAAGGAAAGGGTTAATGCTGCTTCCATTAGTAATTCATGGCAAATAGTTAACCTTTTCCTACATACAACAAATCTGCAGCAAACGACTTTGAAAACATAGTGACAAAAACCTGAAAAATCTCCATAAAAGATAGCTTAATAGATAAATTAAGATGAAAACATGCGGCAAAAGGAGAAATTGCTCATTATGAGCAATTTCACCTTTGGCCACAATGTTTTCAAAAGCCTTCGCTGCTATTGCGTCAAAATGCGTATGCATGTGGAAAAGGGTTAATATACGATATATATGTATTTCTAGCCTTTCCCTAGATACCAGGTACAAGCTTCCACGCAGGCAACTTGCTACCTTTCCATGCAGATCATTGTAGAAGAACATCGGACACTCCACACAAAAAACTTTCAGGATTTAGAGCTAGAGCCGTCCAATCAGAATATTCAATGTTTGCCATCTAATCATTGAAGTATCTTGGCAGGAATTTACTACCAGTGACAAGCTCGAGCCGTCCAATCAGGTTATTCAATAGTTGCCATCTAGTCATAGAATATATCTTGGCAGAAATATTACTACCAGTGAAGAGCCAGAGCCGTCCAATCAGGATATTCAATGTTTGCCATCTAATCATAACAAATATCTTGGCAGTTTTCTAAGGAAATATGTTTATTTCAGGCAATATATTTGCTGCTCAATTTCCCATTATCGTTTTCTTTGTTAAACTATTTTGTGTGTTTTTATCAGAAATGTTGACTTTACATTTTGCCTTTGTCTATTTTAAGTTTGTTCATCAGAAATGTTGAATTAGATCAGAATAAAATAATTAATTATAATTATAATAAAGACTTTCTTTTTAAAGAAGCAACATAGTTGGGCCTCTGCATCAAATATTTACACAATATAAGAACAATATTAAGTATTGACAATTAAAGAAAAGAAACACAAAATGTGTTAAAAGAAAAGAAAATACATGCATTTCATTCATAACATAAAAGTAACAACATAATTGTATGATTATTCTTTCCAACAGGGTCCCACCATGTTAAGTATAAAACTTTTAAATTTCTGTAATGTTTCAGATTGTCTGATAATGACTGATATGCAATGGAATAACGTTCCAAAGTTTTGGTACAGAGTAGGCTGATGATTTCTTAGAAACTCTATAAGTGGTTTTTGGTGCAAAGTGTAAGAGAAGTGGTCGATTTTATATTTGTATTGGGCTATTGGATGATTTTTTAAAAAGGCTGGACATGTAATCTTGAAATAAATGATTCATGGATTTATAAATAAAGATAGCCTTATGGTATAAAATTCGGTCTTCAAATTTCAACCAGTTTGGTCTTGAAAAAGTGGTTAACTAGATGAATCATGCTTTTCCTAAAATAATTTTAGCAGCTAGTTACTGCTTTCTAAGAGCTTGCTATTACAGTTGCCCCAAATGGTACAACAGTAATCAAGATGAGGAAGAATGTATGTATTGTAAAATATTTTTCTTGTGTGTATATCAAGAAATTGTCTAATTCTAAGTAGGAGGTACAATAAAGAGTGACATGTTTAAGCACTTGCTCAACTTGTGTTTTCCAGTTCAGTTTGTGGTCAATTTGAATACCTATTAATTGTTCAATTTCAAAAATTTCAATGAGAACTGTGCAAAAGATAAGAGTTTTAGTATTGTTTGACCTGATTACACTACTATGAGTATCATTTGTTAAGGAAATTATCCACACTGTGGATTAAGTATCATTGAATTTCTCTGACACCAGTTATCTATTTATGTAGGTTGTTTTGAAGTGTCAGAATAATTTGTTGGAATGTCGATCCCATTTAAGTAAATATCATGTCATCCGCAAAAAGGTCAGTGGAAGAAACATAGGTGCGTTTGTATAAATCATTGATGTAATATAACAAGAGAGCCGCGGAGCAACCACCATGCTCTTCTAGGGTTTTTTAAAAGTCGAAAAAAGGGGGGGGGGGGAAGTCTGAGAGATTATTCAAGCCAGAGTCATGTAACTTGGTATAGAGATGCATATTCTTTCTGGGAACATGTGTACAGAGTTTTCATTTGAAAATGTTTAATGTTTTTTGAGTAATGGAGGAAAGGTTAAAGTTTTGTGATGACGCAGACGATGACGCCAAGGGTCTCACAATAACCCGACTTTTTGTTGTTGAAAAACAGATGAGCTCAAAAGGATAGGACCTTAAAATAGAGTCACCTTATTTACAACATGGAAGACTCTACTTTAAGGATTTCAGCGCTGAAAGAGATAATGTAATAGGTAAATATTTAGTTCTTTCTATCCAAAAATGTTATTTGTCAATTCTTCATCAGATACTAATAGTGTACACATTTAAAATCAAAACTTTTCTCTATAACTATCTTGCATATGCTTCGGTAAATCAAAGAAGAAGCTTGAGAAACCTTTAACGTAAAACCCGATGACTTTTGTGGATACTGGAACCTCGTGATCAATGGCAGGGCCACCCGATCCACTGTGCTCGAAAAAAAGATCAAGCAGAAAACGTGATGTATCATCATAACTTTTAAAGGAAGTATTTACAATATCAGGATTTTTTAAATTCTGTCTAATTGTCTCAATTTCTGACTTGATAAATGGCCCCAACAACTTTACCGGAGTTAGCTGCAAAAACAGGGCAGTTTAGATCAAAATGTTTCGAATTTGACTCAGGGTGACCATAGCCAATGATAGACACCTTCGATTTAGGTCCCACTGTTTTTACTTGAGTGAATGGATGAGGCAGGAAACTGTTTGGGTATACAATTTCTAAGATGGCCACATCTAATTCAAAATCTGTAAAACATGGTAGGTTAGTCTGTATAATACTTGTGATGGTTGATTCAGACATTAGTTAAAATTGACATAAGACAAATGGAATAGGATTTCCTGGGTCGACAGTTTGTCTATCCTTAGTGTACATATCATCTGAAAAATAAAAAGGAAATATGAACGCTGATCAAAGTGTGAATTTGCATTCTGCCTTTCCATCTAACATCTATTCCGCAGCAGACAACTTTGCCCACCTGAATTATGCAATGTGATTTGTCAAGCCTACCACAATAACTTTTTGTTTTACCAACCAACATGCCTTGAAGTAATCTTGTACAGTCACCAAAGGAACCTTTCGAAAAATTATTTGTAAATTGGCCAGTTACTTTTTTTAAAGTTTTTTTTAAAGTTTTCAATATAACCATATAAAGCAAAACAGCCCCATCCCTGGTGACCACATTTTCCCACCAATCAACACGGTTTGAAGGAATCAGTAAAAATAGGTCACCATAGAAACATTTCTACAAAATGATTTGGAAAGCGGCCAGATTCCTGCGAACAAGAATGGTTTTTAAGATTTCACTCTTGACATATATATAACGCAAAACCACCTCACCCTCTGGCTGCCATGTTTTTCGACTAATCAATATGGCTTGAAGGAATCTGATAGAGGATCACCAAAGGAATATTTCTACAAAATAATTTGGAAATTGGCTAGATACTTTTGAAGTTTTCACTATAGCCATGTACAGCAAAACAGTTTTTATATTTTGGTTGCCATGGAAACCAGAAATTCTGCATGGATTAATGAAATATGGAGGAATTATTGTAGGGATGTTAATCGGTTAACCGAATAAATTCATAGACAATCAATATTTACTTGCTTCCGGGTTTTGTTATTTCCCATTTATTATCCCCCGCTTTTTCGAAGAAAAAAGGGGGGTTATTAATTTGTGTTTATCCGTCTGTCTGTTCGTCTGTCTGTCTGTCCGTCCGTCTGTCTGTCACACTTCGTTTCCGTGCAATAACTGCCACAAATGTTAACCGGTTTTTTTCAAACTTGGTAACAAGGTTAAATACCTTAAGGGCTAGGCCAAGTTCGATCGACTTTATTCAGTGGAGTTATGGCCCCTTATTTAACAAAAAATGTCGTTTGTTGCCGTTTTCGTGCAATAACTGCCACAAATGTAAACTTTTTTTTTCAAACTTGGTAACAAGGTTAAATGCCTTAAGAGCTAGGCCAAGTTCGATCGTCACTTTCGGCGGACTTTATTCGGTGTAGTTATGGCCCCTTATTTAACAAAAAATGTCGTTTGTTGCCGTTTCCGTGCAATAACTGCCACAACTGTAAACTTTTTTTTTTCAAACTTGGTAACAAGGTTAAATGCATTAAGGGCTAGGCCAAGTTCGATCCTCACTTTCAGCGGACTATATTTGGTGGAGTTATGGCCCCTTAATTAACAAAAAATGTCCTTTGTTGCTGTTTCCGTACAATAACTCCCACAAGTGTGAACCTTTTCTTTTCAAACTTGATAACAAGGTTAAATGCCTTAAGGGCTAGGCCAAGTTCGATCGTCACTTTCGGCGGACTTTATTTGGTGAGTTATGGCCCCTTATTTAACAAAAAATGTCGTTTCTAGCCGTTTCCGTGCAATAACTGCCACAAATGTGAACCGGTTTTTAGCTCACCTGAGCTTTGCTCAAGGTGAGTTATTGTGATCGCCTTTTGTCCGGCGTCCGTCGTCCGTCAACTTCTCAGTAACCAGTGGGTCAATTGGGATGAAACCCTACAGAAAGCATCCTCTCAATGACCTCACCGGATTTCCTTCAATTTTTTGGGATCCATGCAGAATTCTGGTTTCCATGGCAACAAAACGAAAAATACTTCAAAATTCTTCTTCTCCCAAACTGGCAGATTTTCAAATAATTTTGTAGAAATGTTCCTTGGATGACCCTCTATGAGATTCTCTCAAGCCATGTTGATTGGTCAATAAAAAAAGGCCGCCAGGGGGGCGGGGCTATTTTGCCTTATATGGCTATAGTGAAAACTTAAAAAATCTTCTCCCCCGAAAGTGTCAGGCCGATTTTTAAATAATTTTGTAGAAATGTTCCTTGGATGACCCTCTATCAGATTCCTTCAAGCCAAGTTGATGGGTCAAAAAACATGGCCGCCAGGGGGGCGGGGCTATTTTGCCTTATATGGCTATAGTGAAAACTTAAAAAATCTTCTCCTCCAGAAGTGTCTGGCCGATTTTCAAATAATTTTGTAGAAATGTTCCTAGGGTGACCCTCTATCAGATTCCTTCAAGCCAAATTGATTGGTCTTGATATAGTCGAGACTTAAAAAATCTTCTCCTCCGAAAATGTAAGGCCGATTTTTTTAAATAATTTTGTAGAAATGTTCCTTAAGTGACCCACTTTCAGATTCCTTCAAGCCATGTTGATTGGTCTAAAAACATGGCCGCCAGTGGGCAGAGCTATTTTGAATTATATGGCTATAGTGAAAACTTAAAAAATCTTCTCCTCCAGAAGTGTCTGGCCGATTTTCAAATAATTTTGTAGAAATGTTCCTAGGGTGACCCTCTATCAGATTCCTTCAAGCCAAATTGATTGGTCAGAACTATGGCTGCCAGGGGGCGGGGCTTATATAGCTAAAGTGAAAAAAATAAATCAGGTGAGCGATTCCAGGGCCATCATGGCTCTCTTGTTTTTCAAACTTTGTTACAAGGTTAAATGCCTTAACAGCTAGGCCAAGTTCGATCGTCACTTTCGGCGGACTTTATTCCTACAATATTTTCTGCAAGCGGGGGATATAAATTTCATGAATTTGCTTGTTATTGTTGTTGTTGGTTACAAAGTGACCGTTTTCACATTTATGTAAACATTCCCAATCGAGGTGTGAATAATTAATTTCTGGTCAGTTAAGTGTATCAAATTGGAAAAAACAAAAGATGAAACACAACTGTGTATACATTTTATATATTTATCCGAGTACTCTGTTACTTGAATTACTAACTGATTAATCGAATAACATACGTTTAACCGATTAACCGTTGACATCCCTAAATTATTGTAGAAGACAATGAGAGGATGCTCTCTGTCTATATACATATATTTTCATCCCAATTGATCCATTGGTTACTGATGAGAAGATGTTGAGGGACGACGCGACAGGGCAATCACTATAACTCACCTTCAGTAATTCGTGCTCAGGTGAGCTAAAAACAAGAGGGCAAATATGACCCTAAATTGATCACCTGAGTGATAGTATAGTAGCGAATGCTACAGCTCAGAAAGGTAAATATTTGATCAAGAGTGGGAATGACTGCAATTGAAACAGCTTACAATTGAAGAACATTTGAAATTAGGCATTACATTTTTAGCAATTTGAAATAGGACCACCACAGGAACATTCCTTTGAAGTTTGGTTGATATCATTCCATTGGTTTAGGAGATGTTGATTGAAGCTGAAAGTTCCTTCTGCCCCTTTTCTGATGCCGCTTGGCAGCTATCTTCTAAAACCAATCAATATGGCTTGAACAAATTATGTACAGTGTCACTTAAGCAACATTTCTGCCTAACAATCTTGAAATTTGATAAGAGCTTATATCTTTAAGCGATTTTGAAAGAGGACCTTCTAAGTAACATTTCTATTAAGTTTGGCTGAAAATGGTCAAATTGCTAAGGAGGAGATGTCATTTGAAGCTAAAAATTAATTATACCCCTTTTCTGATGCCTTGCTGCCATGTGTTTTCAACCATTCAATATGGGTTTGAACAAAACTTTGCAGAGGTTCACCCAAGAAACATTTCTGTCAAATTAAATTGGAATCTGACAAGGAGATTCAGAGGAGAAGAATTTTAAAGGTTTGCCATTTTCCCAACTTTCTGATTCCACAGTAACCAAAGTTCTTCATAAAATTTAAATATTTCATCAATTTTGAAAGAGGACCACCAAAGGATCATTCCAGTGATGTTTGGTTGATATTGGTCCAGTTGAATAAGAGGATATGAATTGTTCAAAGCTAAACATTAACGACACACCGGATGACTGACCACGGACAAAGAGTGATCAGTATAGATCAATCACCTTGAGCCTTTGGCTCAGGTGACCTAAAAACCCACGACAACATTTTGTGAATCTTTGTGTTAACATGTACATAAATCACATGATAACAGAGGTCAAGTGAGACTTTGACTGCTAAAGAATTTCAACTGGCAAAATTGAATATTTGTAAGGTGAAATCAATAGTAGTAACCTGTATATATAAACAGTCTGCAACACATTTTTACAATTTGCATTATTTGTCTAAACATATTCACACTTACAAGAATCAACTTAAATCCCATTCTGAGCAAAATCAACAGAGCCAAATGCTAAACCTGTTCATATCGCAGTGCCCAAATGCATGACTTAGAACGAGACAACGCAGAGGCCCATAGGGAAGACTGGGTTTACCCAATTATGTTGTCTCTTTAAATAAAGTCTTAATTAATATTATTAAACCGTTTTAAACATACAAAAAATATGCAGCAGAAGACAACACTGTGGAAATTTCGCAATAAATAAATATTAATTATCGAATAGAGATGGAAACATTGTGAAAAAAGGAACAATTGCTCATTATGAGTCCTCAATAAATATTGTGAATACAGGTCATATGAAAATGGCTCCCTTTACCAACTGGGTCACACAAGACACTTACATGAAACTTGCTTAATATTTGATTGGTTGGAATTGGCCCCATCACCTTGGTTGTCGACACCTTCACCTGTTAACAGAGATTGGATAATAAAATGTATCTGTACCAGAATTTATAATTTTGCTGAAAGTACTTAGAATAGTGAAAGTGACCGCACTTCAAACAAGAGCACCGCCTGTGGGTGCCTAACGCTCGTCTGATATTATCCTTTTACGGTTTATTTATTTTATATAAAAAATATTCAAATTCGGATTGAATATTTACATATTATAATGACCGCACACAACTGCTATTTTTCAAGTATTGAAACAAGATTTACCATGTGGAAATAAATCCAAAATAGGAAAACAGTAATATATTCAATATCTTTAGTTACAGTTGACTTAATGTAACCATCTCATTTGCCTGTCCAAACACAAGACTCAGCTTATGATCTATTATTTACAAGATTTCCATATTTCAGCGTAGATGTTTTCAAAGTCATCTGCGGATTTGTTGCATAAGGCATGAGTTTTGCATCAAATCCATCAAAAATGATAATAACTCAGGAAAAAATATGTAAAATGTCTATAAATAAAAGAATAATTATTGAAAACATTGTGGCAAAATAGGATTATTTTTATTAAAAGCAATGTCTTCCTTTGCCATAATGCTTCCAAAAGCTGGCTGCTGCAGATGAGTCAAAATATGTCTGCAGGTAGGAAATGGTTAAAATGGAAAGAATCCTACCTCTACAGATAGGTTGATCGGAACCCTCGGCACCACCTTAAAATAAAACACAATATAATCGGTAAATCCTGTTTAACCCTTTCCTACATACAACAAATATGCAGCAGACATCTTTGGAAACCCCAAAAGAAAAATATGAAATATCTCCATAAATGAAAGTATCATTATGTAACCTAATTGAAAACATTGTGGCAGAACTGCGTAAGACGCATTAAAATACAGTTGCAAAGGCCATAATTTGCATTAAATGCAGAATAGATTATCAAACTTGATTATTTCCATAGGTGTGGTAATTGGAAAGCATTGTAGAAAGTTTCAATCTAATGCATCAAGTAAATACTGAGATATTGAGGCTTAATATAGTTGCACGCAAAACTTTAACCCGAATTTCTTAGTTAAAACAGGGCCATTACTTGCATTTAAGCAGGATAGATCTATCTAACTTGATAATATATATAGATGCGATAGTTAGGTAGGGTTGTATAAAGTTCCAATGCAATGCATCAAGTAAATACTGAGATATGGACTGATAATTTAGTTGCAAGCAAAACTTTAACCAGAATTTCTATGTATAAAAAGGGCCATAACTTGCATACAATGCAGGATAGAGTTATCTAACTTGATAGTCTACATAGGTGTGATAGTTGGAAAGGGTTGTATAAAGTTTCAATGCAACGCATGAAGTAAATACTGAGATATGGACTCTTCATTTAGTTGTATGCAAAACTTTAACAAGAATTTCTAAGTAAAAAAAGGGCCATAACTAATATGCAGGGTTGTAGAAAGTTTAAATACAATACATGAAGTATTTAAGTACTTGCATGCAAAACCTTTGAGCTGTGCAGCCAACAGTAGAGGGCCTGGTTAGACTGCACAAGTTTGCCAGCTGACCGGACTTTGAACTGTTAACACTGGCTTCACAAAATTGGAACCAGTAATCAAAGAGTTAACCTGTCCCCTAACTGACAACCTTTGATACATCTGCAACAGAAAGTAGTTTATTATTTCCAGCTATTTATTCAAATTAATACACTTCCAGGTTTCAAAATGGTACATTCCTTCTCCATATTATCAAGGAATCCGCTGTGGTCGAGTGGTTAGCGTCGGGGATTTCGAAACCGGGTGTCCCGGGTTCGATCCCCAGTCGCGGCACTACGGTCATGGTGGAGTGCCCTTGGGCAAGGCACATTTTCTAGCCTAGTACTGGTTTGTTTACCCAGGGATCATGAATAATTAAATTTAATTGCGCACTAAATGACCTTAGCTGTCGATGCGCCATAAAACAATATACATTCATTCATTCTCCATATTATCAAAGCTTTCAACCAGCATTGCATAATTAGTTGGGGTATTCAAACTGCAGATATAATCACATAATCATTACATTTTGGGAAAAAAGAAAATGCTCAGCATATTGTCTGCTGCACTTGCATTAAAAAGTTTATAAGAGGGAAAATAATAACCCATTCCCACATAAGGCAAATTTGCAGCAGATGACTTTGAATATATATAAGCAAAAATGACTAAAATAACTAATGAAAGGTTTATCATGAAATTGAGTTGGAAACCTTGTGGCAAAGGGGAAATTGTTCATTATGAGCAATTTCTCCTTTGCAACACTGTTTTCAAAAGTTGTCTGCTGCAGAGGCACCACAAAACGTCTGTATGTGGGAAAGGGTAAACACTTCAGTTATAATAGGGAAAATGGCAAACATTTAAAACTGACTTACAAAGATGGGATTGCATGTTCATATTACCTTTGTGTGAGCTATCCGTATATACTTGTACACTATTATCAATGTTGACATGTTGCATACATGGTTGTTGGATTTCAAATGTGATCTTTTTTATTTCTTTAGCTGTTGCACCCGTAGGTTTCAGGTTTTTCACTTCTGTTACATAGAAAATGGTGTACATTAAATGTTTATACTTGTTCCATCTTTCTGCAAGCACTTATCTTATAGGACAATCGTTAGAGTCATCTGCATTTAAAATGTCTGTGGAAAAACAAGATTGTAACATCTAACAAAAGGCCCAAGAGGGCCAGTATCGCTCCACGGCCATAAGGCAAAAATGAAATCTCCAAACAGCCCTGTCCCCTGGTGGCTATTTTTTTTAACAACCACCATGGCTTAAAGGAATCTTGTAGAGTGTCACCCAAGGAATGTTTCTGCAAAATTATTTGAAAATCGGCCTGACACTTTCGGAGGAGAGGATATTTTAAGTTTTCCCTATAGCCTTATAAGGCAAAATAGCCCCACCCCTGGCAGTCATATTTTTCAACCAATCAACATGGCTTGAAGGAATCTGATAGAGGGTAAGCCTAGGAACATTTCTACAAAATTATTTGAAAATCGGCCTGACACTTTTGGAGGAGAAGATTTTTTAAGTTTTCTCTTTAGCCATATAGGCAAAATAGCCCCGCCCTGTGACAGCCATGTTTTTTTACCAATCAACATGGCTTGAAGGAATCTGATAGAGGGTCACCCATGGAACATTTCTACAAAATTATTTGAAAATCTGCTGAACACTTTTGTAGAATAAGATTTTTTAAGTTTTCACTATAGCTATATAAGGCAAAATAGCCCCGCCCCCTGGCGGCCATGTTTTTCGCCCAATCAACATTTCTTGAAGAAATCTAATAAAGGGTCACCCAAGGAACATTTCTACAAAATTATTTGAAAATCGGCCTGACACTTTCGGAGAAGAAGATTGTTTAAGTTTTCGCTATTTTTTTCTTTTGGTTGCCATGGAAACCAGAATTATGGATGGATAAAAAAATTGAAGGAATTTAAGAGAGGACATTGAGAGGATGCTTCCTTTGAAGTTTCAACCAAATTGGCCAAGTGGTTAGGGAGAAGAGGTTAACGCACGCACAGACGCACGGACGCACATACGCACAGACGCACGCACGACGGACAATTCGCCATGACATAAGCTCGACTGGCTTTCAGCCAGTGGAGCTAAAAATGAGAATGTTTCTGATTGCAGGCCTAAGTATAATATAACCCGCATTCCAGAAGTAAAATGATGAAGCAATGCTGAATTTGAGCTCCCTCCGAGACTAGATGACGAGAAATTACTTTGCAGATTGATGGATGCTTTAGGGACGTATAGATAATAATACATCATTTACGAAAACTACCGGCTATATCTTAAGACAGCGTTGAAAACATTGTGATTAAGGGCGAAATTGTTCACTACGAGCAATTTCACCTTTTGTCACAATGCTTTAAAACGCCTACTATTGCTGTTGGTCAAAAGTCGCCTAGATGAGTGAAAAGGTCAAAACAACATCAGAAATTAACTATATACATACATCACATATCAAAACACAAAAGAACATGCACATAACAATGAGGATGGATAATCATACTTAATAACATATTACACACAGTTTAGTGAGACACACACGCAAATTCAAAGAGAACTTTTCGACTATAGAATAAGTATTTTTGATTGCACGACTAGATATATGATATAGTCTGCTTTCCAGAAATAATATGAATAGGTAATGCAGGATTGGAATTCTCGTCCGAAACGAATTGTCGAGAATTCACACTGCATATGAAGGAATGGATATATGGGGATGGGTGAATGGATGGATAAGTGAATTCATGGATAAATGGATGGATGATAAGTGGATGGATGGATACATGGATGGATTTGTAGATGGACGGCTGGATGGATTAGGTAGATAGGTGCCTGGATGGATAAGTTGATGGATTGATATACATGGATTGGTTGGATCGTGGGTGGATGAGTGAGTGACTCACACGGTATACGCGATTGAATGAAGTAGCTTTGTGTGAGTGAATGAATAAATGAATGAATATTATGTCTGACATAAATGTTAATATAACTACACTAGAAATGTGTATAGTCTCGATAAAGACACATTGTGTCTATGCTTTTTAAAGGCCACATAGTTGTTACGTGTCCATATACCATCTGATACATATCTCTAGCAACTACCAGCAACAGTTTTTCGGAGTTTTGAGAGTCTATGCTATAATGGGACAGTCCGCCTAACATATCTACGACCTGTGACACAGGCGATTGAGATTTTAGTTCATTGAATACTGCAATACCTGTAACACCAATGATTGACTTCCACAAATGATACCTAATACTGTTGTTGCAAATGCAGTGAAGTATAAGATGCGCAACCGGGCGTTCCGTCAATAGCGTGCATTTAGGACAGATACTAGGTTTTTTCAAATGAGAACAGTTTGCATAGTATATAAACTAGCTTCTGTAAATACCTTTTTGGACGGTACCGTAGTTTTGAGAGTCTATGCTATAATGGGACAGTCCGCCTAACATATCTACGACCTGTGACACAGGCGATTGAGATTTTAGTTCATTGAATACTGCAATACCTGTAACACCAATGATTGACTTCCACAAATGATACCTAATACTGTTGTTGCAAATGCAGTGAAGTATAAGATGCGCAACCGGGCGTTCCGTCAATAGCGTGCATTTAGGACAGATACTAGGTTTTTCAAATGAGAACAGTTTGCATAGTATATAAACTAGCTTCTGTAAATACCTTTTTGGACGGTACCGTAGGGTACCGTCTATAGTCATGTGCATTTTGAGAAATCGTACAACAATTGGCTCCCTGGTTATAAACAGTATGACAGAATAAAGCTGGGAACCAAAAATCGAAATGGCTTTTTTCAACCCTCAACAAAAAAGTTGTGTCAATTATCAGGCAATATAATTGCATTTTCGAAAACATTGGTGAATAAAGATATCTGAATTTTGAAAAAGGACTGTAAAAAGGCATCATTAGTGGTTGAAGTATAACGTTTACAATTTTGCGTTGAAGTTTGAATTAATCTATTCATCAACAATGTATGAATATATACCATTTTTTTTAACTGTTTCAATCATAAAGAATTTAATTTTTAGAAACGAAATAATATTGACACTATTACAATTCATAGGTTATTAACGTATCATGTTTCTTAAAATTTCGTTTAATATAAAATCGTAGTACGGCAATTTTGATGATATCACGTGATATTTTGATTTTCTTGTAGATCAGAAGTGATTTTGGGATGTTTGGTAGTATTAACAATAATGCCAAACGCTTCGATGAAAAACTATATCCCAAATAATTATCTAGCCAATCGATTCATTTTACTGAAAGAGATGGTAAGGAACGACAACTCTGCGAAGGAGAACTTGCAACTTCCGTTCAAAATGAAAGTAGAAATCTGACAAGCTGCCCTGACGATAGATTGTTATTGTTTTTGTGGAGAAAAGACACATGAAGTTTTATATTGAGGAAGACTGACAGGAAAGAAATGTGTGCACGCCTAAAATGTTCATTTAGTCATCAATTCGTAAAACGTTCGAGGTAGGTCTGTCAATTAAACTGTAATTTGGAATGGAAAACATTTTTTTTTTTCGCCCTGTGCTGTATCGTAACCGAATATGAAAATAAGCTCACATGTATTTCATGTACACGTATGTCTGAAAATAGCCCAATTCCTGTAGACATTCGCTTGTTCGTTTTATCATCTGATATCTGTTAATTATTTAAAAGGGTGGCATATGAAGGAAAATAAAAAATAAAAAATGAAGGACTTCGGAGACTTCGTACATATATTGTACAAGTGTATCATCGTTCTTGTATGTATACACTATTTAGGCTCATTTAATGACTTAGGAGACAAAAGTGGTTAAGTGATGTGAAAAGACTTGGGAGACAAAAGTGGTTAAGTGATGTGAAAACTGCTTTCAAACTTAAGTGTGTACAATTATTTGTATTGATGATATCAAAGACCAGGTCTCACTATTTAGCGACAAGAAGCGACAATAAGCGTCAGGGGGTTTATTATAACAAAAAGTCAGCGACAGGAAGAAACTACTGATTAACTATACTTCAATTAATCTAAATCTGTTTAGTTTTTCAAAATCCATTCGATATTAGTGGAATAAATCAACTTTGTTTACGATATTCGCCATCCACAAGAGATCGCCGCCATTTTGTTTTATTGACAAGGGAAGTAACTCCTCACGAACTAAGCGACAAGAACCGACATGAAATGTTGGTTGATATCAAGAGGTCAATATGAATATATTTATTTGATTATGAAGCTCCCTTTGGAAGAAACATGTATTAACTATATTAAAATCATGCTGATGTTGATACTCATGAATTTCAATTTATAAATAAATGAAATTTATAATAAAAGAAAATAATTCGACTCTTCTTGGTTCTCCATACCCGGTTATCCGAGTATGGATTAAGCCCACGAACGTCAAGGTGAGAGTCTCTCGTGAGCATATAAAGACTGAATATTAACTTTTTAAGTTTTTAAGCTGCGCCAGAGGTTAACAGTCTTTAAACATTTGTACAGTCCTAGTATTAACTTACGGGCTGTTAGACCGCGCCAGAGGTTACCAGACTGTTAAGATCAACATGAATATTGTTGAAAAGTTCAACAGTCCTAGTTTTAACTTACGGGCTGTTAGACCGCGCCAGAGGTTACCAGACTGTTAAGATCAACATGAATATTGTTGAAAAGTTCAACAGTCCTAGTATTAACTTACGGGCTGTTAGACCGCGCCAGAGGTTACCAGACTGTTAGGATCAACATGAATATTGTTGAAAAGTTCAACAGTCCTAGTTTTAACTTACGGGCTGTTAGACCGCGACAGAGGTTACCAGAGGTTACCAGAGGTTGACTGTTTTGTTTGTTTGAAAACAGATTTTGAAAACATCGTATTTTGCTGAAAGAAAATTCGTTAAACATGTTAATTTGGTGGTGAAAACATTTTGAAAACATCTACTCGGTCCACTGTCTCTTTGGAACTGTTTTTGAATTTTTGACTCTTTTTTGTTGGCCTGGTTTTTTTTTGCTAATGCTGTGGTTTTCGGCATTACCAGCCCACCATCTGTTGACTTTAAATAAGCATCAACCATTCGTTTTCTTCGAAATTTTAAACAATTTACGATATAGAGTTGTTTTTTTAATTTCCGTTTTCTGTTTGTAACTGAGGAGGGATATCTGTAGACAGCGGACCGCGGGTGCCAAATCAAAATCACCATGCCCGTATAAGTTTAGATTTTATGTTATGGATCATTTTAGAGTCGTGTGGCTGATGATCTGTATCAAAGTTATCTTTGAAAATTGCCTTCACTGGTTTTTTTTATTTCACTTCTTCCAAAATAAGATTTTTCGTTGTTGGCGAAGTTCTGATATACTCTTGGTGAGTATTCCGTGCATTACCGTGTTTCGATATGTCGTCTACTGGAAAATTACATACATATTCAGCTAAAGCATACAAAGTAGATTCAATGGGAAACCCCGGCATGGTCTAAAAATACGATATGCGTTTTTTGTTGGTCTTTGATCGTTTCAAAGTAGCGTAATAACGCTTCAATATGAAAACATCTGACTCGTCTGGTTGGGGCTCCAGAGGAACAAATTTCTTTTTTATTTCTTTGCAATACTGCCCCTGTTTTTTAACAATGGAAACGAGTTTTCCATTCTGGCGGACGAAGAAAGTTGTTTTTGTGGGCGTTGATTTCGTGTCCCAGGTGCCACAATTATCCCAAAATTCCATTTTGCCAAAAAAAAAATTCCTCTCTACATTGTTTTCATTATTAAGTAAAAAATAGATGTTTTCTTTTGTGGTCTTGGGAATTTCATTCATTACCGGGGTTTCAGTTGTAAGCAATAAAATAATTATATCAGTACTAAGGAACTTTCCATTCGAACGTGTTAAGTGATTGTCTGAATTGTCGATTTGGTCAGATCGAATGTCTGTTTCGATTTGGTCAGATCGAATGTCTGTTTCGATGTGACCAGATAAACTCTCAGACTGTTGTGTGTCGAAAAGCTCTGAATTGTCGAATTGATCACATCGAATTTCAGATTCGATATGATCAGAAAGCATTTCAGATTTTGGACACTCAGACGCATACTCTTGTATATCGAAAGACTCTGAATTGTCGATGTGATCAGATATAATTTCAGTTACGATCTGATCAGATCTAATTTCAGAATTTGGACACTCAGACGATATTTCATCAAAATTGGGTGCGAACGATCCATCATTCTCTAAAATGGTTGAATGAAAAATGGATGGACAATTACGATAGCTATCGTATGACTGCCCAACTGGGGAAACTCCTCCTCAATCTCGAAATCTATCACCGATATATCATTTGAACCAATCAAAGGAACAAAATGATTAGGTAACCAAGTATTTTTCAAGTTTTTCTGACTTGAAATCGTACTTGTCCACAAAATCAAAATTGGACCTGATTTGCTGTCCTTTCCAAGAGGATGGAAGGTTTCATTCAAAATACCAATAGCTTTGTCAGGGATTCCATTTTTCGGAGGATACACCGATTGTATAGGACATCCGATGACCGTTGCTGCAGCTACCATAGCCCAGGCAGATGAGAAGTGAAAGTTAATAGATGTCTCTCGGCATGCGTCGTGTATTGACGGAGAAACCAACAACAACCGTTGGTGGTTTCTTTCATATTGAGACCTGTTTTCCACCATCTCAATACACGTCTTTGACTCTGATTTCATAAGAAAGATTCTCGTGCCCAAACAATGCCATGGAAATTGAATTAAAATGACAATTCCCGTCACCGCGAACATCAATTGGTGATTTTCCAGGGATACTCATGCCAAGAGACTGCAACATATTCAACCTAATTAGGTCTTTGGTGATATATGGTATACAAGTTTTATTATTGAAAAGAATGAAGAAATACAATGTATATTGATAAATGAATTTTCCAGATTTTGTCTATACTTAGATGGAGCATATGCATGATGCTTTGCCAAAAATGTTATTCAATTAACGCACAAAAACATATGTATATTTGTGTACGTTATGTTATAAATTGTCTAGTGAATCCATGTCTAACTGACACTTTGCCTTGGCGTCATTTATAATGTTATATTGACATAAAAGTAGTGAGGCTACGCCGTTTCTAGGTCTAAATTACATGTATATGGTCAGTTAAGACTGGTGAGTCTTCACTGGATACAGATGCATTATAACCCCAAATATTTTAATGCAGATCAATAATTGCAAAGTATCTATTATAAACGGACTATTTTATTATTCAAATCATAGCATACATATATATTGATAAAGAATGGTTTTGTGCAGACATGTATACACATCTTGATTTTATTTTTATTGTGTCAGTATTTGTGTAATCAGTAACTGTATGTATTTTTGTTTCGTTTCAGATCATGGAAATGTTGACGGATTATAATGCACAATACGCAACATTACTTGTGAAGAAGATTCATAATGTCAGTGTATGGAACATTTTTACAACCAACCTTTATGTATTGGAAAAGTTGGGGTATATTTACTGTTATTTCCGGTTTCGTTTTTAGTTGAATCAGAGAAATAAAAGACAAATGGCAAGTCCTGGACACAACAAAACGGGTAGAAAACAAAAACAAAACGACGTTAATGACATTCTTCAAAGCTGGTAACAGCAGCGAGTCGTTGTGACAAGTATTTTGAATGAAAGTGTTTATTCTGTAAAGGTAACTCGGAAAACAATAACGGAATGTAAGGACAAGTATCTAGGAGATGTAAACGACACAAATACGAATCAAGGATGCACAATATGATCTGTTTTTGTTTACTATAATACAGGAAGATAACTGTGTAATTAACTAATTACTATGAACAAGACATTCAAGTAAATGATTTTGAGCTATAACACAGCCTTCCAGGAAGACACTTGTACATGATAACTAACATTAAGTAGATCATTTTGAACTACATATTGTGTCACACAGGGTGAACTTGTTGATGACTTTGATCAGGCAGATCATTTGTTTTGTTAAATGACCCAAGATGTAAAAGGTTTGTTAAATGACCCAAGATGTAAAATTTTAAAGTAAAACTAAGTTTACTAGCATTTGTCAACAGTAAGAGGCATGAGTAAAAAGCATTGTAACACAAGGAGAAATTGCTCGTATGGAGGTATGGAGCAATTTCTTCCTCTGCTTCCATGTTTTCAAAAAGCCGTCTGCTGCAGAGGCGTCAGAAAGTGTCTATTTGAGGGAAAGGGTGATTGAAATATTATAATTAGCTCCTCTGGCTGAAAGCTAGTCGAGCTTATGTCAAGGCGAATTGTCCGTCGTGCATGCGTGCATGCGTTAACTTTTTGCTTCAAACGACTTCTCCTACCTAACCACTAGGCCAATTAAGATGAAACTTCATAGGAAGCATCCTCTTAATGTCCTCTACTAAATTCATTCAATTTTTTTTGGATCCATGCAAAATTTCCATGGCAACCAAATTAAAACAATAGGGAAAACTTAAAAAAGCTTCTCCTCCGAAAGTGTCAGGCCAATTTTCAAATTATTTTGTAGAAATGTTCCTTGGGCGACTTTTTCAGATTCCTTCAAGCCAAGTTGATTGGTTGAAAAACATGGTCGCCAGGGGGCGGGGTTATTTTGCCTTATATGGCTATAGTGAAAACTTAAAAATATCTTTACCTCAAAAAGTGTTTGGCAAATTTTCAAATAATTTTGTAGAAATGTTCCTTCGGAGATTCCTTCAAGCCATGTTGATTAGTCGAAAAACATGGCCGTCAGAGGGTGGGGCTATTTTGCCGTATATGGCTATAGTGAAAACTTAAACAATCTTCTCCTCCGAAAGTGTCCTGCTGATTTTCAAATTATTTTGTAGAAATGTTCCTAGGGTGACCCTCTATCAGATTCCTTCAATCCATGTTGATTGGTAGAAAACTATGGCTGCCAGGGGGCGGGGCTATTTTGCCTTATATGGCTATAGTGAAAACTTAAAAAATCTTCTCCTCCGAAAGTTTCAGGCAAATTTTCAAATAATTTTGTAGAAAATGTAGCTTGGGAGACCCTCTATCAGATCCTTCAAGCCATGTTGATTAGTCGAAAAACATGGCCGTCAGAGGGTGGGGCTATTTTGCCGTATATGGCTATAGTGAAAACTTAAAAAATCTTCTCCTCCGAAAGTGTCCGGCTGATTTTCAAATAATTTTGTAGATATGTTCCTTGGGTGACCCTCTATCAGTTTCCTTCAAGCCAAGTCGATTGGTCGAAAACTATGGCTGCCAGGGGGCGGGGCTATTTTGCCTTATATGGCTATAGTGAAAATTAAAAAATCTTCTCCTCCGAAAGTTTCGGGCTGATTTTCAAATAATTTTGTAGAAATGTTCCTAGGATGGTCCTTTATCAGATTCCTTCAACAATGTTGATTGGTCAAAAACATGGCCATCAGGGGGCGGGGCTGTTTGAAGATTTAATTTTTGCCTAATGGCCGTGGAGCGATACTGGCGCTCTTGTGCCTCTTGTTAGCTCTACTGGCCAAAGGCCAGAAGGCCTTATGTCGTGGCGATTAGTCCGTCGTCCGTGCGTGCGTCCGTAAACAATTTCTTGTTAACACGATACAGTCTTCTTTTGATTGTATCTCAACCAAACTTATACAGTAGTTAGATATCTATAGAAGCTCGGTTCCTTTCGAAAACCAGCCAGATCTGCCCATGCATGACTGGATTATGGCCCTTGAAATGGTCAAAATTGCTATAATAGAGCTTGTTAACACGATAGTCTTTAATTTTGATTGTATCTCAACGAAACTTATACAGTAGTTAGATATCCATGAGAGCTTGATTCCTTTCGAAAACAATTATGGCCCTTGAAATTGTCAAAATTGCTATTATAGGGCTTGTTAACATGATACAGTCCTTATTTGTTATTGTATCTCAATCAAACTTATACAGTAGTTAGATATCCATTAGAAGTTGGTCTATTTCTAAAAAACGGCCAGATCTACCCATGCATGGCTGGATTATGGCCCTTGAAATTGTCAAAATTGCTATAATACAGCTTGTGAACACAATAGAGCTTCCATTTACTATCTGATCTTCACCAAACTTAGATGGTATTTGAATATTGATAACATATTGGTTCCTTTTGAAACAAGCCAGATCAATGCCAGTAGAGCATATGCCCTCATGGGCCTCTTGTTTTTTAAATCTGATCAAAGCTTTCTCTGTCTAGATTCCAGAGAGTACTAGTACATGTTCATAAGAAGAATTAATTTCACAATGAAATTATTGATCACAAAAGGAAAAAGCACATTATGAGATTTAACTTCTGACATAAAGTTTAATGATTTTCTATTGCATCATTATTGTCTACAGCCTATATACATTCAAAGGTCAGTTTACTATTTTTTTCTATATATATTCAAGTTGATATGTACTCATCATGCAACATAATTTACATGTACAAAATATGTCCCCAATTTTTTAATTGTTGAACATAGTAATGGGAAGAAAAGTTTGAAATTTTTAACACAACTGTACATTTTGACCTGTTGATTTTTTTGCAAACTTCAAGGATTGGAAGAAATATTTGAACGGAAACAATATCACAGGCCCTTTTTAAAAAACTTCACCCAAATTTAACCAATCTACAGCAGACAACTTTGAAACTATCTTTGCAAGCTGACTTTGGTACAGCATGTTTCCTATTTTATTAATCAGTTTACCGTAGCTCAGTCAGTAGAGACACGGGCTGTTAATCCAGGGGCTGTGAGTTTGAACACCAGCTTGGCCTACATTCCTTCCGACATTTGACATGACTACCACCAATGGGCTTTCAGACTATGTGGAAAAGCAGCCAGTTGCTTGGTAAGAATGGTGTGTGAAGTACTGGTATGAGAAACCCAAGAAACATATGAGTAGTTGAACTGGCTGCCGTGATATGACCGAAAGATTGATGAAAATGGTGTTAAACCCCAATTAATCAAACTATTTTATTAAATTTTTATGTATTTTGGTTGTATTAGAGAATTGGACATTGTTGGTTAAGTTACAGGTCAATTTGACAGAAAATCCTCAGGTGAAATGTGTCTATCCTTGTAAGCCTGTGTGGCATGCTCAGGCTGATCCGGATCGATACTTTACGCAGAGTCCACAATGTTGGTTTGCTCGCAGGACTGCTCAAATTAAAGGAAAATCTAGTTAACACTCTGGAAGCCGCATTTTTTACTTGAGCATGTTGAAACTTTCTCAGAATATTTGCTTGTATGATATCTAGCCTTAGTTTGAATATGTCACTTAGCCAAACACTGTAGAAAAATCCTGTTAACACTATAGACACTGCATTTTTGTATTGAGCATTTTGAAACCTTGTCTTGATGATAGGCCAATTTCAAATATTGGTTATTTTGGATAAAACATTAGGACACTAAGCCAAGTTGGAGGAAAATCTTGTTAACCATTTCCCTCATATAGACGCGTTCTGACGCCTCTGCAGCAGATGGCCTTTTGAAAACATAGAGACAAAAGAAGAAATTGCTCAAAACGAGCAATTTCTCCTTTTGCCACAATGTTTTCCATTTTTAGTCATAGGTTATCCATTCAATCATTTGAGAAAATATGTTCAAAGTCGTCTGCTGCAGAATTGTCGTATGAGGGAAAGGGTTAAGACTTGGAAGCGGCACTTTTAGCTTAAGCATGCTGAAACTTTGTCAGAATGATTGTTTTTATTATATTTATTTTGAATATGGGTAATGTTTGTTAAAACATTAGGTCACTATGCCAAGTTGTAGGACAATCTTGATTTAACACTTAAAGAGACCACAATTTTGACTTTAGTGGCTTGAAACTTTGTAGACAGGTTTTCTTGATGATATACAGGCCAATTTAGACATTGGTCAGGTTGAGTCAAAAATTAGGTCCCTTGATCAAATTTAAGAACAAGAGGGCCATGATGGCCCTGGATTGCTCACCTTAATTATACAATGTACTGCAATGCAAAACACATCAAGACAATTATTCTGAATGCAACCTCCACAGTGTTAACAATATTTTCCTTCATTTGGTCTAGTGGTCTATATTTTGTTACCTGATATGACCCATATTCCAACATGGACTAGATATCATCAAGACAACATTCTGACAAAGTTTCAACTTGCTCAAAGTAAAAATGCGGCCTCCGGAGTTTGAACAATATTTTCCTTTATTGACCTAGTTTTTGATCCAATATGACCCTTATTCGACCTAGATATAATTCAGACAAACATTCTGACCAAATTTCAAGCTGCTGAAGCAAAAAATGTGGCATCCAAAGTGTTCACAAGAATTTCCTTCAATTTGATCCAGTGACCTAGTTTTTGACCAAGCATGACCCATATTCGAACTTGGCCTACATATCATCAAGAAAAACATTCTGATAAAGTTTGATCAAGCTGAAATTAAAAATGCAGTATCCAGAGTGTTAACAAGATTACCCTTCAATTTGGCCTAGTGACCTAGTTTTGGACCCAGCATAACCCATATTCGAACTTGGCCTAGATATATTTAAGACAAACATTCTGACAAAATTTCAAACTGCTTAAGCTACTTTTTGACCCGACGTGACCCATGTTCGAACTTGACCTACATATCATCAAAACAAACATTCTGATAAAGTTTCAACATGATCAAGTTGAAAATGTGGCCTCCAGAGTGTTAACAAGATTTCCCTTCGATTCGACCTAGTGACCTAGTTTTTGACCTCATATGGCCCAGTTTCGAACTTATCCAAGATTTTATGGAGATGAACGTTCTGATAAACCTCCATGAAGATTGGATGCAAAATGTAGCCCGTAGAGTGTTAACAAGCTTAAATGTTGACGACGCACGACAGACGACGGCCGGACGCCGGACAAAATGTGATCACAATAGCTCACCTTGCACTTCGTGCATAGGTGAGCTAAAAATATTGATAATGCTCTGGAAGCCATGTTTTAACTCTAGCATGATGAAACTTTACCAGAATGTTTATCTTGATGATATTTAGGCTAACTTCGAATATGGTCTAACTAAAAACTAGGTCACTAGGCCAATATTGAGAAATATTTTGTAATCACTCTAGTCACCACGTTTCTCTCAAATGTTCCTTGCATGACTCTTTACTAAGAGTGTTAAAATTAAGTTGATTCTTTAGATACTATAGATAATCAAAGCGCTGAAGGCACTGCATTTGATTGGGTACATAAAACTGTTCAAACATTTGCCTTTGCATAGATGTGTGATTTATAAACTATGCATTGTTTATAAATATTACAACTTCGGGTAAAAGAATAAATGACGCATCCGTTAAAATTAAATGCCATTTTAGTTGTCTATAAAAATAAATCATGAGACATACATGTGAATATTATATTTAATTTCCAAGTTTCAAAAGACATGTAAAACAAATGGATAACCATTATGGCCCCGACTCACTCATCTAAGTAATTACCAATTTTTGTTACAAAATAAATCACAATTGACCAAGGGTTTTCTAAAATCTTACTCAAAAGCTTCCTGCTTAACAAGAGATTTTTCAAGTTTTCACTATAGCCATATAAGGCCAAATAGCCCTGCCCCCTGGCGGCCATGTTTTTCGACCAATCAACATGGCTTGGAGGAATCTGATAGGTGGTCTCCCAATGAACATTTCTACAAAAAGAATTGAAAATTGGCCAAAAACATTCGGAGGAGAAGATTTTTCAAGTTTTTATTATAGCCATATTAGGCAAAAAAGCCCCGACCGCTGGCGGCCATGTTTTTCGACCAATCAACTTGGCTGGAAGGAATCTGATAGAGGGTCACCCTAGAAACATTTCTACAAAATTATTTGAAAATCGGCCTGACACTTTTGGAGGAGAAGATTTTTTTGAGTTTACACTATAGCCATATAAGGCAAAAAAGCTCAGGTGAGCTAAAAAAGAAACATCTATCCAAATGAAAGAGTAATTGAAATCATGTAGAAAATAGTGTGGAAAAAGGCAGTACTAATATTTATATGAGCACTTTAAAAGAAACATGCTTCAGAGGCTTTTGAATTCATTTGCATTATAAAAGGATTAAATGCTCCAGAGAAAACAAATACCTGTGCCGTCCGAATTTTACTCTACAGTATACAGCTAAGCTGGCCGCTGTTTCCTTTAAAGGGTGTTTAAGCTTGCCAAATCAATTAAGGATGCGTGACCATACACTGTTAATTACCATTGTGTACGAGTGTCATTCCAAACAAATTATAAATGTAACCCCTTTTCCCAATAAACCTATCATATACATGTATGTATTTGTAACTTGCCGGGATGTGTCGATACCGTCATGGTACAATGTGATATATGCACAAATTGGTTTCACAAATCTTGTGTTAATGCACCTGTGGATATTTCGACAACAGATGCGGACTTTAATTGTAACTTTTGTTAATTATTTGGCTATTATAATGATAATATATGTGATTAAATTGGCAGCATTTAAGTTTTTTACTTATAACAGCCTTCAAATACAAATTTGGTTTATACGACAGTAAAGAAAGGTTATGGGAATTAAGAAATTGTTTAAATAAGCAAATTTTCCTTTTCCCACAATGTTTTCAATATATGTTGCTTTTTACTGTTTACACAGCAAGAAACAAGAAAATGTGTCCATGGAACACGGATGCCCCGGTTGTTAACTATATTTTAAAACAAAACTTTTATCTAAATAATTGATACAATTTTTTAAACAATGATATGTTGATTGTCATTTGTGTGAAGTTTCATAATGATAGGACATCAGGTTCACTAAAATCTAACTTGACCAAAAACTTTAACCTGAGAATGGAATGGACGAACAGACAGACGAACAGACGAACGGACGGACGAACAGTTGGTCCAACCTCAAATTGATACAATTTTTTAAACAATGATATGTTGATTGTCATTTGTGTGAAGTTTCATAATGATAGGACATGAACTTCACTAAAATCTAACTTGACCAAAAACTTTAACCTGAGAATGGAATGGACGAACAGACAGACGAACAGACGGACGAACAGTTGGTCCAACCTCAAATTGATACAATTTTTTAAACAATGATATGTTGATTGTCATTTGTGTGAAGTTTCATAATGATAGGACATCAGGTTCACTAAAATCTAACTTGACCAAAAACTTTAACCTGAGCGGGACGGACGAACGGACGAACGGACGAACGGACGGACGGACGAACGGACGGACTAACAGACCGGAAAACTATATGCCCCTCATACTTCGTATGCCGGGGCATAAAAACCATTTAACTTATGTGTTATAGATTAGTATTATAGTTGTATATATATATAATTACTAGAAACAAATTAAGATTAAAAGTGTTGTATATATATATATACTTATTGTTTATTTGTTATTTAAATTGTTCTGCCCCTTCCAAGTACCCTACATAATAGAATGTTGCATGGATCATTTGCCTCGTAGTATGGCACATGGAAAACTGTTGAAAGTTACAAAGTAGAAAATGAAGAGGCCCAACAATAACTAGAACTCATGACCCTTCAATCGATTGTAAAGGAGGGGATATAATTGAAGCAAAACCTATGGCTAGTTACTAGCAACCTATTCTATTCTTGCAATGTTTTCAAATTTCGTCCGCTGCAGATGCGTCAAAAGACATTTATTTGTCGGAAAATCAATCCATCAATTCTCTTTATTGATATCTATAGATATGATATAAAGAGGAAAGTCGTTAAAACACTTTACAAAGAGATTCCATTTCAGCATGATCTCGATTTTTGGTTTAATCTATATCACTGATAAAAGCAATCAAACACATTATATATTTACAAAGAAAACCCCGGATATGATCATATGTAACAAATTATACACATTTGCCCATCTTTAATTAAACATTTTTTACAACAAATTATAGCTTCCGCAGATTTGCTCTATATTCTAATGCGTCCGCATTTTCCCTCTATATTGCATTTGTCCGCATTTTCCCACTATAATGCATTTGTCCGCAGATCGCGTCCGCACTTTAGACCCTCCCCCCATACCGTTGTATTTATAAATAGAATTCGACGATCACGATTTCTCTGCAAATGTGTTACTCTCATTTTAAATGCATTTTATGACGCACATATTTGTTTTTTTAATTCTTTATACTATATTTATATGGCCGACAAGGCACAAAGAAAATATTTTCAATTCTGTTTTTATCTACATTTGCAATGCGTGATTGAAAATTCAAATACCGTATCTGGAGCTTAAATCGGAAATAGTTCTCCCTGTAGCAGTTCACTCATTGAGATTTATAAATCTCTCCGCGTTCATGTTTTAAAATACAATGTTTCATTTTATTTCGTAATTCTCTTTGAATATAAGAACCACATAAGAAAACAAAGACGATATAAATATATCATTATTTCAAAAATCGTGATACATTTGAAAAGTAAGAGCAAGTATTGAGTACTACTTTCACGCGTATGAAATTTAGGAACTTTTCCATAAGACGTATGGCTTCAGAATTGCAGCTACTAAATTTGTTTGTTCCAAACAAATAAAAACTAGCTTTGCTACAGGTACTATTTTACCCTTTCTACACTACAGACACATGTTGTCTAATCTTCAACAGATGGATGGTATGAGAAATTTCGACAGTTTTCTCAATGTTTTATTGACTTTTAGTTTCATCAATACAGCTTTACCAATATCTTTAGTTAAACATTTTCAAATCATCTGCTGTAGAGTTTGTCCATGTGATAAATTACCTATCACAAATGTGTTTGTTTATCTAACTGTATCTACTGTCTACAGTTCAAGAGTTTAATTATAGATCTCTGGAAAAAGGTTAACCCTGTCTTAAATAAATGTGTGAACTGTATGCATTTCTGCTTTTTTGTTTACATTTTTTGAAATTATGTGACTTGTGTTGTAACTTTCCAAAAAATGGAACAGTTGACCATCTTTTTTCTATAACTTCGTATTTTTACTTTTGAGTACGAAATCATCAAAGTTATTTATCCGGATGCGGATATCATTTTTCCATGCCAGTTTTGATGGAAATAAACTGGACTCTTGATATTTGTCGATGTATCCAGTAAGATCGTATTTAGCTAAAATGCCGTATAAATCAGGGATAATGCCCGAGGTCGTTACCGGATTATTGACGAACATAATCAATCGATTAACAAAAAGTTTTTTTGAGAAATAGTGACATGGTAGTCTACATAATTGACCAATAAAGACCAACTTCTTATCCTCAATTTCTAAAAGGATAGGTTTAATACCAATCGCTGCTCTGGATACCATATTGTTTGAACTTAAAGGCAATCTTTGAATTACTTTGTAACAGAATGAGTGAGCTCTCTCAAGTTCTGAAATATTTGATGGGGACATCTGACACCATAGTTCACAACCATACAGGGCCCCCGGCAAAACTATAGCTTTGTACATTTTTATTAATAATGTAGGATTAAAGTCACCCGAATTCATTATGATAAGCATAGTCCGTCTGATTTTTGCGCATGAATTACGAATGGAATCCTTAATACCGCCAAATTTGTCAATAACACAACCTAGATGCGTATACTTAGTCGATTCTGGAATTACATATTTTCCTAAACACCAGCTTCTATCACTCCTCTCGAATGCTACTCGACTCTCATTGAAAACGATTACGGAACATTTACTGGGATTATATTCAAAACGCCACCTCCACGAGTATCGGTAACACATATCCATTAAATGTTGAAGAAACTGATTAGTACCATATTATCAGCAACGGTTGGACATGCCGCAATCATCCCATATATACACATTCCATGCTGAGATAACTCGATCTCCTTAATAAGCCCATCGATAAACAGTAAATACAGCAGGGGGAACTTTTCCCGCCTTGCCTAGTGCCCTGCTTCAAATGGACGAAATCAGACATATGTGTGCCATTACGGACACGACTTGACATAGAACTGTACATGCTTATAAAAGTGTTTAAGACTCCATCATCGATGCCAAACTGTTGCATCTTAAAGAAGAGCCCGTTATGCCAAACTCTATCAAATGCTTGTCTCGCATCAAGGAAGCAAACAAACGTTTTACTTCGGTTTTCTCGCGCAAATGCAATACATTCGCGTAACGTGTATGATGTCATCATACATCCTAATTTTTCTGGAAAACCGCCTTGCTGACAACTTACTTTGTTCAGAATTGTACTTTGGCAGCGTTTTAAAAGTACTCCTTCAAACACCTTCAATATACAAGAAGTCAGGGTAATAGCGCGGTAGCAGTTCGGGTCGTCAGTACGCTTTTACCTTACCATTAAATCTTAATTCAGCAGGATAATTACGGGACGTCCCTTTTCGCCTCTTGCGAATTAGAGACCAGAATTGATTCCGAATAATTTCCGCAGATTTATCAATTTCTTCATCTTGTTCCTGAAGATATCCGAGTACTCGACGCCGATGAGCCCGACGAAATTCGCACTTAGCCTGTTTATATGCTACATATGTTGGATGACTGTCACGGTGCCTACCGTTAGATATCCATTGTAATCTTTTGTTTTTCATTAAAACATGAAGAGCTGTAAGTGAGCTGTCCCAATATGGTTTTAAAAAGCGTTTATAACTGGATTTGTTAAAACATTTATCGGATGTCTCGTGTATAGCCTTTACTATTAGGTTATATGCTTCATCGATATCTGAATTAGAAACTAAGGGGGAAAATAAAGCAGTAAGGTATTCATTAGAGTTGAATAAAGTCTGCATATATGCCTCACACTCACTTTGACCACCCCCTTGCCAATTCATATGTTTAGTATCTCCAGTTTTATCAACATGATCAAACTGGTTGATCATAATGGCACATAATTCGGGTCTTTGACGTGACACATTTAGACAGGCGTCATCAACAATCTCACAGTAACTGACACAGTCTATTTTAGCCTCTGATATCACGATATGGTCTGTTAAGACTTTCGTGTTTATTACCATACGAAACAAAAGATGACTTCGCACCCATGCAATCAGATTGTGCATTAATTGAAACACAGTTATTCCCCTTGATAAAACGTAGCATTTCCTTTTGCCTACCAGACAATGAATTGCTCTCTTTTTTATCAATTGAACAGTTAAAATCTCCCATAATAATCACATCACCCAGTTCCGAGTAGACGCGCCATAAATCATCTAACTTTTCAATATACTCTTTATACTTTTGGATAGAGTGGATGGAACATGGTAAGTATATTTGAAAGATATACATAAAACTGTCTTTCACCAACTAAACCTGTATACCCACTATACGATCATCATTTATAACTAGTGGAGACACAAACTTGTCGTGTGTTATATGCCACATTAAAGCGACACCACCTTTGCCGATGCGGCGTTTACTGTACAAACTTAAATCAGTGTCAGATACGGCAGGGTCTTTCAAATAGTACCCTGGATACGGCGAGACATTTATAATCGGAGTCAATTTCATTTAGGTTAACAATAATATTATCAACAAGATGTTAACTGGTTTATATCAGATTGAGAAAATTACTTTTGCATGGAGAGGAATCTATATAAATTTTTAGTAACTTGTTTTCTAATCCATGCTGATAAACACAACATTGTATGTATATGTAACTGTAATTGGCTATGTAACATTCATGTGAATAAATATTGTTTAAACTAATTTCATTTAGAAAATGTAAGTCCCTACTATACAGCCTATGCTCCGACAGACCACAAAAATCTACCCTATTTTTTGTGTAAGGCTAAAAAAAAAAAAGTGTGGTTCAGGTAACATTGGTCAAAGAAAAAGGGTAGGTAGGTAGGCTTTTTTTTCTTTTTGTTTTTTTCTTTCTTCAGAAGCAAGTTGTCTGTTGCAAGTTGTTACAGACGTAAGTGGTTACAAATGTGTGATATATGCACATTCAAGACATCTCATCAATATATGCAATAATTCTTGCAAAAACTTCCCCGACGGTAGATGAGTTGATGACTGACTGCCTTCATAATTCTTTTTGAAGGGCCATGGACGCGTTTTCTACCACCACGGCGAACACTGGCCGCCGCCATGTTTGTTTTATTACGATCGATAAACGCTTTACCAGCGTTTCAGTTTCGTACTCAATTATTTTAGTTCCCAAAATCGATAAAAAGTTCTAGGGTCGGCCCCAAAAAATAGGGAAGGTAGGGTTACCTGAACCACACATTTTTTTTTTTTAGCCTAAACTATCTGTCAATGGCGGCAAGATAAGCTTTCGATCAGCACTTGGGCCTAACAGATGTAACGATCAGCTGGATTTAGGAAAGGGGGTTGACACTCGATATGCTGAACAGACAGTTCAAAAAAGAAAATGTGAATACTAATTAAAAATATGTGTTTGATCTTTAAAACAGTTGTTTTTAAATATTTGATGCCTGCTAAACTCCAGCATAACCCAAAGTATTACGGGCATGTGAATCAAGTGAACTGCAGAATTGTGAAATTGGTATAAAGCTAGAGTGTATACAGTATTTGTTTAAAGCATTCAGGCAAAAGTATTGAACATCTCTAATATGTTAATAGGCAAAGCCTAGGTCGTGTGAAAGCAAGAACAATTAATTAAGCACTGTCTGTCCCCCAACAAGAAACAAATTAATAGGCAAATTGTAGAAATTTAAGTTACAAAAACAGAATTTGAAAAACATATTGAAAAAAACGAAACTTAGCATGCATTTAAGTTTAATTTGTACATATATATCTGTTTTATTTTTTATTAGGTCAGGATTGTAATAGACTGTAAGATTTCCAAGGATGTTGATGGAAAACAACACTAGAAGGCATTGAAGAATGTTCTGATTTATTTTTTACAAATGCCAGTTATTTGTAAACTAGTAATACATATAATTGAAAACTGACTCTTACCATGGTTGATTGAATGACTTGCGCTTAACATTACTCCACACAACAATCTTACAAGGCAGATGGCTAACTTTGCATGATCTGGCTGAATGTATAATCTTGAGACAATTTAAGATGACTGAGAAAAATGTAATTTTTGACAAATATTTTCAAAAGTCCCATTTATAATGATGTATGTTGGAAAGGTTAAAGTTTAGCCGGCCTTGTCTGATGTAAATTACTTGATTTCTGTGACTAATCCGAATACATTGTCGGAATGGTGTAATTGATCCAAAATGAACATATCCAAAATGAACAATATGTTCCTATTCAACAACATTTTCACTTTGAACACCTATCTCCTTTTCTGGTTTTTAATTTGTAAAACATGAAAACAGCATCAGATTATTTGTTAATAAGTACCAGACTTAGTGTCAACAACAGTTACTGAATATATATACATGTATCTGAAATATGTTGTTTGAAAAAAAAATGGATAATATAAGATCTGATCAATATATTCAATATACATTTTATTGCATAAAACAATAAACAGTATGTTTATAGCAAATAAAGAAATTATAAAAAGTACAAACAGAGAAATGGATTTTCCAGAAGAATTTGCAATAATTTAACATTGTTAGTGATCATGTTAAAATTGCTCTATTATAAAAATATGATGTATAAATTTCGTTAAAACTTTGATATTAGAACGGTTATCAAAGCTGGATCAATCCTTGAACATGTACAGATTCTCAGAGTTATCAATGTTGATAACCATTCCTTTTTTTAATTGTTATTGCTCAATTATAAAAGCTTTTGAAAAGGGTACAGGGAGTAAACTATTTTCACTAGAAGCCTGGATAAAAATGTAATAAGTGTTTAAGTAAGACAACTCCCCACAACATAATTGTTTCATGTATACATTGTTAAGTTTAGTTGCCTCTTTCAAAACATGTACCTGCTGAGATTTGATCTTAGAACTCTTGTTAGACCAGGTGTTTTACCATTAAACTACAGTATAGGTTTTTATTTTGAGCAGCAGTTCATGAAAATATGTGTACTTTTATTACCAGTAAAGTATTTATAAGAATTTTTTTGTTACAATGAATGTATACCAATTTAAATTTTACCATTTCTATTGTATAGATTATACAATTTCACACAGAAAAATGGATTTCACAATAAATTACATAGAAAACAGATACATTTCTGTGGTATTTCAGTTATATCAGAGGACAGAACACTTATGTGAGGTCACTGGGTGACTAACATAACTGACATTAATTATGAACTGCCTTATAGCCTTTTTCTGTTGAAAAACAGATTACGTTTTCTTTATTGTTCAACCAAAATGTTTATACAAATTTATTTGAATAAAAAGTATTTTGAGTGTTTGTTGAATTTAAAAAGAGATTGATCCTCTTTATCTACAGATTTCAATGCTCAGTTTGTTTTTACCTTATTTGAGTTTGATATAGTTAGTGTACATTGCCCTGTTTCATAGACGGACCTAAATCGGTGACCGTAAAAGGCTTTTATTTTGCATTTGCTCTTCAATTTGAAGAGTTCTATGACATCATTGGTTGTTGTGCTCCCAAGTATGAAAATAGTGCTGTCAATAGATGTTGAATCTTTTTCAAATATTGTTTGAATACATACATGCAGAGTATTTTAAATAACCTAGTGAAAATAATGTTTAAATTCTTAGTACCAAGTTTGTCCAATCTGATCAATAAACACATTTTGGATAAAAAAAAGAAAGAAGGAAACTACTAGAAATTCAGCCTGTTGAAAGAAAAGTAAAGTGTTTTACTGATAGCCCCCATATGACATCATTTCTTTTAAACAATCATGACTCATTTGAGTTTGATCAATAAACACATTTTGGTTAAAAAAAAGATGAATCTACTAGAAATGCAGCCTGTTGAAAGACAAGTAATGTGTTTTACTGATAGTCCACATATATATGACATCATTTCTTTAAAACAATGGACTCATTTGAGTTTGATCAATAAACACATTTTGGATAAAAAAAAAGATAAATCTACTAGAAATTCAGCCTGATGAAAGAAAAGTAATGTGTTTTATTGATAGCCCACATATGACATCATTCCTTTAAAACAATGGACTCATTTGAGTTTGATCAATAAACAAATTTTGGATAAAAAAAAATATGAAACTACTAGAAATTCAGCCTATTGAAAGAAAAGTTATGTGTTTTACTGATAGTCCACATATAACATCATTTCTTTAAAACAATAGACTCATTTGAAGGCATGAAAGTGTTTTCCTCTCTTTCAGGTTGGAGGATATAGACATTAAGACATTTACTATGTATACCCCAAAATCAGGGTGAACTGATTCTGGTCATACTTTCATGATTTGACAAAGACTAGGTCATAGACATAAACTGTTAAACTGTACAATGTAAAAAAATAATGTAAATTGAAGGCAAATAATTTGAAATTGACTGTAGTTTTGTTTGTTTGCTACATTTACTGCAATAAATAGATAAACGTCTTAAAGTCAATACAACTAGACAGTCGAAGATATGATAGTTTTAATAGCTATTTTCTTGAGTGGAGTCAACATTTGACAAGACGGCTTCGGCTTCAAATGACAGATACAGTCATAAACGATACACACCATGTGACGTCACGCGATGTGACGAAAGCATCGTGGATCGTTCCCAACAGATATAACAAATAATTTAGAAATGAAGTTATATTTTTAAGCAAATTATTGATATAATAAATAGCTTACCTTGAAATGAAGCTATGCCGATACAGAAACAGAATTGTTCGTCCTTTTCAGTTAAAATAATATCCGAGGCCAGTGTAACGAACGATAACTTCCGTTGAAATTATTTACAATCATTTTCAAGTGTTTATTGCTTCTCTATATTGCAAAGATATAAAATCCATGAAATAATGATGACAGGTACAAAAGAATAGTCGACTTAGCCTTCATAAAGTCCTTCCAGTGAATGAAATCCATTTGTGACGAGTCAAACTATCTTTTCCTACCATTCCTGTCGTTTTCCTTTTGTTATTTATTTATTACTTGCCTTACAATGACGTTACTTTTCGTTGCAATGACGTCACATTTGGCAATCTCTATTACATAGGCGCTCTACATTCACCAGTAAGACCGGAAGCAAAATGGCCGAAAAAAAGTGCTATGGGGTTGAGATTTGATATGTGAAAAACAGTAAGATTGTACTGAATTCTCGTTGTTTTGATCTCGTATGATGTGTTCGTACGTATAACCTATAGGCGTGCTTCGCTCGAGCCTTCGGCTCAAGCTTTCACACGTATAAATGGAAGTTATTTTTTATTGCATTGAGTTGAAAACATTGCGGCAAAATTAGTCCGTTGCAGATACATCGGCAACTGGAAAATGTTCACCTCTGATCACAATGTTCTCAAAAGAGTGTAGCCTACTGTAGGACTAAAACTTCCGTACTACCCCGTTTTCCAACAGAGAAAAGCTCCCTAGGGAGTTTAACCCCTTTTCCGACAGAGAAAGGCAGGGCGTGGCGTTAAAAACCCTTTTCCAACAGAGAAAAGCAGGGAGTTTAACCCCGTTTTCAAAAGTATTACATTGATATGGCGCCGTTTTGGGGTAAATATTTTCAGCACACCGATGCATTTGATTTGAAACATAAGATGAACACTCGATTTCCCTTTCCCAACTACACAAACTAAATACAAACAAGAAACCGCTGAAGACGGTAAGGCCAGATTGTCGGCAATTTTACCTTGAAAATCGACAAACCAAGGTCAAAGTAACCATAGAAATCAATAGAACTTGTTACTGGTTACCTTCAGGCAAAGTTTCAAGTTTGTAACCCTTTCCAGTGGAGACTTTGCCTCAACCTGAAACTTTAACCAAAATTTTGCCTCAAAACTTTAACCAAAATGTTGACAGACAGACAGAAGTTTTAAGTTTGTAACCCTTTTAGGCTATTTCCAGTGCTGAGATTTTGCCTCAACCTGAAACTTTAACCAAACTTTTGCCTCAACGTGAAACTTTAACCAAAATATTGACGGACAGACAGAAGTTTCAAGTTTGTAACCCTTTCCAGTGCTGAGATTTTGCCTCAACCTAGAACTTTAACCAAACTTGTTCCTCAACCTAAAACTTTAACCAAAATGTTGACAGACAGACAGACGGACATCGCCAATCTATAGACCGGAATTGCTAGAGCAATCCGGCCAAAAACCATATATAACCTAATACCTTTATAGCAGTTAAATTCAGAGATAAAGAGATACAACCTAAATTTCAATACCATATATAGCAATGCAAAACCTTACCTCTCTGGTCGACATTCTTATCCAATACACGTGTCTGAAATTGTAAACTTTACATAGCAAGATTTAAACATACACACAGGCGTGCGTGCATGCTTTGATTGTGAGTACTGATAAATATACACTCGAAACAATGTGAATTCCGTGACTTTACAGAGGCGGCGATACTAATTTATATATTTGGGCGCAGACACAGATGACTTTTGACGCATCTTAAACGGTGGAAGGGGTTACGGAATTGCATCATGTATTGCCGGGGAAAAGAAGTCTTGATAAGTCCGCCGTATCGGTATAATCTGACCATCATACACTGTAACAAAGGAGCGTTTAAAAATAAATAGGAACTTGCCTGTTTGGTGGTGTAGACTGGAGTGTTAGAGTTTCCTTGGCACTCGAGATGTGTGGGGTTAGCATTATGACCGACTCGCTCGTGTCTGGATGAATGGTCCAGTAGGCCTATACAACTACGAAGGTAACGACGTGGTTTAACTAGTAAATCATTGAAAGAAGCGAAAAACACCAGAAAACTAATTGATTTCTTTCGGGGCTGTCTCAAAGGCGAGAGTAAATCCAGTTAACGTCTCAAACACATATAGGTGCTCGATTCTAAAAAACGCAAACATGTACATGTAATCCGCCCCATCAAGATAGAATATTACGACTCTAATATAAATCAAAGCGCCAATGGCACTGTAGTGGCGATCGTATGGAAAATCCTGCAAATTAACAAGCAGTATATCGGTGTAGGGCTTGCGATGACTCTGGCGCGGGTAAATTTGAGAATGTATCAACCCTGCATCTTTTGACAGTAGAATAATGTTAGTTTGCCAGAAAGTTGTCTTGGTGATTTTTTAGTTACGTTCTGAAATTGGTCATGATGTGTTCAAAATTAGGCCATTCCAAAGTTATGAAAAATCTAGTTGGTATTCGATAGACTACCGTTTTAGCTCATTAGAATGGTTATTTGTAATCTAAATTGTTCGGGTAATCACATGTTCATCACCAGGTCGCTAGGCCATATTAAGATAAAATATTTTTTACACTTTAGAAATGACTAAATTATCAAGAAAGGAGAGAAAACAGTATCCATTAGTTTGGTGTTTGTTTCAATGATGTCCGATATTAAACAGGTCTGTTCAATTTAGTGCCTTCACATTGCATGATTGAGGGTTGTCAGAGACATATAAACACAGTGTATTTATATGTCTCTGAGGTTGTTAAACTGCTTCGAGTAATGTGAGTGCAAAAACAAACACAAAACATGCTCAAAAAGCACAATTTCACTATTTGCCAAACTGTTCAATTTATAAAAATATAGGCATATATTATAATGCTCGATCTCCAAACTAAATTAGGCTACACTTTCAGCATTGATTGCTAATTGACTCTAGAACGTGCAGACGTGTATACATAACGTGTGTACACACTGACATCGCGTGTCCTTTAAACCTTTGTAAACCAGTCTTATCATCAAGACGCTTTCATATATTTTAACAACTACACAATAAAGCGTTTATAATATTGAGATACCAGTCTCGCGAGCTATTTATAGAACCTTTTGGAATTTCCAGATTTGAGTATCATCAGAGTTATTTGCAAGGCAGATAGAACGCGCAATGATATTTATTATCTGCCCAATCATGATGAAGATAACATTTACATATTTTAACTCTACGTAGATAATGTCTCGATAAAACTCAAATATTAGTAACAATCCGGTACCAAAGTAGCACTGACATAATTATTATTAATCACGTCTCTGCATCAATGATGGAACTATAACGGATGTGAGTAAATTAGTTTGCAGTAAGGAAAAAAAATATCAACCGATTGTTCAAATCCGACTATGTAAATATTTTTCGTTGTTGTTGTTTCTGTTAGCATTGTGGCGATTGTCAAACCAATCGCCACAAAAACAGATTTCAATGCTATAGGCTACCTGAAACCCATTGACATAAATCTACCTGCAGAACTGTATTGCCTAGATTGTTTATAAGATGAGAAATATTCAGCCATTGGCCCAAAATATTGAATATGTCTACCTTAAGTAATTGTAAGCAATCTAAACCAACAATATGAGTGTAAGAGTTGCATACCATATCTTGGATACGTATAAGGAAGGAGCAAACAAAAAAGAATTCTGAGATATTTGACATCTCCGTAAGAACGTTCCGACTTCGAACATCAGCTGGGCCAACATTCTTTCCGACGTTTGACAAAGGTAATTATAACAAGCGCGTCACTTGTCTTCCATTAACTAGATTAATAGCATAAGTGGAAAGCAGTTATTTGCTTGAACAGTCTGTTGTGTGGAGTACTGGTGTGTGTTAAAAACCCAGAAAACATGTGCGTAGGTGAACTGACTGCCGTGGTAAGCACCAAACAACAAACAATACGTTCCTGATTAGATGAACGCCCTACATGCACTATAAAGACATATATATATAGTATCCTGGGATACTAATACGTAACAGTAGTCCATGATATGCATACAGATTTTTCCTCGTCTCTGGAGTTATTTTCTTTAACAATAATGAAAGAGGATCATCTAATATAAATGATATTTCTTGTTTTCATATATATACTTATTAAGCGATATGATACAGTTGCTTCCCTTTGAATGTTATGGAAATTGTAACGGGTAGTCATCGAAATGAAATTGAGGCAATCAATGTCCAAATGAATGATACATTGCTAGAATTTATTGCTAACGAATGTCAGTTTGGTTGATGTTCCGTACCCAAAAGACACTAGATTTATTTGTGTTGAACATCCGGCATTCGCGGAGAACGATGACAAGGCGTTGCAAACTATTGGTGGCAGGAGACGGATGCGAATTTGGATCCCGTCGATATTTCATATATTTAAGCCGGCAATAATAAGCTGAATGTCACTTATCCCGAATTTCAAACCGAGCACTGGCAAAATGAGACAGTTGTTTAATATCCCTGTGGTACTATATGTCCCTGTTTGTATGAAACAACGGCAGTTCATCCGAAACAAAGCTGCAATTCTGGCATTTCAATTGAAAGTGTATATAAAGGCCTTTCTGGTTGAGCACACTCAGTTTCAGACTTGCATCGTCACATTTATGTCGGTCAATGCTATTAAACACAATTTTAAGCATTTGCAGGTTAACAATGGCATTTTCCTTTTCGACTGATGTACTTTCAGTTACCTATGTTTGATGAAGAATCTGTATCCTCTGTAGTCATTAGTGCCTGTTGATGGTCTCAGCTTAAACGGTACAGTTGGTCCATAGTCTAAACCACTAGCATGAAGTACATCTTGTGCAACTGATGTGTTAAGTCTCAGTAATAATTTTAGAAAAAATAGGCTGGACTGTAAGTTATGGACTCTTATAAATGGGATATAGTGTAGGATGTCAGGTGTCTGTAATTAACATTATTTGGCTACAATAATACTTAATGTGAGATTACGGCATTGGGGATTATTTCCCTTTCATCTACAGACAGAAAAGAGTAATGTTTGTGAAGGGTACTTTGGTATAGTTCTATTTCTGGGTTTGTGAATTTGAATTGATTTTCAAACTATATAACAATATATGGCATTGATTTCTTTATTGATTTTCATCAAGTGATACATCAAATATGAAGTCAAATAATGGCGGACGCGATGGACTATCAGGTAATATCTAAATATGTTGTTGATCACCGGGATGATAAATCATTTATCTTATTAAAATAAGGTCATAAATTGATTCCATGTTTTCATTTTATGATGCTTTATTCTGTTTGGAAGAACATTATTTGTTATCAAGTAGTCTAGTTTTCAGATAGATGAAAATGTATTTGAAATTTGGATACACAGGATGTCATTATAAATAAATGTTTTCATCTTTATGGGATACGTGTATATCATTCAATGTTCATATGTGAAACTTAATTCCTTTATTATAAGTTTTAGTAGTCCCATATTTAAGCAATATTGGCTCTATTTTGAACAATTTACTATAACACATTTAAATGTCAACTATTTATTTGATTTCTCCAGAGACATACAGTTATTTCTGAATTTCTATTGACAGTTGAAATAACTGGATATCAAGCCTATTCACTTCACACATTCCAACAGGGTGCCAGTGGATTCGTAACCTGTATACTTTGGTAACTTTATAACCTGGAGTTAGTGAATTCGTACCCTGGTATAAGTGAATACGTAACCTGTCGTAAATTATTGTGTTTGTGTAACCTTTATAATGTAGAATCTATACATTTATATTGTAGAATTTGTGTTTACTAAATATTTTTTATTATCTTTGGATGTAATATTATTAATTATCAAGTAAAAAGTTAAAGATTATGGCCATATAGTTGGCGGTTTTGTGATAATCAACGAAGTGTCAGTTGTTTTAAAATTAGGTGAAAAATAAAATTAGGTGAACATATCCAAGATAATTGCTTGACAGGCGACAGATTATCAAGATTGGCGTTTACTATTTCCAGGGACGTAGATAAGATTATTTAACATGATAAATTTTGTTTTTAATAATTATCTCATCAATAATTGTAAACGCTTATTTAATTCCATGTTTATGACCATTGTTTCATTAACCCTTTACATCATTCAACAAATCTGCAGCAGCCTTTTAAATAATACCAACAAAATACCGCAAATCTCTTTGAATGAAAGTCTAATAATTGAAATTTTAAAAAATGTGTTGGCAAAATGAGCAATTTCTACTTTTGCCACAATATTTTCAAGAGTCCTCTGCTGCTCAGGGGTTTTAATTTTTCTGTGAATAATAAAATACACTTTTTTCCACAGCTGAAAGATTACATCCTAGATAGTTTGAAGAAAGAGGACAGTGATTGCACAATAAGACTGATATTTTCATCAGTTGCTCTTGGTATGGGTGCTGAATTTAAATATGTATCGCATGTCATCCATGCTGGTCCACCAACAACTCTAGAAAGTAGGTTTGCAAAAGCAAACTTTGAAAACATCTAGCTAAAATCTATGGAAAATGAAAATGTCTTTGAATGAAATTATAATTATATTGATTTGTAATTATGTATAAAACAATAAGTTTTTATTTCAGTATCACATCTTTAATATTCTAAATAAATATATAAAAATATTTGAATTATATTTGCATTTGACACACATATATATATATAAACAACAATTTATAACTTAACATGTTATATGAGAAATGGTACAAGTGGGTATTTCCAAAATAGTGTAGGATAAGATCAGTGTGTGCATCAACTATGTCTTATAATAATCTACAATCTTTGATAGAATATTCTAACAAGCTAGTGTAAGTAATATGTGAACAGTGTAGATCTTGATCAGACTGTATATGTACAGTCTAATCTAGATATATAATACTGTTCTCAAAAGCCAACTTGTACATTTTGTCATGCACAGGCTCATTTCATGTATAAAACATGTACAATAAAATTTGTGGCACTCGGAAACATCAAAGTTTATGAATAGATTATGGAATTTCAATCTGCCTAAATTGAACACACATAGAGGAAGCATGAAGTTAATGCTTTTACATGGATCTATCCTGATAATATTAATACTTTCTGACTTTGTACTAAACTAGAGTTATAGCATATTTTATAGGACATTTGAAACAAGTTTAGATCCAGATCACATATGTGTATGCTGATCATGATTGGTGGCTAATATATTTATTTTTTGATTCAACAAGTGAACAATATAGATTCTTATTCCGATGTATGGAATAGTTGCAGTCGTTAAGAGCCAGATGAGCCTACACACCTGTGTATAACATACATAGTATGATTATAATCTAAATTGTTCAACTTGTGAACAGAAATAAACTGATAAATCTTTAACTCTTTCAGCGCCAAAGGCAATATTGAGCTTTTTGCAAACAATACAGATTCAGGTGAGTCAGCTCGTAATGAGCTGTCTCACCTGAAATCTGCATTGTTTAGCTGTGAGTTATAGAAATATTCCAAAAATCCTATAACATGATAATAGAGTCGTCCGAGTTTGATCATGGAAGGGTCTACTTTAAACAATTCGGCGCTGAAAGGGTTAAGCCAAAAGTTCAGATAATTAGTAGATTGCACACATAGTTATCCATGTCGACAGTTTTTTAAATTCAGAGCTTATGTCCAAGAGATAGGCTGGCAAATCAAGTGGTGAAGCTGATGCCATTTTATACTACAACAAGAAACCGCTGAAGACGGTAAGGGTAAGGCCGGATTGTCGGCAATTTGACCTTGAAAATCGACAAACCAAGGTCAATGTCAAAGTAACCATAGAAATCAATAGAACTTGTTTCAAATAGTTTCAAGTTTGTAACCCTTTCCAGTGCTGAGATTTTGCCTCAACCTGAAACTTTAACCAAAATGTTGACAGACAGACGGACAGACATCGCCAATCTATAGACCGGAATTGCTAGAGCAATCCGGCCAACAAAGCTGAAATGTATGAAAAAAAAAGATATGAAGGAATATTGTCTTAATAACAATACATGCCGACGGAGAACAATACATAGTTACTTTGGTTTCACACCACATAACTGCTGTGATGTTTGCACCCAACACTTTGGAATTGAATGGGATTTCAAAAATTCTGCTATGAAGTAGAATGTCTCAGTTCACATAGTTAGAAAACATCAATCTTAACCCTTTTCTGCATTAAGACGCTCCCTGAAAACGTTTGAAAACTTTTGAAACATTGTGACAAAAGATGAAATTGTTCATTATGAGTTATTTCTCCTTTTGCCACAATGTTTCAACTTTCTTCAGTAAATAATAAAACAAGACATGGAAATTCCATAAAAAACAGGTTTTCTATAATGGAAGGTGTTTGATTAAGAATTAACAGATCTGTCAAATCTTTCTGTAAATAGTTAATCAAAGCTAGTCATTCAAGTAACAGGGAAACAATTTAACTGATGTCTATTTTTAGAATACAGATTTTTTGCATTTGGCACATCGTCTGGATATGGTGCATGTTTGTGCCAAGTTATTTGAAAATATCTCTATGCATGACAAAGTTATGGTCTCGACAAGAAAAGTTCAATTAAAGTCTATTTCTTATCACTGTGCCTTGACCTTGAATCTACAGAATTTTCTTTTGCATTTGGCACATCGTCTTGATATGGTGCATGTTTGTGCCAAGTTATTTGAATATATCTCTATGCATGGCAAAGTGATGGTCCGGACACCCGCCCGCCCGCCGACTTCGCCAAACTAATAACCAGATTTTTCCTTCGGAAAACCTGGTTAAAAATAATTATACATTCATTTATAGAGACTTTCTATGTTTAAGCTGCATATATGTTGTAGAAGGGGAAGGGTTAAAGATAATATTTGCTAATTTAGTATTTTTAGCTTATTTAAGCTTAAAAGTAACAGAAAATGTGTTGATTTTGGTGTAAGATTGAATTTTATTTCACCCAGTGATCTTAAGTTAGAAACCTAGACTATATTTTCACCTACAAGTGGCTACTAGTGAAAATATAACCCAAGATTCTTTGATCATGATTATAAAAAAAATCTGTTTCTTTTATGCTTAAATTAAATTTTAATATCAAATTGATGTTTATTGAAAATATTGTGACATCATCATGTCTATGTCATTAAACAATTGGACCAGAACAGGCTTAGCAATGCTGAGTATTAACAGGCTTAGCAATGTTGAGTATTTTTAAAAACACATGGGATCCAACATCAAAAGGAGTGAAATTATATAATCATAATTATAATAATTTCAAAATTCTCTTTATGTGATACCAGTAATAATTATTTTTAGTAATCACATATAATATTCTTTAAAATTTTAATTTAAGAACCCGAAAACCCGTTTTTCACATATACATGTAGATGCATTTGACACCTCTACAGCAGACGAATTTGGAAAACCTTGCGACAAAAGGAGAAATTGCTCATCATGAACAATTGATCCCTTTGTCACAATCTTTTGAAACTTATTAAGCTGATCTCCTCCAATATGCACAGACTTGGGTTGAAGGTCAGCTTTTTCATGTACAGATGTCATAGCTGTCTAGAATATCAAAAACTTCAGCATACTTCTGTTCATTATCGGCATTGGTATGACTTTATTTTTAAAATGGAGATCTTGGCTGTATTCACCTAGTGTGTCTTTTTTAGCTGCTCCTTGTGCAAATTTCAACTAAAGGTAAAAATTCAGATAACGTTCTAGCAACAAGACGAGTCATGTCTTTTATGAGAATGTCCCAGTCTTTGTTATCTAAAAGCATATTTGACACTGGCAATGTTAACAGGTCACGTTGTGGGGACTGATCACAGAGATTATTGAATGTCAGGGTTTGGACAATTGCAGCTGTGCCGAACCAGTGCTCGATATGACCAGTTTTGCCAACACTCTTTCTAGCATGTGAAACACCTATCTGAAAGTTTATATTATCCCGAACTAATTAAAATGATTTACCCTCTTTCAAAGAATCAATTTACTCTGAATTGAAGTGTCCAGATATTTCTTCCATCGTGTATAACATTCCAGAATGGCTCAAAGTTATACCTAAAGGCTGTATCCGGTCATAGACCTAGCAAACAAAAATAAATGGCATTATGCATTATTTCATCTAAAATGTACACATAATTTGTAAATTAAACGAGACTTACCTTGTAAGTTGAAGTTGAATTGAAATTTTATGAGTTAAATAGAATATAAAGGGAGTTAACTGAGATAGCACTTCCGCCACGCATGCGCATCAGTATTTCAAATATTCTCTGGGCTTTGATGGTCTGAATTACTTAGATTTTCACCTTGTCCTCGAAACGTAATATTATGCTGACTTCGCTTGTAAGTTGACATGTAGGGTGGGAGGGAGGCAGTTAACTCCCTTTATATTCTATTTAACTCATAAAATTTCAATTCAACTTCAACTTACAAGGTAAGTCTCGTTTAATTTACAAATTTTATTTCGTAAATTAGACTATACCGGAAGTTAACTGAGACTTTAAAGCCGCAGAAAAGCACAGAGAACACAAACATCACATTTTGTCCTACCTTAGTTATAACTGTAGAATTGACTTGGCAAATGTGACATCATTCAGGATAGGTTTTTCATAGAATTTCCTAAATGTCCCTACATTCGACCACCCGGCTGTTTTCAAGATATCAGCAATAGGTACAGACTTCTGGCTAGCCTTTGAAGTTACTGCAGCTCTAACACTGTGTGGTCCAAAAACAGTAACATCTATACCGGCTCTAATCATTACCGTTTTTATCCAACGAGCTACAGTATCCTTTGATACACGTTTATGTGGCTTAACATAACTTATCAATAATTTTGTTTCCCCCCTACTCCGTATTAATTTAGTTCTGTTCAAATATTCTTTAATCACAAAGAAAATACACAAACGCCTATCTGGCGGATATGCTTTAAAACTTAAAGTTGGAAATGCCGCACCTGGTCGGCTTTGCTTAACTAAACCATCAATTTCAAACACAAACTCTGATTTCAACTTTTGTAAATTACTAACTGTCAACATATTTATAGTGTGTATGCGCGCTGCATTGGTTAAAGCCATCAACATGACTAGCTTCAAAGTTAAATCTTTCATTGATAGAGTCTTAACTGGACTAAGTTTCCGTAAATAAAGAAGGACTTTATTTACATCCCATATTTTCGCGTAGCGAGGTTTAGGGGGTCTTATGTTGTAAACTCCTCTCAGGAATCTCACTATTAAAGGATGAGTCCCCGCTGTATAGGATTCTAGACTAATTCCTAATGAAGAAAGCGCTGATCGTGCTGTGTTTAATGAATTATAGCTATGCCCCTTTTCATATAAGTCAGTCAGGAATTCAATCACATTATTCACAGAAGGAGATACTTCACTAACCGTCCATTTACCACAGAACGATAGCCATTTTGAAATATATGACTTGTATTGGTTTCGAGTGGACATTCGCCATGATGCGATGAGTATACTTGTAGCTTTTCCTGAAAGGCCTCTATTTCGGAGGGAATTCCCGATACAAGGCAAGCAATTAGAATTAGTTTCTTTGCCAATGGATGCTCCTGCTCCCTGTGTGGGAGTGTCAATAATCTGTTTTTCCCGGGAAATAATTCTGGGATAATCCACAAGAATATTCATCAGGGCCGGAAACCATGTTTGCGTCGGCCAGAGAGGTACAACCACTATAGCTTGCGCTCTGTCTGTTCGGATCTTCCCAATGCAGCGGCTGATCATACTGAAAGGAGGAAAAACATAGCCGCAATCGAATAGATCACCCCAATCAAGGGTAAATGCATTTATGTATGATGCACCAGGGTCAGGTTGAAATGAACAATAGCAATCTATCTTTTTATTGAGTCTTGATGCAAACAAGTCGATTGTGGGTTTTCTCCACGTACTGCATATTTTTCCAAAAATCTCTTCATTCAATGACCACTCTAATTTGTCATTAAAGTGCCGAGAAGGGCCATCAGCCTCATTTAGTTTTCCCGCTATGTGAGTGCAAGACAGCCAAACATTATGTTCAATGCACCATAACCATATATCTCTACTAATTTGGTTACAGTCTACTGACCTGCACCCACCAAAGTTAGTTACATAGTGTACTGCTGTCATTGAGTCAGACAATATTTTAACATGTTTGTTTTTTATATGTTTCCCCAGTGCTTTGAGTGCAAACAGTATAGCCTTTAACTCTAAACCATTTATGTGCATTGTTTTTTCCTCTTTTGTCCAACGACCTCCGGACTTTTCACCATTACAAACGAATCCCCATCCACTTAGACTGGAGTCCGTCTGTACGACTAGTTCAGGATTTCCTTTGTCAATTTTCCTGTACTGAGAATGGACATTAGTAAACCACCATTCCAATTCTGTTTTCATTTTTCCACTTATCTGCATAGTTGCATCAAAATTACCCCTTTTTTGTTTCAAAGCTATGGTTTTTGCACTTTCAAGTTCTCTATAGTGCAATTTACCAAATTCCACTGCTGAAAAGGATGCTACCAAAAGGCCAATAACTTTAGCTACATCTCTGATGGACGCTTCCATTTTCAAGTGCAATTGTTTGCATTCATTTGCAATGTGACATTTTTTAGCATCTGGCAACTGAACGGTCATTTCTTCAGAGTCTATATCAAATCCCAAATATGTGATCTTAGTGGTTGGTATTAGGACAGATTTGTCATAATTTATCATGAACCCTAACCTTTTCATCAAATCTGACGTATCATGCACATTTTCTAAACATTGCTGCACTGTTTGCCCCCCAAGCAAGCTGTCATCAATGAAGCCGGTACTAATGTGACCTATATTTCTAAGAGATGAATACACTGGCTTCATGATTTTTGTGAACCATAATGGACCATGACTAATGCCATTAGGGCAGCAGGTAAACTGATATATTTTGTTTCTCCACAAAAATCTCAACATGATTTGATCTTCATCAGCTATTTTTATTGAGTAATATGCATGACGAATGTCTATTGAGCACATAAGCATGTTTTTAGTTATGAGCGTTAATGCATTCTCAAATGTGTCCATTTTAAAATGTCTATATGGAATGAATTCATTTAATGTTTTCAAATTTAATATAAACCGATATTCTCCATTTTTCTTTAATCTTAACATTATTGGAGAAAGAAATTGATCTTCATTACAGTCAACCAATTTTATAACATCTTGTTTTAATAACTTTTCTATCTCGGAATCGATGATAATAGATTCCTTTTCATTGAAATGTCGGTGTTGAAATTGACTTTGTTTTGGCCTTATGCCATCTTTGAACTCAATGTGACAATGTTTGATTATATCAAGAATTTTGTTATCACTTGTAATTTTTTCCCATTCTGAAGCAAAATATTGCAGTCTACCTGCTTTAAATTCAGTACTTACATCATTTACTTTTGATGATTCCTTGCTCCCCCTCGCCGAGGGAAGTTTTTTGGATCTGTTCCATATCTTGACGTGGAAGCACTCTGTGAACCATATGACATGTATCCACGACCTCTGGACCCCCGAAATCTGCCTCTGAATCCAGAACGGCCTTTGAATCCGCCCCTATAAGAGGGCTGTCCAGACAGCTTACTGCCAATTTTTGCAAAATCTTCAATTTCGCGGGCAGTTTTAGAGACGTCGTCTCCAAACAGTTCCTTTGTAACAGGTAATGAATGCGTACAGAGGTGGGAATATTCCCTTTTGAGTTCCGGCCTTAACAAATCTCTCCTTGTCATGTTGACCTGGTAATTGGCATGTCCCATGAGTGCTAAAGCACTATGACAACCTTCTATTATTTCTGGCATATTTAATTCTCCTTCTTTCCCAATTTTGGTAAGTTTAATTTCTATTTTTGCCGCTTTGTCCATGGTTTCTGCTAGAAACACTCCAGCTTTGACAATAGATGTGGCAATCATTTGCATTTTCCTATCAAGGGATCTGCTTTGTTGAGTCATAACATCCCACACCAGTTTGTTCATTTTTGCCACCGTTAATCCTTCACAATTACCTGGTCTTGGGCAATTTTCATCCTTGACCGTTTTTTCATACAGGTCCTCATCCATTCCCTTCATAAACAAATCACTGACATCATCTGCTAACACAGAATCAATGTCCTCACTACAGATATCTGTAGATTTAAACTTCTTTGATAGGGAGGTAAACCGACTAGGTGTGGTTGTTTCATTGTTCAGAGAACAACCTTCAGATTCCGAATTTTTCCGTTTTAAAGAAACGTCTGTCTGATCATAGTCGTTATCATCGTAATCGATGTAATCCTCTTCGTAATAGTTTGCCTGTTCGATAGCGTCAATGCGCTTCACAAGCGAAGACTGCGATTGTTGAATGTTTTTCAAACACTCGAGAATAAGATTGTTGTTCAAATCATTTGAGACCGATTCGGCAGAATCTTTCGTCTTTGACGTTTCTGGGTGTGTCCTTTTCACAGACGCCTTCCCTTTTGAACTTTGTTTTTTATCAGCAGAGGTCTCACTGCCTCTTGTGGTAGTTCGCGGTTCCTCGCTATCCGCCATTATCCACCAGAGTCCACAACGTGTACTCAAGAACTATTTAAAATGACACAACTATGTTGTGACAACTCGAACAAAATGTTCTATGGTCGTTAAAACCACTAAATAATGCACTGCGTACACTAAAATAAGCACACTGTCGGCGGAAATGTCGAAATTTTGAACCACGTTCAATTATTCCGCCTTCTCTAGACGCATGCGGAAGCACACTGATGCGCATGCGTGGCGGAAGTGCTATCTCAGTTAACTTCCGGTATAGTCTAATTTACGAAATAAAATTTAATTTCAATTGGAAATCAAGGAATAAAGAACTTTGAACAATACTTTACTTCATTTGCTATTTTAACCCTTTCCCTCATATAGACACATTCTGACGCTTTTGCAGCAGACGGCTTTTTGAAAACATAGTGACAAAAGAAGAAATTACTCAAAACGAGCAATTTCTCCTTTTTCCACAATGTTTTCCACTTTTAGTCATAGGTTATCCATTTAATTTTAGAGATTTTCTATTTTTAAATATGTTTAAAGTCGTTTGCTACAGAACTGTCGTATGAGGGAAAGGGTTAAACTATGACAAAAGGTCTAACATTGCCCTAAATCAATCACCCGAGTAATAGTATAGTACCGGTAGGTGATGTGTAACTGCTAAAAGAAGGCAAAAACAGATAAAGAGTGGGAATTAAACTGCAAGAGTGTAGACACTGTAAATGATAGAGCTTATCAGTAAAAAGCATTTGTTATAAGACGAGAAATGCTTGAACAAATTGAAAGAGACCACCAAATGAACAATTCTGTGAAGTTTTGTGGCTATTGGTCCAATGGTTTAAGAAATGTTGTTTGAAGTCTTCAAGATTAAGTTCATTTTATCCCTTTTCTGATTCTGACGGCTACCTTTATCAATATGGCTTGAACATATTATGAATAGAATATGTAAAGGAAAAATTCTGCTAAATTACCTTGAATACAATTAATTTCATTAGAATATAATTAATAATGAGGTTATTAAACAAATCCATAAAATCTATGCCAGAACTAAAAACAAGAGGCCCAAGAGGGCCAGTATCGCTCCATGGCCATTAGGTAAAAACTAAATCTCCAAACAGCCCCGCCCGGCCTGTGGCCATGTTTTTTGACCAATCAACATGGCTTGAAGGAATCTGATAGAAGGTCACCCTAGGAACATTTCTACAAAATTATTTGAAAATCAGCCTGATTTTTTAAGTTTTTACTATAGCCATATAAGGGAAAATAGCCCAACCCTGTGGTGGTCATATTTTTCGACCAATCAACATGGCTTGAAGGGGTCTGATAGAAGGTCACCCTAGGAACATTTCTACAAAACTATTTGAAAACCGACCTGACACTTTCAGGAGAAGATTTTTTAAGTTTTCACTATAGCCATATAAGGCAAAATAGCCCAACCATATAAGGCAAAAAAGCCCCACCCTCTGGTGGCCATGTTTTTCAACCAATCAACATGGCTTGAAGGAATCTGATAGAGGGTCTCCCAAAGAACATTTCTACACAATTATTTGAAAATTGGTTTGACAGTTTCGGAGGAGAAGATTTTTTAAAGTTTCACTATAGCCATATTAGGCAAAATAGCCCCGCCCCCTGGCGGCCATGTTTTTCAACCAATCAACATAGCTTGAAGGAATATGATAGAGGGTCATCCAAGGAACATTTCTACAAAATTATTTGAAAATCAGCCCGACACTGCTGAAGGAGAAGATTTTTTAAGTTTTCACTCTAGCAATATATTAAAGGCAAAATAGCCCGCCCCCTGGCGGCCATGTTTTCATCCAATAAACATGGTTTGAAGGAATCTGATAGAGGGTCACCCAAGGAACATTTCTACAAAATTACTAAAAGAATATATATACTATAGCCATATAAGGCAAAATAGCCCCACCCTCTGGCGGCCATGTTTTTTGACCAATCAACATGGCTTGAAGGTCTCCCAAGGAACATTTCTACAAAATCATTTGAAAATCGACCTGACACTTTCGGAGGAGAAGATTTTTTAAGTTTTCACTATAGTTATATAAGGCAAAATAGCCCCACCCTTTGGCAGCCATGTTTTTCGACCAATCAACATGGCTTGAAGGAATCTGATAGAGGGTCTCCCAAGGAACATTTCTACAAAATAATTGAAAATTGGCCAAACATTTTCGCAAAATAGCCCCGCCCCATGGCAGCCATGTTTTTTGACCAATCAACTTGGCTTGAGGAATCTGATAGAGGGTCACCCAAGGAACATTTCTACAAAATTATTTGAAAATTGACACTTTCGGAGGAGAAGATATTTTAAGTTTTCACTATCTTTTTTCTTTCGGTTGCATGGATCCAAAAAGTTTGAGGGAATTTAGGAGAGGACATTGAGAGGATGCTTCCTATGAAGATTCATCCGAATTGGCCAAGTGGTTAGGGAGAAGAAGTTGTTTGAAGCAACAAGTTAACGCACGCACAACAGACAATTCACCATGACATAGGCTCGACTGGCTTTCAGCCAGTGGAGCTAAAAATGTTCTATCACTCAGATGCGTCATCAACAAAACATTTTATACATTTATTATTTAGGACACTTTAACCCTTCACTCCATTGAGCAATGTTCTGTAACATGAGTGGTAAATGTAGATCCAGATCAGCCTGCACATTTTCC
>JASEVX010000011.1:24134653-24413107 GCA_031761405.1 Serripes groenlandicus
GGCTACCTTTATCAATTTATCAATATGGCTTGAACATATTATGAATAGAATATGTAAAGGAAAAATTCTGCTAAATTACCTTGAATACAATTAATTGCATTAGAATATAATTAATAATGAGGTTATTAAACAAATCCATAAAATCTATGCCAGAACTAAAAACAAGAGGCCCAAGAGGGCCAGTATCGCTCCATGGCCATTAGGTAAAAACTAAATCTCCAAACAGCCCCGCCCGGCCTGTGGCCATGTTTTTTGACCAATCAACATGGCTTGAAGGAATCTGATAGAAGGTCACCCTAGGAACATTTCTACAAAATTATTTGAAAATCAGCCTGATTTTTTAAGTTTTCACTATAGCCATATAAGGGAAAATAGCCCAACCCTGTGGTGGTCATATTTTTCGACCAATCAACATGGCTTGAAGGAGTCTGATAGAAGGTCACCCTAGGAACATTTCTACAAAACTATTTGAAAACCGACCTGACACTTTCAGAGGAGAAGATTTTTTAAGTTTTCACTATAGCCATATAAGGCAAAATAGCCCAACCATATAAGGCAAAAAAGCCCCACCCTCTGGTGGCCATGTTTTTCAACCAATCAACATGGCTTGAAGGAATCTGATAGAGGGTCTCCCAAAGAACATTTCTACACAATTATTTGAAAATTGGTTTGACGGTTTCGGAGGAGAAGATTTTTTAAAGTTTCACTATAGCCATATTAGGCAAAATAGCCCCGCCCCCTGGCGGCCATGTTTTTCAACCAATCAACATAGCTTGAAGGAATATGATAGAGGGTCATCCAAGGAACATTTCTACAAAATTATTTGAAAATCAGCCCGACACTTTCAGAGGAGAAGATTTTTTAAGTTTTCATTCTAGCAATATATTAAAGGCAAAATAGCCCGCCCCCTGGCGGCCATGTTTTCATCCAATAAACATGGTTTGAAGGAATCTGATAGAGGATCACCCAAGGAACATTTCTACAAAATTACTAAAACAATCGGTCCGACACTTTCGGAGAAAAATAATTTTTAAGTTTTCACTATAGCCATAATTATAAGGCAAAATAGCCCCACCCTCTGGCGGCCATGTTTTTCGACCAATCAACATGGCTTGAAGGTCTCCCAAGGAACATTTCTACAAAATCATTTGAAAATCGACCTGACACTTTCGGAGGAGAAGATTTTTTAAGTTTTCACTATAGTTATATAAGGCAAAATAGCCCCACCCTTTGGCAGCCATGTTTTTTCGACCAATCAACATGGCTTGAAGGAATCTGATAGAGGGTCTCCCAAGGAACATTTCTACAAAATAATTGAAAATTGGCCAAACATTTTCGCAAAATAGCCCCGCCCCATGGCAGCCATGTTTTTTGACCAATCAACTTGGCATGAGGAATCTGATAGAGGGTCACCCAAGGAACATTTCTACAAAATTATTTGAAAATTGACACTTTCGGAGGAGAAGATATTTTAAGTTTTCACTATCTTTTTTCTTTCGGTTGCATGGATCCAAAAAGTTTGAGGGAATTTAGGAGAGGACATTGAGAGGATGCTTCCTATGAAGATTCATTCGAATTGGCCAAGTGGTTAGGGAGAAGAAGTTGTTTGAAGCAACAAGTTAACGCACGCACAACAGACAATTCACCATGACATAAGCTCGACTGGCTTTCAGCCAGTGGAGCTAAAAATGTTCTATCACTCAGATGCGTCATCAACAAAACATTTTTTACATTTATTATTTAGGACACTTTAACCCTTCACTCCATTGAGCAATGTTCTGTAACATGAGTGGTAAATGTAGATCCAGATCAGCCTGCACATTTGTCCTATTTGAGAAGGATCTACACTGTTTGCATTAAGCTTCAACAACATGTTTAAGTCTATGAAGAAACAGGGGGGGGGGGGGGGGGGGGGGGGGGGTGGAATCCTGATCAGATAGTACAGATGTGGCAAAGGTGTCTCCATTGAAAAAAAGAAAAGTAAGGTGTTAAAATTTACAGTGTCACCCTTATTGCAAGGGCCATCCATTTTTTACTTATGATATAATGCTTTAAACAAGAGGGCCATAATGGCCCTGGATCGCTCACCTGATTTTTTCATTTTTTTTTTCACTTTAGCTTTGTAAGCCCCACCCACCCCCTGGCGGCCATAGTTTCCGACCAATCAACTTGACTTGAAGGAATCTGATAGTGGGTCACTTAAGGAACATTTCTTCAAAATTATTTGAAATTCGGCCCGACTCTTTTGGAGAAGATTTTTAAAATTTTCACTATAGCAATATAAGGCAAAATAGCCCCACCCCCTGGGGGCCATGTTTTTTGACCAATCAACATGGCTTGAAGGAATCTGATAGAGGGTCATCCAAGGAACATTTCTACAAAATTATTTGAAAATCGTCCTGACACTTTCGTCGGAGAAGATTTTTTAGGTTTTCACTATAGCCATATAAGGCAAAATAGCCGCCCCCCCTGGCGGCCAGGTTTTTCGACCAATTAACATGACTTGAAGGAATCTGATAGAGGGTCATCCAAGGAACATTTCTTTTTTTTTCATTTTGTTGCCATGGAAACCAGAATTCTGCATGGATCCCAACAATTTGAAGGAAATCTGGTGAGGTCATTGAGAGGATGCTTTCTGTGAAGTTTCATCCCAATTGACCCACTGGTTACTGAGGAGAAGAAGTTGACGCACGAGGCACACCGCACACCGGACAAAAGGCGATCACAATAACTCACCTTGAGCAAAGCTCAGGTGAGCTAAAAATAAAGAAAAGGTAAACATTAAAACAGAAAGGTGCCAACCATGACAAGAAAATGTCTCATAGTCTCAATGTAGTCCAGGGATTGGCAAATGGTGGTATAAAATAATGGTGCCTTAAGATCAGCATATCGTCTAAGCCTCTTGAGTGCTGTCTGGTTGAGGCTTTCAACACTTTCATTTGAATTCTGAAAATTCAAATATACTGTTTAATTAACCCTTTCGCACTTGTAGACTCATTTTAACCCATCTGCAGCTGATGACTGTAGAGTATATTGTGACCAAAGAAGAAATACAACTCTTTCCATTAATAATACTTTGATTAATGGACATTTTCCATTTTGTTGCTTCGACGCTTTTAAAGGCATCTGCTTCATCCTTTATGAATGTGGGAAAGGGTTTAACTATCTACAACTAACATTATGTAAACGTGATTATCATGACCAGTAATGTGTAAGACAGATTGCACTGCATTGCCTTCTTAACCCTTTCCCAGTTATAGACTTATAGACGCTTTCTGCAGCAGACAGCTTTTGAAAACATTGTGACAAAGGAAGAAATTGCTCTAAACAAGCAATTTCTCCATTTGCCACAATGTTTTCAGTAAATAAATCTTCATTTATAGGGATTTTCTATAGTTTTGTCCACATGTTTTCAAAGTCATCTGCTGAAGATTTGTTGTATGTGGATAAAGATTTAAAGCTAAATCAAAATCAGTGATCTGCTAGTTTAACTAGATAAATCAATGAGACTTTCAAAATACGCAGAACAAGATTTATACATGTTATATATTGAATCCAGATACATCAGAAAATCCATTTTGCCAGCAAATTTTCAACCAAAGTATAATTTTTAACACCCAAATAGTTTGAACCTTAGAATTTTAAATCATTGATAAAGAAATATTTAGTGTTACTCACCTTTAGTAAGGTTTTTGCTCAACAAACACCCACTCCCCTTCCTTTGGTTGTGACCTATATAATATATTAAAATTTATATTAATGCACTGCCATTTGTATTTGTTTGTACAAGAACAACATTGTATTCCGAGAAATTGTAAAGTTTCCAAGCTGTGCAACTCAAATGTGAGACTTTTATCTGGATGAGTCACAGCCATTGGTGTGACAAAAGTAGAATTTTAATTATATCAGTATATGTTTATTGCAATAACCTTTCATAGTGCAGACCATTCACATCTTCTACATTCAAAATACATTGATATATTTATAATTCAATTGACAATCATGTGAGTCATTAACCTTCACTTGTCTATATTGATTAAGTCATTGATTAACCCTTTCCCACATACGACAATTCTGCAGCAGACGACTTTGAACGTATTTCGTCAAAACATAGAAAATCTCCATAGTTGAATGGATAACCTATGACAAAAAGTGGAAAACATTGTGGCAAAAGGAGAAATTGCATGTTTTGTGCAATTTTTTCTTTTGTCACTATGTTTTCAAAAAGCCGTCTGCTGCAGAGGCGTCAGAAAGCATTTATATGAGGGAAAGGGTTTTAAAAGAAGTTGTTGCTTTTTTAGTGTTACAGAATCAAATATAACCTTTTAGTGCAAAACGTGCAATTTCTCCTTTTGCCACAATGTTTTCCCCTTTTTGTCATAGGTTATCCATTCAATTATGGAGATTTTCTATTTTTTGACAAACTATTTTCAAAGGTGTCTGCTGCAGAATTGTCGTATGAGGGAAAGGGTTAAGACTCACATGCTAATAAATCAATCCTGCACTTTCTTAAATTAATTGTATTCAAAGATGCTGTTTACAAAATTATACTTTAAGGTATACTAAAATTTAGGACAAATTTAAAATTAATAAATATTATTAACATATTTTATCTGTTATATTTGTTTAAAAACTAGCAATACTTGGTGAAATAAACTATGGTTATCATTTAAAATCATGTGTAAGATAACTGAGAAAATTTGTCTTACTTAGTAAATGAAGCTGATAATGACCAATCTGTTTGAACAGCTATGTCAGCAAACTGCCCAATACTATCAATGCTGGGAAATGAATCTACTGAATCCCCAAAGTCCTTCATCAACAAACACATCCTCCTGGCAGCATTCTTACATGAATTTCCTATTAATACAATCATATCGATTAACTCTCTGAAGCCTCCCAAGCAAACAACGTTTGAAAATATTGTGGCAAAAAGAAGGAAAAAAACGTTTTGAGAACTTGATTAAATATTTCTTTCATTTATTGAGACTTAATATCAATTTAAATTAACTTTTTCTGCAAATATTTAATAAATATGAAGTTAACGAAGTGTATTTAGACAATTGCTGTTTCTCCAAATATGAACATCCTTAAATGACAAAAATCATAGTTAACTTGCCTGTTCTTTTCTTATCAGGATACTTTAAATTCATTGCAGAAGCACATCTCTGCCAAAACTTTGTTGCCGATTCACCCTCTAATCTTGGCTGTTCCTTGAAGACTCTCAATGTCTTCTTCTCCTCCTCGCTCCATGCGAGATGCTTTGTTGATTCATCCTGAATCAATGAAGAAGGCAAATGCAAATTATTAGTATTATACTGTGTCATTAAACCCTCTAAAAAAACATGAAAACATTCTTTATGCAAAAACCAAAATCATATTGCTTTACTTACCAATATTATTATCTTTTTTGAAAGTTGTTGAGGCGTCTTTCCAGTAGGTGTTGAAGCAGCTCTTTTCCTTCTCTCAGGTTTGGGACTGGGATTTTTCAGAGGTTCTTTAACATAACTGTGGTCTGGTGCTGACCTCCATGCATCGGTAATGACCTGGTACCCGCGTACTCTGTCTCCTTTCTTGTGGTATGAATGATCCATCTGATAAAATAATTTTATAAAGATATCAAGAACATCATCCAATTCATTGAATAGCATAAACATTCTATAATTACATTTTAAATATCAATAAACATGTCAATAATAGTCAAATTTGACGAAAGAAAGACGACGGAAGGTAAATCTAAACTATTTACTTGCTTTCTGGGCTACTATTAGTCCTTCAAAAAAAGGTCATCGCATATGCTCATTTTTCATTATCCTGCATTGACCAAAAATTACAGATGATAAAACGAGAAACTGAAAGTCTGAACTATTTGGACTAGGCTACTATATATTATTAGACAGGACACCTTGTATATATTAGTCTCAATATATCGCCGTTACATAAAATCGCATTCCTAGTACAGAAACCTGGACTAATATATATATATATATACCTGTAAGATGCTTTTGGGCTCTGTAGTATTTATTGAGTAGTAGTAAGGACATCTGTGTAAAAACGCACTCAGCGGCAGATTAATTTCTAGTTTAGTTGATTAAGAAATTTACAACACTTAACCTAAGGAACATCACAAAATATTAGTAGTGTCATCACAAAGATGAAATGTCAAAGTAAAACACACAGGACATTAATGCAAACTTTATTGTATAAAGTATCCGAAAGTATTCAACTGTCCGAACACCACTCGTGTTCTTGTTTGGCAAACACAAACGTCACATCTTCTAACCAAGAGCAAACACCACTCGTTCATATCCATTTAAAAGCATATTATATTAATTCCTAAAGAAATAAAACAATTTTCCTGATGATCAGCTTATTAAAATAATTACCTTCAATTGTACATCGGAGGTTTAACATCGCAGGCCGCCATTTATTCGGTTGTGCCAGGAAGTCGGGAACCAGACTAGGGTGATGACTGGTCTTCTGAGTATCATTTGAGAATCTGCTGTCTGCCTTCAATTGAGGTATTTCAACTAAGCTTTGGTACTTTGAATATATTTTCTGTAGGGGCGTAGCTCCCTTTAGGCACTGTAGGCACGTGCCTACACATTTTTTCTAAAAGTGCCCAAAAATGCAGCTTCTTTTCAAAACATTTCACCTTTTGCAACAATGTTTTCAACTCTATTTAATGATTAAATTCTCATTTATGGAGTTATTTCACATTTTTGCCGATATGTTTTAAAGTCGTCTGCTGCATAATTGTTGTATGATGAGCAATTTCACCTTTTGCAACAATGTTTTCAACTCTATTTAATGATTAAATTCTCATTTATGAGCAATTTCTCTTTTTGTCACAATGTTATCAATTTATATAGCCGAGCCCCGGTAGCTCAGTCGGTAGCGATGAGAGCTGTCAATCCAGTGATTGTGAGTTCGAACCCCATTTCGGCTGACTTCTTTCCAACTTGACAAAAGCTATTGTGACAAGCATCATTCGTCTTTCACCTATGGGCTGATATAATGTGGAAAAGCAGCCAGTTGCTTGGAAAGTATGTTGCGTGGAGTATTGGTGTGAGAAAGCCTGAGTAGTTGAACTGGCAACCGTAATATGACTGAAAAATTGTTGAAAAGGCGTAAAATCCCAATTTTATAATGGAATATTTATTCCTTTACCACTTATTGACGCATGTGCAGCGGTCAATAGATTCGGTAACAGGTCAAATCGACCTCTAACAAACTCAGTAAATTCGGTCCGTTTAACTCGGCCTTTAACCCGGCCTGGTTAACTCATCCCGTTAACTTTATTGTTAATTCAGCTGAATTATTATTTTAACTATAAATCGATATCTCTATATTTCTCTACAAAGTGCTCAAGGTGAGTTATTGTGATCGCCATTTGTCCGGCGTTCGGTGTGTGTCGTCCGTCAACATCTTCTCCTCTGTAACAAGTGGGTCAATTGGGATAACACTTCACAGAAAGAATCCTCTGAATAGTCTCACCAAAATTCCTTCAAATGTTTGAGATCCATGCACTATTCTGGTTTCCATGGCAACGAAACGAAAAAAAAAACTTTAAAATTCTTCTTCTGTTGAAATGTTCCTTGGGTGAACCTCTATTCTTCTTCTGTTGAAATGTTCCTTGGGTGAACCTCTATCAGATTCCCCCAAACCATGTTGATTGGTAAAAAAAAAATGGCCACCAGGGGACGGGGCATTTTTGCCTTATATGGCTATAGTGGAAATTTAAAAAGTCTTCTCCTCCGAAACACAGGGAATTGGCTCATTGTCAAAGTTGCTCACTATATATATAATATAATATATATTTATATTATATATATATAGTGAGCAACTTTGACAATGAGCACAGGGAGTGCTCCGAAAGTGTAAGGCAGATTTTCAAATAATTTTGTAGAAATGTTCTTTGGGTGACCCTCTATCAGATTCGTTTAAGCCATGTTGATTGGTAAAACATCTATTTATGATAAATCTATATCCCTCACCTGTTTTCAAAAATTGCATTGTTTACATATACGGAAAACTAGACCAGCTCTCAAGTGGCCATGTTTTTAAATGGATCAGAATAATTTGAAAATCTTTGAAGAAAGAATATTTGTGCCGAATTATTTACAATCAGGCCAGTACTTTTGTACAAGGTTTTTTTAAATTTATTTTATAATATACAGTAAGAAAGTCTGCCCAACCACTGGTGGACATGTTTTTCAGAATAATTTGAAACCCAACATAGAGGGTCACAAAAGGAATGTTTGTGCAAATTTAATTTCAAATCGGGCCTATCCTTTTGGACAATAAGATTTTTCTTTTTTTCTTTCCGGTGCAATCCATGTCATCTAGAGTTTTTGATTCTTTGCACAATTATGTAAGAGAACCACCACCTAAGGAACATCACTGTGAAATTATATTTTAAAATTAGTCCAAGGTAAATCTCTGTGAAATTATTTGAAATTTGTAAACAATTGGCTAAGAAGAAGAAGAAACTGTTTGTAAGAAAATGTTAACAGACAGCAAGGACAACCATCGATGGCGAGTTATTTCAAGAGCTTACATAGCACCGAGCCCTTGTAGCGACTAGGGCTGTCAATCCAGGGGTTGTGAGGTCGAACCCCAGCTAGGCCAACGTTATTTCCGACGTTTGACAAATGTCATAGTGACAAGCGTCATTCATCTTCCCCAATGGGCTAACAGTCTATGTGGAAAAGCAGCCAGTTGCTTGGAAAGTATGTTGTGTGTAGTACTGGTGTGAGAAAGCCAGGAGACACATGAGTAGATGATATGACTGATTTTATTTTTACAACAGCGTAAAACCCCAATCAATCAATGCACATAGGCGAGCTAACAATTATAATCTATAAAAACTTACACATTTTTTCATAACTTCATTTTAATATATGAATACATTTATATTATTTATTTTAAATAAAATTTTGTTTAGATTATCCATAAATGAAGAAAAAATACTTCAGTGTGACTTTATCCCATATTAATTATGTAGATATCGCAAAACACCCTTTTGGGGTGTACATTAAGTAAATAGTTGAGACACTCCTTTATTGAAAGCATCTGGTGAAAAGAAGGCTCATATATTGTATTCTTGTACTGTATTAATTTAAAGGCATTCAAGGAAAAGAAGGCTCTATCTATGTACCTATTTGCGGGTGTCTATGAATTCCAGCTTGTTTTCAAGTGGGAAAATAGGAAGACACTACCTTTGTGAATGCTGGTGTAACGTGCATCAGGTCCTTCACGGAGTTAAGCCATCGCGAGTCACCCATCCAGGCACTAACCGCAATGAACATTGCTTGACCAACCACTCTACCAAAATTACTATACAAGCCAGCTTCTACAGCAAGGATGTAGTAGTGGTAGTTGTACCTATACCCCATTCCCGTTACATTTCTCTCGACTTCGACCCAGCCACACATAAGCAGTACATCAGAGCGGAGCCTTTGTATCATTTATACCATTCACCGGGTCCTTCACGGAGTTAAGCCATCGGCCATCCCATCCAGGCATTAACCGAGATGTACGTTGCTTAACTACATGAAAAAGCCAACTGGTTTTGTCTTGCTGTGTAAAGAAAGCCAGGAACAAATACAGTAGTTCAATGAAAACATTTAGTCAAAAATGTGGATACTCCCTCTAAATTGAAAGAACAATTATTGAGTAGTTGGAAACATTGTGAAAAAACTCACAAAAGGAGAAATTGCTCATTATGATTAATTAAACCTGTTGCCAAAACTGGCTACTCAAGTTCTGCTGAGGAGTCATCAGAAAGCGACAGAATTTGGGAAAGTTGTCAGTCACTCCTAAAAGGACCAACCTTGTGAGACTCGTTTTTACTTTCTAAATTATTGGACTTGGCCATGCAGGTATTTCTTAACCCTTTCCCACATACGACAACTCTGCAGCAGATGACTTTGAAAACATACCAGATTTTTTTTTTAAAACTCCCTTCAAATGAAAGTACGATAATTGAATAGAGTTGAAAACATGGAGACAAAAGGAGAAATTGTTTGTTTTGAGCAATTTCTCCTTTTGTCACATTGTTTTCAAAAATCGTCTGCTGGAAAATGCATCAAAATGCATCTACAGGTGGGAAAGCGTCTAGTAGGGTCCAATGGGATTTGAACCTTGAAATGAAAATAAAAACACAAATGAATGTTTAATTATTGAAATTAAGTGAACGCATTGTTACTAAAGTGGTCTACTACCGATTATGTCAAAACGAGCCTACATATGAGAAAGGGGGATCAAATAAGACTCTTTATTTCATTGTATTTTATCTTTAATCACTTTATTCATTTCATTCCATAAGTACAGTTAACAAATCAACACATGTACACACTCTCTCAAAAATTATTTTAAGACGATTTGAGTTGAACACCGTTTTCAACAAATTTGAAAATATCCCAGCTATTATCAACAGGGTTGACATTTAGTAATTAGCCCAGTGCTTCAGGAAAAAGAATGAAAAACCAGTACCAGATTAATTTAACCCTTTCCCACTTATAGAAGCTTTCTGACCTCTCTACACCAGACGACTTCTGAAAACATCGTGGAAACATGAGAAATTGCTCAAAACTAGCAATTTCTCTTTTTGCCACAATGTTTTTAACCTTTTTCATTACTTGTACCTATATTTATAGAGATTTTCCATGTTTTGTCTAGATATTTTCAAAGTCGTCTGCTGCAGATTTGCTGTATGTGGGAAAGAATTTCAAAAATATGCCTTACCCAGGGGCACTACACCCATGACCATTGCAACCTGGGATGGATCCCAGGACGCCTGGTTGAAAATTAAGTACCTTTCACACAATAAATACAGTAAATTAATTCCCAATGCACCATGCTTTCGAAGACAATTAGCCCTTGCCCAATTGAAGACGCATCTGCAGCAGACGACTTTTAAAACATTATTGCAAAAGGAGAAATTTCTCATTTGGCAACAATGTTATTTTAATACTTTCATTTATAGAGATTTTCATAATTTCGTCCAGATGTTTTTAGAGTTGTTTGCTTCAGAATTAATGTATGAAGGAAAGTGCTAGGCATATTACAACTAGAAATATCACTGAAGGTGATGAATACCCCCAGCTGGTGCCTGACAATATACATATGTATGAGAAATTCAAGGGGCCATAACTCATTTAACAAGAGCACCGCGTATGGCACAGACGCTCAACTGATAGGGAGAAAACAGAAAAAAAAAAGCTGAGCTGAACAAAAAACCTTAACCGGACGACCACGCCGCCGACGCCAGAGTCATGACAATAGCTCTCGTTTTTTCAAAAGTCGAGCTTAAAACAACTAGGCTTGGTATCAATCATTCTTGTTAAGTTATATTGAATTCTGACCAAGGGTTGCTGAGAAATAGTGTTCACAAGAAATGTCCACAGACCAACGGACCGACAAGCGTCACTCCTAATATAGCCCCCATATACTATGTATCTGGGGGTATAATGATACAGAAATTGAAAACAGATTTGTCATTGAATTAAGGCTTAGCCTTAGATAAAAAAAAAAAAAAATACTTTATTAACAAAAGAAGAAATAAATATTGATCTCGAGTCCAATCCACCATAAACCGGGTGAAACTTTAAAAAAAAAAAATTAGTTCTTCAGGACAGTGAAGTTCTGAATTCAGAATTGTTCAAGTCTTGTCAAAAATGAAAACATCAAAGAAAAAGAAAAGAGAAACATTTCTGCCAACTTATGTTGAAATCAGAGGAGCACTTTCAGAAAGTTTGTAATTTTATCCCTTTCTGATGCATCCTGCTGGTCATTTTTATCAACAAGTTAATCTGGTTTGAAACAGTTTAGTGGAGGGTCCCCTAAGGAGAGTTTCTGCCAAATTATCCCCGAAATCACACAAGCTCTTTTAGAATAATTTCAAACATTGTTGTTTTACACTCTTTCTGATGCCACCTGGTTATTACCATGTTTTTTAACCAATCAATATGGTCTGAACAATGTCAATAGAAGGTCACATAAGGAACATTTCTGCTTTCAGAGAAGACGTTTTGTCATTTTACTTCTTTGATGGTGCCTGGTGACAATGTTTTTCAATATTATCTTGAAATCAGACAAGGAGTTTCAGAGGAGAATAATTTCAAACTTTGCCAAAGGAATCTGGTCACAAATACTTATCATATATACCAAGATAATAATTCTGGAAACATTTCACACTTTACAACAAGAGGACAATGATGGTCCTACAGTTAAGAACATCAGGAAATTGACAAATTTACAGACTCCGTTCCATTCAGTTCCGCTACGCTCATGTTCAATCATTTTTGATTGCTTTTCATCGCTCCAATCAAATTGATCGCTTTTTTACGCTCACTGTGAACGGTTTTTTTCAATCAAAATCCGTTCAACGATTTGGTAGGCTTAAATTAATTTCGTTCATGTGATTGGATTTCTTCATATAGAGCGCGGAATTCCGTTTCGCTTTTTAAGCGTTCCAACTTCGTTCTTATCACGCTCATGATCCAATCACATTCTGCTCAGATTGTCAAATTTCATGATGTTCTTAACTGTAAAGAGCTCATCTACAGAAAGTGTTGAAAATCTCCATGAATGAAAGTATAATTATTGATGAAGACATTGTGTCATAAACATTTTAATCAGAATGAACAGAGGTCCAGATAAGGAAGGGTAAACAGCTAATTTCCCCACAATATCTCTCTTATTATCCAAGCAAATCCTATGTTGTGGGCACTCAAAAGAATCGTCTTACTGAGACGATTCTTTTGAGTATCCACAACATAGGGTTCAAGGGTCAAATAAGGATTTTAGAACATGAAAAACATCGGGTTCATGGGTCAAATAAGGATTTTAGAACATGAAAAACGCCCTCTATCTCGAGCTCTGGTATTGCGCATCTTTTCAAAGGTCGCCCGTTGCACATGCGTCTACATGTTGGGGGAGGGTTAGAGCCTACTGTGTCTACACATAATTGAACCCGAGATCAAAGCGGCTGATATTGAATCTCTTAACTCATCCAGTCGCCTGCAGTAGGCACGTTAAAAAGATTGTCTGTGCCACAGGATTGAGTTAATGGATGCAATGAAGTGTTGGATGGTATTGAAAATACTGTAAGTTGATGCTCTACACATATGACTTCATGATGTAAGATCTGGAAAAATCACAGTAGCACTTGGTCTTTTGATAGTCACCTGAAAAAAAGAAACAAAAGTTAGACACTTTTGATGTTTATAGTTTTACGTACATTTGTAGCTAACTTTGTATAATGGTGACATATACGCCCATGGGTCCGGGTGTTCTCTTTTTCTTTAATGTTTCATTTACTGATGTATATAACACATGTCACGGTAATAAACAATTTACTAATTACTTACTTACTTACTTATATTAACCCCCCCTTTCCCACATACAAAACAATCAGCAGCAGAAGACTTTGAATACATCTGGGCAAAAATGTCGATTTTCACATTCACTCGACCTATTATAAAATCCCTGAAGTTACAATTTCCATCCATTTGTTTTCCATACTTTATGACAGATCAAACAGAATTGTTCTATAAGAAAAATTCTTCCCTTGTCCTGTATGTTTTCTATCTGATTTTACATTAGACCTATTAGAATTACAGAGATAACGTCGTTTTAGTCATTCAACATTTACACCATCACGACCTATTATATCCCTGAAGTTACAATTTTCACCCATTTGTTTTCCATACTGGTTGAATACCCAGGATGCTATGGGCCACAGAACATGAAAACAGACCTTCATGTGTTAAGGACATCATTTGTTTCTGTCGTAACATTTGAACACAGGCTTTCAGGAATGTAAAGCTAGATCAAACGGCAAACAGGATCAGACTGTGTGGATCTTCACTGCTTTCAAAGTACAGAATGCCACCTTTTGTGCCATGTGACCTCATGTTATTTTGATCATCGGAATGTAATTTGCAAACTAAGACTGGTTCAATAAATATATTCTACTCACCACCCACTGTAAAGGTAATTCTCCCTGCTGCAAGACACAGTCTACCACTGAAAATATGCTGATTTCCTGTGTTACCTCTGGTTTCCTTTCTTCTGCTTTCCATATCAGCTTTAAGGTGGGTATCTTCCTCTCTTTCTTGAAAGATTTTTCTCTAAGTGGTAATTTCTGTTTGAAAATGGACAAAATATATGACAAGAGGGCCAAAATGGCCCTAAATCAATCACCTGATTGACTGTTTAGTGGCAAATGTGTGACTGCTAATGTCAAGTATAACTTGATCAAGAGTGGGAATAAAACTGCAAGGACATTAGTAAACTGGCATTCTAAGCAAGAACGTCAAAAGTAACAATTATACAAACAAGAGGGCCATGATGGCCCTATATCGCTCACCTGAGTAAGTGTTTTAGGGTCCTAATTTAATTGCTCCACAAAAAATAGATAACAATTTTGCCAATGTTAAAGGGCCATTATTCAGTCAAGCATAGACGGTTTTCAAAAGGAACAAAGCTCTCATGTATATCTAGCTACTGTATAAGTTTGGTAATCATCGGTAAATAAATGAAGACTTGATCGTGTTCACAAGAAATTGTGGACGGACGACGACAAAGGGCGATCACAAAAGCTCACAATAAAAAGGGAAGCTAGCTCAAAGCCTTTGCAACCATACTTTTCAACATATCAATATTGCTTGACTATTTCTTATAGTGTCTCATCTATACTCTATTGAGTGAAAGCTTAGTTATTGAATAAAGTTGAAATCATTGTGCCAAAATGAGTAATTGTGCATAATGAGCAATTTTTTTTCCATTGCCACCAAGATTTCAAAAGTCCTTTGCACATGTGACGGTTAAGACTATGAATTCATTTTTATCTGGTTTATTCAATTTTGTAATCCCCGCTCCACATGATTTGGTAATTTTAGAGTCATCTGCTTTGAAAACAGTTAAATACCTAGAAAGCCAAAGTACACCTTCGATTCAGAGTTTAAAAAGGTGGCAAAGAGGGAAATTCTACATTTTTCTCAATTTCTCCTTTTCCCAAGATGTTTTTGAAAGTTTTCTGGTACATGCAGAGTCGGAAGTCATCTATATCTTGGAAGGATTAACCCAGGCGTCAGAAAGCGTATTTATGGGGGAAGGGATAATAGTGTAAGATTCAATCATTTAACACTTTCTGCAGCAAACGACTTAAAAACATTGTGACAAATGGATAATTTCAGAAATTGCTCATAATTAGCAATTCCTCCATTTGCCTCTATGTTTCTTTTTAACCCTACATAATAATTGCACTTTCATTTGAAGAATTTTTTTATATTTTTGTGGGTATGTTTTCAAAGTGGACTGCCTTACATCTGTGTATGTCGAAAAGAGCACTTTGAAATAGAGTGTGATATTTTTTTTTTTTTTTCCTTTTTTTTTTACACTGTAGTTAAGGTATATGGACTCTTATACTGTCTTGCTACTGACAGAGGCCGAGTTGCGTCATGGTTGAGCATCCACGGTTTAAGCTCTGGGCACAAAACTCTTTAACCTTTTCCCTCATATGGACGCTTTCTGACGCCTCTGCAGCAGACGGCTTTTTGAAAACATGGTGACAAAAGAAGAAATTGCACAAAACATGCAATTTCCCCTTTTGCCACAATGTTTTCCACTTTTAATCATAGGTTATCCATTAAAATATAGAGATTTTCCATCTTTTGACAAAATATGTTCAAAGTCGTCTGCTGCAGAATTGTCGTATGAGGGAAAGGGTTAAGGTATATGGACTCTTATTTATACTGTCTTGCTACTGACAGAGGCCGAGTTGCGTCATGGTTGAGCATCCTGGAGTCCACGGTTTAAGCTCTTTGCCCAAATCTCTTTAATCTTTTCCTTCATATGGATGCTTTCTGACGCCTCTGCAGCAGACGGCTTTTTGAAAACGAAGTGACAAAAGAAGAAATTGCTCAGAACGAGCAATTTCTCCTTTTGCCACAATGTTTTCCACTTTTAGTCTATCAATTCAATTAAAGAGTTTTTTCCATTTTCTGACAAAATATGTTGAAAGTCATATGAGGGAAAGGGTTAAACTCTTAAAACGTTCTCCACAATCCAGATAAGACTTTGCTCCCAAATAAGGCTTCTGATTGGTCAATTTTAAGAAACTTGAGCACAAATATTTAGCACAGACTAAACTTTTACAGTTTTGGACTCTGATTGGTCAATTTCGAGAATGAATTCCCTTTTGTCCAATCGGATACTTAAAGACAAAATGTGAGAACATATTAAACTTTTATTGTTTTAGAACCTGGTTGGCACGGACATTTTTAGAATATTAGTCCTACTACACAATACTTACATCACAATAGACTCGTTTAGATACCCCCAACTTGAGGATGAACACATCAAAACTCTTGTCGAATACGGCCATTACCATTCCATTCTCTTCTAACGGCCCGACAGTCTAAAATATATAAATAAGTACAACTTCTTACTTAGCATTACTGATGCCTCCCGAGCAGATGGCTTTGGAAAAAAACACTGTGACAAATGAGGAAATTTCTCCATTTGCTACATTGTTTTAAACCCTATCCAATAATTATACTTAAATAAATATTTTCCATATTTTTGCGAGTATGTTTTCAAAGTCGTTTGCTGCAGTTTTGTTTTATGTGGGAAAGGGTTATTTTAATCATATTCCCGTGTACACCAATGATTGCCCAAGTAGTGCAGTTGTAGAGCTTCACCCTCGGTTTTGGGTTTGATCCCCAGCTGTGTCAGACTTGAAAATTGCTGATACTCCTTTGCACTCAGGATTGTGGGCTCGGCATTCTGACACACTGGTAACTTACCCAGGAAGCACCTTAAATTAACTTAAAAAAGCAGCGTTTAACACCATTAAAACAAATCTGCAGCAGAAAATATTGAAAAAAAAAAGGATAATGGAATAGAGATGAAAAAATTCCTTTTGTCACAATATTTTCATAAGTCGTCTTTTCCAGATGTGTTAAATGTGTCTGCAAGTATGAATGGGTTAATATATATAATAGTTATGTCATCATGTACCATTTCTCCTTTATTCACAATGTTTTCACAAATTATTAACGCATCTGTAGCAGATGTTTTTCTAAAACATTGCAGAAAAAGGAGAAATTGCTTATGATGAGCAATTCATTCTTTTGCCACAGTTTTCAATGTATTTCAAAAAATATACTCATATTAAATGAGCTATTTCACGCTATTGCCTCAATTTATTCTTTGTAGGAAATGACTCTTGTTCACTCACAAACCAACTGCTGAACATTATTATATCTTTAGATGCTACCTATTTCAGAAAGAAAAAAAAAATGTAAAATGTTTGAAAAGAAAACTATACAGCATCCTATGAACATAAATCTTGATTTTAAAAATGATTGACTAGATGATGATTATGTTCATTATGTTCATTTCGTGTTTTTTGCATGACCACTTTATAATTGGAATTCGTTTTGTTATAGTTTATTATGAAGTACCAAAAATATTCATAAATAAACATAAAATATTTTATACATTCTTAAGACGATAATTTTCAATCAGTAATTTTTGCATGACTGCTATTTAACACATATCCAAAATCACCCCCATCAGTGAGTTGTGAGCATTTTAGAAAGTTTCATAGGTTACTAAATATATCTTTTTCCTGCATGTTACATTTTATAGGGATTTTTTGTAATATCTGCAAGATGAAATGTGTCCTCATGCTATTAACCCTTTCCCTCATACGACAATTCTGCAGCAGACAACGTTGAACGTATTTTGTCAAAAAATAGAAAATCTCCATAATTGAATGGATAACCTATGACTTAAAGTGGAAAACATTGTGGCAAAAGGAGAAATTGCACGTTTTGTGCAATTTCTTCTTTTGTCACTATGTTTTCAAAAAGCTGTCTGCTGCAGAGGCGTCAGAAAGCGTCTATATGAGGGAAAGGGTTAAACAGAGGAAACACAGTGGAATAGAATACAAACATTTCAAAATCCTTGGAAAAAGACTTTTCAAAAGGCTCACCTTTACAAAAACTGCAAAGAAAAGTTCCCCACTCAAGTCTCCTACTCTTTTGGCCGCCGTCTTTTTATCATTGCAGTGTTCTGATGTCTTATTTATCTGTGTTGGTGCCTTGGTGGGTGGATCACAATAACCTAGCACAGGACATATTTAAATTAACTCCTTTTTTGCATACAACAAATCTGCAGCAGACGAATTTGAAAACATACCCGAAAACATTTGGAAACTCCCTTTAAATGAAGGTACAATAATAGAAACAAGCAAATTCATGAAATTTATATCCCCCGCTTGCAGGAAATATTGTAGGAAAATGTTGAGGTTAGGTTAAAACATGTCAGTAGACTTTTTATTGAACATGTATTACAGGGTAAATTAAACGAACTTGGCCTAGGTTGTTACCAAGTTTGTGGCAGTTATTGCACGGAAACAGCAAGAAACGACTTTTTTTGTTAAATAAGGGGCCATAACTCCACCGAATAAAGTCCGCCGAAAGTGACGATCAAACTAGGCCTAGCCTTTAAGGCATTTAACCTTGTTACCAAGTTTGAAAAAAAAAACGGTTCACATTTGTGGCAGTTATTGCACGGAAACAGCAAGAAACGACATTTTTTGTTAAATAAGGGGCCATAACTCCACTAAATAAAGTCCACCGAAAGTGACGATCGAACTTGGCCTAGCCTTTAAGGCATTTAACCTTGTAACCAATTTTGAAAAAAAAACGGTTCACATTTGTGGCAGTTATTGCACGGAAACAGCAAGAAACAACATTTTTTGTTAAATAAGGGGCCATAACTCCACCGAATAAAGTCCGCCGAAAGTGACGATCGAACTTGGCCTAGCCCTTAAGGCATTTAACCTTGTTACCAAGTTTGAAAAAAAAAAAAAATCACATTTGTGGCAGTTATTGCACGGAAACAGCAAGAAACAACATTTTTTGTTGAATAAGGGTCCATAACTTCACCGAATATAGTCCCCCGAAAGTGATGATCAAACTTGGCCTAGTCCTTAAGGCATTTAACCTTGTTACTAAGTTTGAAAAAAAACGGTTCACATTTGTGGCAGTTATTGCACGGAAACAGCAAGAAACGACTTTTTTTGTTAAATAAAGGGCCATAACTCCACCAAATAAAGTCCGCCGAAAGTGACGATCGAACTTGGCCTAGCCCTTAAGGCATTTAACCTTGTTATTAAGTTTGAAAAAAAATGGTTCACATTTGTGGCAGTTATTGCACGGAAACGAAGTGTGACAGACAGACAGACAGACAGACAGACGGACAGACAAACCGAAATTAATAACCCCCCTTTTTTTTTTCGAAAAAGCGGGGGATAAAAAACAACAACATGGGGAAAAAAGGAGAAATTGTTTTGACCAATTTCTTCTTTTGTCGCCATGTTTTCAAACAGCCATCTGCTGCAGATACGTCAGAAAGCGTCTATTTGAGGGAAAGGATTTTTTTTTTGTCATTTTGCACCTTTCCTGATGCCGCCTTGCTGCCCTGTTTTTCAACGAAATCAATATGGCTTCAACAGTTTATTTAGAGGGTCACTTAAGGAACATTTCTACCAAATTATCTTGCAATCGCACAAGTAGATTATGGAGGAAAAGGATTTTAACATTTGGGTAGTTTTCTCACTTTCTGATGCCGCAGCAACCAAAGTTATCAATGGAATTTAAATCTTTGAACAATTTTGAAAGAGGACCACCAAAGGAACATTCTTGATTCGTATTATATTTTCTTAAAATCAGACAAACACTTTCATAAAAATGGAATTTTCAAATTCTGTCATTTTGCCCCTTTTTTGATGCCGCCTGACTGCCATGTTTTTCGCCCAATCAGTATGGCTTGAACAATTTTTATAGAGGGTCACCCAAGGAACATTTCTACCAAATTATATTTGAATCTGACAGGCAGATTCGGAGGTGAAGATTTTTAAAGTTTGGACATTTTGTCCCCTTTTCTGATGCCGTAGCAACCAAAGTTCTCATTGGAATTTTAATCTTTGAACAATTTTGAAAGAGGACCACCAAAGGAACATTCCTGTGATGTTTTGTGGAAATTGTTCTATTGGAATGGTAGGAGTTGGTTGTCATTTGTAGCTAAAAGTTCAATTTACCCCTTTTGTGATGACGCCTGGTTGCTATGATTGTGTAAATAATCAAAACGGCTTAAACAAATTAAATAGAGGATCATTACAGTAAGATTCGTATTATATTTTCTTAAAATCAGACAAGCACTTTCATAAAAATGGAATTTTAAAATTTTGTCATTTTGCCCCTTTTTTGATGCCGCCTGACTGCCATGTTTTTCGCCCAATCAGTATGGCTTGAACAATTTTTATAGAGGGTCACCCAAGGAACATTTCTACCAAATTATATTTGAATCTGACAGGCAGATTCGGAGGAGAAGATTTTTAAAGTTTGGACATTTTGTCCCCTTTCTGATGCCGCAGCAACCAAAGTTCTTAATGGAATTTAAATCTTTGAACAACTTTGAAAAAGGCCAACCAGAGGAACAGTCCTGTGATGTTTCACGGAAATTGTCCTTGGAGTTTGGGAGGAGATGATGTTTAAAGCTAAAAGTTAACGCCGGACGGACGGCGGACGACGGACAAAAAGTTATCAGAATAGCTCACCTTGAGCCTTCGGCTCAGGTGATCTAAACAAGAGGGCCATGATGGCCCTGGATCGCTCACCTTAATTATACAATGTACTGCAATGCAAAACACATCAAGACAATTATTCTGAATGCAACCTCTACAGTGTTAACAATCTTTTCCTTCATTTGGTCTAGTGATCTATATTTTTTTACCTGATATGACCCATATTCCAACATGGACTAGATATCATCAAGACAACATTCTGACAAAGTTTCAACTTGCTCAAAACATTCTGACCAAATTCCAAGCTGCTGAAGCAAAAAATATGGCATCCAAAGTGTTCACAAGATTGTCCTTCAATTTGGTCTAGTGACCTAGTTTTTGACTCAGCATGACCCATATTCAAACTTGGCCTACATATTATCAAGAAAAACATTCTAATTAAGTTTCATCATGCTGAAATTAAAAATGCAGTATCCAGAGTGTTAACAAGATTACCTTTCAATTTGGCTTAGTGACCTAGTTTTTAACTCGGCATGACCCATATCCGAACTTGGCCTAGATATCATTTAGACAAACATTCTGACCAAATTTCAAGCTGCTGAAGCAAAGAATGTGGCATCCAAAGTGTTCACAAGATTTTCCTTCAATTTGACCTAGTGACCTAGTTTTTGACCCGGCATGACCCATATTCGAACTTGGCCTAGATATCATTCAGCTCAACATTCTGAACAAATTTCAAGCCGCTGAAGCAAAACATGTTGCTTCTACAGAGTTAACAAGATTTTCCCTCAATTTGGCCTAATGACCTAGTTTCTGATCCAATATGACCCATATTTGAACTTGACCTAGATATCTTTAAGACAAACATTCTGACAAAATTTCAAGCTGCTAAAGCAAAACATGGATCATCCAAAGTGATAACTAGATTTTCCTTCAATTTGGCCTAGTGACCTAATTTCTTCTTTTGTCGCCATGTTTTCAAACAGCCATCTGCTGCAGATACGTCAGAAAGCGTCTATTTGAGGGAAAGGATTTTTTTTTTGTCATTTTGCACCTTTCCTGATGCCGCCTTGCTGCCCTGTTTTTCAACGAAATCAATATGGCTTCAACAGTTTATTTAGAGGGTCACTTAAGGAACATTTCTACCAAATTATCTTGCAATCGCACAAGTAGATTATGGAGGAAAAGGATTTTAACATTTGGGTAGTTTTCTCACTTTCTGATGCCGCAGCAACCAAAGTTATCAATGGAATTTAAATCTTTGAACAATTTTGAAAGAGGACCACCAAAGGAACATTCTTGATTCGTATTATATTTTCTTAAAATCAGACAAACACTTTCATAAAAATGGAATTTTCAAATTCTGTCATTTTGCCCCTTTTTTGATGCCGCCTGACTGCCATGTTTTTCGCCCAATCAGTATGGCTTGAACAATTTTTATAGAGGGTCACCCAAGGAACATTTCTACCAAATTATATTTGAATCTGACAGGCAGATTCGGAGGTGAAGATTTTTAAAGTTTGGACATTTTGTCCCCTTTTCTGATGCCGTAGCAACCAAAGTTCTCATTGGAATTTTAATCTTTGAACAATTTTGAAAGAGGACCACCAAAGGAACATTCCTGTGATGTTTTGTGGAAATTGTTCTATTGGAATGGTAGGAGTTGGTTGTCATTTGTAGCTAAAAGTTCAATTTACCCCTTTTGTGATGACGCCTGGTTGCTATGATTGTGTAAATAATCAAAACGGCTTAAACAAATTAAATAGAGGATCATTACAGTAAGATTCGTATTATATTTTCTTAAAATCAGACAAGCACTTTCATAAAAATGGAATTTTAAAATTTTGTCATTTTGCCCCTTTTTTGATGCCGCCTGACTGCCATGTTTTTCGCCCAATCAGTATGGCTTGAACAATTTTTATAGAGGGTCACCCAAGGAACATTTCTACCAAATTATATTTGAATCTGACAGGCAGATTCGGAGGAGAAGATTTTTAAAGTTTGGACATTTTGTCCCCTTTCTGATGCCGCAGCAACCAAAGTTCTTAATGGAATTTAAATCTTTGAACAACTTTGAAAAAGGCCAACCAGAGGAACAGTCCTGTGATGTTTCACGGAAATTGTCCTTGGAGTTTGGGAGGAGATGATGTTTAAAGCTAAAAGTTAACGCCGGACGGACGGCGGACGACGGACAAAAAGTTATCAGAATAGCTCACCTTGAGCCTTCGGCTCAGGTGATCTAAACAAGAGGGCCATGATGGCCCTGGATCGCTCACCTTAATTATACAATGTACTGCAATGCAAAACACATCAAGACAATTATTCTGAATGCAACCTCTACAGTGTTAACAATCTTTTCCTTCATTTGGTCTAGTGATCTATATTTTTTTACCTGATATGACCCATATTCCAACATGGACTAGATATCATCAAGACAACATTCTGACAAAGTTTCAACTTGCTCAAAACATTCTGACCAAATTCCAAGCTGCTGAAGCAAAAAATATGGCATCCAAAGTGTTCACAAGATTGTCCTTCAATTTGGTCTAGTGACCTAGTTTTTGACTCAGCATGACCCATATTCAAACTTGGCCTACATATTATCAAGAAAAACATTCTAATTAAGTTTCATCATGCTGAAATTAAAAATGCAGTATCCAGAGTGTTAACAAGATTACCTTTCAATTTGGCTTAGTGACCTAGTTTTTAACTCGGCATGACCCATATCCGAACTTGGCCTAGATATCATTTAGACAAACATTCTGACCAAATTTCAAGCTGCTGAAGCAAAGAATGTGGCATCCAAAGTGTTCACAAGATTTTCCTTCAATTTGACCTAGTGACCTAGTTTTTGACCCGGCATGACCCATATTCGAACTTGGCCTAGATATCATTCAGCTCAACATTCTGAACAAATTTCAAGCCGCTGAAGCAAAACATGTTGCTTCTACAGAGTTAACAAGATTTTCCCTCAATTTGGCCTAATGACCTAGTTTCTGATCCAATATGACCCATATTTGAACTTGACCTAGATATCTTTAAGACAAACATTCTGACAAAATTTCAAGCTGCTAAAGCAAAACATGGATCATCCAAAGTGATAACTAGATTTTCCTTCAATTTGGCCTAGTGACCTAGTTTTTGACCCGGCATAACCCATATTCGAACTTGACCTAGATATTTTTAAGACAAACATTCTGACAAAATTTCAAACTGCTGAAGCAAAAATTGCGGCCTCTGGAGTGTTAACAAGATTTTCCTTCAATTTGACCTAGTGACCTTCTTTTTGACCTGACGTGACCCATGTTCGAACTTGACCTACATATCATCAAGACAAACATTCTGATAAAGTTTCAACATGCTAAAGTTGAAAATGTGGCCTCAAGAGGGTTAACAAGATTTCCCTTCAATTCAACCTAGTGACCTAGTTTTTGACCTCATATGGCCCAGTTTCGAACTTGTCCAAGATTTTATGGAGATGAACGTTCTGATAAACTTTCATGAAGATTGGATGCAAAATGTAGCCCATAGAGTGTTAACAAGCTCAAATGTTGACGATGGACGACGGACGACTGACGACGGACGACGGACGGACGCCGGACAAAATGTGATCACAATAGCTCACCTTGCACTTCGTGCATAGGTGAGCTAAAAAACTCAGCAGGCTAGGCTAGTCTGCCATTCTACAAATAAACAACATTATTTAATGCAAAACGATGAGATTCTGAGTTCTATCAGTGAGATATAATCCATATCACCCACACTGTGAGTGATATAGGTATGGGGCCAAAGTGACTAACGTTATGACGTCAAACCGCTGACGTGACGTCATTTTCCTAGTATTTTGTCATGTAATACTACACACGTTTATATATCAAGAAATACGTAAGGGGTATATCATTAGATCGGATACAAGCATTGTCATGTGATAAAAACCTTATCTTATCTATACCCATGAATAATTCTGTATTCTGTAAATTTAACAAATCTGACTTATTGTCATTGTCTGACATTGTGTAGTAAACAAATACATTCACACAGATTCGACCGCGTGTAAACAGGTACGAAGACACTAAATAATTCCATTTAATATTTCATCATCAATTATCATAAAATAAAAAGAAAATTTGTTTGTTTTGAGTGGATATGGAATATATTTCAACTCAAAGTGATACAATTTTAAGCTATTCGCTCGTGAAAATATTCAATTGTATCACTTTGCAATGAGATATATTCCATATCCGCTCAAAACAAACAAATATCCTCTATGTAATTTAGTTATATCACACGGTCATTACACTTATTCATGATTCCTGGTTGACAAACCAGTACTAGGCTAGGAAATGTAGCATGCCCAAAGGCACTTCACAATGACTGCCACAAGCAGGGATCAGACCCGGGACACCTTGTTACAGATACCCCATCCTGATCACTTGGCTTAAACCTGTGTTTGAGGGAAGACATGTGTTGTCTGTCTGACAAATGAATCGGTCTGAAAAAACCAGACAGATGATTGAGAAGTATTCCCCAATGTGTCATCCTGCCAAGTAAGTTGACACACAAACTGAATGATGTAAATACTTACCGAGAGAGGCTCCAAGAAGTCTGTGAACTAATATGTCAGGATAACGACGTATTGGACTAGTAAAATGTGTGTAGAGAGGTACATTGAGGGCATAATGGTGGTACAGGGCTTCGTCGTCTATACAACCAGTACAGAAATACTTGGCATTCTGGTGAAACATAAAATCACAAGTCATATAGTTACAAGAAAATTAACAGAAACTATTGGATACTCCAAGATTGGGTTGAAAATATCAAAGGGCAATAATTTAATAACTCCTTCTCATACTTTCTCATTGAGTTTCATTGAATTCCAACCTGAATTTGCTGAGAAAAAGCCAAGTCGAGAAAACAGGACAGACACAATTATGCACTGACTTGACTACTAAATTATGCTCCCTGAACTTTTCAGGTGCATAACTAACAGAAAATCAGTTGTAATACCATCCCTGAAACACTAAGTAACAAGAAAGGACACCACTATTACCATTTTTAAAGTACATGGTATGACCCCAATTAAGCTTAAAGAAAATGAAATTAAACACATCAAGTTTTATAAGCATATATGGTTGATTGATTTAACCCATTTTCATATCACGGCGGCCAGTTCACCTACTCATGTGTTTCTTGCCTTTGACACACCAGTACTACACACAAAATTCTTTCCAAGCATCCGGCTGCTTTTTCCAGATAGACTGTTAGTCCATTTGTGGGTGACGCTTGTCACAGTGACTTTTGTCAAACTCAGAAAGAATGTTGGCCGAGCTGGGGTTCAAACTCACAACCCTTGGATTGACAGCCTGCGTCGCTACCAACTGAGCTACTGGGGCTCGGCACCAGCATAGAAGGAATCCACCATGGCCAAGTGGAAAGAGCCTGTGATTTCTGACTGGGTGTTTCAGGTTTGATCCATGTTTGTAGTGGACATGTTGGAGTGCCTTCAAGAAAGCTACATTTTCCAGCCCAGTTCTCATTAGGCCTAAATTAAAATTACGTTTGTTTGCCCTTTTTTACCGACCGACCCAAAATAATTTTATTGCAAAAGTGTTGGAAGATTTTTTTTATTTTGCTCCATTGTTTTCCTTTCATATGGTAAGAAAGAATGAAAGATAAACATGGATGTGTAGACCTTTCTATAAATAACTCACTCAAATACTGTTACTAGTATGTTGAACACCTGATCAGTGTGTATTTGTTGCTTCGCTAATTTGTAATCTCGCGAGACAGTTAAAAGGAGAGATTCATTCCTCAGGCAAACGGATCACATGATTTTTTTCATGTATTCATCTCCTTATTTGGAAATCTATTACACAGGAATGAATTTCTCATATATGCACCATGCGATACATTTTTACAGGGTTCGAATTTAAGCTCGCATAATAGCCCATTGCGATTGCGTGGTGAGATTTCAGGCACCAGCATATTTTTGTGAGTGAACTTTTTGGGCCGAATAATACGCATTTCTAATCGTCGATCTTTAACAGCAGAGTTTTCCATGACGCACAAATCCTGCGTCATTGACACGTTTTCAACTCAAATGATCCCCAAAAATAACATCTGTGCTTCCCTATGAATGCAATGTCGGTAAATCGAAGTCCATTATATTTTTCTATAATCTCAGTTTTCCAAAAATCTATATTTAACTTAGTCCTTATCCTGCACTAAAACATGCGAAAAATATTCTGATGCTTCCAGGGTCGAATCTGGCGTACGTAATGTTTGTCACACCAAAATACACATATGGGACAACATTTGACCATTTATCTATCGTATAAAGTAAACACAAACGGTCTTACTCACGTTTTTATGTGTTTTAATCTCTTTTTAATCCACCTCTTAGAGGCCTGACGTTTAATAACTCACAATGTGGTCGATTTGAACTGAGAATAACCGAATACGGTATTGTGGGTATTGTTGTTAAAGTACACCAAAATGGATATTTAACAAAATAGTTATATATCTTATTCAAACAAGTTTGGCGATATTTCTTTTTTTTTTTTACCGATTTTGTCTAGTTTATATAACCGGAAACAATTTTTTTTGTTACAGATTTCACTTTTTTGCCGTTGTGAATTGAATTTTGATAGATAAAAGTGGTAAAGAGGTACGCTGCATAAATTTTAGGCTCAAATTAATATAATAATAATTATAGATATGTTTTTTTTTTATCGTTGCGATAGCTGTCAAGGATATAAACGGCATAATAATGTGAATCGAGTCTGTCTGAAACATGCTATGGATTTAGACTTCGGTTGACCAATAAATGAGAAACCGAAAGTCTAAATTATTTGGACTATATTTAACTCTGAATGACTGGTTTAAGCTTTATCGATAACATTATCGGTAATGTACACAATTTTTTTTCACAAATTGACATTATTAATATTAAAGTGATAATAAAAACAAAGAACAACACACCTGTTTTTTAATGTTTTTTATATCAATCACTTACAAAGTAATAATGTTCTAATTTGGACCCCCAATATTTATAAGATGACCCTCAACTTTGATGACATGGGGGTCAAAATGACCCTCAAGTTTCAAAGCTTAGGGAAAACCCTGTACGGAAGTTTACAATCGATACATGTCTTGTGCGCATGCCTATTCAAGGCCCCAATATTGATGACGTTTACCGCATACATTCGTAAGTCTAAAATTAATATGATTGGCTGGAATGGTCACATGTATATTTTGGGTTTTCCCAAGTTGTATTCACTACAGACATAGAAGAAATGGATGTTTTTGCACTTAAAGCACACCCTCGACATGATAACAATTGAAGAGCATATGCAAAACAAGAAAGTCACCAATTTAGGTCAGTCACTGAAACAGGGCAGCTTGTACGATTTATATGTCATTCAACATTCATATTAGTTTGTTAATCCTCCCATCCCAAAAAATAAAATATCTTTCCGACCTACCGACCCACCTCTTAAATCTGGGGTCGGTAAAGGGCAAACAAACAATTTTTTAATGATGGCCTTAGTCACCAAGAATTCAAGAACAAGTCCAATGATGATGTGATAAAACTAAAATACTGTTGAAAAGGGTGTAAAACCTTAATAAATAAATAAAATCTAACCTGCATGGGTTTTGCACACAGAGCAGTGAGGACTTGCAATCTGGCCATCGAATATTCATCATTGCCATAGTAATTCCGGATAGATTTCTGAAAATAGAAACATTTCTTGCAAGATCTGTGTCAGGAAAGCAAAGTTCTCCCAGTAGAAGCTTAACCCCTTCCATCATATAGACCTTTTCTGACACCTCTGCAGCAGACAGCTTGAAAACATGGTGACAAAAGAAGAAATTGCACAAAACAAGAAATTTCTCCTTTTGTCTCCATGTTTTCAACTCTATTCAATCCCAAATAGTTAATTGTAAATTTTTAATGAAACATTGAATGCAAAAATTAACCCTTTTACCATCTGCAGAGGCATTTTCACACATCTGTAAAAGAAGGCTTTTGAAAACATTGTGGAAAATGGAGAAATGCTGACAGTGAGCACTTTCTGCTGTTGCCACAATGTTTTCAACTTTATCCAATGAGGATCCCTACATTTATTGATATTTTCCTTAGTTTAACCCTTTCCCTCACATAGGCGATTTCTGACGGCTTTTTGAAAACATAGTGACAAAAGAAGAAATTGCTCAAAACGATTTTTTCCTTTTAAATAGGAAACCCCTTCATCGGGACAATTGAAAACGACTCAAGTTCACTTTATTGATAAATAACGATACATTTTCTACCCTGGTTTTACTTGGATAACATAAAGAATAACATTTTTTTTTTTCTCGTGCCATCTGGATTTCAGTCGCTTTAAATGTCGGAAAGGGTTAAACTTTTCTCTAACGCAACATCAATGATAGATAACACTTACCACTTTAAACTCTCTTACATACGTTTTTCCTGAGGTGTGTTTTTTACGAGTCGTATAAGTTTTTATGCCTCTGCAGCAGACGGCTTTTTGAAAACAGTGACAAAAGAAGAAATTGCTCAAAACAAGCAATTACTCCTTTGGCACAATGTTTTCCACTTTTAGTCATAGGTTATCCATTTAAATTATAGAGATTTTCTTTGTTTTAACAAATTATGTTCAAAGTTGTCCGCTGCAGAATTGTCCTATGAGGGAAAGGGTTAAGGTCATATGTAAGAAGACATTTACTCTTAGATCCACCAAAGTAAAGTTTGGTTGAAATCGGTCCAATGGTTTAGATGTTGTTTGAGGCTTAACATGCATTTCTGATGCCGCTAGGCAGTTATCTTTTTTCAACCAATCAATATGGCTTGAACAAATTATGTAAAGGGTTACTGAAGGAACACTTCTGCGAAATAATCTAGAAATCAGATAGGCCTAGGCATTACAAAGAGAGTAATCAGTTTGTTTGTGAACTTACCTGTAATGATCCTGCACTGCTTATGTCTAATTGAATGCCAAGAGCACTGCACTGATCTTTCTGTAAGTAAACAAATGGTACAGAATGTAAGCAATTTCTGTAAGTAGACAAATGGTAGAGAACTTAATAAGTAAACAAATGGTACAGAAGTTTAAGTAATCAAACAGTACAGAACTTTGTAAGTTAATAAATGGTACAACTTGAAGTATTTACATCTTTTTATAGAGTTGAAACATTTGGGGGGAAAATAATTTGCTCCTCATGAGCAATTTCTCATTTTCCCAAAATATTATCAAGAGTTGTCTACCGCTAAGGCTTCAATCGCCTGTATCAGGTTAATAAATATGTAATCCAAGTAATAAAATTCAGATGGGGTGAAATGCTGACTTAGTAGTCAGCCTCTCATTGCTTCATTAGTAAGGAACTTAGTTTGTAACATAATTTTATGCAACATTCTAAAACTATAAAGCTATTGTCAAACATAAAGCGAGAAAGATATCAATGCCATACAATTTAACATAACCCTTTCCCACCTGCAAACGCATTATGATGCATCTGCAGCAGATGAAATTGAAACCATTGTGCCAAAAAATTAAATTGCTTATATTAAGACATTTCTCTTTTTCACAACAATGTTTTCAACTCGATCATACAATTATTCTTTCGTTATACAAAATTTCCATATTTTGACCTAAATACGCGGAGATTTGTTGTATGTTAGAACGGGTTAAGTAATGCATATGCACATTTCTTCATACTGAATTCCGATTAATGTCATTTTGACCAAACCATGTCAACAAGTGGTACAAAATATGGTTAACCTCTTTAAATGAAAGGTAAATCATTGAATAGTTGGAAACATTGTGGCAAAGGGAGAAATTGCATATTATGAGCAATTTCTCCTTTTTCACAATGTTTACAAAGGTCATCTGCTTCAAAATTGTCATAAAGTGTCTGTATGTAGAAAGGGTTAAAAACGAAAGAATAATTTTTCATATTAAACCGTATTATGGCAGGACTTTATATGTAAGAATAGAAATCAAATTAACCTATAAGATATATTAATGAATTTATCCCAGTTTGTTGGTCTTCACAGATTTCCAAACATTTGTACATTAAACTATTATCAAACATTTGTACATTAAACTATTATAAATTCATTGATTTATCATTCATAAGGAAAGTTCATATCCGAATTTTGGCATGACAGGAATGACTATACTGTCAATGTGTATGTTCCAGTAGTTAGTTATCATTCTTACTACAGTCAAACTTGTCTTAACCCTTTCCCTCATATAGACGCTTTCTGACGCCTCTGCAGTGGACAGCTTTTTGAAAACAGTGTGACAAAAGGAGAATTTGCCCAAAAGAGCAATTTCTCCTTTGGTCACAACATTTTTCACTTTTAGTCATAGGTTATCCATTCAATTATAGAGATTTTCTATTTTTTGACAAAATATGTTCAAAGTCGTCTGCTACAGAATTGTTGTATGGGTTAAGCAGCCACCCAGGGGAGAGACATAACATTTGACTGCTGACCACAGGTGGCTGCTTAATACAAGTAAAATAAAGAAGAAAATGTTGTTTTGGTTAATCTTCAAGTGTCTGCTTAACCCTTTCCCTCATACGACAATTCTGCAGCAGACAACTTTGAACGTATTTTGTCAAAAAATAGAAAATCTCTATAATTGAATGGATAACCTATGACAAAAAGTTGAAAACATTGTGGCAAAAGGAGAAATTGCACGTTCTGTGCAATTTCTTCTTTTGTCACTATGTTTTCAAAAAGCCGTCTGCTGCAGAGGCGTCAGAAAGCGTCTATATGAGGGAAAGGGTTAACAGGTGACTGCTAATACAAGTTTGACTGTTAAAATCCATTGAAAAGTTTAACCTTTTCACACACACACATACATTTTGACTAATCTGAAGCGAACAACTTTTAAAACCATTGCTGCAAAAGGCAATTTAATAATTATATTATTATTTATACAGATTTTACATATCTTTGCCTTTTGTTTGTTTTTGTTCAATTGGCTGCGGCAGTCTACAGATTTTTTGTATGCAGGCAATCCATATAATAACGAACATTTTTGTAAAAGGAAATTAAATAATTATATTATCATTTATACAGATTTTCCATATCTGTGCCTAAAGTTTGGTTTGTTTAATTGTCTGCCGCAGCAGACAGTTTTTGTTTTTAATAAATCCATTTATTACCAAGTTTTCCAGCATTTTTTGCTGAGGTTCTGGATGCCGCCTGAGAACTGCATGATCTGGATACGTAGCATTGATCCTGTGAGCTACGGCCATATTAGCTAGCAACATGAACTCTTCTACTAACCTACAATGAAACAAGGGGGGCTTTAGTAAACATTTGTGTTGTCAGCCAACAAGTCGCAGTGAGATGGACAGACAGACAATAGAGAATAGCTCTAGATAACCCTTTCCCTCATACTGCAATTCTGCAGCAGACGACTGATCGTTTTTTGTCAAAAAATGAGAAAATCTCCATAATTGAATGGATAACCTATGACAAAAAGTGGAAAACATTGTGGCAAAAGGAGAAATTGCACATTTTGTGCAATTTCTTCTTTTGTCACTATGTTTTCAAAAAGCTGTCTGCTGCAGAGGCGTCAGAAAGCGTCTATATGAGGGAAAGGGTTAAGGGGCATTTTACATGTTCTAATCCTTATTTGACATTGAAACCCTATGTTGTGGGTACTCAAAAGAGTCGTCTCAGTGAGACGATTCTTTTGAGTACCTACAACATAGGATTTGGTTAAGTAATAAGAGAAATATTGTGAGGAAAAGACCTGTTCACTCCCTCTTATCTAGTCCTCTGACAGAGAATTAACCTCTATATGTCATTAACATGCCACACAACACAATTGTCTTTGCTGGATGTTTCATTCTTAAAACTAGAAATGGATCAATGGATGCTCAGATGGACAATTAACCATGACATCAGAAATCACTATCGTCAAACTGTTTCAATATGCAAAGGTACCATATTTCACAGGTGATTAAAGTGATCTTGCTGGATATAAAACTTGGCTGAGCTATTATTCCCTTAACCCTTTCTCACATACAACAAATCTGTAGCAGTTAACTTACAAAATATGTACACAAAATTAGGAAAAAATATCAATAAATGCTAATTAAGAGCAATTTCTCTTTTTGCCACAATGTTTTCTAAATTGCGCTGCTGCAAAGGCACCAGAAAGCTTCTGTATGTTGAAAATGGTTAATGAGTGTTACATTGTACTAAGTTTGGTGAATGAATGTATATTGTTTTATGGTGCATCGACAGCTAAGGTCATTTAGCGCGCAATTAAATTTAATTATTCATGATCCCTGGGTAAACAAACCAGTACTAGGCTAGAAAATGTGCCTTGCCCAAGGGCACTCCACCATGACCGTAGTGCCGCGACTGGGGATCGAACCCGGGACACCCGGTTTCGAAATCCCCGACGCTAACCACTCCACCACAGGGGATTCCTACTAAGTTTGGTGAAGATTGAACATGGTTTGGTCATATTAGAAAGCAGATAAAGCTTATTAGGTAAAAGTTTCACTAATTGAATGACAATGACTATTTTTTTACCATCTAGCCCATTTATTGACCCAGTAATAGGAGTGAGTGGGTTGACCGTCATCCACACTCACAACTTACAAGTTTGATACATATTACATAATTATAAACATGTGCGGTCAGTTCTCCTTAAACTACGAAAAAAACAACAACTTAAATCGTTAGTGTCCCTAATAAATCGGAAGGTGAAATAACAGTCCATATATACGTCCGTGTTTGTGAAGCTACACTGCTTGTAGTGCGCTCTTGTTGATGTTCTCAAATGCAAAATAATGTTTATGGTTAATGCTTACAATGTTACATACTGTTGAAAACATATATGTCAGCCGGGTTACAGGAAAATTGAACATTTGCTTATAAAATACACATTCCAATAGCATTTTTTCATGTCATCTATATAAATACATTTCAATCTATTGTGATAGTAATTGACCGCAAACACGTGTATAGACCATCCAATCCTCAGCACTCCAAAATTTTGCCTCGATTGTGGGGTGGTTAGAGCATCTGACTTGGGAACGGGCTACCAAGGTTCGATCAGACAACTTTTGTAGACCCTGCAAGCCTTTCACTGCGTCCACCAGTATTCCCATCATACATGCCATTAGAAGACAGGTGTATAAAACCCATTAGTTTACTACATTTACTTACCTATTACTATCCTTTTGTTCATAAACAAAGCATCCATTTGGCATCATGGTGTCCATGTTTAAACTGTACTGTAACTTTACCTGATCAAGCCTCAATGAACCAGAGTCTAGTCTGGATTTTCGAAGATTTTGGGCTATCTGAAAATAAAACAGGGAATTACAGGGCTTTGGTTTTGCGATGAGGCGTGGGGGGAAATTTAAAACTTGGGATACCGAAGGTTGTGTGTATGTAAATTTTCCCGTACTCTTCAGGAGTACAATATAAAGCCAAGAAAACCTACTGGACCATACATTCGTTATAAATATTATGTACCTTTTAAAACCTTAGACAGACAAAAGACATATTATATATATTTAAATGCTTTCACAAATTTTATACATGAATAACAATTTACAGAAGTGTCCTGCCACTGCCAATTTGAAATGATGTCACTTTACCATATTTAGATTTTTTTTTATTGTCAAATTTTGCATTTGTCATGTTGTATTTATGTGTGATATTTTTGCAAGAATATGTGCCAGAAAATAGGTAGGTATATAACAAATTACTATTCATCTTTGTGTACAAGCATTCACTCTCTATTTTGCTTTCTAAAGGATCTTCCTAACAAATGAAGCAACTTGAAAAATGGAGTTATTTCATTTTACACAACTTCAAAGCTTCAGAGAGTCAAAAGGTACCAATATTTCGAGGCCTCGTGTGTAAATAAGAGTGCCACGGAGCTAATGCAAACGCTCATCCGTTTTTTTCTAAGTCGAAAAAGTGGCATTACTAAATAATTATGAAAGCCAGAGTTATGGGACTTGGTATAGACATGCAGATTTTTCCTAGGAACAAGTGTACCAAGTTTCATTTTAAAATGATAAAATTGTTTTGAGTTAACTTATGAGGTAAGGTTGAAGTTTTGTGATGATGACACTGATGACACAGACGCTGAGGGTATCACAATAGCCCAACTTTTCTTCTTCGAAAAACAGACAAGCTAAAAATGTTTCCATAGTTATAGTTTTCATGTGTTATTTCTCTTGCGGAATAAAAATGTCTGCTATTGGAAAATACAATTCTGAGGCAAAGAAGACAACATGGTGGTAAAAGGAAAAGTTGTTCCGTTTCCCCACAATGTTTTCAATTATTGCTTGTTGCAATTCCACCATCAGGTAATGATATAAGATAGAACACAAACCTTGTGGAAATTCAAAACTCTAGTTTTTATATCCTTAACTGTATAAGGCTTTGATATGGGAGGTAACTCTTCCTGGACCCATTCTTTATCTGGATTTTCTATAAATCCCTGTAAACACAAAACAACTATGATCATTTAAAGAATTATTTTGCAGCACACAACTTTGATAATAGAGTCAAACTTGTCTTTAGCAGCCATCCAGGGGAGAGTCAAACTTTGGCTGCTGAATACAGGTGGCTGCTTAATATCAGTCAAATATGGAAGAAAATGCTGTTCAGGTTCATCCTCAAGTGGCTGCTTAATACAAGTTTGCTGCTTAACAAAGGTGACCGCTAACACTAGCTTGACTGCACATGTTTCTTTACATAAATATGATAGATCCTTATCAATGAGAGAATTATGAGAGCTCTAGATAATGGGCGTTTTGCATGTTCTAAATCCTTATTTGACCCTCTAACCCTATGTTGTGGGTACTTAAAAGAATCGTCCTAGTGAGACAATTCTTTTGAGTACCCACAACATAGGATTTCCTTTAATAACAAGAGAGAAATTGTGGGAAAAAGAGCTGAATACCGCTCCTTTAGAAAGCATCTGTATGTGGGAAAAGGATAAAGCATCAGCCTGAAGAACAGGAGACTCATCAAGTTAGATTGAATGATTGGGCTTTAATGCTATTTTTTAACAGTTTTTCAGTCGTATCACAGATGCCAATTCACCTTATCATGTGGGTTTTGTCTGGCCTTCTTGCACCAATACTATGTACAATATTCTTTTCAGGGAACCGATTTACTTCACACATAAGACTATTTGAGGTGGAAGATGAAGTATGCTTAGCACAATTTATTTATAGAGATTTTACATAGTTTTGCCTAGATGTTTGAAGTATGTTGAACATATTGAGCTTTTAGCTTTTAGACCAACATATTTTGAAGAAATATATGTGTCACATGCCAAGTCAAAGCATAAAGATAAATATAAAGACAAGGCAAGTGACACAAACATATAGTGAAGTCAACTACTTTCCTATTTCACCCCTAATGACCTTTAGGATGAACAATGTCCACATGGGTCTGCAATCTAATATTTTTTCTGAAATTTCTTTCCCTGATGAAGACTAATGTTGATTGTTGATGACTGAGGCAAGAAGAGAATTAACCCTTTCCCTCTTATAGACACTTTCTGATGCCTCTGCAGCAGATGGCTTTTTGAAAACATAGTGGCGAAAGAAGAAATTGCTCAAACCAAGCAATTTCTCCATTTGCCACAATGTTTTCCAATTTTAGTCATAGGTTATCCATTCAATTATAGAGATTTTCTATTTTTTGACAAAGTCATCTGCTGCAGAATGTCGTATGAGGGAAAGAGTTAACTCAATTTTTCCACGTTTCCTGCACAGTCTCACTTGTATATTTCTTTGTACATACTTTAAGCCTGTTTCTTACGATGATTTCAAATCTAAAGACCTCATATCAGACTCATAAAGGCTTTGTCGGAGAGTGGTCAAGAAAATTAATCTACCTGAGCATGTTCGTAAGCCAGTTTGACGCATGATTTGATCACGGATCTACCGAACCATTCTTCTTCTATCTGAAAAAGTGTAAAATATCAAATCAAAATTAACCCTTTCCCTCATATAGATGCTTTCGGACACCTCTGCAGCAGACAATTTTTTTGAAAACAGTGACAAAAGAAGAAATTGCTCAAAACGAGCCATTTCTCTTTTTGACACAATGTTTTCCATTTTAAGACATAGGTTATCCATTCAATTATCTAATTTTTTCTATTTGTTGAAAAATTATGTTGAAAGTTGTCTGCTGCAGAATTTTTGTATAATGGAAAGGGTTAACCCTGTCTCGAATATAAGAAATTAGCAGCAGACAACTCAAAATCATTGCAAAAGTGTGAAAAATCTCAATAAATGAGAGTTTAATTATTGAAAAGATTTTTTTCCTTTGTCACAATGTTTCAATAGACTGCTATAGATATTTTAGTACAGGAAAATAAAGTATAACAAATTACAAACTATCATAGTTTTATCTCCAAACTATAAAAAAACACTATGTCCAAAGAACAATGGATGCTCTAATTTATGTGCCATTAATGTCAAAGGCAAAAAATGCATGGATGCCAAAAACATAACCCAGAGGCAAACTAGAATTGTAGCCACTCTTGATTCATGCCATGAGACCTTTACATATGCTAAAACAGAGGTATGTGGTGTTTTTTTTGCTAATGTCAAAGTGCTAAAATTGTTCAAGCAAAGCTCTAGATAAGGGTTGATTTGCATGTTCTAAAATCCTTATTTGACCCTCTAACCCTATGTTGTGGGTACTCAAAAGAATCATCTCAGTAAGATGATTCTTTTGAGTACCCACAACAGTGGGTTTGCTTTAATAATAAGAGAGAAATTGTGGGGAAAAGAGCTGAATACCCCTCCTTATCTGGACCTCTGGGTTGGTTCTTACCACCCCCTCAATAAATGAGAGTTTAATTATTGAAAAGAGTTTTTTCCTTTGTCACAATGTTTCAATAGACTGCTATAGATATTTTAGTACAGGAAAATAAAGTATAACAAATTACAAACTATCATAGTTTTATCTCCAAACTATAACAAGAGGGCCATGATGGCCCTGGAATCGCTCACCTGATTTTTTTTTTTCACTTTAGCTATATAAGCCCCGCCATCTGGCGGGCATAGTTTCCAACCAATCAACTTGGCTTTAAGGAATCTGATAGAGGGTCACCCTAGGAACATTTCTACAAAATTATTTGAAAATCGGCCTGACACTTTTGAAGGAGAAGATTTTTTAAGTTTTCACTATAGCAATAAAAGGCAAAAAAGCCCCGCCCCCTGGCAGCCATGTTTTTTGACCAATCAACATGGCTGGAAGGAATCTGATAGAGGGTCATCCAAGGAACATTTCTACAAAATTATTTGAAAATCGGCCCGACACTTTTGGAGGAGAAGATTTTTTAAGTTTGCACTATAGCTATATAAGGCAAAATAGCCCCGCCCCCCCTGGCGGCCATGATTTTCGACCAATCAACATTGCTTAAAGGAATCTGATAGAGGGTCATCCAAGGAATATTTCTACAAAATTATTTAAAAATCGGCCAGACACTTTTGGAGGAGAAGATTTTTTAAGTTTGCACTATAGCCATATAAGGCAAAAAAAACCCGTCCCCCTGGCGGCCATGTTTTTCGACCAATCAACATGGTTTCAAGGAATCTGATAGAGAGTCACCCAAGGAACATTTCTACAAAACAAGTTCAAAATCTGCCAACCAGTTAGGGAGAAGTAGAATTTTGAAGTTTTTTTCGTTTCGTTGCCAATGAAACCAGAATTCTGCATGGATCCCAAAAATTTGAAGGAATTCTGGTGAGGTCATTGAGAGGATGCTTTCTGTGAAGTTTCATTCCAATTGACCAACCGGTTACTGAGGAGAAGATGTTGAAGATTTTTTAAGTTTGCACTATAACCATAAAAGGCAAAATAGCCCCGCCCCCTGGCAGCCATGTTTTTGACCAATCAACATGGCTTGAAGGAATCTGATAGAGGGTCACCCAAGGAACATTTCAACAAATTTATTTGAAAATCGGCCTAACACTTTTGGAGAAGAAGATTTTTTAAATTTGCACTATAGCCATATAAGGAAAAATAGCCCCGCCCCCCCCTGGCGGCCATGTTTTTCGACCAATCAACATGGCTTGAAGGAATCTGATAGAGGGTCACCCAAGGAACATTTCTACAAAATTATTTGAAAATCGGCCTGACACTTTCGGAGAAGAAGATTTTTTAAGAATTTTGAAGTTTTTTTCATTTCGTTGCCATGGAAACCAGAATTCTGCATGGATCCCGAAAATTTTAAGGAATTCTGGTGAGGACATTGAGAGGATGCTTTCTGTGAAGTTTCATCCCAGTTGACCCACCGGTTACAGAGGAGAAAATGTTGACGGACGACGGACATAGGGCGATCACAATAACTCACCTTGAGCACTTCGTGCACAGGTGAGCTAAAAACACTATGTCCAAAGAACAATGGATGCTCTAATTTATGTGCCATTAATGTCAAAGGCCAAAAAATGCATGGATGCCAAAAACATACCCCAGAGGCAAACTAGAATTGTAGCCACTCTTGATTCATGCCATGAGACCTTTACTTATGCTAAAACAGAGGTATGTGGTGTTTTATTGCTAATGTCAAAGTGCTAAAATTGTTCAAGCAAAGCTCTAGATAAGGTGTGTTTTGCATGTTCTAAAATCCTTATTTGACCCTCTAACCCTATGTTGTGGGTACTCAAAAGAATCATCTCAGTGAGATGATTCTTTTGAGTACCCACAACAGTGGGTTTGCTTTGATAATAAGAGAGAAATTGTGGGGAAAAGAGCTGAATACCCCTCCTTATCTGGACCTCTGGGTTGGTTCTTACCACCCCTTCCTCTGTTATAATCCATTCCACAGAAAACGTCAGCCGATCTACATCTGGGTTTAAACTACATAACTGTTCACACAGTAGTCTTGGTAACATAGGTATTACCTACAAAAACAAGAATTACATTTAATTATATGTGTTGCCATTCTCCACCTTGACCAACTTTGACCTACAAGTCAAAGATAAATCAGTAGTCTTGGTAACAAAGGTATTACCTACAAGAATAACAACAAGAGGCCCAAGAGGGCCAGTATCGCTCCACGGCCATAAGGCAAAAATAAAATCTCCAAACAGCCCTGCCCCGTGGTGGCTATTTATTTTTTTTACCAACCACCATGGCTTAAAGGAATCTTGTAGAGTGTCACCAAAGGAATGTTTCTGCAAAATTATTTGAAAATATGCCTGACACTTTCGGAGGAGAAGATTTTTTAAGTTTTCACTATGGTCATATAAGTCAAAATAGCCCCGCCCTCTGGCGGCCATGTTTTTCGACCAATCAACATGGCTTCAAGGAATCTGATAGAGGGTCACCCAATGAACATTTCTACAAAATTATTTGAAAATCGGCTGAACACTTTCGGAGGAGAAGATGTTTTAAGTTTTCACTATAGCTATATAACGCAAAAAAGCCCCGCCCCCTGGCGGCCATGTTTTTCGCCCAATCAACATTTCTTGAAGGAATCTAATTAAGGTTCACACAAGGAACATTTCTACAAAATTATTTGAAAATCGGCCTGACACTTTTGGAGGAGAAGATTTTTTAAGTTTGCTCTTTAGCCATATAGGCAAAATAGCCCCGCCCTGTGACGGCCATGTTTTTTTACCAATCAACATGGCTTGAAGGAATCTGATAGAGGGTCACCCACGGAACATTTCTACATAATTATTTGAAAATCTGCTGAACACTTTTTGAGAAGAAGATTATTTAAGTTTTCACTATAGCTATATAAGGCAAAAAAGCCCCGCCCCTTGGCGGCCATGTTTTTCGCCCAATCAAAATTTCTTGAAGGAATCTAATAAAGGGTCACCCAAGGAACATTTCTACAAAATTATTTGAAAATCGGCCTGACACTTTCGGAGAAGAAGATTTTTTAAGTTCTCACTATTTTTTTCTTTCGGTTGCCATGGAAACCAGAATTTTGAATGGATCAAAATTTGAAGGAATTTAGTAGAGGACATTGAGAGGATGCTTCCCATGAAGTTTCAACCAAATTGGCCAAGTGGTTAGGGAGAAGAAGTCGTTTAAAGGAAAAAGTTAACGCACGCACGCACGCACGCACGCACGCACGCACGACGGACAATTCGCCATGACATAAGCTCGACTGGCTTTCAGCCAGTGGAGCTAAAAATACAATTACAATTAAAAGTCTTGCCATTTCCCACTTTGACCTAGAAGGTAAAGGCAAAATATCTGGTCAATACAACAAACAAGAATTAGACAACAATAAAAGTCTCACTGTCCCCCACTTTGACTATCGATGGAAGTGTCCAAATCAAAGACAAGCGAACTGTGTGTGCATATGAGTGTCCTATATCACTCACCTGATGTAATAGAACTTAATCCTTTCCCTCATATAGACGCTTTCTGACGCCTCTGCAGCAGACGACTTTTTGAAAACATAGTGACAAAAGAAGAAGTTGCTCAAAACGAGCAATTTCTCCTTTTGCCACAATGTTTTCCACTTTTAGTCATAGGTTATCCATTCAATTATAGAGATTTCTATTTTTTGACAAAATATGTTTAAAGTCGTCTGCTGCAGAATTGTCGTATGAGGGAAAGAGTTAAATAGTTTTCGATGTTCCTACTACATGTATAAACAAACAAGAGGGCCATGATGGCCCTGGAATCGCTCACCTGATTTTTTTTTTCACTTAAGCTATATAAGCCCCGCCATCTGGCGGACATAGTTTCCGACCAATCGACTTGGCTTGAAGGAATCTGATAGAGGGTCACCTTAGGAACATTTCTACAAAATTATTTGAAAATCGGCCTGACACTTTTGGAGGAGAAGATTTTTTAAGTTTTCACTATAGCCATAAAAGGCAAAATAGCCCCGACCCCTTGTGGCCATGTTTTTTGACCAATCAACATGGCTTGAAGGAATCTGATAGAGGGTCATCCAAGGAACATTTCTACAAAATTATTTGAAAATCGGCCTGACACTTTTGGAGAAGAAGATTTTTTAAGTTTGCACTATAGCTATATAAGGCAAAATAGCCCCGCCCCCCCTGGCGGCCATGTTTTTCGACCAATCAACATGGCTTCAAGGAATCTGATAGAGAGTCACCCAAGGAACATTTCTACAAAATAAGTTCAAAATCTGCAAACCAATTTGGGAGGAGAAGAATTTTGAAGTTTTTTTCGTTTCGTTGCCATGGAAACCAGAATTCTGCATGGATCCCAATAAATTGAAGGAATTCTGGTGAGGTCATTGAGAGGATGCTTTCTGTGAAGTTTCATCCCAATTGACCCACTGGTTACTGAGGAGAAGATGTTGAAGATTTTTTAAGTTTTCACTATAACCATAAAAGGCAAAATAGCCCCGCCCCCTGGCGGCCATGTTTTTCAACCAATCAACATGGCTTGAAGGAATCTGATAGAGGGTTACCCAAGGAACATTTCTACAAAATTATTTGAAAATCGGCCTGAGACTTTTGGAGGAGAAGATTTTTTAAGTTTGCACTATAGCCATATACGGCAAAATAGCCCCCCCCCCCCCCCCTGGCGGCCATGTTTTTCGACCAATCAACATGGCTTGAAGGAATCTGATAGAGGGTCACCCAAGGATCATTTCTACAAAATAATTTGAAAATCGGCCTGACACTTTCGGAGGAGAAGATTTTTTAAGAATTTTGAAGTTTTTTTCATTTCGTTGCCATGGAAACCAGAATTCTGCATGGATCCCAAAAATTTTAAGGAATTCTGGTGAGGCCATTGAGAGGATGCTTTCTGTGAAGTTTCATCCCAGTTGACCCACCGGTTACAGAGGAGAAAATATTGACGGACGACGGACGACGGACGCCGGACATAGGGCGATCACAATAACTCACCCTGAGCACTTCGTGCACAGGTGAGCTAATAAAAAAATATAAAAAAAACAACATGGGAGAATTAACCTGTGGTCGGATAAGCCTGTTAGTCCAAACATTTAACACAATTTGATGTGTATGAAGCGGAAGACTTTTGAAAACATTGTCGTACAAGAATAAATTAATTAAGATGCGCAGTTTCACCTTTCTGACACTATGCTTTCAAATCTATGCAAAACTAGAACTATCACTGAAGATGATAAATACCCCCTAAACAGCACCTTGACCTACACCATAACTTAATAAGTAAAAGGGCCATAACTCTGTAAAATAACATGCAATTGTAACCCCTTTAGGATATACACATCTCCTCTTGGTATAGAAGCTTCATGTAAAATTTTATTGAATTCCACCCAGTGGATTGCAAGAAATAGGCCGGACAAATTATGGCTTCGACCGACAGCCCGCCACAGTGACTCCTATATACCCCCTCTTCTTCGAAGGGGGGTATAATTATAAATTGAAAGAGGTCCCCAAAAAATAATTAACATTTGATAGGTGGTACCCTAAAAATTTGTGGTCATTCCTCATCCCTAGACATTTTTTCCTAGAACAGCCCTTAGATATTTCCAAGGTAGTCTGTAGCATATTTGTTTGTATTTGGGAAAGTGATAATCATGTTTCGAAATTGGAATGGTCTACACATATCAAATCAGTATAAATTTTTAACTCTAGGTATGAAAACCTTTTGTGATACAGTCAACTTTGGATGCCTCTGCAGCAGACAACTTATAGTTTTTTTTTTTTATCTGAATGGTTTTTATGACACTTCCAAAAGTATTCGAGTTATATCACAGGCTTTCCTTGTTACCTTACTACCGGTAAGTTAGTCTGACACTGTTGTGTCAATAGTACTGCTAACCAAGAAAACAATGAGTCCCAAGGAGGGCAGCTATTTCTACTTCTTTTTAACCTTTTCCCACATACAAAAAATCTGCAGCAGACAACTTTGAACTCTTTCCCCCCCAGAGACGTCTGGAAGTTTCTGTATTAGGGAAAGGGTTAAGATTTTAATATGGCACAAGTCTGGATCAAACAGCCTAACCACTACACCAATGAGTTGATTACAAGTATTGATAGACAAAAGAGCCGAGGAGTGAACACCAATGCTCGTCTGTATTTTTCTATTAAGTCTAAAAACGGGCATTACTGAATAATTATTAAAGCAAGAGTTATGTGACTTGGCATAGACATTATTGTTCCTAAGAACATATGTACCAAGTTTCATTTGAAAATGTTGAATGTTTTTTTTTAGTTATGAAGGAATGTTAAAGTTTTAAGACGACGCCAAGGGTAAAACAGACGAGCTAAAATATTTATATCTTCCTTTAACTCTTTCCTGCATATAGATGCACTTAAAGCACTGCAGCAGAGAAACTTTGAAAACATTGTGAAAAAGGAAGAAAAAAAAGCTAATTATGAGCATTACCCTTTTGCTACAATGTTTCAACTCTATGCAGCAATTCTACTATCATTTACAGACATTATTGTGCCTAAATGTTTCCATAAGTCGTCTTTTGTATGTGGGAGAGGTTTAGTTTACCTTTTGTACAAGATAGACGCTTGTAGCTCTGAGTCCTGCCATAATGTCCAGACTGTTATTCTCTTCAATAAAGTAACTCACATCAGCAATATGTACTCCAACTTTATATCTTCCTGTAACATAAATTGATGAATGAATGTATAACAAATATAAGAAGTAACATTAATCAATAATAAAATATGTTGGGATCATTAGAAATGTCTTGTCATAAACAATACTCAAGCCAAACATGACAGCCCTATTTGCGACTGGTCAAGAGATACAGCCAATGTTTAAGATTTTGCACCAGACTGACATACAGGGAAATGCTTACATGCCCCCAAATTCTTTGACTCTGTGTGCAATAAAAAGTATTGATTGATTGACTGTTTCGTTTTTAACGCCTCTTTCAACAATTTTTCAGTTCCATCACATCGTTTCCTGGGTAAGTTACCAGTACTTCTGGCCAATTTATTCTGACACCAGCCAACCAGTCAGTCGAAATGTTGACCCCGCAACCTGAGCGCTAAGGAGGGCAGCCATTACTACCATTTTTAAAGTCTTTGGTATGCCCCGGCTAGGGATAGAACCCACGACCTCCCTCCCCAAGGCTGTCTGTGTTAAAAGTAAGAATATCTTTACCATCTCCTAAGTCCTCACACGAGAGTGCATCGTCAAGATCCCGGGCAGTCTTTGGATCGATGGTAAACACACAGGATGAACGGAAATCCCGGCGATTGTCAAACTCTGAGGCGGGGATACACCAGGGACTTTGTTTAGGGAGGCAGTCCATCACCTAATTGACAGAAAGAAAAATCTATAAAAAAACTAGAATGGAGTGCTCCGCGGAGCACATGTGTCATCTGCACTGCTCATTGAAAGTGTGACAAAAAAGGGTGACAGACAGACAGACAGACAGCACCAGAAAATGTGTGACGGACAGACAGACAGACGCCGGAAAAAGTGTGACGGACAAACAGACAGACAGATGCCGGACAAAAAAAAAGTAATCCCTAAGTGCCTACCATGCTACGCAGGGTGACACAAAAAAAGAAATTCTTCTTTGGCTAGAATGTTTAAAGCACTTTTTTCGATAGTTTTGTCAAGATATTTTTAGAATAGTTTGCTGCAGATTTGTTGTGGCCAATGACTGTTTCATGAATTTGTGGTCAAAATGATCAAACAATTTGATACTATCTACAGTGTCCAATCTCGGATTCAAGAACAAGGGGGATAATTTTATGAACAAATAAGGGCATTTTTCCTGCTTTGCTATGTAATAACAAGAGCGCCAAATGTCACAAAATACGCACATCCTGTTTTTTTGAGACCAAGTATAGTGGTAATTGGTTGTACGTCAGCCAAACTTAGAGAGCGGACACTGTTAGTACAGTTTTGGCCATTTCGACGGACATAATTGTGTAGTGACTAAGATAATGTTGTAAGTTATCAAACGTGACCAAGATATTCTGCCCATCAACATATTGTCTAAATTTGGTGATGATTGGATAAAGGCTTTACAAGTTATTTAGCTGACAAGACCAATTTTAGGTAATTTCTATAATTAAAGGGCAATAACTCTCTATCGACTGGAGCAATATGGCTAGTTATCGAACTTGTCCAAGATATTATGCCAATACACATTCTGACCAAATTTGGTTATGATTGGACAAAAGCTCCTAAAGTTATTGAGCTGACAAGACCAATTTTAGGTAATTTCTATAATTAAAGAGGTATAACTCTCGATTGACTAAAGCGATATGGCTAGTTATCGAACTTGTCCGAGATATTATGCCAATACACATTCTGACAAAATTTTGTAATGATAGGACAAAGGCTTCTGAAGTTATTGAGCTGACAAGACCAATTTTAGGTAATTTCTATAATTAAAGGGCGATAACTCTTGATTGACTTAAGCGATATGGCTAGTTATCGAACTTGTCCGAGATATTATGCCAATACACATTCTGATTAAATTTGGTGATGATTGGACAAAGGCTTCTTAAGTTATTGAGCTGACAAGACCAATTTTGGGTAATTTCTATAATAAAAGGTCAATAACTCTTGATTGACTAAAGCGATATGGCTAGTTATCGAACTTGTCCGAGATATTAGCCTAATACACATTCTGAAAAAATTTGGTGATCATTTGACAAAGGCTTCTAAAGTTATTGAGCTGACAACATACTGGACGCCGCCCGCCAACCCGCCCGCCCGTACGCCGCAGGTGAAACTATAATACGATCCGTTTTTTCAAAACGGGCGTATAAAAATGAGTTTAAATCCTGGCCCAGCCATTCACCATTTCAAATGTTTAACGAAAGTCATTGCGCCTAGCATCATTTATCTCCCTTCCAACAGGCTAAAGGCTTAATCCTGGCTAAGCCATTCACCATTTCAGATGATTAACGAAAGTCATTGCGCCTAGCATCATTTATCTCCCTTCCAACAGGCTATAGTCTATACTGGAAGGTAGCCAGTGGACAGTAAATAGTGTTTTGTGGAGTACTGGTTAGGTGAACCACAGTTATATAAGTGAACTACTGTTTAAAACAGCATAACACTCCAATGACAATGACAAATATTATATTTAACAAATATTATAGAGCTGAGAATGATGTCCTTATCATGTTTTCATTAACATATAGATGAAATATGAAAGTTTCTATATTACATCAGGATTGTCGTTTTGAAGCAACGTATAAAAGTCATCAATGTTGGTATCGCCTACATACCAATCAGTGAAAATAATTATTAATTGATCAAACTTTTGGCAGTGAAATAACACATGAAATTCACATTCAAGAATGTTTTTCTTTAACTTTTGAAAACAATAAATGCATATTTTTAGTTGACAATCAATATTATTGTAACAACCAGTCTCAATGCCAAATTTGTGGTTCGAGCAACGGAATTTAGCAAGAGCTATTCTATAATCACCCTTAAGATTCACATACCTCCTGTGGGAACTCAGCAAAGTCAATACCGTTTTCTATTAACATGCCTTCTGTTTCTGGTTCTATCTCCCCGGCTTCACCCAGACTCTTGGCAAGAAGACTGGAATAATAATGAAAATTATTACTCTAGATGATATATAACACTGGATACTCCATTGAGACAGTTATCATACCATTTTAATGGTAGTTTTGACACAGGAAAAGCATAACTTATGAGTTTTGTGAAGTTGCAATTAAATAATGCAGACAAAACAAAAGCTGTCTGTAAGACAGCATGCTCGACTATTCTGCCATAATTCAGTCAAATATTATGTAGAATTATGTAACTTGTCCTGCAAGGTTGTTTGATGACGTCCAAAAAAGATGTGGTTTGTGAGGAAAGACATTGCATGCCAAACATTAACCAAATTTTTTAAATGCAAAAAGGGGCATAATTCTGTCAACATTTTATGTAAGTTATTTGACTTGTCCTGCAAGATCATTTTATGTTGTCCAATAAGCGTGTGAAGTTTCAAAGCAATAGAATCTTTGGTTAGCGAGAAAAGGCATTGCATGCCAAACTTTAACTAAAGCTGCAACGCCCATGCTGACGCAAAAGCGACTGCAATAGCATTCCTTATTCTTCTAATAGTCGAGCTAAAAATGCATTAAAAAAATAAAAGTGTGAACAAATAAATGTCAACAGACACAGAGTATTGGTTGCAATGATAAACAAAGAAATATATGTATTTTTTTTTCAAATTTAAATGATTAATATATTACACCATTTAATGTATTCATAAACATATGTTTAGGTATAATTTTGTCGAATTCTTCTAATTTTACAATGCCAGTGTGAACCAGAGATTAACCCTTTCCGACATATAGACAGAAGCTTCCCGACGTGTCTGCAGTAGACGACTTTTTGAAAACATTGTTACAAAGGGATAAATTGCCCAAAGCAATAGATGTTTTCGAAGTCATCTGCTGATGATTTGTTGACTTGTATGTGGGTTTGATTGATTGATTGGGGTTTAACGACGTTTTTAACAATTTCTCAGTAATATCACGGCGGCAAGTTCACCTACTCATGCATTTCCTGGTTTTCTCACACCAGTACTCCACACAACAAACTTCCCAAGCAACTGGCTGCTTTTCCACATAGACTTAGCCCATTGGTGGAAGACGAATGACGCATGTCGCATTGAAGTTTGTCAATCGTCGGAAAGAAAGTTGGCCGAGCCGGGATTCAAATTCACAATCCCTGGATTGACAGCCCGTGTCTCTACCGACTGAGCTACCGGGGCTCGGCAACGTGTATGTGGGAAAGGGATAAAGAGATAGCCTACTGTTTACAACTGCATCAATTTAGATATCAAATCTCATCTCATGGTTTAAAACAAAAGGGGTATTTACAACTGTCAAAAAAATGGTGCATGTCTAATGAGGTTGGCGAGATAGATATTTAACAATTTACCTGAAATGATATTCCTTAATGTCGTCTGCTTAATAATTATTTTAGGATTTATTTTTTTAATACTTTGAAAATTGCTGCTTTGATAAAAACTTTGTGGGAGTATGGAGAAATTGTTGATTTTGAGAAAAATAATCCTTTTTCAAACACTGTTTTTTAAGGACATCTGCAAGGCGTTAAAAAATTGTCTGAATCAGAGAAAGGCTTAAAAAACGTCATACCCATCGGCAAAGGAAGCATCCTTTTTCCACTCTATAATTCTGGCAACAAACAATGTTCTACTGAAGTCCTCATGTCTCTCTAAAAACCCTTTAAATATAACAGACAGCACTTTTTAAAAGTTATCATGTCTCTGTAATAAGAGAGAGTTCCATGGAATGTTCCTACAGGAAGTTAATAATATGATTTAGTCAAATGACCTATGACCTCTAAATGTGATCTTGACCTTCACCTGAGCTGTCAGAGACAAACACTCTGCAAATCATCACAATATGTTGAATATTTGTGAAGAGTTATTTCAATATCCTTCCACCAGTATAAGAGATTCCAAAGTAGACACGAAATACAGTCGAATGGACCTTTGAGCTCTAAGTGTGACCTTGACCCTTAAATGGGGGTTTTACCATATTTTCAACAGTATTTCAACTACGGTCAAACTTGACCGCGACCACCTGGTATAACTGACACAGTGGTGTAAGCAACAAATGTGAAATCCCCAGATGTTTTCCATTCATTAATTTACCTGCAATAAGCGAGATCCTGCTATCCACAACCACCGGACACTAAAACCTCCCCATTTTAATAAATATTCAAGTTTAAACAAACAAAAGAAATGAAACATTTGTACCTCAATAATAGACCACCCGTCTTTAGAGACCACTTAAAGCATTGCCCTAGGGTGATTTCTTAAAACAGGTTTGACTGTATATCACAGCGTTTCCTGGGTAATTGACCAGCACTAGCAGTATGTTTTATCGGGAGACTGATGCATCTGTTTTAATGCTATCAACACAAGATGAGAAAATGGCCAAGAAGAAAAATGACTAAAAATAGGCATGCTAGAGTTATGTCCCTTTTATTGTTCTATTCGCCTTATCTCTAAGTATAAGTGTCGCAAATTTGATTGATTGATTGTTTGGTGTTTTAGGTCGCTTTAAAAAAAAATCAATTATATCACGGCGTTTCCTTGGTTCTACTGGTCCATATATCCTGACACCAGCCAGTCAGTAGTAATGCTAACCCCACAACCCTGAGCACCAAGAAGGGCAGCCATTACTACCATTTTTTTTAAAGTCTTTGGTATGACCAGGCCGGGGATCGAACCCACAACTTCAAGCACCCGAGGCAGACAGTCTACTACTACACTACCAAGGCGGTGTCGCAAATTTGAATTCAATCAGCCAAGCAAAGTTATGACCAACGTAAAGGAAAGTCCCTCGATGTCTCCTTACCTTAAAAGTAGGTGACACAAAAACCTTTATCCCTTTTCTACTTGAAAACGCATTTTGACTCGTCTGACTGACGAAGACAACTTTTGAAAACATTGTGGCAAAAGGAGAAAGTGCTCATAATGAGGTTTTTTTAATAGAGTAGAAATCATTTTTGCAAATGGTGAAATTGCTTGTCTTGAGCAATTTCTCCTTTTGTCACAATATCTTCACTAGTCCTCCTATCCGATGCACATGTATCCGATAGCATCTATATGTGAAAAGGGTTAACTGTCACCCTTTTCCTACATGCAGACATATTCCAACGCATCTGCAGTAGATAAATTTTGCCACAAGGTTTTCATCTCTAATCAATAGTTATACTTTCATTTATTGAGGGTTTTCAAATATTTTTGTCTGGATATTTCAAAGCCATCTGCTGCATAGCATAATTATTCTATGTGGGAAAGGGTTAAAAGGAAAAAGTGGACTTACCTTCGGGGCACTCTTTGATGTTAATGACAATTCTAGGGAGCCGGTGGTCATTGGGACAGAAAAGAGCTTTGTCTGTACACCTCTCTTGGAATGGCTTCAGGTAGCCTGTACCTGCCCTGCTGTGCTTCTTTTCCACTATTGCTACAACCTGTGAAGAAAAATCAAATCCAATTTCTACTGATGGAATTAAAACGAAGACCAACTACAAAAGTGTTTGTGCACCCAACCATATGCTCCTGATCACAAAATATTAGGTAAACGGTTAAAACATTTATGAATTTGACCAAAGTCAAACTCAGATTTATCTTAAACATATATGAATTAATCTGAAGTATAAGTAACCAAATAATGTTGACAAGCAATCATAGTCATCAAGGTGATCTCACGACGACAGTTCTCTTATTCATGATCGCTGGGTAAACAAACCAGAACTAGGCTAAGTAATACGCCTTGCCAAAGTGCACTCCACCATGACTGCCACAATTGGAGATCAAACCCGGGACGCCAAGTTTCAAATCTCAGACGCTAACCACTTGGCCATGGCAAATTTCCTACATTTATGATATAATTCCACCAAAGTCACAGGTATGTTCGAAGGAAAATATGTGATGCCTGTGGGTCAGTAAATGATAGTGTGATGGAAAGACAACGAAAAAGTGACCCAAATGAAGGCAACACACAAAAAAAATACTTACCTTTCCAGTCCTTATGAGAATCTTTTTTGCACTAGGACTTCTTTCTGCACCAAATAACTTTTTCTCAGTCCTCGATCCAGTGGTCAACACATCCCTTAAACACACAAACCTTTTCATAGGAGAATCTCTTTTCACATATTTCTTGGACTGATTATCCTGGTTCTGGGTTTGTTCCTTTTCAGGCGCACAGCATGTGGACTGGTTACTACCCATAGCTTCGTTTGTGACTAGTTCTATCGTCTCTTCACTTTCAATAACAATATCCGAGTCAGATTCAGAATCGTCATCTCCGGCCACATCTGCTTTGTGACTTTCTGCGAGATACTCAAGCTCATCTTTGTTCACCTACAGAAAAGAATCAATGAGTCAAACTTTAACCCTTTCCCTCAAATAGACGCTTTCTGATGCCTCTGCTGCAGACGGCCTTTTAAAAACATAGTGACTAAACAAGAAATTGCTCAAAACGAGCAATTTCTCCTTTTGCCACAATGTTTCCCACTTTAAGTCATAGATTATCTATTCAATTATAGAGTTTTTCTATTTTTCGACAAAATATGTTCAAAGTTATCTGCTGCAGATTTGTAGTATGAGGGAAAGGGTTAATGAAAACAGTTATTCTTTGTTCACCTTTGACACTTGTTACCAGGGGATCATTGCACTTGCAGTAAAGTACTTGAACCTGGCAATTAACCCTTTCCCTCATATGACAATTCTGCAGCAGACGACTTTGAACATATTTTGTGAAAAAATAGAAAATCTCTATAATTAAATGGATAACCTATGACTAAAAGTGGAAAACATTGTGGCAAAAGGAGAAATTTGCTCGTTTGAGCAATTTCTTCTTTTGTCACTTTGTTTTCAAAAAAGCCGTCTGCTGCAGAGGTGATAGAAAGCGTCTATATGAGGTAAAGGGTTAAGCATGAAACTGTTTATTTAGTCTTATATGTATTCAGTGAATGGATCTTACTAAACATGTTGATCCATCAAGTAAATTGATTTGTTGAAGATATTCCAGATATATTTGTTCACCTATAAAAAAGAATCAATGAGTCAAACTTAAATGAATACAGATATACTTTATTCACCTACAGAAAGGAGCCAATGAGTTAAACTTTAATGAAAACAGATATTCTTTGCTCACCTACAGAAAAGAACCAAGGAGTCAAACTTTAATGAAAACAGATATTCTTTGCTCACTTACAGAAACAAGAGGGCCATGATGGCCCTGGATCGCTCACCTTAATTATACAATGTACTGCAATGCAAAACACAGCAAGACAATTATTCTGAATGCAACCTCCACAGTGTTAACAAGATTTTCCTTCATTTGGCCTAGTGATCTATATTTTTTTACCTGATATGACCCATATTCCAACATGGACTAGATATCATCAAGACAACCTTGTGACAAATTTTCAACTTGCTCAAAGTAAAAATGCGGCCTCCGGAGTTTGAACAATATTTTCCTTTATTGACCTTGTTTCTGACCAAATATGACCCATATTCGAACTTGACCTAGATATAATTCAGACAAACATTCTGACCAAATTTTAAGCTGCTGAAGCAAACAATGTGGCCTCTAGAGTGTTAACAAGATTTTCCTTCAATTTGACCTAGTGACCTATTTTTTGACCCACCCTTGATCGAACTTGGCCTAGATATCATTTAGACAAACATTCTGACCAAATTTCAAGCTGCTGAAGCAAAACATGCGGCTTCTACAGAGTTAACAAGATTTTGCCTAAATTTAGCCTAGTGACCTAGTTTCTGACCCAATATGACCCATATTTAAACTTGACCTAGATATCTTTAAGACAAACATTCTGACAAAATTTCAACATGCTCACGTTAAAAATGTGGCCTCTACAGTGTTAACAAGATTACCCTTCAAAATGGCCTAATGACCTAGTTTCTGACCCAATATGACCCATATTCAAACTTGACCTAGATATTTTTAAGACAAACATTCTGACACAATTTCAAACTGCTGAAGCAAAAACTGCGGCCTCTGGAGTGTTAACAAGATTTTCCTTCAATTTGACCTAGTGACCTACTTTTTGACCCGACATGACCCATGTTCGAACTTGACCTACATATCATCAAGACAAACATTCTGATAAAGTTTCAACATGCTCAAGTTGAAAATGTGGCCTCCAGAGTGTTAACAAGATTTCGCTTCAATTTGACCTAGTGACCTTGTTTTTGACCTCATATGGCCCAGTTTCAAACTTGTCCAAGATGTTATGGAGATGAATGTTCTGATACACTTTCATGAAGATTGGATGCAAAATGTAGCCTGTAGAGTGTTAACAAGCTGAAATGTTGACGACGCACGACGGATGGACGCCGGACAAAATGTGATCACAATAGCTCACCTTGCACTTCGTGCATAGGCGAGCTAAAAAACCAAAGAGTCAAACTTTAATGAAAACAGATATTCTTTGCTCACCTACAGAAAAGGACCAATGAGTCAAACTTTAATGAAAACAGATATTCTTTATTGATCTACTGAGAATATTGATTGGTTGCAGTTTAATGTCATTTTCTACAGTCTTTAAGTAACATCATAGCAGCAACTGGCTTCTTTAACACATAATTTTATTTGCCTGTTTTTGAAAGACAAATGCATCAAAGACTTTTGTCAGTCTTCTGGAAGAATGCATGGCCAAGCCAGGATTTGAAATCCAAACCACTGTATCACTAGACCTTGAAGTTTAAGGATAAATGAGACGTTCCCCGAGAAAACCATAATTGTGGCCTATGCGTAAAGTATCGACCCGGATAAGCCTAAGCATGCAGCACAACTTAACCCAAACAGACACTTCTGGATTTTCTGTTTCAGGAATCATTACTCTATACCTCTATCCCCCTAATACATAATGTGTCGGCCCAGATCAGTCTGCGCTGACTGCAGAGGCGAATCTGGATCAATACATTACGCAGATGCCATAATGTTGGTTTTCTCGTGGGATGGCGCGTATTGCATTTTACAGGAAAGAAAATTACATAAATCCAGATAAGGGATGTTTTTCATTCTTTTAAATCCTTATTTGTAATCCAACTCCTATGTTGTGGGTACTCCAAAGAATCGTCTCAGTGATTGGTTTAAATGAGAGCTTAGAGAAATATTGTCAAGGAAAGACCTGTTATCCCTCGCTATGTAGTCCTCTGTTCTAGCTTATGTCAAAGAATAAATCTGAATGTCTTGCTACATTATGGTTTGTCTATAGAAAAGAACCAGACTGGATACGAAACCACAGCTCCAGATCCAGGTTGGCATATGCAAACAAACAGATCATCGGCTTGAAGTGTTTTTAAGGAATATTCTAGAAGGGAATAGGATCATAGGAATGTATCAGCTGATCTGGACCAACACTTGGCGCAAACATCTGAAGGTCTAGCCTTGGCCCATATTTTGTGAAAAGTGGACATTAACACTTTCCCACCTGCAGACGCATTTTGACGCATAAGCAGCAGACAACTTTTGAAAACATTTTGGCCAAAGGTGAAATTGGTCATGAGCAATTTCTCCTTTGGCCACATTTTTTTTCAATTTATTTAACAATTAAGCTACACGTTTTCATAGTCGTCTGCTGCAGATTTGTTGTATATGGGAAAGGGTTAACACACTGTACAAACCTTCCATTCACCCTCCTCTTCGATCTCCACTGCAACTATGTCTCCATTCAGGGCTCTGTTTCTGTCTTTCAAACCACAAATAATTATATCAGAAAAACCATCCTGTATCAAATATAAAGATTCATATTATAATAGTCACCCAACAAGAAAACTAACCTTAAAAAAAAAACATGGTGACAAAAGGAGAAATTGCATGTTTTGAGCAATTTCTTCTTTTCTCGTCATGTTTTAAATAAGCCGTCTGCTGCAGAGGCATCAGAAAGCGTCTATATGAGGGAAAGGGTTAAAAAAATAAAATGTTTTTTGGGTTTTACGCCACTTTCAACAGCTTAGATCATCTTGCAGCGAATAGGAAAGATGACATTGATTACACACTCTTTATAAAAATATTATAAAGTATGAAACCAATACCACCCCACCTGTTGTAGCTCAAGAATTACATAGACCTAAATGCTTCAGACCCATTTAGTCGGCTCCAACGGTTGGAGCAAGGGTCATACTGTGTATGCCGTTCTTATTGAGCGACCCCCAAGCCACAGGGGCATGACCGTTTCAAAATTGTCTAGGTATGAGGAATGAATGTATATTGTTTTATGGCGCATCGACAGCTAAGGTCATTTAGCGCCCAATTAAATTTAATTATTCATGATCCCTGGGTAAACAAACCAGTACTAGGCTAGAAAATGTGCCTTGCCCAAGGGCACTCCACCATGACCTAGGTATGAGGAAGGGTAATACATATGTATACAGTCTGTATGAGCTAAGACTATTTGAGCCACACTTCAACTTTAGTATAGTAGCATTACAATAGTAAATGATTGATTGATTGATTGGGGTTTAACAAGGGAGTACCGCCCATTACGCACAATACGCACGTGCGTATAGAAAATTCCACAACCAAACGTCCATTCAGGGCTGTACAAATCCCATAGCCCGACGTCCGGGACAAGTCGTAAATCGCATCGGGCAAGTCGCTAATTGCAAAATCTCAGTCCCGGACAAGTGGCATTTTCTGAAAATCAAAGTCCCATTATATTAACCCATTTACGTTACAGTGAATGTAAATTCCTGTGTCTGGTAGCCCTACTTAATTACTTACACACATGTCTGTCGTGTATAAATGACTGTATGTTACATGCAAAAAACCACTTGCGCATGACCATAACAAATCAATAACAGTAGGCAGAGTTACCCACCTGTCAGAACTAGTGGTTTCAGCCAACCGAATCGCGTCAGTAATAGTCGATTAACGTGATATATATGTACCCAATAAGACGGTCCAATCATAAATGACAATTGTTCCTTGGGGCTGTGTTATTTCATGAATGCTAGGGAATTACCGATGGATCGGTCTCATTAAAATATTCCCTTATATGTATTTTGATGCATATTTCTACTTTCGGTATGCGATGTTTGCAAACTGGTGCAAACCGGTTCAAAAAGAAAATTTTCGCCATGCAGAAGTTAATAAAATAAATTCGATCCAAATTAAAGACAATACGACGACTTCTAGAAATTATCTTGCCTTTTATCAATTTGAAATACCTTCAAGATCGACATAATATTCGTAATATCACTCAGGGACACAAAGAAAATTGTTTGGAATGAAATATATAAATAATTCCCCTGAGTATGATAATTGCCCAATCGCGGGAAAAAAAAATCATATGACTTAATAGTTGCGATTTCATTGGATGAAATGAGAAATTTGATAAATGACATTCACGACCTGACGACCCCGATGTTTACATTCAACGCTGTTTACCGATTTCTAATTCTCAAAGTACGGAACCATGAATAACATTGCGCAATCATCAAAATGGCGGCTATGTTGCGAATAATACCGCAACACCAATCTGACTAAAGTACACAATCTGACTAAATGTAAATGCGTAGCGTTAATAGGAGATGATTTTAATGAGATTGACTGCAACACATGAAACAAATTTAACGTTTTGATGTCTTATTTTTTTTGACAATATTTTTTTATTTAATAACTAGATCTACATTGAACCTTTGGTTAATAAAATTGAATTTATTTAATATGTCTTTCTTTGTAAAACTGACCCTAGTATCGTACACTGTCCTGTTTCGGTGAGGGACCTAAATCGGTGACCTTCTTATTTTGTTATCTTCAATTTGAAAAGTGCTATAATTGCATCATTTGACTATGTGGTCTCAAGTTTAACATTTCTGTCAATAGCTATTGAATCTTTTGTAAATAATATTATATGGATAAAATACATACATTTTATGCAGAATATTTCAAATAACCTACCGGTAGTGAAAAATAATCTCTTTTCCAAATTTCATTTTTTTTAACTGAATGCTGCACTACAGGTCAGGTCTTTTGCAATAATGTTATTTGAATTGGTCACTACCCTTAAATCAAGTACGTTGTGTGCTCTTAATGTTATCTTTATACAGAACTAGAAAAAACCCACTAAATAACAATTAAAACACTCAAGAAACTGCGATCCGGGCTACCAGCTTCCAAATCTGGTAGCCCAGTCACAATTCTGAAATTTGTCGCATGTTAAACTTGATGTGCAGAAAAGTGGGACAAGTGAGAATCTTAGCAGGACAAGTGGCTGAATTTTTTTTTTGTACAGCCCTGATATTTTAGAATATCAACACTGTAAATTGTAAAAAAAAAACCAGGATAGTGTGTATAAAACATTCTTCTCTGGTTACGCCCTTGTTTAACGCCGTTTTTAACAATTTCTCAGTTATATCACGGCGGTCAGTTCACCTACCCATGCATTTCCTGGTTTTCTCACACCAGTACTCCACACAACAATCTTCCCAAGCAACTGGCTGCTTTTCCACATAGACTTAGCCCATTGGTGGAAGACGAATGACGCATGTCGCATTGACTTTTGTCAATCGTCGAAAAGAAAGTTGGCCGAGCCGGGATTCAAACTCACAACCCCTGAATTGACAGAGCTACCGGGGCTCGGCTTTTACAATAGTAAATGAACATCGGCCTGAAAATTATACAATCTGATCAATATGAAACCTTCTGTGATTAACACTTTCCTGCATAACCACACATTTGGACACAATAGCACACTACTTTTGAAATCTTAACTTCAATGTCAATGAATATTCATAAGGTATTATTTAAAAGTGAGTTATGACTTAAGCATTTTAACTTGAGTAAAACAGGTAACTATTAACTCTTTCCCACAAACAGGCGCTTTCTGACGCCTCTCCAGTCAATGATACATGAATAATGAATATTCATAAGGATACTATTAAGAAGAGACTTATGTCTTTATCCTTTCCCTCATACAACAATTCTGCAGCAGATGACTTTGAATATATTTTGTCAAAAAATTGAAAATCTCTATAATTGAATGGATAACCTATTCATGACTAAAAGTGGAAAACATTGTGGCAAAAGGAGAAATTGCTCGTTTTGAGCAATTTCTTCTTATGACACTATATTTTCAAAAGCTGTCTGCTGCAGAGGCGTCAGGGCTTCAGAAAGCATCTATATGAGGAAAAGGGTTAACAAAGGAAACATTTAATTGTTACATGTAACTTACTGGTTTGTTATCAGGACTCCTAAATGTCTTAGACCCTTTGTTAACCCTTTCCCTCGTTCAGACACTTTTCGGCGCCTCTTCAGCAGATGACTTTTTAAAACATTGAGACAAAAGCAGAAATTGCTCATACATGTAATGAGCAATTTCTCCCTTTGGCACAATGATTTCAATATTGAAAAATAATGTCTTAATTATTAAAGAGATTCCACATTTTTTACTATAAAACAGTTTTCAAAGTCATCTGATGCTGATTTGTTGTATGTTCATAAAGGCTAAAAATCTTTTCAATATTCATATTGGATTTGAAACGATGCTGAGGTTCTCATGATGACCCGTGTTTAACAAGACCTGACCCTATTGTGTGGTACTCTAACATTATCATATCACTGAGACCATTATTTTGAGTACCAACACTAAGGGGGTGAGGGTCATTTACCCTTTCCGACATATAACAAATCTGCAGCAGAGGACTTTGAACACAAATTGGCAAAAATATGAAAAATCTCTGTAAATGAAAGAATAATAATAATAGAGTTGAAAACATTGTGGCAAAAGGATAAATTGCTCATGTTAAGCAATTTCTCCATTGTCATGTTTTCAAAAGTCATCTGCTGTAAGGCGTGAAAATAGTATATGGGAAAGGGTTAAGGATTTTAGCAAATGAAATGTGCCCCTCATCTCAAGCTATGCACAAATATACTTACAGGATGTGGCACATAGGCTTCTTCATAGTTTTTAGGGTTAATTCTGACCGGGCCCTTAAAAAGAGAAAATAGTCAAATTGATAACATTACTTTTGTTTCTAGGACCACTGTATTTAAACAAGAGGACCATAATGGTCCTCTATATCGCTCACCTGATTTAATCAAACTTAAAAAGTTTTCAGTGTTCTTTGTCTATACATATATACGGAAAACAAGCAACACCCCCTGGTGGCCATGTTTATCACCCTATCAAAATAATTGGAAGTCTTAGTAGAGAGGCACCCAAAGAACATCATGGCAAATGGAATATTATTAAAGTGTTTACCTTAACAAGTCTATGTAAAACAACGTTACAAGTGATCCCCAGGGTGGAGCCATGTTTGACACCAGGGCTATAATAATTTGACCAATCTTGGTAGAAGTCCACTAGATGAAGTTAGATTTCAAATAGTAAACTTTTAGACAAGAAGATTTTTATAGTTTTTCCCCTCTATGAGTATATGTAAAACAAGTGACCCCCGGGATGGGGTCATTTTTTAACACAGGGTTATAATTTGAATAATCTTGGTAGAGGTCCAATAGACGATGCTACATATCAAAGGCCGGGCCCTCTACGCTCAGAAAAGATTATTTTTTTAAATTTTCTCCCTAGGGGAGGGGTCATTTTTTGACCCCAGGGCTATAATTTGAACAATCTTGGTAGAGGTCCACTAGATGATGCTACATACCAAATATTAAAGGCCTGGGCCCTCCTCTCTTAGACAAGAATTTTTTTAAAGGTTTTTCCCTATATGAGTCTATGAACAAGCTCCGGCCCCTGACGGCCATGTTTTTCAACGGATCGGAAATATTTGAACAATCTTGTCAAAAGGTGCCCCAAGGAACATTTGTGCAAAATAATTTCAAATCGGGCCAGTACTTTTGGACAACAAGATTTTTAAAGTTTTAACAATGCACATATAAGGAAAACAAGCTCAGCCCTCTGGCGGCCATGTTTTTCAACGGATCGGAAATATTTGAACAATCTTGGTAAAAGGTGCCCCAAGGAACATTTGTGCAAAATAATTTTCAAATCGGGCCAGTACTTTTGGACAAGAAGATTTTTAAAGTTTAACAATGCACATATAAGGAAAACAAGCTCCGCCCCCTGGTGGCCATGTTTTTCAACGGATTGGGAATATTTGAACAATCTTGGTAAAGGGTGCCCCAAGGAACATTTGTGCAAAATAATTTTCAAATCGGGCCAGTACTTTTGGACAAGAAGATTTTTAAAGTTTTAACAATGCACATATAAGGAAAATAAGCCCGCCTCCTGGCGGCCATGTTTTTCAACGGATCGGAAATATTTGAACAATCTTGGTAGAAGGTACCCCAAGGAACATTTGTGCAAAATAATTTTCAAATCGGGCCAGTACTTTTGGACAAGAAGTTTTGTTTAATTTTCCCTTTTTTGTTGCCGTGGCAGCCAAAGTTCTGCATGGAATAGAATTCTTTGAACAAGTTTGAAAGAGATCCACCCAAGGAACATTCCTGTAAAATTATTTTGAATTTTGACGTACATTGACGGACGACGACGACGGACGGTGAGCGATCACAAAAGATCACCTTGCACTTTATGCATAGGCGAGCTAAAAAAGGTAAATCAATTCTTATAATCATTTCTATTTTCTTCTGTATATGTTTATAAAGTTAAAATAACATTCATTTATAACAGATAAACTGGTTAACCCTTTCCCGCACATAGACGCTTTCTGACGCATCTGCAGCAGATGGCTTTTTGAAAACATAGTGATAAAAGAAGAAAATGCTCAAAACGAGCAAATTCTCCTTTCGCCACAATGTTTTCCACTTTTAGTCATGGGTTATCCATTCAATTATAGAGTTTTTTCATTTTTTGACAAAATATGTTCAAAGTCATCTGCTGCAGAATTGTCGTATGAGGAAAAGGGTTTACCAAATTATATCATGAACAAAGAAATTCAGTACTTTTTTTCAAATACAGTGACACAAGTAACACATTCAAGTGTCCGATGTCAATTATTACAACAAAACATTTGATTATTCTGTTTTTAAAAGATTTGAAAGAATTGTGCTCAACACTTTCACACATCTTCACCAGACGACTTGGAAAATGTCTAAGTGAAATATGGTAATGATGAATGATATCAATGCAGGTGTCACGAGTTCCAATCCCTGCTTGGCCATTCATTCATTCCTATGATTGAAATAAAAAACCTCATTGTGACTAATGTCATTTGTCTTCAATCTGCACCATATAGTCTGTGTTGGAAGAGTTGTAAACATTGTGGCCAAAGTTGTCTGTGGCGGATGTCTTAACCCTTTCCCTCATACGACAATTCTGCAGCAGACGACTTTAGACATATTTTGTCAAAAGTTAAAAAATCTCTATAATTAAATGGATAACCTATGACTAAAAGTGGAAAACATTGTGTCAAAAGAAGAAATTGCTCGTTTTGAGCAATTTCTTCTTTTGTCACTATGTTTTCAAAAAGCTGTCTGCTGCAGAGGCATCAGAAAGCGTCTATATGAGGGAAAGGGTTAAACCCTTTCTCACATACAGACATTTTCTGATGCTCTACAGCAGACGCCTTTTGAAAACATTGTGGCAAAAGGTAAAATTGCTCTTTATGACTTATGTGCATTATGTTTTTCAACTCTTTTTAATATTCAATGATTAAAACTCTCATCAATGAGGATTTTTTGAAATTTTATTCAATGAGTTTTCAAAGTCGTCGTCTGCTGCCGATTTGTTGTATGTTGGAAGGGAGTTGGGGAGGTTACGGTGAAGAATACTAACTTGAATGAGGGTCCCTCTCTTCAGGCCGGCGGACAAGTCTTCGTGCGAAATGTAATCAGCAAACATGGCCTAAAATTGAAATAAAGATTGAGCCACACATCAAACAGAAAGTCAGCCAGCTTTTGGACATTTTTAACCGTTTTTCAAAATCAAATAGATGATTTCCGACTCCTCTGCAGCTGACGACTTTTGAAATCATTGTTGCAAAAGGAGAAATTGCTCAAAATGAGCAATTTATCCACTTGCTTCAATTATTTCAACTCCATTCAATAATCATACTATTTTTTATAGAGACTTTTGATATTTTGCACATCTGTTGCAGATTTTGTATTTGTGGGAAATGGTTAACGGCAAAAATGATCAATTTGCTAATTTGTATACTCTTGTTTCTGATCAAAATCTTTCTCCACATTCTCGATTTGTGTACGACAAGTTTGCAAACAGTGAAGATCCTGATTGGACTGTGGAGAACCCGACTTATCTGGATTTTTTTTGGTTGAAATGCTTGCAAGGTCAGTTGTCAAAAGTTAATGCCAAATAACAAAATAATAATAAACTTTCCTTTCACCCTTTATATATTTTAAAGCATTATAATATAATTCTATAAATAAATGTATGTATTTATTACCAAATGAAATAACTTCTCTATAAAAATGATTTTGGAAAACATTGTGGAGAAAGGAGATATTACTCAAAATGAACTATTTCCCTTTCCCTTTGATGGATTACCTTCTTTGTTCTTTGTCTTTTTCCTTGACTTCGATTACCAGGACTTTGGCCTGCTTGCTCTTCTCTGTAATCCCTTCTTCCTCCTGTCTGTCCTTGTTCTTGACCTTGATTTCTGACCCCATGACCTTGAGCTCTGTACGGCTGTCGGTTTGGATGAACATAAGGCTGGTCATATGAAGGTTGTCCTTTAACATTTATCTGACCCATATTTCCATAAGGTCTTATGTTTTGACCTCTGTTGCCGTTGGAAGCGTCATATTGGCCACGATTAGCATTTTGGTTGAGATTTCGACCTTTGACCTCTTGTGTGTCAAGGTAGACTTCATCTGTACTGGATGACTGTGAATTAGAGGAGTGCTGTCTACCAACCACAGGAGGCGTTTGATGCCTATTCTGTTCTTTCTTGCCTTTTTGATGTCCACCTTGATTCACATATTGACCTTGACCTTGACTTTTCTGGATCTGATGACCTTTTGAACTCTGGAAACCTGGATGACTTTGTTGACCCTGGAAGTTTTGATGACCTTTACCTTGTGGAAAGAGAAGGTCTCTTGGGGCACTTTTGTAGTTGGAAGCTTCAAGCTGGGCCTGCTGGCTCTACAAACATTACAATTGGAATATTAACATGACCCTTTTCCACAAGAAGACAAATTTTGAATGATCTTAAGTGTAATCTTTCTTAAATAAAACCTGAAGAAGGCCTATGGCCGAAATAATGAATTATAGAGCGTTTTTATTTTTTTATCTATACACAGTTCAACACCTGTATTTAAAGACGACCAGTGGGAAGAAAACAATCTGGTCTTTGATCATGGGTGGTCTTCAATTACAGGGTCATTAATGCAGAAAATATGCTATTGGGAAATTAAAAGTATTGTTTCTAAAGACAGAGAATTGCTAAATAAAGGTAGTCTTTAGTACAGGGATGTCTGTATATTAATTCCCTTCAGAATAGAACTTTTTTAACATATAAAAATGTTGATTGCAAAAAAACAAACATAATTTTGTTCTCAATCATTGAAATTATATCTCAAACTTACACTTAACCCTTTCCCACATACAACAAATTTGCAGCAGACAACTTTGAGAATATTTAGGAATTATCACTTTATAAGGAATGTTGATTATAGATGTTGATTATAGAAAAGATTTGATAATATTATGGCCAATGAGCAATTTCACCTTTGGCTACAATGTTTTCAAAGGTTGTCCGTTACTATTGCATCAAAATGCGTCTGCAGGTGGGAAAGGGTTAAGGAACACTTATCTATTTCATTTACCTTGGAAAACATGAGGGCTACAGCAGGTCCCAGCTGACTCTTCAATCCATTGAGAATGATGGCCTCGGAGTTTATGTTAATTGGAGGTACATCGATCGATACACCTGTAAAATAACAGGTAAACTTTTTAAAACATTGTGGCAAAAATGGAAATTGCTCATAATGAGGGTTTTATCCTTTTGCAATAAAATATTTAAATTTTATTCAATAAGTATACTTTTATTTAAAGAAATTTTACATATATTTTAGATGACCATGTTTTCAAAGTTATCCTTTTTGCAGATTCTTTCTATGTGGGAATTCTATGAATCTCACAAATGTACTAACCTTAGCCTTGTTCCAAATTCCATACCCACCATCAAGGACCAGTTGATATTAACCCTCCCTTTCCCACTTACAATAAATTTGTAGCAGACGACTTTGAAAGCAGATAGGCATGAAGAATCTCTATAAATGAAAGTTTAATTATTGAATAATTTTGAAAATATTGTGATTGAAGGAGAAATTGGTCATCATGAGCAATTTTTCCTTTTGCGACAATGTTTTGAAAAGTCGTCTGCTGCAGGTGTCAGAAAACATGTGTATGCGCCTGTATGTGGGAAAGGGTTAAGAAGAAATGAGTATGCCTGTCTCTGATCTGTTTTTAAAAATTAAGGAACCACTACGAGAAAGCCATTATAAAGATCGAGAAGAGCTTCATTGTTGTTCTGTTAACAGAAAAGTGAGGGGTGATGGACTCCTATTGCCTAAAAGACCTGTATGCAAGCGTTGGCATGGAGATAGCATTCAGTTATCAACATTATGGGAGACTATAGGATTATGATCATATAATGCTGTCAATATGAGGGAAAGGGCAAACCAACAAGGTTTTCCTTCAACAAATCTGCAGCAGACGTAAAAAACATTTAGTCAAGAATACTACCAATTGTACTAAGTTATTTTGTTTGCATGGTGCTTTATGCCACTTTCAACAATTTTTCAGTTATCCCTTTCCCTCATACGACAATTCTGCAGCAGACGACTTTGTACATATTTTGTTAAAAAATGGAGAATCTCTATAATTGAATGGATAACCTATGACTAAAAGTGGAAAACATTGTGGCAAAAGAAGAAATTGCTCGTTTTGAGCAATTTCTTCTTTTGTCACTATGTTTTCAAAAAGCTGTCTGCTGCAGAGGCATCAGAAAGCATCTATATGAGGGAAAGGGTTATATCACAGTATTTCCTGGGTAATTTACCAGTACTACTGGTCCATTTATCCTGACATCAGCAAGTCAATCTTTATACTAGCCCCACAACCGTGAGCACCATTTTTAAAGCCTTTGGTATGATTTGGCCAGGGATCAACCCAACAACCTCCTATATCGGGGGCAAAAGGCCCTGACACTACACCACCAAGTAAGTCTTGAACAATGTTGAAAACATTGTGCCAAAGGGGGAAATTGCACATCTTGAGCAATTTCTCCTTTTGCCACATTATTTTAAAGAAGCGGGCCAAGATGGCCCTAAATCGATCACCTGAATATTTTTAAAGTGTTTAGCTAAACGAGTCTATGTAAAACAAGCGATCCCCAGGGTGGGGCCATTTTTGATACCAGGGCTATAATTTGACCAATCTTGGTAGAGGTCCACTAGATGAAGATAGATTTTTCAGACAAGATATTTTCCCCTAAACAAGTATAATAGTATGTAAAACAAGTGACCAGGATGGGGCCATTTTTTAAACAATCTTGGTAGAGGTCAACTAGATGAAGCTACATACCAAATATAAAAAGCCTGGACATTCTACCTTCAGACAAGAAGATTTTTAAAGTTTCTCCCTTAGTCCCTATACAAGTCTTTGTAAACAACCCCCGGGATAGGGCCATTTTTAACCCCAGGGCTATAATTTGATCAAGATTGGTAGAGGTCCAATTGATGAAGCTACATACCAAATAAAAAATGTGTTCTGAACTATTTTGTAGTGATTCACATTTTCCCACATACTCTCTGACGCTTCTGCAGCAGACCTCTTTTGAAAAACTTTGTGGCAAAAGAAAAAATTGCCCATATTGATTAATTTCTCTTATTGCCAAAATGTTTTCAACTCTATCCAATAATTTAACCATATTAGTTATAGAAATATTCCCTCTTTTTGTCGAGATGATTTCAATGTTGTCTGCAGCAAATTTGTCATATGTTGGAAAAGGTTAACCCTTTCCCTCATACAACAATTATGAGGCAGACGACTTTAAACATATTTTGGTCAAAAAATGGAAAATCTCTTTAATCAAATGGATAACCTATGACTAAAAGTGGAAAACATTGTGGCAATAGGAATAATTGCTTGTTTTGACAAATTTCTTCTTTTGACACTACATTTTCAAAAAGCTGTCAGCTGCAGAGACGTCAGATAGCCTCTATATGAGGGAAAAGGTTAAAATCTACATTATTACCGGTTGTGTTGAAGATATCTTGCAAATGTTTCCTCTGGTGACCCAAGATGTATTTATGCTCTTGTTTGCGCACATTTACAGTTGCTGTGGTCATATAATCTGGTTCCGACTTGGAATCCTGAAGAAGAAAAAATACACCCTAGGTGTATACAGTCCAACCTGTGCTTAACCCTTTCCCTCATATAGACGCTTTCTGACGCCTCTGCAGCAGATGGCTTTTTGAAAACATAGTGACAAAAGAAGAAATTGCACAAAACGTGCAATTTCTCCTTTTGCCACAATGTTTTCCACTTTTTGTCATAGGTTATCAATTCAATTATGGAGATTTTCTATGTTTTGACAAAAAACGTTCAAAGTCGTCTGCTGCAGAATTGTCGTATGAGGGAAAGGGTTAAGACCAGTCACCTTTGTTTAGCATTTCCCTGTCTTTAGCAACCACACTTTTCGTTTCACAATGACTCATTTTCTGCATAAATGATCTTGCAATTAAGGACCATCTGTGAACAAAAGATCAGATTGGTCTTTTCGCATCGGTGGTCTTTATACACAGGTTTCAATATGTATACTATTGCTGGAGTTAAAAGTTGACCTGTTCCTGATATCTGCGCAAAAATATAATAACATGTTTTGTCGTACATGTCAATCATCCAACTTGACCCTTTCCCACATAAAGAGGCATTTTTACGCTTCTGCAGCAGACAAACTTTGAAAACATTGTGACAAAAAATGAATTGATCATATCAAGCAATTTCTCCTTTTGCCACAATGTATTCAATAATTAAACTCTCATTTATTGAGATTCAAGTTTTTGTCAGAATAGTTTTAAGTCGACTGCCTTTCCTAAATACAGACACTTTCTGATGCCTCTGCTGCAGGCGACTTTTGAAAACATTGTGACATAGGAGAAATTGTTAAAAACAAACAATTTCTCCTTTTGCTACAATGTTTTCAACTCTATTCATTAAGTATACACTTTTATTCGTAAACGTTTTCCATATTTTTGCTAAGATTTGTTGTACGTGCAACAGGGTTATTCTCATCACTTGTTAATTCATAGAAGAAATCACAAGTTTGGTGAAAATGCACAATCCTTTGCACAAATGCAAATGTCAGATTATGTTGGTCAAGAAAAATACAAGTTATGCCCTAAGACAGAAAACCTTTTTTTAGTTTTTAGAATAAATTGCAGTTGATTTATTTATATATTTATTTAAGCTATTTTAAACCTTTCCAACATGCAGACGCTTTCTGACACCTCTTGAAAATATTACTAAGCTGAAAAATATTTTCGAAGTAGTCTGCAGTACATATTTTGTATGCGAGTAATGGATGAAGACAACCCTTAATACCTCTTCCTCAAACCCAGTATCTTGTCTGTTTAGGTGCTCAGTTCTGAGGACCTCCTTTTCCAGTTTAACGGCTGCTTTTTCCGACTGTTTCGGGGACTTGACTCTTTTGTCCAGCTGTTGAGGGGAAAGACTTTCTCCTTTATGTTTCTGAAACTGCTTCCCTTTTCCCTGCAAGAATTGAAGCAATTTTCCATCAATAATTATTTAAAAAGATCTGTTGGTATATAACGCCAGAGCCTGGTAAATAGCGAATATCAATAAATATAGGATCTGACATGAATTTCATATAAAATTTTATTAACCCTTTCCCTCATACGACAATTCTGCAGCAGACAACTTTGAACATATTTTGTCAAAAACTGGAAAATCTCATTAATTGAATGGATAACATAGGACTTAAAGTGAAAAACATTTTGGCAAAAGGACAAAATGTGCAATTTCTTCTTTCTTTTGTCATTATGTTTTAAAACAAGAGGCCCATGAGGGCCTATGCTCTACTGGCATTGATCTGGCTTGTTTCAAAAGGAACCAATATGTCATCAATATTCAAATAGCATCGAAGTTTGGTGAAGATCAGATAGTAAATGGAAGCTCTATTGTGTTCACAAGCTGTATTATAGCAATTTTGACAATTTCAAGGGCCATAATCCAGCCATGCATGGGTAGATCTGGCCGTTCTCTCATGGATATCTAACTACTGTATAAGTTTGATTGAGATACAATAAAAAATAAGGACTGTATCATGTTAACAAGCCCTATTATAGCAATTTTGACAATTTCAAGGGCCATAATTCAGTCATGCATGGGGTGGATCTGTGGCTGGTTTTCGAAAGGAACCGAGCTCTCATGGACATCTAACTACTGTATAAGTTTGGTTGAGATACAATCAAAAATAAAGACTGTATTGTGTTAACAAGCTCTTTTATAGCAATTTTGACCATTTCAAGGGCCATAATCCAGTCATGTAGTACTGTATAAGTTTGGTTGAGATACAATCAAAAGTGAAGACTGTATCGTGTTAACAAGAAATTGTTTACGGACGGACGCACGCACAGACAAATCGCCACGACATAAACCCTTCTAGCCTTTGGCCAGTAGAGCTAAAAAGCCGTCTGCTGCAGAGGCGTCAGAAAGCGTCTATATGAGGGAAAGGGTTAAACAAGTTCAAGAAATGTGTTATTAAGCGAGCCTTTGGTGAGCTTAATAACAAATGTGTTGTACGAGTTTAATCAAATTTTATGTAATGACAACAAATTCTTTTTTATCACATGACGAAACACAAAAAGAAAATCGTTTTTTCGGGGTCAGAAAATAGTCCCAACATGTTATACTAAATAAAACTAATCATAAAAAAACAAATTATGACCAATAATGGTCCCTTTACCTCGTCCATCTATCGTAACGTCTGTGTTTACCTGATACACATTCTCAGCCATTTTATAAACATTCGCGGATGAATACAAAAATAGTGATTCGATCATGTTATATTACACACGTTACATATAAAGAAATATGTAATGAGTATATAAAATCGGATACAAGCATTGACATGTGATAAATATATATGGGCCGCTCCATGAGCAACCCGGTGATAGTGACATAGCATAAAAAATGACGTAATCATCACTCAAAGTTTGACATGATTTGTACATGTGAGTGACGCTGAAGTAAAATTACATGTTTACACAGAGTTTGATTTGGTTTATAAACATCATGTTCATCGAGGAATGAAATGAAAAGCGACATATATAATAATACTGTTACAAGCCGGTTAATCTGCCCCATTTATTGGAAGAATTTATTATAAATTCAAAACATCCAACAAACACGAGCGTGTAAGATTAGTAAACAGATATATTTGTATATCAATATTAATTTTAACTATTTTGTTTTTTCGTGATTTGTGAATATTCCCCCTTTCAATGATCCATTTATGTTTAAGTATTGAAAATATGTTTCTGAGGTTGACTTGAAATGGATTTTACCATTGACACATACGCATTTTCGTTCTTTCTTTGTTTGTTTTGATTATGCGAAAATTGTGTGTAGATACCTATTCATTGCCAACAACTTTCAAATTAAATACATACTAAATAAATTTTAACACTGCTATGATGTTTTACAAGACTGTACGAAAAAGTTTATCTGCATCTGCATAAAGTAAATTGAATAATATATAGCCCTCAATAAGGTGTTGAACTTATAGTCATAAAAAAACAAAAAGTCTATGAAATAAAATCTGTGTGAATCGGTTGAAATTGCGGATACAAAATATATTGTTTTGTGTCATTATTATGCAATAATAGATGTATAATTGAGCGTTACTTAACGAAAACAAACCTTCCTGCATTTGCGAGCATTAAAGAAACATATCAGCGTGCAAATCCATACAATTTAATCCGCATCTAGGTGTAAATGTAAAAGAACACTTTGTTATATTTCGGACAAACAGTTTACACCTGGCTCATGTGTGATGTATGTGCGGGTAGATCTTAATCCAAACTTGTCGAAAACATCCTAGACAGTAGAAAACAGCTCAATCTATTATGTACACAACATACCGACACCAGTTAAACAGTGCTGTTAGTACCAAATTGCGTAATGGTTTACGTGATTTGCATGAAATAATTTCTCAACAGGTGTTGCACTTGCAGGAGGTTGACCAGGAAATATGTTTGTTCCATTCTACATGTAATACATCAATCTGCATTTATAATAGAATATATATGATATGTATAATCTGTTTAAGATGTGTGTTTCATTTGTGAAAGCCATAAACAATCTGGTTTCAATTTTCATAGACTTACATACATGTACATGGATTATGTATAAAAGGGAATATACATACAGTACAATACATTACACATTTTCAGTTTTTGACCAGATAAGAGGATTTACATGCATCACTCAGTTGCAAAACCATAAAGTGATTGTATAACCAGTGAAACTACTAATTCAGTGGCTATCTAGATTTTTACATGGATTTAGATCGTGGAGAAATGGATCTTATATCAAATTGATTTGTATAAGATGACAAGAAGAATCTTGGAATTACTGTTTATGTTGTAATCTAATGATCTCCTGAAGCAACAATGATTTTATTTTTTTTTCAAACAATGGGGAAAATGCAGTTTGATGAAAGGATCTTGACCAGTTGTTAGGTTTATGCTGTATCCTGTGATTCATGTTGGATACTTGTACTTTCAACGATACTTCTGTTAATACGGTGATAACATGTAGTTTTTACTATGAATTTTTTCTAGCAATATTCAACCCATTATTCATCCTAGGCAACTGACTGTCTGTAAATGTAAAGGGTATTATTTTTTTTTTCAATACAATGTAATGCCCCCATGCATCGGTGGTGTACACTATTTACATGATGCCAACATAATGAAAGATCTGCCTGGTGGTTGTTATTTATTCTGCATCCAAATCAAGATGTTACATGGGACATTAATGCAGAGTTATGATATATTATATATGTATGGTAATATCATCTTCATGAATGTGTGACTAATGAAATCCTGATAAGCTTATGCATTTGTTCAGTCCTTGCTCATGCAGTTTTACATTCTTCCTGAGGGTAAGTTTGAAAGAAATGTTAAAAGCCAACTTAAATCAGTACAATTGTAAATACATTGTAGGTCGGTTTGGTATTGCATGACACATCGAATATGCAGAATATTGTAGATCTGAATGTTTTATTTGACAAAAACACACCTGAACATGTCTTTATCTATTTAGTCCAGCTGTTATGAATACAGAATAATGCACATCTGAATGTTTTATTTGACAAAAACACACCTGAACATGTTGTTATCTATCTATCTAAAATGCCATGTCTTCCCCCACTGATCAACCAAGTGTTGTTTGATTATAACAAATTAAAGCAGAATGTTGCTTATCTGAATTAAAATAAGAGAAAATGATAACAAATATGATCATTTGTTAAATTAAATTTACTTATATAACAAGGCATACTTCGATTGTGATGCAAGTTTGTTGTTGTTATTTGTTAAAATTCATTTAACACATCAGTTACCGGTATACAACACAGACAAACCGGAGTACTATCCTGATTTAATCAAACTTAAAAAGTTTTCATTGTTCTTTGTCTTTACATATATACGGAAAACACGCAACACCCCCCTGGTGGCCATGTTATCATCCTATCAAAATAACTTGAAGTCTTAGTAGAGGGGGGGACCCAAAGAACATTCATGGCAAATGGACAAGAAGTGTTTACCTTAACAAGTCTATGTAAAACAAGTGATCCCCAGGGTGGAGACAAATGCCCGGGTGGGGCCATTTTTGATCCCAGGGCTATAATTTGAACAATCTTGGTAGGGGTCCACTAGATGATGCTACAAACCAAATATCAAAGGCTTGTGCTTTCTACTTTTAGACAAGATTATTTTTTAATTTAATTCCCTTTATGAGTATATGTAAAACAAGTGACCCCCAGGGACGGGTAATTTTGACCCAATTAAGGGCTATAATTTGAACAATCTTGGTAGAGGTCCACTAGATGATGCTACATACCCAATATCAAAGGCCTGTGCCCTCTACTTTTAGACAAGATTTTTTTAAAGTTTTTCCCCTATACAAGTCTATGTGAAACAAGTGACCCCCAGGGGAGGAGTCATTTTTTACCCCATGGCTATAATTTGAACAATCTTGGTAGAGGTCCACTAGATGATGCTACATACCAAATATCAAAGGCCTGGGCCTCTTCTTTTAGACAAGAAGATTTTTTAAGTTTTTCCCCTATATGAGTATATGTAAAACAAGTGACCCCGGGGATGGGGTCATTTTTTACCCCAGGGCTATAATTTGAACAATCTTGGTAGCGGTCCACTAGACGATGCTACATACCAAATATCAAAGGCCGGGCGGGGCCTTCTACTTTCAGAAAATATTTTTTTTATAAATTTTTCTCTATATGAGTCTATGTAAAACAATAGACCCCAGGGGAGGGGTCATTATTTGACCCCAGGGCTATAATTTGAACAATCTTGGAAGAGGTCCACTAGATAATGCTACATACCAAATATCATAGGCCTGGGCCCTCTTCTTTTAGACAAGAAGATTTTTTAAGATTTTCCCCATATGAGTATATGTAAAACAAGTGACCCCCGGGATGGGGTCATTTTTTACCCCCGGGTTTTAATTTGAACAATCTTGGTAGAGGTCCACTAGACGATGCTACAAACCAAATATCAAAGGCCTGTGCCTTCTACTTTTAGACAAGATTATTTTTTAATTTAATTCCCTTTATGAGTATATGTAAAACAAGTGACCCCCAGGGACGGGTAATTTTGACCCAAGGGCTATAATTTGAACAATCTTGGTAGAGGTCCACTAGATGATGCTACATACCCAATATCAAAGGCCTGGGCCCTCTACTTTTAGACAAGATTTTTTTAAAGTTTTTCCCCTATACAAGTCTATGTGAAACAAGTGACCCCCAGGGGAGGGGTCATTATTTGACCCCAGGGCTATAATTTGAACAATCTTGGAAGAGGTCCACTAGATAATGCTACATACCAAATATCAAAGGCCTGGGCCCTCTTCTTTTAGACAAGAAGATTTTTTAAGATTTTCCCCATATGAGTATATATGTAAAACAAGTGACCCCCGGGATGGGGTCATTTTTTACCCCCGGGCTATAATTTGAACAATCTTGGTAGAGGTCCACTAGACGATGCTACATACCAAATATCAAAGGCCGGGGCCTTCTACTTTCAGATTTTTTTTTTTTTAAATTTTTCTCTATATGAGTCTATGTAAAACAATAGACCCCAGGGGAGGGGTCATTATTTGACCCCAGGGCTATAATTTGAACAATCTTGGAAGAGGTCCACTAGATAATGCTACATACCAAATATCAAAGGCCTGGGCCCTCTTCTTTTAGACAAGAAGATTTTTTAAGATTTTCCCCATATGAGTATATGTAAAACAAGTGACCCCCGGGATGGGGTCATTTTTTACCCCAGGGCTATAATTTGAACAATCTTGGTAGAGGTCCACTAGACGATGCTACATACCAATTATCAAAGGCCTTCTACTTTCAGAAAATATATTTTTTAAATTTTTCTCTATATGAGTCTATGTAAAACAATAGACCCCAGGGGAGGGGTCATTATTTGACCCCAGGGCCCTCTACTCATAGACAAGAAGATTTTTAAAGGTTTTTCCCTATATGAGTCTATGAACAAGCTCCGCCCCCTGGTGGTCATGTTTTTCAATGGATCGTAAATATTTGAACACTCTTGTCAAAGGGTGCCCCAAGGAACATTTGTGCAAAAAGATTTTCAAATCGGGTCAGTACATTTGGACAACAAGATTTTTAAAGTTTTAACAATGCACATATAAGTTAAACAAGCTCCGCCCTCTGGCGGCCATGTTTTTCAATGGATCGTAAATATTTGAACAATCTTGGTAAAGGGGGCCCCAAGGTACATTTGTGCAAAATAATTTTCAAATAGGGCCAGTACTTTTGGACAAGAAGATTTTTAAAGTTTTAACAATGCACATATAAGGAAAACAAGCTCCGCCCCATGGCGGCCATGTTTTTCAATGGATTGGAAATATTTGAACAATCTTGGTAAAGGGGGCCCCAAGGAACATTTGTGCAAAATAATTTTCAAATCGGGCCGGTACTTTTGGACAAGAAGATTTTTAAAGTTTTAACAATGCACATATAAGGAAAATAAGCTCCGCCCCCTGGCGGCCATGTTTTTCAACGGATCGAAAATATTTGAACAATCTTGGTAGAAGGTACCCCAAGGAACATTTGTGCAAAATAATTTTCAAATCGAGCCAGTTCTTTTGGACAAGAAGATTTTATTTTGGTTAATTTCCCCTTTTTTGTTGCCGTGGCAGCCAAAGTTCTGCATGGAATAGAATTCTTTGAACAAGTTTGAAAGAGATCCACCCAAGGAACATTCCTGTAAAATTATTTTGAATTTGGTTAATTGGTTTCGGAGGAGAAGTCGTTTGTAGGAAAATGTGAATGGACGGACGTCGACGACGGACGGTGAGCGATCACAAAAGCTCACATTGCACTTTGTGCATAGGTGAGCTAACAAAACTAGACAGGTTGGACTATATGAACATGTAACAAGAGGCCCAAGAGGGCCAGTATCACTCCACGGCCATAAGGCAAAAATCAAATCTCCAAACAGCCCTGCCCCCTGGTGGCCGTGTTTTTTACCAACCACCATGGCTTAAAGGAATCATGTAGAGTGTCACCCGAGGAATGTTTCTTCAAAATTATTTGAAAATTGGCCCGACACTTTCGGAGGAGAGGATATTTTAAGTTTTCACTAAAGCTATATAAGGCAAAATAGCCCCACCCCCTAGCGGTCATGTTATTCAACCAATCAACATTTCTTGAAGGAATCTAATAAAGGGTCACCCAAGGAACATTTCTACAAAATTATTTGAAAATCGGTTGGATACTTTCGGAGGAGAAGATTTTTTAAGTTTTCACTATAGCCATATAGGCAAAATAGCCCCACCCTCTGGCGGCCATGTTTTTTTTACCAATCAACATGGCTTGAAGGAATCTGATAGAGGGTCACCCAATGAACATTTCTTCAAAATTATTTGAAAATCGGCTGAACACTTTCGGAGAAGAAGATTTTTTAAGTTTTCATTATAGCTATATAAGGCAAAACAGCCCTGCCCCCTGGCGGCCATGTTTTTCGCCCAATCAACATTTCTTGAAGGAATCTAATAAAGGGTCACCCAAGGAACATTTCTACAAAATTATTTGAAAATCGGCCTGACACTTTTGGAGAAGAAGATTTTTTAAGTTTTCACTATTTTTTTCTTTTGGTTGCCATGGAAACCATAATTATGGATGGATCGAAAAAAAGTTTCAACCAAATTGGCCAAGTGGTTAGGGAGAAGGAGTCGTTTAAAGGAAAAAGTAAACGCACGCACGACGGACAATTCGCCATGACATAAGCTCGACTGGCTGAAAAACCAGTGGAGCTAAAAATCCCAAAATTGAAAATGCTGTCGCTATCACCGGTTTTCACATGGAATGGCCCATATATAATTGTCATTCTACAACAATTCCTTCATTATCAAAGAGACATTGTATTTTAAAAGATATCAGCTGCATAGGCTTTAACCCTTTTCCGACATACAACAAATCTGCAGGAGATCACTTTGAAAACATACCCATCAACATATTATAGGAAATCTCTTTAAATTAAAGTATTAATACTGATGAGCAATTTCTCCATTTCTCACAATGTTTTCAAAAGTTGTCTGCTATTGAGGTGTCGAAAAGCTTCTGTACCCAGGAAAGTTGTGTGTTTCAGAAAAGGATTAACCCTCTCCCACATACAAGAAATCTGCAGCAGACGACTTTAAACATATTTTGTCCAAAAATGGAATATTTCTGTAATTGAATGGATACCCAATGACTAAAAGTGGAAAACTTTATGGCAAAAGGAGAAATTGCTCATGATGAGCAATTTCTTCTTTTGTCACAATTTTTTCAAAAGTCCTCTGCTACTATTGCGTCAAAATGCTTCTGCAGGGGGTAAAGGATTAAGACAGTTAAGATCATTCAGCAATCTAGTACTTTCTTTTGGGTCATAATTTGTTAATGTATTTCCCTGTCAAGCTTTCAGCCAATAGGCATTCTGTAGGAAAGGAATATATTTCACTGTGGTTATCATCTAGCCGTTACCCACTCATAGATGCAAAGAATGATCTGAATCTATACTGGTAACAAATCCTTCAAAAGGTCTAGCAAAATGTGTCAAATCTCAAGAGCAAAAGCACATGATTAAACGACATTCAGAGGTTCTGAAATGAGCCCAAGAACAGATTGCTTTATTGTCATCACAATTCTTTCGGTGCTTCTAGAATGCTTGTTTAAATTGACAGAATGATGGCCAACAGGGAAGATGCTAAGAAATCAGACTTCTGGGTGGTACCGCTAGGTTTTGGATTTTGGCTGGTCTCAAGAGCCCATGGTTGTCTTTCCTCTGGCAAGGCCCACAAGAATGCCAAAAGAATATTGACCTTAAAAAATTTGTGACGAGTATCGAGCCAGATCAGTTTGCACCAACACAATCTCATCAGGGTGGTTTCAGTTTCCTGGTCTTGTCGAACAAGACTTCAATAAGCATCTGAAGAAAGCCATCAGTGGTGAACAGGGCTTTATCTCACAATATCTCTTACACTTAATTTAACACAGAACATAGGGTTTAACGCTTTCTTATGGCCCTGTCACACCAGAATGTTTTAGGCCAAAGCGTGAGTAACGTGTTGGCATTTTGACACTCACGCGCTATGGATACGCCGTCATATTTTATCAATAAATCAGTGATGCGCTCCGCACACGCTACTCACGCGCTGGCATACGCTATGAACCCGTTATCAACGCATTATGGACACGCTGAAATTATAGTTCTACTTTACTTTTTCTGTGAAAGCTCAGTGTTTGCCAGCGTATCAACTATTTTTAACACGCTTATCATGCGATGGCCTTAAACGTTCTGGTGTGACAAGGCCATTACATATAACAAATTGGCAGCAGACGACTTTGGAAACATCCAAACAAAAATATAGAAAATCCCTATAAATGGGGGCATATTTTCTGAAAAAAGTTGAAAACATCGTAGAAAAAAAGAAATGCTGCGAAGGCATCAGAAAGTGTCTGTATGTGGGAAAGTGTTAAAAGCAGCTTCCATCAAGCACATCAATCTATTAAAATTTACCTTCTGGTATTCTTGCCTGTCAACACTCGATTTTCTGCTACTTGTCTTGGACCCACCTCCTTCACTAGGCTAGAAACACAATTATATAACTAGTAATTTACCCCTTCTTTAACCCTTTCCCTCATACGGCAATTCTGCAGCAGACGACTTTGAACGTATTTTGCCAAAAAATAGAAAATCTCCATAATTGAATGGATAACCTATGACAAAAAGAGGGAAACATTGTGGCAAAAGGAGAAATTGCACGTTTTGTGCAATTTCTTCTTTTGTCACACTGTTTTCAAAAAGCAGACTGCTGCAGAGGCGTCAGAAAGCGTCTATATGAGGGAAAGGGTTAAGGTAATTTCCTCGTAAACATGGCTTTATACTCCTCTGAAGCAGTCACTTTTGAAAACAGAGAGACAAGTAAAGCAATTGTCACAGGGAGAGAAAACCATGCAGCAAGTCCGGGGCTCAAAACGGTGACCTCTCGCTTTCAAGACAAGTTCTCTACCGACTGAGCTAACCAGGCCGCTTACATGTTATCTCTCCAACTGTGTACACATTCAGAACGCGACAAACACCCCTGTTTAACTGATATTTCGTCCTAGAATTTCCGAGTTCCAGTGCCAAGGATGTAATAAATCACACTGCAAGGGCTGTTAGACTGACCAAGCAGTGCTGTCACAGTCCCTTATTGGGCACCAATGTCACAAGGAGAGAAAAACATGCAGCCAGTCTGGGGCTCAAACCTGGGATCTCTCGCTTTCAGGGCAAGTGCTCTACTGACTGAGCTAACTAAGCCGCTTACATGGACTCTCTCCAATTGTGTAAATGTTCAGACCGAGACACAAGTTTATCATGAAATCTGGTTTTCAAATGTTGTCAATGACACAGGACTGGTGATTTTTTTCCAGGAACGGTGTTCCTTTTGGGGAGGGGGTGGTTTATAGTATTTTCAACATTATTTCAGTTATATCTCGGAAACAGTTCACTTATTCATGATCCCTGGGTAAACTAACCAGTATAAGGGTAGGAAATGTGCATTGCCAAAATGCACTCCACCATGACCGTCAGAAACAGCGGCCTTGCCATTCAATGATTGACCTAAATAACCACAAAAACAACCCCAGAATTTCTTTCTATCTAAACTACAACTTTCCTAGAAAATTTGGATAGAATCAGTCAAGTCTGATGAAAGATTTCAAGCTGAAACACCCATAATGCCATCAAAGCAGGCAAAGATTTCGTCAGGTTTGCTGAAAACCATGTTAACCCTTTCCCTCATATGACAATTCTGTAGCAGAAGACTTTGAACATATTTTGTCAAACAATGGAAAATCTCTATAATTGAATGGATAACCTATGACTAAAAGTGGAAAACATTGTGGCAGAAGGAGAAATCAATAGTTCTGAGCAATTTCTCCTTGTGTCACTATGCATCTTTGGACCCTAAAAAGCTAGAGGTGTACCACCACTAGTTTTATGCCAATATAACATATTTTGTCAAAAAATAGAAAATCTCCATAATTGAATGGATAACCTATGACTAAAAGTGGAAAACATTGTGGCAGAACGAGCAATTTTCTCTTTTGTCACTATGTTTTCAAAAAGCCGTCTGCTGCAGAGGTGTCAGAAAGCGTCTATATGAGGGAAAGGGTTAAAAAGAGAAATTATTCAATACAGGTATTTTTTTTATATTGCCATAATGTTTCAACATTAGGTTGAGTATTACCAGTACTTACAAAATTGTCTATGTTTATGTGTTTTTATAGGTAAAAGGAACTTGAAGACAAGAATGCTACAGAACAAGAGCTGTCGTAGGACAGCGCGCTCGACTATTTCAACGATTATTTAAGTTACTGAGATAATGGACTGTAATGTAGTTGAATGCAAAACATTAACCCCGATTTCTTAAAGGGTGATAATATGCATTATATGCAGGACAGAGTTATTCAACTTGATTATTTTCATAGGAGTGACGGTTGGGAAGGGTTGTATAACGTTTCAATGGAATGCATCAAGTAGTTACTAAGATATGGACTCTTAATGTAGTTGCACGCAAACCTTTAACCATAATTTCTAAGTAAAAAAAAGGGCAACAATCTGCACCATATGCAGGATAGAGTTATCTTAATTGGTTGTGTAAATAGTTGTGAAATTGGGAAAGGTTGTATAAGGTTTCGATACAATGCTTCAAGTTGTAACTGAGATTACACTCTAAATGTAGTTGAAAAAAACCTTAAACCAGAAAAAAGGACCATAACTTGAATAAAATGTTGGATAGAGTTATCATACTTGATTGTTTACATAGGTGTGATGGTTGGGAAGGGCTGTACAAAGTTTAAATGCAATGCATTAAGTAGTTACTAAGATATGGTTTCTTAATGTAGTTGCATGCAAAACTTTAACCAGAATTTATAAGTCCAAAAAGGGCCATAACTTGCATAAAATGCAGGATAGAGTAATTTAACTTGAAAATCAACATAGGTGATAGTTGGGAAGGCTTGTATAAAGTTTCAAAGCAATTCATCAAATAAATACTAGGATATCGACTCTTAATGTAGTTGCATGCAAAACTTTAACCAAATTTCTGGTTAAAACTAGAATGGAGTGCTCCGCGGAGCATGTGTGTCACCTGCACCTGCTTATTGAAAGTGTGACGAAAAAGAGTGACGGACAGACAGACAGACAGACAGACGGACAGACAGATGCCGGACAAAAAAAAAGTGATCCTTAAGTGCCTACCATGCTACGCAGGGTGACACAAAAAGGGCCATAAATTTCAAAATATAGTGGATAAAGTTGTCATACTTGAATGTTTACATAGGTGTTTTTAACCAGAATTTCTAAGTAAAAAAAGGGCCATAACTTGCATAAAATGCAGGATAGAGTTATCTGACTTGATAATCTACACAGTTGTGATAGTTGGGTAGGGTTGTAGTAAGTTTCAATGCAATGCATCAAGTAAATACTGAGATATGGACTCTTAATTTAGTTGCACGCAAAACTTTAACCAGAATTTCTAAGTAAAAAAAAGGCCATAACTTGCATAAAATGCAGGATAGAGTTATCTGACTTGATAATCTACATAGGTGTGATAGTTGGGTAGGGTTTCAGAAAATGTCAATGCAATACATGTAGTATTTAAGTATTTGCATGCAAAACCTTAACCAAGGTGTGACGTGGGCGCCGACACCAGGGTGAGTAGTATAGCTCTCATATTCTTTGAATAGTCAAGCTAAAAATGAACAAAGAATGATTTTTCTTACACTGCCTTTCTCTTTATTCTTCTTTTCTTTAGTTTTCTTTCCATGTTGTTCCTACAAAACATATTATTATTTTCTATAATCAAGAATTAAATTTAAATCAAACTAATACATTCTTTGTCTGATTAAAGACTATCATTAGGACAGTAGCTATGATTTCCAACATAATGAACCTTTCTAACACCTCTGCAGCAGACAACTTTTGAAATCATTGTGACAACAAGGGGAAATTGCTCAAACAAGCTATTTCACCTTTTGCCACAATGTTTTCAACTCTTATTAATAATAACACATTCATTTATAGAGATTTTCACATATTTGACTACATGGTTTCAAAGTCAGATGAACATTTATTGTATGTGGGAAAGGGTTAAAACAAAAGGGACAAGATGGCTCTAAATCAGCTGCCCGAGTGATGGTTTAGTAGCAAAACTGCAAACTGCTAATCGCAGGGAACACTTTTTCAAAAGTTGGAAAGAAACTGAAAAGAGTAGATATTGTAAAACAAAACAATATATCAGTAAAGCACATTTTGTATTAGGACATTCTTGATATGCTGTAAAAATTCAAAAGTAACAAGTAATAAGACCAATAAATATGGCTTAACCCTTTCCCTCATACGACAATTCTGCAGCAAATGACTTCAAACATATTTTGTCAAAAAATAGAAAATCTCTATAATTGAATGGATAACCTATGACTAAAAGTGGAAAACATTGTGACAAAAGAAGAAATTGCTTGTTTTGAGCAATTTCTTCTTTTGTCACTATGTTTTCAAAAAGCTGTCTGCTGCAGAGGCGTCAGAAAGAATCTATATGAGGGAAAGGGTTAACCCCCTCCCGTTTCCAATGCTTCCAGTAGGTCATGTTTTTCAACCAATCAGTATGACTTGAAAACTTTTTGTAGAGGGTCATTTAAAGAATATATCTACCAAATTATCTTAAAATCAGACATTCATATATATGCTATCAGAGAAGAAGGATTCCAATGCTTTGTAATTTTACCCCATTCCTGATGTTGCCTATTGGCTATGTTTTCAATGAATAAATATGCTTGAACAAATTATGTAGAGGGTCACATAAGAAACGCTTATACCAAAATATCTTGAAATCAGACTACACGTAGGAGTTTCCAAGGAGAAGTATTTTTAAATTGTTGTCATATCATGCCTTTTCCAACACCACATTGCAGCCATGTTTTCAACCAATCAATATGGCTTAAGATGTTTTTTGTAGAGGGCCATCTAACTAAAATTTCTGCCAAATTATCTTGGAATCAGACAAGTACATTTAGAGAAGATTTTTTTGACATTTTCCCACCTTTCTGATACCAAAGGATCCAAAGTTCTACACAGAATGTTAATAAATGAACAAGGATTGACCACCGAAGGAACAGTCACATGGTTTAAGAGGAGATGCTGTTTGAAGGTTAAAGTTAATAAGGGATGATAGACAGAGAGTGATCCCAATATATCACCTGAAAAGTTGTGATAGTTAACAACTTGTAACTTTGCTTAGACGTTAGCTTATATGAGCCTTCCCACGAGAAAACCAACATTATGGCCTATGCGTAATGTATCGACCCAGATCAGCCTGCGTACATTTCGTCTCAGGGGCATAGATGTATAGAGTAATGATTCATGAAACAGAAAATCCACATGAGGCGAAAAGTGTCTGTCCGGGTTAGCCTTTGTGGCATGCTTATGCTGATCCTTGTCATTGCTTTATGCAGCGTCCAGTGTTGGTTTTCTCGCGGGACGGCTCATATGTTTTCAAAATCGTTGGCTGCTGATTTGGAATATATATGTTGGGAATGGGACTATGGGTTAACCCTTTCTCTCATACGACAATTCTGCAGCAGACACCTTTAAACATAATGATATTATGTAAAAAAATAAAAAATCTCTATAATTGAATGGATAACCTATGACTTAAAGTGGAAAACATTGTGGCAAAAGGAGAAATTGCTCATTTTGAGCAATTTCTTCTTTTGTCACTACGTTTTCAAAAAGCTGTCTGCTGCACAGGCGTCAGAAAGCTTCTATATGAGGGAAAGGGTTAAACTAAAGTAAAGTATAGACTCTCACCTCTACATGACCAATAATCACATCTCTCCTAGCTTTACCATCCATGTCACATGCCATGGCTACTTGCATCATCTCCCCACCATGGTAGTCTCGTTTCCTTCCTTTCTGAGATTTAGATATTTGATCTGAAGACTAAACAAGAGGGCCATGATGGCCCTGGAATCGCTCACCTAATATTTTTTTTTCACTTTAGCTATATAAGCCCCGCCCCCTGGCAGCCATAGTTTCCGACCAATCAACTTGGATTGAAGGAATCTGATAGAGGGTCACCCTAGGAACATTTCTACAAAATTATTTGAAAATCGGCCAGACACTTTTGGAGGAGAAGATGTTTTAAGTTTTCACTATAGCCATATAAGGCAAAATAGCCCTGCCCACTGGCGGCCATGTTTTTTTACCAATCAACATGGCTTGAAGGAATCTGAAAGTGGGTCATCCAAGGAACATTTCTACAAAATTATTTGAAAATCGGTCTGACACTTTCGGAGAAGAAGATTTTTTAAGTTTTCACTATAGCCATATAAGGCAAAATAGCCCCGCCCCCCTGGCGGCCATGTTTTTCGACCAATCAACATGGCTTGAAGGAATCTGATAGAGGGTCATCCAAGGAACGTTTTTACAAAATTATTTGAAAATCAGCCACACACTTTCGGAGGAGAAGATGTTTTAAGTTTTCACTTTGGCCATATAAGGCAAAATAGCCCCGCCCCCTGGCAGCCAAGTTTTTCGACCAATCAACATGGCTTGCAGGAATCTGATAGAGGGTCACCCAAGGAACATTTCTACAAAATTATTTAAAAATCGGCCCGACACTTATGGAGGAGAAGATTTTTTAAGTGTTCACTATAGCCATAAAAGGCAAAATAGCCCCGCCCCCTGGCGGCCATGTTTTTTGACCAATCAACATGGCTTGAAGGAATCTGATAGAGGGTCACCCAAGGAACATTTATAAAAAATTATTTAAAAATCAGCCAAGTGGAGGAGAAGATTTTTTAAGTTTTCACTATAGCCATATAAGGCAAAATAGCCCCGCCCCCCCTGGCGGCCATGTTTTTCGACCAATCAACATGGCTTGAAGGAATCTGATAGAGGGTCATCTAAGGAACATTTCTACAAAATTATTTGAAAATCTGCCAACCAGTTTGGGAGAAGAAGAATTTTGAAGTTTTTTCAGTTTCGTTGCCATGGAAACCAGAATTTTGCATGGATCCCAAAAATTTGAAGGAATTCTGGTGAGGTCATTGAGAGGATGCTTTCTGTGAAGTTTCATCCAAATTGACCCACTGGTTACTGAGGAGAAGAAGTTGACGCACGACGCACGACGGACGCCGGACAAAAGGCGATCACAATAACTCACCTTGAGCAAAGCTCAGGTGAGCTAAAAAGAAATAAAAGTAGAAAAATGATTGTCTCAACTGTTTTCTTATCAATAGAAATATACAGTCAAACCTGTACTAAAGACCACCTTTGTATAGCAATTCTCTGTCTATAGCAACCACAGTTTTAATTTCCGAATAACTCATGTTCTATATAAATGACCATGCAATTAAAAAACACCTGTTAACAAAGACCAGATTGCTTTCTTCCCATAGGTGGTCTTTAATTACAGATTGGACTGTATCTTACACTTCGCTTTAAACCCATCTTATACCGAGTTTGTGAAATACGGGCATATCTCTGGAAAGTACAAATATTCTCTAACAAGGTACAGGTCTGCTGTATCTAAAATTTCAAGGCCCTAAAGTATTACTCAATTTCATAAGTAAGTAAAGTAACAACATGTTTAAAACATGATGAACCAATACACTCACATACAAAACAAGAGCGCCAAATATCACAAAATACGCCCGTCCTGTTTTTTTGGAGACCAAGTATAGTGATAATTAGTTATAAATACGTCAGGCAAATTTAGAGAGCGGACACTGTTAGTACAGTTTTGGCCATTTCGAGGGACATAAATGTGTAGTAACTAAGATAAGCTGACCAAGATATTATACTCATCAACATATTGTCTAAATTTGGTGATGATCGGATAAAGGCTTCACAAGTTATTTAGCTGATAAGACCAATTTTAGGTAATTTCTATAATTATAGGGCAATAACTCTCGATTGACTAAAGCAATATGGCTAGTTATCAAACTTGTTCGAGATATTAGGCCAATACACATTCTGACTAAATTTGGTGATTATTGGACAAATTTAGGCTTCTAAAGTTATTGAGCTGACAAGACCAATTTTAGTTAATTTCTATAATTAAAGGGCGATAACTATTGACTGACTAAAGCGATATGGCTAGTTATCAAACTTGTTCGAGATATTATGTCAATACACATTCTGACCAAATTTGGTGATGATTGGACAATTAAAGGCTTCTAAAGTTATTGAGCTGACAAGACCAATTTTAGGTAATTTCTATAATTGAAGCGCAATAACTAAACTCTCGCTTGACTGGAGCGATATGGCTAGTTATCAAACTTGTTTGAGATTTTATGCCAATACACATTCTGACTAAATTTGGTGATGATTGGACAAAGGCTTCTAAAGTTATTGAGCTGACAAGACCAATTTTAGGTAATTTCTATAATTAAAGGGCGATAACTCTCGATTGACTAAAGCGATATGGCTAGTTATCGAACTTGTCCGAGATATTATGCTAATACACATTCTGACCAAATTTGGTGATGATTGGACAAAGGCTTCTTAAGTTATTTATACAACATACTGGATGCCGCCCGCCGCAGGTAAAACTATTAATAGTATACGTTCCGACGAGCGTATAAAAAAGCAAAGCAAGCAATACCAACTTCTTTGAAGTTGTGAGAATAATTAGAACACTAGCTAAAGATGACATAATACCCTGGCAAACTGAAAAATTAAATATAATGGAGAAAAAATATATAGCCATAAAAAAGGGCAGATCAAAATCATAAAGAGTTTTAAAAACAAGACGCCCATGAGGGCCTATGCTCTACTGGCATTGATCTGGCTTGTTTCAAAAGGAACCAATATGTCATCAATATTCAAATACCATCTAAGTTTGGTGAAGATCAGATAGTAAATGGAAGCTCTATTGTGTTCACAAGCTGTATTATAGCAATTTTGACAATTTCAAGGGCCATAATCCAGCCATGCATGGTAGATCTGGCCGTTTTTTAGAAATGAACCAAACTCTCATGGATATCTAACTACTGTATAAGTTTGATTGAGATACAATAAAAAATAAGGACTGTATCATGTTAACAAGCCCTCTTATAGTAATTTTGACAATTTCAAGGGCCATAATTCAGTCATGCATGGGGCGGATCTGGCTTGTTTTCGAAAGGAATCAAGCTCTAATGGATATCTAACTACTGTATAAGTTTGGTTGAGATACAATAAACAAGAGGCCCATGAGGGCCTATGCTCTACTGGCATTGATCTGGATTGTTTCAAAAGGAACTAATATGTCATCAATATTCAAATACCATCTAAGTTTGGTGAAGATCAGATAGTAAATGGAAGCTCTATTGTGTTCACAAGCTGTATTATAGCAATTTTGACAATTTCAAGGGCCATAATCCAGCCATGCATGGGTAGATCTGGCCGTTTTTTAGAAATGAACCAAACTCTCATGGATATCTAACTACTGTATAAGTTTGATTGAGATACAATAAAAAATAAGGACTGTATCATGTTAACAAGCCCTCTTATAGTAATTTTGACAATTTCAAGGGCCATAATTCAGTCATGCATGGGGCGGATCTGGCTTGTTTTCGAAAGGAATCAAGCTCTCATGGATATCTAACTACTGTATAAGTTTGGTTGAGATACAATAAACAAGAGGCCCATGAGGGCCTATGCTCTACTGGCATTGATCTGGATTGTTTCAAAAGGAACTAATATGTCATCAATATTCAAATACCATCTAAGTTTGGTGAAGATCAGATAGTAAATGGAAGCTCTATTGTGTTCACAAGCTGTATTATAGCAATTTTGACAATTTCAAGGGCCATAATCCAGCCATGCATGGGTAGATCTGGCCGTTTTTTAGAAATGAACCAAACTCTCATGGATATCTAACTACTGTATAAGTTTGGTTGAGATACAATAAAAAATAAAGACTGTATCGTGTTAACAAGCTCTTTTATAGCAATTTTGACCATTTCAAGGGCCATAATCCAGTCATGCATGGGCGGATCTGTGGCTGGTTTTCGAAAGGAACCGAGCTCTCATGGATATCTAACTACTGTATAAGTTTGGTTGAGATACAATCAAAAGTGAAGACAGTATCGTGTTAACAAGAAATTGTTTACGGATGGACGGACGCACCCACGGACGACGGACAAATCACCACGACATAAGCCCTTCTGGCCTTTGGCCAGTAGAGCTAAAAATAAAGACTGTATCGTGTTAACAAGCTCTATTATAGCAGTTTTGACCATTTCAAGGGCCATAATCCAGTCATGCATGGGCAGATCTGGCAGGTTTTCGAAAGGAACCGAGCTCTCATGGATATCTAACTACTGTATAAGTTTGGTTGAGATACAATCAAAAGTGAAGACTGTATCGTGTTAACAAGAAATTGTTTACAGACGGACGGACGACGGACGTAGGACAAATCACCACGACATAAGCCCTTCTGGCCTTTGGCCAGTAGAGCTAAAAATAAAGACTGTATCGTGTTAACAAGCTCTATTATAGCAGTTTTGACCATTTCAAGGGCCATAATCCAGTCATGCATGGGCAGATCTGGCAGGTTTTCGAAAGGAACCGAGCTCTCATGGATATCTAACTACTGTATAAGTTTGGTTGAGATACAACCAAAAGTGAAGACTGTATCGTGTTAACAAGAAATTGTTTACGGACGGACGCAGGACAAATCACCACGACATAAGCCCTTCTGGCCTTTGGCCAGTAGAGCTAAAAATAAAGACTGTATCGTGTTAACAAGCTCTATTATAGCAGTTTTGACCATTTCAAGGGCCATAATCCAGTCATGCATGGGCAGATCTGGCAGGTTTTCGAAAGGAACCGAGCTCTCATGGATATCTAACTACTGTATAAGTTTGGTTGAGATACAATCAAAAGTGAAGACTGTATCGTGTTAACAAGCTCTTTTATAGCAATTTTGACCATTTCAAGGGCCATAATCCAGTCATGCATGGGCGGATCTGTGGCTGGTTTTTGAAAGGAACCGAGCTCTCATGGATATCTAACTACTGTATAAGTTTGGTTGAGATACAATCAAAAGTGAAGACTGTATCATGTTAACAAGCTCTATTATAGCAATTTTGACCATTTCAAGGGCCATAATCCAGTCATGCATGGGCGGATCTGTGGCTGGTTTTTGAAAGGAACCGAGCTCTCATGGATATCTAACTACTGTATAAGTTTGGTTGAGATACAATCAAAAGTGAAGACTGTATCATGTTAACAAGCTCTATTATAGCAATTTTGACCATTTCAAGGGCCATAATCCAGTCATGCATGGGCAGATCTGGCTGGTTTTCGAAAGGAACCGAGCTCTCATGGATATCTAACTACTGTATAAGTTTGGTTGAGATACAATCAAAAGTGAAGACTGTATCGTGTTAACAAGCTCTTTTATAGCAATTTTGACCATTTCAAGGGCCATAATCCAGTCATGCATGGGCGGATCTGTGGCTGGTTTTTGAAAGGAACCGAGCTCTCATGGATATCTAACTACTGTATAAGTTTGGTTGAGATACAATCAAAAGTGAAGACTGTATCATGTTAACAAGCTCTATTATAGCAATTTTGACCATTTCAAGGGCCATAATCCAGTCATGCATGGGCAGATCTGGCTGGTTTTCGAAAGGAACCGAGCTCTCATGGATATCTAACTACTGTATAAGTTTGGTTGAGATACAATCAAAAGTGAAGACTGTATCGTGTTAACAAGCTCTTTTATAGTAATTCTGACCATTTCAAAGGCCATAATCCAGTCATGCATGGGCGGATCTGTGGCTGGTTTTCGAAAGGAAACGAGCTCTCATGGATATCTAACTACTGTATAAGTTTGGTTGAGATACAATCAAAAGTGAAGACTGTATCGTGTTAACAAGAAATTGTTTACGGATGGACAGACGCACCCACGGACGACGGACAAATCACCACGACATAAGCCCTTCTGGCCTTTGGCCAGTAGAGCTAAAAATAAAGACTGTATCGTGTTAACAAGCTCTATTATAGCAGTTTTGACCATTTCAAGGGCCATAATCCAGTCATGCATGGGCAGATCTGGCAGGTTTTCGAAAGGAACCGAGCTCTCATGGATATCTAACTACTGTATAAGTTTGGTTGAGATACAATCAAAAGTGAAGACTGTATCGTGTTAACAAGAAATTGTTTACGGACCGACGGACGACGGACAAATCACCACGACATAAGCCCTTCTGGCCTTTGGCCAGTAGAGCTAAAAATAAAGACTGTATCGTGTTAACAAGTTCTATTATAGCAGTTTTGACCATTTCAAGGGCCATAATCCAGTCATGCATGGGCAGATCTGGCAGGTTTTCGATAGGAACCGAGCTCTCATGGATATCTAACTATTGTATAAGTTTGGTTGAGATACAATCAAAAGTGAAGACTGTATCGTGTTAACAAGCTCTTTTATAGCAATTTTGACCATTTCAAGGGCCATAATCCAGTCATGCATGGGCAGATCTGGCTGGTTTTAGAAAGGAACCGAGCTCTCATTGATATCTAACTACTGTATAAGTTTGGTTGAGATACAATCAAAAGTGAAGACTTTGTCGTGTTAACAAGCTCTTTTATAGCAATTTTGACCATTTCAAGGGCCATAATCCAGTCATGCATGGGCGGATCTGGCTGGTTTGCGAAATAAACCGAGCTCTCGTGGATATCTAACTACTGTATAAGTTTGGTTGAGATACAATCAAAAGTTAAGACTGTATCGTGTTAACAAGAAATTGTTTACGGATGGACGGACGCACGCACGGACGACGGACAAATCACCACGACATAAGCCCTTCTGGCCTTTGGCCAGTAGAGCTAAAAATAAAGACTGTATCGTGTTAACAAGCTCTATTATAGCAGTTTTGACCATTTCAAGGGCCATAATCCAGTCATGCATGGGCAGATCTGGCAGGTTTTCGAAAGGAACCGAGCTCTCATGGATATCTAACTACTGTATAAGTTTGGTTGAGATACAATCAAAAGTGAAGACTGTATCGTGTTAACAAGAAATTGTTTACGGACAGACGCACACACACACACGCACGGACGAATCGCCACGACATAAGCCCTTCTGGCCTTTGGCCAGTAGAGCTAAAAACGAAGGAGTGAATCAGTAATTATGATCTAGTGCTTCTTATCCCCTAGTGTTTTTAAAGAGTAGTCCCTACCAGTCAACCTATGTAAGAAACAAAACTAATACCTGAGTTTTAGGAGAGGCATCTCCTTTACCCATCGTCTTCAGAAGTTGAGAGTACGAACCCTGTTTTCCAACTTTGGGGAAAAACTGGCTCATCCGTTTTGTACCAATGCCAACATCTCTTTCCTCTTCAGTTAAATCTATAATAAATTAACCCTTTTTCATTTACAACAAATCAGAAGCAGACAACTTTGAAAACATCTAGACATCTATATAATGAATTATCCCTTTCCCTCATACGACAATTCAAAATTTGTCAAAAAAAATTGAGCAATTTCTTCTTTTGTCACTTTGTTTTCAAAAAGCTGTCTGCTGCAGAGGCATCAGAAAGCGTCTATATGAGGGAAAGAATTAACCCTTTTTCACATACGACAAATCAGAAGCAGACGACTTTGAAAACATCTCGACATTGATATGGAAAATCTCTATCTTAAATGAAAAATTGCGTATTGAATAGAGTTGAAAACATTGTGGCAAGTGGGGAAATTGCTCATCATTAGCAATATCTTCTTTTGCCACAATGTTCTCAAAATGTGTCTGCTGAAGAGGCATAAGAATGCATATACTTGTTAGAAATGGTTAACTTACCGGTAACCATTTTACATTTGCAGATTTATTTTGACACATAGAAATTAGATCTGCAGCGGACTGCATTTGCACACATTGTTGCAAAAGAAGAAATTGCTCATATTCATAATGACTAAATGAGCAATTTCTCATTTTGCCAGTATGTTTTCAACCCTATTAAAGTGTTATACTTTCATTTAGAGATTTCAATAGTTTTGCTTTGATGTTTTTAAATTGTATGCTGCAGATTTATTGTATTTGAGAAACAATGTTTTATTTATAATATCGAAACAGTTACCAAAAATTAATAAATCTATATCATAAGGTTTGTGTGATGAACTCCATGAATAAAATATTTATTATCTTTACAAGTCAACCTTTCTATAATGGTTTAATATTTCAAAAGCTGACCATCCTGAAAACATGAGGAACAGATATATATATGTACATTATATTGCAATATCTACTACGACTAGAAAGTTTCAGTTAAGTTAGTAACAGAATTGAAAACTTTTTAAGATAAGACAAAATTGCTTGTTTAGAGCAATTTCTCCTTTTTCCACAAATTGACAATGTTTTAAAATGTCACATTATAGTATCTGTAAGGCGTCAAATGTTCACTGCTCTCTGTATCAAGCGATTGGTGAAACAAAGAAATATCTTCCCTAGAATAGATTTGTTTTATTAGGGTTTATCGCCGCTTTCAACATTATAACGGCAACAGTTTACTTATTCATGATCCCTGGGTAAACAAGCCAGTACTACATGTAGGCTAGAAAATGTGACTTGCCCATGGGCTATCCAGTATCCACCATGACCGTTGTGCCGCAACGGTAACGCTTACCACTCGACTACGGCGGATTCCCCTAGAATAGATACTCTAGACTGCAACAAACAAGGATAGCTAATACCAATACTGGAAACCATGTAGATAAGGAGAAGTCATCAGATAAGGAGAAGTCATCAGCCAGTCAGACAAGAATTACATTAAAATCATTGCTGCAAGGAGGTTGAGTACCCATAACATTAGGTTTAGATTTAAAATAAGGAATTGGGTCCTGAAATATGCGCCTTAACTAAAGCTGTTAACTAACCATAGACCTGAATGGGCTGTAGATCCCTCACTTCTACATTTATAGTTGAGGCATTTTCTGGAGATGGCTCTTGTTTTTTCCTCCTATTTCTTCTCCTTCTCCTTTTTTTCCCAGTTGAATCTTCATCATCATGTACAGATCCTTCACTTTCCTCATCCCCTTGCTTTTCTTTAGGACTTTTCGTCACATTGCTTCCATCCGTTTTATCACTAGCAACAGTTAAATTTTGAAATGCCGAAGAGAGAGCTTTAAGATTGGTTTTATTATTCAGTGTCGCGGCTGGCATTACAATAATCTCTTTTGGAGGTTTAGGTGAAACATCCATCTGAGCAGAAGATTGAAGCGAAACAATACTTGAACCAGACATTTCAGCATCAATGAAGTCTAACAACCCTCCAGGCTTTGGACTTTTAGATTGCCTTTGTTTAGATTTAACAGCTATGTCAGACTTGCTAACTTCTAAATGTTGTTTTGAATCACTTTCATTGTCTTCCGGATCCTTATACTTTTCCAGGCCTTTCAACATTTCTGTAATTCTGTCCCTGTCACTGTCGCTTATTTGACCAGCCTTTTTCGTGAGGCTCGCCATTAGTTTGTCTGACGGTTTCACAACACCAGCAGACAACATGTCAGTGACTAAGTCGCCTGCTTTCTTTATCTCGTCCGGCGACTCGTCATCCATGTTACTTTCACTTTGTGTCACCAAGTGTTGCAATATATATCTGCCTTCGTCCGCGTAAACGGAAACTATAAAATTAATACAGTATTTTTAGGAAATGTCTAGAATGTATTGCAAAAATTTAAATTATGTTCCTATAACTTGTTTATGTGGTGATACACTAGTGTGCATTGCAATTTACTGCTTTATTACACACACAAAGGCATTTTTGTTCAATTTTACAGCGATGTCACAACCGTTTTGATAATCTCCTTCGTAGAGAGTTTCTCTTGGTCAAAGGGAAGTAAATCGGATTGTTTTGCCGGGGCAGAAAGTTAGGTCACATGGAAGCAAATTTATTCTTGATGCATATATGCGACCATCTCTTTTACAACAATCAAAATAATCCAGAAACTTATATCAAGTTAAAGTCCATTCTTAAAACTACCACAAAAGCACACAAAAACTCACATGTTGCCTTTCCCTTTGTTCAGCTTTGACGTCAAAACAAAGGTCACCATTATCCCCAGTCAATTTTACTTTCAATTTCAGAAAATACATGTTGTTCTGAAAATGGGTGTCAATATAGCTAAAAGCAAACACTGTTTTGGTTACAAATCAGTCAGAGTGTATTCAACTTTATAAGAAACACTTACAACACAATTAGTATTGTCCAAGTGGAGACAACTTCCATCTTAGTAAATGGGAAATACTTATCATGGGCAAGGGTTGTCAGTGGAGTATACCTCAGGGCAGTGTTCTTGGGCCAATACTGTTTCTAATATTCATCAATGACATCCCAGAAGCCATGGATTGTACTGTCAAACTATTCGCTGATGACACTAAACTATATTCAGTAACAACAACTAAAGAAGATAAAGAAAAATTACAGAAAAATATTTATAAAGCTTGTGATTGGGACAACAAATGGCAGATGATGTTTAATATTGTCAAGAAATGTAAGACTATGCATATAGGGCAAAACATCATGAGGGACAAAGACAAAGACAATAATCAACATAAAACCCAAGAAATTGACCACGAAAAAGACTTAGGGGTAATATTTGACAACAAACTCAAATATGATATAGACATCAAAACCAAGGTCAACATTGCCAACAGAAACTTAGGCTTAATCGTGAAAACATTTACATACATTGACATTGATATGTTTCATCAACTATATAAAGCCCTAGTCAGACCTCATTATGAGCATGCATCTGTCAAATTGGGGCCATCTTACACAAAATATGCTGTCTTAATAGAAAATGTCCAAAGACGAGCCAGTAAAATTATCCAGGACATTAAAGGACAGACTTTTTACATTTGGGTCTACCAACGGTAGAATATAGAAGATCAAGAACTGACGTCATACAAACATACAAAACTCTTGAATAATTTAGACAAGATCTCAGTAAAACTACTGGACATAATTAAGGGATGTTGCTACACATACTAGGGGTCATAGATATTAACTTAATTAGGGTAATTGATAACTGGGACAACTTGCCCCCAACAGTAGTTGAAGCACCTACACTCACTAGTTTTAAATACAGACTAAATAAATAAGTATTGGGTATTTCCTAACACATCCAATGCTAGATGTTATATGCCATACTAAGTGACACTGAAATGTAAATGTTGTTAATATGTCGATATGACATTTTAAACAAGAGCACTGCGTACGGCACAGACGCTCGACTGATAGGGAGAAAACAGAAAAAAAATGAGCTCAACAAAAAACCTTAACCGGACGACCACGCCGTCGTCGCCAGGGTCATGACAATAGCTCTCGTTTTTTTCAAAAGTCGAGCTAAAAATGGGTAAATCCCAACACCAGTAATAACTAATTCGAAAAATAAAATCGAATGGCCATCATAAGAGCATAAAAGTAATGATAAGATAAAATAAGTCAACAGAGAAAAGCTAAACGATATTATAACCACTTCACAAAGAGGGAAAACAAAACGTATTGGACCTGTACAAAGCAAAATGCTTATAAGTTTCGACTTATTTGGTCTCGAATACTATATGAACTATATGAACTATATGTATTCATCTGAAATTCCCTTTGACATTTCTGCCGCATACCCTATAATGAACACATTTTGTTATCATCTTTTCAACAATATATTAAGGCATTTCAATTGAAAGGAAAACAGTTTGAACTTATATAAAGCCAAAACTAAATGAAACAGGAGCATCCACTCGCAGTGTCGTTTTTTACAGATGTGTTAATACTTAATAGTCACTGTGACCTTGACCTTTGACCTAGGTTGGTGAAACTAGAACTTGTCCAAGCTCTCTCGTAGGCATATTATAGTCAATATGTGACCTTGATCTATGACATAGGTCGGTAAAATACAATCACGTCCATCCTCCACTGACCCTGTGTATGGGGTATGAAGGAATTCCATCAACAAATAAAAGTGCTTGAGGGACGACGTAAGTTTGTTTGTCATATTATATTCACTGTGACCTTGACCATGAGCATATGCCCATTCAAGGCCTCTTGACACTTAACCTGTGTATAAAGTAATTCATCCACAAATCGTAAGTGTTTGCAAATTCCAATGACCTCGTATTGTACAGACATAGTAGTTACTGTGACCTTGACCTTTAACCTAGGACGGTGAAATACAGTCATCCATATATATTGAACCTTTGGATGAAGTGTGATGGAGTTCTTGTTAGTATGGTGTTTTATGATGATTTCAACAATTTTCAGTTATATCATGAAATTCCTGGGTTATTTACCAGTACTTCTGGTCCTTTTATCCTGCTACCAGAGAGTAAGTCGTAATACTAATTTAACCCAGCTGAACGAGTCCGACCCGACAAGGGCTCAAACTCGGGACCTCTCGTCCCGGGGACGAATACTCTACTACCTCGCTACAAAAGCTAGCTCTATAGCAAGGCAGTAAAAGTATCCCCTTATACAAACACATAGCTACATATTGTCTATCTATGGGACAGACCACTCGACTACATAGGCTTACTTACTCCCACTCCACATGAAGAATTGAATTTACAACAACTACTGTTTTCGCTCACATCACTGCTGGTTATTTACGGTGGGTAAACAGCTGAAAGAGTCCGACCCGACCAGGGCTCGAACTTGGGAACGTATTCCCTTATACAAACACATAGCTACATATTCGGTCATAGTGTCGATATATGCGACAGACCACTCTACTAACACTTACCCTACAATCCTGAGAGCCAGTACTACCATTTAAAAGTATTGGGTATGATGCTAGGATCCAAAGCTCTACCACACTACCACCAACAATGTATGAAGGAGATCTGTCCACACATTCAAGAACTACAGTGATAAACGTCATTATAAGCAATGTGACATCGACCTTAGTATGAAGTATAAATTATAATGTTCCCAAATGAAAGTGCCAGAGATATGAGGTTGTTTTGTACAGAAGTATTAAAGACACTGTGACCATGACTTTCAACCTAGGTTGGCAAAACGCAACCCCTCCAAGCTCTCTCGGCACTTTACAGGTATGTGTATGATGCATGAAGAAATTCCGACCATAAATGAAAATGCTAAAGTGATTACGTCTATCGTACCTGTAGACATATTAACCCTATTTCCCATTCAAGCTCTCTCGACACTGAACCTATGATAACAAATAAAATTGTTAGATCAATGACGTCTTTTCATTCCGATATATTGATTGACGAGCTAATGATGCAATTGCAGTCAAACTTGTGTTTCCAGACACCTCTTTTAACCCTTTCCCACATACAACAAATTTGCAGCAGAAGACTTTGAAAACATAGTGACAAAAACCTGAAAAATCGCCATAAAAGACAGCTTCATTGTTAAATAAAGTTGAAAACATTGTGGCCAAAGGAGAAATTGCTCATCATGAGCAATTTCAACTTTGGCCAGTGTTTTCAAAAGTCGTCTGCTGCTATTGCGTCAAAATGTGTCTTCAGGTAGTAAAGGGTTATGCAAACAGCATTTTCTTCTTTAATAAGTTGTAGTTTTGTTTAAACTAATTTATTTTACATCGACTGCGAAACAGCTTATATTAATAACGCTCAATGTCTGCTTCCCTGAGACTTAAATAGTACTTCTTTAATTGTCTTGTATTAAGCAGCCACCTGTGTTCAGCAGCTTAATTTTGACTCTCTCTGTGCTGGCTGGTTAAGACAAGTTTGACTGTAAAACGAAAACAGTTAAAGGGAGTAAAGAAAACAATTAAAGGGACAGTCCAATGAATGTTATGTCTATGTAAACATCTGGACTTGATGTTGGCATCATCTAATGATTCCTTTGTATGTCAGTACATCCCATCTGATAAACAAGAGGGCCATGATGGCCCTAGTTCGCTCACCTGAATTGCATTACACTTCAAGACAATTATTCTGACAAAGATTCAAAATACAACCTCCAGAGTCAACAAGATTTTCCTTCATTTGGCCTAGTGATCTATATTTTGTAACCTGATATGACCCATATTCCAACATGGACTAGATATCATCAAGACAAACATTCTGACAAAACTTGCTCAAAGTAAAAATGCGGCCTGCGGAGTTTGAACAATATTTTCTTTATTGACCTAGTTTCTGACCCAATATGACCCATATTTCAAGCTGCTGAAGCCAAAAATGTGGCCTCCAGAGTGGTTTACATCAATCTGGCCTAGTGACTTAATTTTTGACTGGGCATAACCTATATTCAAGCTTTGCCTAGATCTCTTTAAGACAACCATTCTTACAATATTTCAAACTGCTGAAGCAAAAATTGCGGCCTCTAGAGTGTTAACAAGATTTTCCTTCAATTTGACCTAGTGACCTACTTTTTGACCCGACATGACCTATGTTCGAACTTGACTTTACATATCAACACAAACATTATGATAAAATTTCAACATGCTCAAATTGTAAATGTGGCCTCAAGTGTTAACATGATTTCCCTTCAATTTGACCTAGTGACCTAGTTTTTGACCTCATATGGCCGAGTTTCGAACTTGTCCAAGATTTGATTCAGATGAATGTTCTGATAAACTTTCATGAAGATTGGATGCTAAATGTAACCTGTAGAGTGTTAACAAGGCAAGTGTTGACACCGGACAAAATGTGATCACAATAGCTCACCTTGCACTGGTGAGCTTAAAGTCCAATTTAAATAGACTAAAATTTCAGCTAAAAAACCTTCATGAAGCAGTATGAACGAGGAAGAGTTAATTCATCTAAATAGTGGATTTCGCACACATCTTCAAACAATGTTTTCAATTCGATCTCAAAAGTACCCTTTTAAAGTTATATATGATCTGCTATTCTATAACTTAGATAGTTTCAAAGTAATCATATAATTAGCACATGAGGTAAAGTGTGAAAACCTTTACCATACACATTTACAACAAATCTGCAGCAGATATAGTTGAAAATAATACGCAAATGAAAGTAGAACTAGAATTACTAAACATAGTATTCAAACTTTGTGGAAAAACATGCTGAAGAATTGCTTAACACGAGTTAACCCTTTCCCTTTTATGACAAATCTGCAGCAGACGACTTTGAACATATGTTGTCAAAAAATAGAAAATCTCTATAATTGAATGGATAAACTATGACTAAAAGTGAAAAACATGGTGGCAAAAGGAGAAATTGCTCGTTTTTAGCAATTTCTTCTTTTGTCTCTATGTTTTCAAAAAGCTGTCTGCTGCAGGCGTCAAAAAGTGTCTATATGAGGGAAAGGATTTATTTCTCCTTCTGTCGAAATATTTTCAAAAGCTGTCTGTAGCCTGCAAAATGTGTCTATATATGAGAAAGGGATACTGCTGAGTCTCGGAAACAAAGGGGTAGGTCAAGTGGCCTCTGAGATATGCCTGGAAAACTGTTGAAAACAGAGTTAAGCCCATTCAGTGAAAAAAAACACTTGGTTTTTAGTATCTGGCTGTTTGTGAACACATAAGGATGCAAAATAACTGTAGTCTGAATAAACAAAAATATTTTATTACATGTTAACAATGTGAATGAATGTATATTGTTTTATGGCGCATCGACAGCTAAGGTCATTTAGCGCGCAATGTTAACAAGGTGATAAACTTTACAAAATTGACTAGACAAAGCAAATCATTTTCATGATGTTTCTGAATGAAAACTGTGTACAACAGCTCTATGTGAATGAAGCATTTTCAATTTCGCACCCAGTCAATTAAAACCCTTTCCCTCATGTAGATGCTTTCTGGTCTTGCCTATGGTGCAGACAACAACTTCAATCATTGTGGCAAAAGGAGGAAAAGTTCATAATTATCAATTTCTCCATTTGCAACAATGATTTGACTTCTCTAATTAAACTCTCAATCATCAAGAATTGTTCATATTTTTGCCAGTAAGTGTTTAAAATTGTTTGCTTCAGACTTTTTTTTGGGTTAATTTAGAATTTTATTAAGACTATTATCTTGAAAGCAATAAATAAATGGTGCACATGACATTTTATACTTTGCTCTTAGAGTCTTAGTCTTATGACGTTATGTACAGAGGTCCAGATAAGGAGGGGTATTCAGCTCCTTTTCCCACAATTTCTCTCTTATTATTAAAGCAAACCCTATGTTGTGGGTACTCAAAAGAATCGTCTCACTGCGACAATTCTTTTGAGTACCCAGAACATAGGGTTTAAGGGTTAAATAAGGATTTTAGAACATGCAAAACACCCTTATTTAGAGCCCTGATGTACATACATTATTTCATAAACATTTGTCATTTTGTTTTGAGTTAGCATACAAATTATGAAATATATTAATTTGAAGATGGAATAATTTTTCGTAGCTCTAGATACAACTTTTTTTTCTGATTGGAGATAAGTTAAGAAAACAACCTGGAAAAAGAAGACATTTAATAAAATGAGAAAATTTCTTCTTTTCTCAGAATGTTTTCAATCATGAACTCTACTTTTTAATAAAAGTTTTTTTTTTTTACTTGATGCAACTTTTTTCTTCAAAAAGTGTTTTCAAAGCAGAGAATTCTTAACCCTTTCCCTCATATAGACGCTTTCTGACGCCTATGCAGCAGACGACTTTTTGAAAACATAGTGACAAAAGAAGAAATTGCACAAAACGTGCAATTTCTCCTTTTGCCACAATGTTTTCCACTTTTTGTCATAGGTGGTTATCCATTATGATGATTCAATTATAGAGATTTTCCATTTTTTGACAAAATATGTTCAAAGTCATCTGCTGCAGAATTGTCGTATGAGGGAAAGGGTTAATCCTTTCCCACATACAGCAAATCAGCAGGAGACAACTTTGAATGCATTTAGTCACATGTATGGAGACTCTCTATAAATGAAAGAACAACTATTGAATAAAGTTGAAAATGTTGTGGCAAAAGGAAGAATTGTTCATTATGAGCAGTTTCTCCTTCCTTTTGCCAAAATGTTTTAAAAAGCCCTCTGCTGCAGATACATCTGCATGTAATTGTAAACATTGTAGCAAAATGAGAACTTGCTCATATTGAGCAATTTCTCCTTTTGCCACAATGTTTACAATTCTTTCAAATAAATTGAACTCTCACTTATGGAGATTTTTCACATTTTTGCCAAGAGGTTTCCAAAGTCGTCTGCTGCAGATTTGTTTTTATGTGGGAAATATATGGACAATGATGAGGCATACATCTTACAAACCATTCTCTGATACAGATGACTCGTAATGCCTCCAACAGAATGACCTTTGAAAACATAATGTGAAATGTGTCATCCTTTCACATTGCTGTCCCATCTGTATCTAATCTTTGTTTCCATTTTTTCTCATATTTTATGAAAAGACGACACTGACAAATTCATATCCACAATCAATTTTAGCCCAGATCTTATTCTATATTAGTATAAATACTTAGCTTAACCTTTAACACATGCAATAAATGTGCAACTGACAACTTTTAAAACATCAATTCAAAACAGAAATATGGAAAATCTCTAATCTATAATTCGAAGTATAATTGCAGAATAGAGTTGAAAACATTTTAGCTACAGGAGAAATTGTTTATTATTCATGAACTATTTCTCCTTTTTCCACAATGTTTTCAAAAGACGTGTGCAGGTGGAAAGGGTTAAATTATCATAAGACACAATTAATTTTTTAAATTGACTTATATATGAAGTTATTGTTTTGTAAACAGGGTGCATTACATTCTATCAAACTATAGATATTGTCTATTTTGCAAAATATCCTTCCTGATCCCTTGTTATTTAATCTCATCTCCTTCCAATACAAGGCCGAGCCCTGGTAGCTCAGTTGGTAGCAACTCAGGCTGTCAATCCAGGGGTTGTGAGTTTGAACCCCAGCTCGGCCAACATTCTTTCAGACGATTGACAAAAGACTTGTCATTGGTGACAAGCATCATTCGTCTTCAACCAATAGGCTATCAGTGTATGTGGAAAAGCAGTCAGTTGTTTGGAAAGAATGTTGTATGAAGTACTGGTATGAGAAAGCCAAGAAATATATGAGTAGGTGAACTTGTCGCCATGAAATGACTGAAAAATGATGAAAACGGCGTTAAACCACAATCAATCAATCAACCTTTCAATCCGAGCATCATTTAATCCTTTCCCACATGTGACAAATCTGCAGCAGATGCCTTTGAAAAAGCATTGAATAGAGCTGAAAACATTGTGGCAAAAGGAGAAAATGCTCCTTGTGTCCAGTGTTTTTCAAAGTCTTCCGCCGCTGCAGAGGTTTCAAAATGAGTCTGTATGCGGGAAAGGGTTAATATTCTTTGTATATATATATTTATTTGATAGATTTACAGATTGACATGATAGCTTAAGTTTATTTTTAAAGACATACAAATCCTTGTTTAGCATTAACAATTTAACATATTGTCTCTTTCGACGCTTTCTGAATGACATCAATTACAAGCTGGACTTCACAGTCACACGAAGGGCAATAAATATTATCCTCACTTCAGAAGTTTCTGTCTAGAAAAACAATATTTTGTGGACTCCTTTCATTACACTTTCTCCAAATGATCTTCCCCCCCTCTAACACCAAGGCCAGATCCTTGATAAGCTATCGTAGAGCATTCAAACTGCGTCATCCTGATGTATTAATTCTCACCATTTATATCTTGTGTAACTTTGTATAAGCATTCAAAGGATAAGAAGTTAACTACTCTCCAATGTCTAATGATGTGTTTAGTGCTCTGAGTGCTCTGCAGGGTAGGTACTATGTTGATTTTTCCATGCTTAAAGTATCACAAACTCAGGCAGGGTTTTCAAAATTAACCGATTGCCGATCAAAATTATCTGTTAAAATCAATTTTTGATCTGTTAGTTTTGCTTCTCTGGGCTACCTACCAGGGATTTGCCCTTGACCTGACCCCAAGCCTGATCGGTTACTTTTCTCATTTGATCTGTTACAACAAAACATTTTGAAAACCCTGCTCAGGAGACCCGAGTATATGTTCTTCTCAATCCAGGAAATGAGGAATGACTTGAAGTATTTCCATTAGAAAATATCTTTGAGGTCAATATCAAGCATATTAAATCCTTTCTATGGAGCTCTTTTTCTAGCAAGTTTTTGTAGGTTTGTGAACACATCGAAAACACAGCCCACATTAAATATCCAGAAGGGTATCGTCACATAGAGTAAGCGTAAACTTGGTAAATATTCCAGTCGTAAACACACCAAAACTTGAAATAAAATCTTCATAAGGACTCCAGTCATACACCACAGTTTTCTCTTCCAAGAAGTCTCGTGAATATCTCGCCAGGATTTGTTTCTACATCGCATCACCATCTTCATTACAATGTAAACAACCACAACGGAATCGAAGATCCACATTGGAATGAAAACAATGAACCAACTCCAGTCATTTATCCGTGTGTCCATTTTCAGTGTGAATAAAATAACGAACCCCAATGTCAAAAACCACAGAAACTGTGCTCTATGAATGAATGCCATGTCTTACAAGCTTTAAAAAGGTAATCTTTGAGGTGAAAAAAAGAAAATTTGACAAAATCAAAACTTCCTGTCGGTGTCCTGTAAAACTAACTTTATCGTAAGAAATACGTACTTTCACACATGAAGCTGGTCGTATAGGTTGTACATAAAACTAACATACTTCAATTTGATTGATTGCTTTTAACATCGTTTTCAACATAATTTATAATCTATGGTGATATAGGTAGGATATGGATTCCCCCGTACCCAGTTTAAAGGGACAGTGGTCAGTGGCGGTGCATAGGCTTCATTCACCCGTGGGTAATGGTCATGAGCAGTCGTGAAACATGTAATGGGAATCGGGGGAAATGTAATTATCAGCGTCCTACCAGTAGCAATACTTTCATTATCAATAACGTTCAATTGTTCAATGGTTAACCCTTTTCCTCATATATACGCTTTCTGACGCCTCTGCAGCAGACGGCTTTTTGAAAACATAGTGACAAAAGAAGAAATTGCTCAAAACGAGCAATTTCTTCTTTTGCCACAATGTTTTCCACTTTTAGTCATAGGTTATCCATTCAATTATAGAGATTCTATTTTCTATGTTTTGACAAAATATGTTGAAAGTCGTCTGCTGCAGAAGTGTTGTATGAGGGAAAGGGTTAATGCAATGTACCAACGACAATAATATTTGCAAACAAACTTACTGATAAATGTAACCCGCATTCAATATCGTTTTACAACAGTATAGGACAATGCCATTGCGTAAAGAAATGTACTAGTAATGCATTATCAATTATCTTTTAATTTTGAATGCATGCAATGTATGCTGTTTCAGATATTATGCAACGTAAACATGGGTACTATCTTTAATCATATGACATAACCGGGAATCAATTAACTTCCAATATAATGTGTATATATCCAAGTCAGACTCGAATCCCGGCTCGGCCAACTTTCTTTCTGAGGATTGACAAAAGTCAATTCGACATGCGTCATTCGTCTTCCACCAATGGGCTAAGTCTATGTGGAAATGCAGCCAGTTGCTTGGGAAGATTGTTGTGTGGAGTACTGGTGTGAGAAAACCAGGAAATGCATGAGTAGGTGAACTGGCCGCCGTGATATAACTGAGAAATTGTTAAAAACGGCGTTAAACCCCAATCAATCAATCAATCAATCAAATCCAAGACAGACGTCATAGGACAACATCGAGTTAACGAATGTAGCCGAAGGATTCCAATTCGATTAAAGGACTTCTTAATTCTTCCCTTGTATGTATACGGAAATCATCTGTGTTGCCTCCCTTATTCCAAAGATTTAAATCTCGAGAAAGAAAGTTGTCGTAGTTATTGTGTATCTGTTTGTTTGATCCTCTAAATGCCTTTCCATCCCTAGGGGACTTAATCCTTTTCCACATACAGATGCTTTCTGACGTCTCTGCAGCAGACGAGTTTTCAACTTTATTCAATGATTAAACTTTCATTTATAGAGATTCTACATATTTCTGCCAGGATGTTTTAAAGTCGTCTACTATTTACATATTTTATTTTTGTATTTTGGAAAGGGTTAGAAAGGAACGAGCTCACAGTTTGCGTTGTGTAGTTTTAATTACTACTACGGCTTCATCTCACACCTCGTGATAAACTAACAAACATTTACATCTATTGCAGTTTTTTCATGTCGCCTGTCTTGGTTGATTGAACAAAGGGGGTAATTTCTCCGTCGTCTGTCCTTCGTTCCGTATGTTCCGTATGTTCCGTATGTCCGTTTCACCAATATTATTCAGTCTCTTTATCGAAGACCTTGAGATGTCCTTACAATCCAATTTTGATAGTGGTCTATCTATCCATGACTTGTGTATAATCACTCTGTTATTTGCTGATGATATGATAATTGTTGCCGAAAATGAGATTGATTTACAACGCTCATTAAATAATTTAAACCAGTACTACGATAACTGGAAACTCGACGTGAATACAGACAAGACCAAGATCGTGGTTTTTAGAAAACGTGGTAAATTAAAATCCAATGAACAGTGGGTATACGCAGATAACCCAATTGAAATAGTCAACGATTTTAATTACGTAGGATGTACTTTTAATTTCACAGGTTCTTTCACACTTAATAACCAGATGTTGTACGGGAAAGGTCTTAAAGCTATGAATGTTCTACTTTCAAACCTGAAACGTTATAACACATCTCCAAAAGTAGCGCTACAGTTATTCGATGCTTTTGTTACCCCTATACTCTATTATGGTTGCGAAGTCTCTGGGTTTACAAATGCAAACACTCTGGAAAAACTACATTTAAAATTTTGTAAAAGGATTCTTGGGGTAAGACAGTCTACATGTAACGCGGCAGTCTACGGGGAGTTAGGTAGATATCCTCTTTATATTAATCGCTATGTAAGAATTTTTACAATACTGGTTTAAACTTATACATACCGATAATCTAATACTATCGTCAATTGCTCAGGATGCCATGCTCGAAAAAAATAATTGGTTCACTAAACTACGTAATCTTTTAAGTAGCCGTGGCTTTGCTTACGTTTGGGACAACCCGTGCTCAGTGAACGCTAAACATTTTACTAATATATTTAAACAAAGGTTAATCGACACATTTTTACAAAAATGGTACCAAGATATTGAGACTGGGCGCACTCTTAGTACATTATATAAGCATTTAAAATCCGATTTTGGTCAGGAAAACTATTTAAACTTAAGTATTAGTAGAAATTTACGCGTTGGTCTCACCAGAATTCGAACATCTGTCCATAAATTACGAATAGATACCGGTAGGTTTGCTGGTGAAAGGGTAGATCGACACGAACGTTTATGCACGTACTGCCAAATGGGCGAAATGGAAGATGAATTCCATTTTATCCTACAATGTCCATACTATTTAGATATTAGATTCAAATTTGTAAAAAAGAAATATTGGAAAAACCCAAATATGTTAAAGTTAGTTGAGCTTTTAAAAACCAATAATAAAGGTGACCTTATCAACCTTTGTAAATTTATTACCTTTTCTTTTCATAAACGCAACAATGATGTGCTTTGATATATATGTATTGTATGTATGTTGATATGTTTAATTTCCTTTCTTTACCAAACTTTTCTTTTCATAAACGCAACAATGATGTGCTTTGATATATATGTATTGTATGTATGTTGATATGTTTAATTTCCTTTCTTTACCAAACTATACACGATGAAATATAGAAACGTATGTACATGGCATACTTTAGTTCCTGTACGTCTTTGAGATAGTTTGGATATGATAATACGATATGTGGCAGCATGCATATGTGTATGTAAATAAAGTGATATGATATGCCATATGTCTTTTACTACATATTCATCTGCATGGTATAGTTGGCTATTACCTTTTTAAAGCTTCTAATATGACAAAGCAGTTTGTCCTCCAAAACTATATTGAGACTATTCTTTCCTTGATACACACATAAATAAAAAAATTCTTGTATATTTGTAAATGACCATAAACTTTGTAAAGTTTGAGTCAATAAAATATTCTGATTCTGATTCTGATTCTGTTATGTTGTCTCTTAAAGACATGTTTCAAGGCGGCACATCTGTTCATTCGAACGATATTGGTCCTACATCGCATCATGTATTGTATGTAGTTTGCGACGAGCTCTTATGAACTATGATCTTCTGACAATATTCCCATCTTGACTAATTTTGAATTCTAACTCGGATATCGTTTCCGTAAACTGTGGTGAACTCTCTTCATCCTTGATTAACCCTTTCCCTCATACGACAATTCTGCAGCAGACGACTTTGAACATAATTTTCAAAAAATAGAAACTCTCTATAATTGAATGGATAACCTCTGACTAAAAGTGGAAAACATTGTGGCAAAAGGAGAAATTGCTCGTTTTGAGCAATTTCTTCTTTTGTCGCTATGTTTTCAAAAAGCCGTCTGCTGCAGAAGCGTCAGAAAGCGTCTATATGAGGGAAAGAGTTAATTAATATTGATTCAATGTGATGATTTGTTCGCAAGCATATGATTTGCCATGTGCCCCCACAATGTCATCCCGCTAATACGACCAGATGATGAAAGAAACAAAGTGGTCTTAACCTTTTTTTCCACACGAAGACGCTTTCTGATGCCTCTACAGAACACAAATTTGGAAAACATTGTGGCAAAGGGAGATATTGCTCCGTATTAGCATTTTCAACTTTTGCCAACATGTTTTCAACTCCATTCAGTAGTTATTAATAATTTTTTAGAGATTTTTCATTTTTAAGTCTAGATGTTTTCAAAGTCATCTGGTGCAGATGTGGTGTATATGGGAACTAATTAAAAGCGATGTATAACTGTTTAAGCAACTTCTACAAAGATTTGCACGTGGGCGCAACGACAAGGGTTGGGCGTTTGTTTGATATTTATTATAGTAACATGATTATTTTGAAATCAAGGAAACCGTAGCCGAGAAACCATCTTCAATCAGTTTATACAGTGAGCCACCTCACACAAGACCCGACATCTCAGTCGGTAGCGACGCGGGCTGTCAATTCAGGGGTTGTGAGTTCGAATCCAGGCTCGGCCAACTTTCTTTCCGAGGATTGAAAAAAGTCAATGCGACACGCGTCATTCGTCTTCCACCAATGGGCTAAGTCTATGTGAGAAAACCAGGAAATGCATAAGTAGGTGAACTGGCTGCCGTGATATAACTGAGAAATTGTTAAAAACGGCGTTAAACCCCAATCAATCAATCAATCAATCAATCAAGACCCGACGTTTGGAAAATTAGAAATTAATGACAATACAATATCAAACAACATCCATGTTATTGTTTAGTCGCTCATTAATGAAAGCCGCTGTTCATAGACCTCCAGTATAACTATATATAACAGCTCTTCTAATTGGCGTACAGGTAAGATGCTGATCAGATGGCGCGGTGTCGAAGGATTAGTTTGCATGATTTATACTGGTCGTCAACTCTACAGGGTCTGTTTTAGCGTGTGGTCCATATCTTAAGATGAATGTGATTTACATCATTTACTTTCATAAGACTTATGTTGTATTACGACAAATTATGTATGGTTTAATTAAATCAAATATATCTATCTATCTAACTGTCTGTCATGATATTATTACAAACTTGATACAGTTGTAGTGTTAGTAAAAACAAACTGTATATTCATTTTAAATGTTAATGTCATTTTTTAAACTATGCTATATGTATCACCTTACACATGTTAATTGTGTTGCAAATAAAGAAATTGGATTGAATTTAATTGAATTGGTGACCCAGAATGACTTAACCCTTTCCCTCATTTATAGACGCTTTCTGACGCATCTGCAGCAGATAGCTTTTTGCAAACATGGCGACAAAAGAAAAAATTGCTCAAAACGAGCAATTTCTCCTTTTGTCACGATGTTTTTAACTCTATTCAATTATTGTACTTTCATTTAAAGGAAGTTTCGGATTTTTTTCGGATATGTTTTCAAAGTCGTCTGCTGCAGATTTGGTGTATTAGTGGGGCGGCTAAGCATAAAATCGTGCACTTAAATACATACTATTACAGCTACTTTTTTGGGCCCATCTAAAGCACCAGCATTGGCAGTATTCCGTGCGTTTACGGGAAGTGACACAACGTCCTTCTTTGCAGGCATCGGAGAACAGCATGGAAAACGTGGGATGTATTTCCGGATGTCACTGATGCATTTTCGTTACTGGCTGATGCCCCTCCAAGTATACTTGACAGCCCATTTGAAGTTCTAGAGAAATATGTTGTTCTCTTGTAAGACAAAACATGTCAACTGACGGAGGTAAATGAAGCAAGGCAGCATCTCTTTGCAAGTCGATCTAGATTCGTGGAAAATATTCCTCCAACACAGGCAGCTCTGAAACAGCATATACTACGAACCACCTACCAAGTAGGATATGTTTGGGGGGCAATCACTACAAAAAGAAGCCATATTACCAAGTCCAGCAAACTGGGGATCGCACCTAAGTGATGGATCATGGAAACCAAAATGGACCACCATTGGTCAGGCACAAGACATGTGATATGAACTGATACACTGTAACTGGCGCAAGGCATGCATGGGGTTTGTGCAAATGCAGCAAGGCTAGCCTCCAGTGCACGGCCCTATGTCGTTGTGAAGGCAATTGTTACCAAGAGTGACTATAAATGTGTATATTTGATAGTGATATGTTCCTCAATCCATGAGACTTATGTGTGACGTACAATAAGCGACGAATACCGTATGTATCAAAACCCTTAGTATACTATTTTTCATACAATAACTTGTAATGTGGCTCGTATTGAACGTGTATAGTATTAAATCAACACTTTCATAGTTTGTTAATTTTATTTTGTAACATATCATATAATATGTGGGTTGATTGGTTGATTGGTATAATTCAAACAGTCCTTACTATTATTGCTACTGACTATGATTCACTGGTTGTATATAAATTTCCAATTTAAATGATATAAAAGTTATTTCTAAAACAAAATACTTTATATATCAAATTGTGTGAGTGCCCAATGGATTCCTTGGCCTGAAATCTGTATATTTAGACACCAAGAATATGAGTCTACTACATATAGTTACAAAGATAAAAGCATTTGAAGAAATTGTCGGCCATTATGGCGGCCATTTTGAAAAATGGCGGCCACGGTCACCAGGAGGCGCTGCTGACTTGGGTCCATATCTAAAAATAATCAGTAGGGGATGTTTTATATGTGTGCCAAGTGTCATGCTTTTAACCCAAAGTGCACGATTCTACCAAAAATGGCCCTTAACCACTATATATATTCCCACTATATATGGGAAATAGTTAAATCCATGGGAAATGCCATTGCGTAACTGGTAAGGGAATGAACAAATTATTAAATTATGTGATTGTTGAGTGTACGACTCTGAAGTTAATGATACTAGCAACAAAGGCATCGCACAAATCTTGTAAAGCTTCTTTTTCAAGAATATCTTAATCAGAGGACAATATAATGAGGAGTAATAATCCCTTCAGCAAGACGATTCTTTTGAGTACTCACAACATAGGGTTTGAGTGTCAATTAAGGGTTTTTGTATTTTAAATACTCATCTTATTTAGAGCTCTACATATACTTAACAGTGGCGGAAGTGTTCAGACAGTCTGAATTATAATGTAAAGTGGATTTTAAGTTTCCGGTGTTTTGACGGAAACCGCGCTTGGCATTTATTACCTATGATATGTGTCACTGTGTCTTAACCCTTTCCTACATACATGTACAAACAATCTGCAGCAGACGACTTTGAAAACATACCCGAAAAAAATAGAAACTACCTATAAATGAAAGTACAATAATTGAATAGAGTAGAAAACATGGTGACACAAGGAGAAATTGCTCGTTTTGTGCTTTTTTTATTTGTTGTCACCATGTTTTCAAAAGGTCGTCTGTTGCAGAGGCGTTAGAAAGCGTCTATATGAGGGAAAGGGTTAACGGTCGAGACAAATCCGGAAACTGAGTTGCCTTTACGTTCAACATGGTTTTGCGGCTGAGCCAATCGTTATAATCTCTCCTAACCGTTCATGCATTTTCGATATTCAATCAAAATTGACATATTATGACTATAGCGACATCAGTGTGTGTATACCACGTGACTTTTGACGTCATATTTGCATGGTCAGACAGCAATAATTGCTCTTGATGAGAATGTAAAAAGAATGGTAACTTTTTTATTTCTTCACCCTTTTTAACGAAACATGGGGCAGTCTACGCCGCGTACAATGTCCTATCTCCGGTTTTTACAGGAGTTTGATTGGTTGTCTAGTTTTTTCAAACACCGAAAAACCGAAAGTCTGCGTACTTCATGTCTTTCCCTCAAACACCCGCTAAGCTGAGCTCCATACGAAAACAGTCCTGGTGTGTCAACTAATTACAGCGTATTGCATTAGTTCAGATTAACTCTTTCAGCGCCAAGGCAAATATTGAGGTTTTTGCAAATAATACTGATTCAGGCGAGTCAGCTCGTAACGAGCTGTCTCACCTGAAATCAGCATTGTTTGCCTTTTATTTATCAAAATAGTCCAAACTTTTATTACAAGGGAAAAGGAGACACCCGATTTTGAACATGGAAGAGTCTACTTTAAACAATTCGGCGCTGAGGGAGTTAAAATATCTAATTGATTATGAATTACATGTATAAGGACCGTCCCGGTGGTGTAGTGGTAGAGAAATTGAAACGGATTGAAATTGAGCCAATCAGAGGCCCCCTATCAAACGATTGTTGGACCATTGATTTTCATACAAAACATTGCAATACACATAGAACGATATAGACATATTTATCTTTCAAGAAAAACAAGTGATCTATATACATTTATTTTAATGGAACAATATTTTTAAACATTAGTCTTATGTTATAATTATTAAAACAGAATACGGGAGAAATGTTAAGCAATTGGAAAGTAAATATCGAAAGTCAAAACTAGAAGAAATTAATGAAACAATTATAGAAATTCGGAAAAAATAGTCCTCATAAAAATGTTGAAAGGAGATAACAATGGCAGCTCGCCAAATGGCTTTATGACGAAAGGCGAGGGTAAATAAACCCATGTGACGACGACGTAGTGGTAGAGCGTCCTTCTCGGGTGCGGGTACGATTCCCGGGTTGGGTCACACCAATTACTTTGAAAATGGTGGTAACGGCTGCCCTCTTTGGCGCTCAGGGTTGTGGAGTTAGCATTACGACCGACTAGCTGGTGTCAGGATAAATGGACCAAGAGTACTGGCGACTTACCCAGGAATATTTATTGAGTAGTCTTTGCTAAATATTTAAAAAATGAGTAGCGAATAATGTGGTCCATACTTTTCATTGACGCCGCGTGGAAGCGCGGCGTCAGTATGGGATAAGTTTTAATTTTATACCATGGGTTGACGTAATCGAAAGGGAGCAACTAAACATTATTATTGTTAAGAAAAACTCTGTGTTATGTTTGAAAAAAAAAAAACCTTTATGAATACATAAAATGTATAAGATGATTTAAGAAACAGCAAGATACAAAATACGTATGTTTGCTACCGTTATTACAAAACTTTAGACACATGTAATGGATATTGTGCTTCGGGGATAGATGGCACCTGTATAGAAATGTTCAAATGCACTACCCATAAAATAACGCCATTCCTGAATACACTGTTCAATAATATATTATTAACAGGTTTATTTCCCCCAGAATGGAGTGATACAGTGATAACCCCCGTTCATAAGAAAGGGCCAAAAGATGACCCAAATAATTATCGCGCAATAAGTCTTATTAACAGTATAAGCAAAATATTTATCAAAGTGCTCACAAACAGACTATCTGAATGGGCCGAAGAAAATGAGGTCATCGATGAGGCACAAGCTGGATTTCGCCGCGGTTACTCAACTATTGACAATATATTTAACCTACAATCAGTCATACAGAAATATATAAGCAAGAAACGGGGTAGAATATATGTTTTATTTATTGATTTCCTCAAAGCTTTCGACAATTGTTCACATAAAAAACTCTGGGAAAGTTTAATACGGAAAGGTATAAGCCCCGACAGTAAATTAATCCGTGTCTTCAAATCCATGTACGAACAGTTAAAATCATGTGTAAAAGTTGAAAACGGTGTTACAGAATTCTTTAAATGTGAAAAGGGTACGAAACAGGGTTGTGTGAGTTCTGCGGTCATCTTCAGTCTATACATAAATGACCTTATCACCTATCTTAAGTCTAAATGCGAACACGGTATACAAATATCCCATGACAATTGTGATTTATATGGACTTTTATTTGCAGACGATGTTTCTTCTTTCGCTGACACTGTGTTGAATCTCCAACACCAAATTAACCACATAAGTGATTTTTGCAATGCAACTGGAATGCAACTAAATATGTCAAAATCAAAAATAATGGTTTTTCGCACAGGCGGTGTACTACGAAATAGTGAAAGATGGTTATACCGAGGTGAAGAAATGGAAGTTGTCCAGTTTTACAAATATCTAGGAACATATTTTACAGCAAAGTTATCTTGGACAAAGACGAAGCAAACTCTTGCTCTTCAAGCAAATAAAGCTATAAATACTATATTGCATTATCAAAAACAATATGGTCATTTTGATCACAATGATGCGTTTAAACTTTTTGATGCTATGGTGCTGCCGATACTAACATATTCTTCTGAAATATGGGGCTACCAATCATGTGATATCGTTGAAAGACCACATATCCGATTTTGTAAACGAATAGCTTGTTTAAACAGTAATGTAGCCAATTTCTTCGCTCTTAGCGAGTGTGGTAGGACACCCATAGCTGTGACGTACATGGTCCGCTGTGTTAAATACTGGTTAAAAATCCTAACAATGGAAGAAAATAGGTACCCAAAACAATGCTACAAACTTCTAAGACGACTCGATGATGTAGGTCGGACCACTTGGGCTACCAACATAAAACGTCTATTGTTCCAGTATGGTTTCGGTTATGTATGGTTAAGTGAAGACGTTGGTGATTTCAACATATTTTTATCACAGTTCAAACAAAGACTCATTGATTGTAGCTACCAAACACTAAATGGTAACATTGAATCATCTCCAAAAGCGTTATCATATAAACTGTATAAAAGTGCCTTAAATCCTGAAAAATACATATCTGTATCGTTACCATATCAGTATAAGAACCTATTATCAAATTTCAGATGTTCAGGGCATAACTTAATGATTGAAAAGGGTCGGCATCTACAAATTGACAGAGACCTACGGCATTGCCAATATTGTCTGGGAAATAATAACTATGCTATTGAAGACGAAAAACACTTTCTGCTTTGGTGTCCGCTATATGAAGAATTGAGGAATGCTCTTTTCTTACAAGAATGGTTGAATTACAATACATGTGATAATCTATTTGTGATTATTATGTCAGACACTCGTTACCAGGGCATCATTGCACTTGCAAAATATTTGAACCTGGCATTCGACAAAAGAAAGCAGTATTTGAGCATTTAACTGTTAAGATAGTCTCGTATGTACATGTATATAGAAATGGATCTTGTATAAAACATTGATCCACCAAGTAAAGTGATTTTTTCAGAACACTCCACCATATTAAAACTACTTGTATAATGTTAACTTAAATCATTTTCACAATTACTTTTATGTTCCTTGGTAAAAATAATAGTGTATCTTGGGCCGGAGGCCTTGTATTACTGAATAAAACTATTTGTATTGTATTTGTATTGTATTTAATAACTTTCCCCTAACTTCCTAGGCCACGCTTGTTTTATAGTTCGGTTTACGATTCATCAAAGCTCAGAAAAAAGTTTCTGGCGATGTTTTTGCCTATTTACAATATTGAATGATGATTCATTTTAATTACTACATATTACAGTATAATTCTAGTAACTGTAAAAACAACGTTAACCCAATTATGCAATAGGCATGGCCGTAACGTGACCCGTTCTATTATTTGTAAATGCAGCATGTCATCGCTTGGCGATTTTGGTCATTCTTATTTAATAGACGACAAGGTGTTATCGGTTCCCATAGAGTAATTAAGTTGTCTCTGCTTCCTTCCGTTATGAATACTTCGATGTTTTCATGATGTCATCCGATTTCTAAAATTCATTGGATTCGTACCCGGTTTTTCATGTTTCGTTCGAGATGAACGATCCGTACCAACTGGTTTTCGCTCTTTGCTCTTGGGGAACTGACTTGACCATTTTATTATGTTTATTTTTCAGTTTTCTACTGGCATGTTCAAAACGATTAAAGTGACATTGACAAACAAACAAACCAGACTTAATAATTCTTGCTATATGTTGACTATACATGTGAACTTTCATAATGCTCAATCTTGATCATAAATATCTTCTTTTTTTTTTTTTAATTACTTCGTACTTTTTGTTTATATACTCCCGTTTTTGCTATCATACTTCTGCTAAACTGGAAGTAGAATAGATTTCCACCTCTCCTTCCAAAGCTTGTGTCACACTTAACTTATAACTAGAGGCAGTAAACCTATATATATGTTAATATTTAAGCACCTATGTTTTTTTTTATCTAATGGATCTAGTTAGAGGATTTAAAACAGTTTATTGGTAAACAAAAATTTAGAAATTTCAGCTTGTATGACACAATATAGTTTCAGTGAATGTTAAGCAAACCGTAAACCAAATGGTTTCAGGACTAAACTTGTCATTTCACGACTAAACTTCACATGCTGAATATCACATAGATCGTAGCATATAAAACGTTTAATCCCTACGTCAAAATTGACCCTTTCTGCTCTTGGTAACCTTTTTATTTAGGCTATGGTAGCCAGGTGAGCAATATAGGCACATCTTGGCCTTCTTGTTTAAAATAAAGGGACATTTGGCCTTCTTGTTTGAAATATTGACATCCTGTCTGCTTTCATAGGTTATTTAAATGTACTGAACTGCATCTGCTTCCTTTAAGTCATGCTTCAATATCATGCGCGGCGTCCGTCTTTGATGCTTTGCATCAAAATTCTTCTTGTTATTGTAGACGTGCGTGCCAAGATACATCTTCTCAAGCTAAGGGTAATTTGTCCATTACATTACCTTAATTAATTATGGGAATGCTAATGTACGAAGTAGCGAAGATACCTGTATATTAGGAGTCAGCGATTACTGCAGTACCCGAGAAGGGTTAATCTTGCATGCACAGCAAGCTACGTCAACGGCAGCTTATATTTTAAGTGCGGTACTTGAAAATCCGTCAAGGACTGTTTATATTTTAAGTGCGGTACTTGGAAATATGTCAAGGACTGAGTTACTTTTAAGTTCCATAGTTAAAAAGTCGTTAAATAACTTTAACTGATATTGCCTCTGACCAATGAACAGCCTACAGTCAAGACAATTCCATTTGTCAGTGGTCAAGCTTGACTGCAGTATTTAATGCTGTGTATCAGTGAATATTAGAACTTTACAACTAGAAGATGGTTTCGGTCGTGACTCCGGTCGTGAGTCCGGGCGGGACTCCGGGTTGATACAAGGACTGGTTTAAGTTCTGACTGGCGGTAGTCGTAGAAACTAATATACGTTATTTGAATTACTGACTTACACGTTTAGTGCCGTATTAGGAGTCCGGTGTTTTTAGACGTATGGTTTATTTGTGTGAATTATAAACTATAGTATAACTATTCGGATATATAACAATATTAGAAGTGATTATATTTGTTGACTTCTTTGACACACAGAAAGTTATTATTATTCCGTTTATATTTAACGTTCAGGTGAACTGAACATTATAGCAGAGTCGCATTTTAAAACACAACGCACTATTATTTAATTTGGATTGGAGTTAAGCGATCATCGAACTCCGTGATTACTTTCCAAATCTATACGATCACTATTCGAAGTACTACAGGTCACAATCTTCGGGTTGTCATGGTTAGGGCGTCCGCATTGTCAGCGGGATCTCAATATTCGATCCTCTTTCAGGGCAAACCAAAGATTCTTAAATTAGTCTCATTTCTTGGCACTCAATGTTGCGGGATGTCACCAATGTCGGGATAATTAATACCGGCTATACTAGTAAATAACGCAATAAACGCCGTTATGCAACTGCCATACTGTTGAAAGCGGCGTAAAATACCATTAAGCCCGGTGTACACTGTCAATATTCTCGGTAACATTCTCGGTAACATTCTCGGTAACATTCTCGGTAACATGTTGACCAGGTAGCTTGTTGCCGAACATGTTGACAGTGTACACAGAGCAAAAAAATTTGGTAACATGTTACCCAAATGTTACCGAGATGTTGACGAAAGAATGCAAATGCATTCATGTTACCGAGATGTTGCCGAGTTTAACCAATCAGGAATAGGCTCTAAATCACCTGATCTACATGTACCTGTGGTCATGTGATTTAGACAAAATGGCAGCAGAAGCACTGACAAGGCATCTTCTCCTCTTCGAATCTTCCATTTTTATGATTTTCCCTCCAAAATCTGACCTCCAAATCCTCATTCCTGCTCATTTTTCGGTAACATCTCGATAACATGTTGGCCAAATGTTACCCAATTGTTACCCAGTGTACACAGGGCCAAACTTCGTGTTGCCCAGGTGTGTTACCGTACATGGTCAACATGTTACCGAGAATGTTACAGAAAATGTTGACAGTGTACACCGGGCTTAAACAAGTCAAACACTTATACAAAACGTGTTTAAGCTGATCTGATTTCAAGCAGACGACTCAGGTTAAAGATAATATTTCATTTGTTCGTGGTGCATTACATCATTTTTTCTTTAAATAAATGTAAACCCTTCCCCTTTCCCACATACAGCAAATATGATTTTGGAACACACAAAAGCTAAAATATCGAAGATATGTTAAAACGAAAGGTCATTTTGTTGAAAGTAGGTGAACAATATTGCGAAAAAAAGAAGAAATTGCGCGTCTGCATGTTAGAAAAGGCTATTTAACATATTTGTATCACATTACTGTCATAAGTAACACGTGTTTGTTTGTTGTCTGGTTTCTTGTATCAGGTTTTTTTTTTTTGAGAACTAGATTTGAGACTGGGCTCACGGCTTCTTTCCCCGCTCGTGGCGTGGCGTTCATGGTTTTACCAAGGCGCAATTTGGAGAGTGTCATACTTGTTTGTTAAACTTTTCCCATATACATGTACAGCAAATTTGCAGCAGACGACATTGAAAATATTAACCAAAAATATGAAAAACATCCCATAATGAGCAATTATTTATGCCTTTGCCACACTGTTTTCAAAAGTCCAACTTCTTCTCCAGCGGCGTCAGAATGCGTTTGCACGAGGGAACATAATCGAGGGCTTGGCGTGAAACGGTTGTAACTTTAATTGATATTTCCTTACCAAGGTTAATCACTTTGCCATAAAGTCTTTATAAGCGTTAAATCATTTTTACTTTGGTAAACATTGGTAATTTAGGTGCCATTGCTCGTTCTGAGCAATGGCACCTAAATTTGCATTGTTTACAAAGGGGTCAAAATTGCCCCTAAACCAGGGTTTTCAAAATAGATTTTTAGTTACAACCGTTTCACGCCAAGCCCTCGATATTACTACGCATTAATTCATCTTTAGCCCTTTCAACAGTCCCCTCCTTTATAAAAATGAGCCACGTCTATAGATTTTTTTTTGGGGGGGGGGGGGGGGGGGGGGGGGTTTGTCTTAACCATTGCCCACCTTTAACAGATGACTTTGAAAGTATTTAGGCGAACAACTCTATAAATGTAGGTATAATTTTACCGAAAAGAGTTGAACACATTGTGGCAAAAGGAGACATTGCTCGTTTTGAGCAATTTCTACTTTTGTCATAATGTTTTCTAAAGTCGTCTGCAGCAGAGGCGTCATAAAGCTTTTATAGTTGGGGGGAAGCTCTTAATAATGCCTTTTTAAAGTTATATTGACATAGAACTGGTGGGGCTATACTTCAAGTATTTTTTTAAAAAGATGCATATTTAGTTCTGTATAATTGCTAAGGGGACGGAGAAGACAACGCGGAGACTGTGCGGTGTGCACTGAGATTCGCCCGAGACTTCATAGCACGCAGATGCATTAACCCTTTCCCTCATACGACAATTCTGCAGCAGACGACTTTGAACATATTTTGTCAAAACATAGAATATCTCTATAATTGAATGAAACCCAATTTTCTGCATTAATTCTACAGTACTATTTATATTTTCTACACATTCGAAATATGTGTCTGAACGTAATAAGCTATCATCAATGAATCCTGCGCTGGAATGACCTGAACGTCTCAATTTTGCATATACTGGTTTTAACAGCTTTGTAAATATTTTGGATAACCTATGACAAAAAGTTGAAAACATTGTGACAAAAGGAGAAATTGCTCGTTTTGAGCAATTTCTTCTTTTGTTACTATGTTTTCAAAAAGCCGTCTGCTACAGAGGCGTCACAAAGCGTTTATACGAGGGAAAGGGTTAAGACCCCAAATCGCTTGACGGTTCTCATATAGAAATGGAAATTCCCTCAACACAAATCAAAAGCATATGTATTATACCAACGAAAGTGTTTTAAAACATGTCTCAATAACGTAATACCAGTATATTCAAATGTTGTCCAAAAACCGTATTCACTTCATTTAATGGCTTATACATTAACCCTCCCTTTCCCATATACCAAGAAAAAAAACTGTAGCAGACGACTTTGATTTGATCTTGGCAAAACATGTAAGTATAATAATTGAACAGAGTTGAAATTATTTTGACTTAAGGAGGAATTTTGCTCATAATGAGCAATTTCTCCTTTTGCCAAAATGCTTCCAAAAATGCCGTCTGCTGCAGAGGCGTCAGAACGTGTCTGTATGTGGGGAAAAGGGTTATCGACGTCAATGGTATGCTATAAAACAATGAACGCGTTGTAAACGAGTGTAATCATTTAACCCCTTCCCTCATATAGACGCTTTCTGACGCCTCTGCAGCAGACGGCTTTTTGAAAACATAGTGACAAAAGAAGAAATTGCTCAAAACGAGCAATTTCTCCTTTTGCCACAATGTTTTCTCCACTTTTAGTCATAGGTTATCCATTCAATTATAGAGATTTTCTATTGTTTGACAAAATATGTTCAAAAGTCGTCTGCTGCATACTTGTTTTATGAGAGAAAGGGTTAAAGTGACAGACAGACACAGATATAGGATAAAGGCACATCTTATGATGACAGCGTTTACGCTTACCATTAAGTGAAATTGAAGAACGGAAGGGATATTACACCAAAAAGGCATAAAATTATCATTAATGCCATTCGATATGCGAGAAAATTAGACGGAGTTCAGTCGGACATCCGTCCTGTGAAATTTGACGAGACATTTGCATAAAGTTTAGGTTACCAGTGACATTGACATAAGCATGTTTATGTTAAAAACATACGATTTAATAAATTATAATTTAAAAGAAGAAATAGGGAAAAGGGCATACAGCCATCCATTGTAGATCTGAAAACAATTGGAATATATATATATGACCTATGCTCCAGGAAAACAAGGAGGCATCACCCTACATCTGACAGGTGACGATAAAGGTAGTTCTGTCTGCGCATCCACGTCACGTGATCCCGATGTACAATATGTCTTCAAATGCTTATTGAAAACGGTCGAGTGGCTAAATTTTTCAACATTGTATAACCTAACCAAATAGCGCATATATATATATATATATATATGAGCCGTTCTGCGAGAAAACCAACATTATGGCCTCTGCGTAATGTATCGACCCAGATCAGCCTGCGCGGCATGCTTAGGCTGATGCTGGTCGATACTTTACGCAGAGTCCATAATGTTGGTTTTCTCGCGGGACGGCTCATATATATATATATATATATATATATACAGAGCTCAAGATAAAGTGACTATTTTTAAATTCCAAAACGCTTATTTGACACTCAAACCCTATGCTGTGGGTACTCAAAAGAATCAGTTCACTTCTCAACTGATCTAGTCCTCGCTGTGTGTGTGTGTGTATATATATACATACGCTATGACGATATGCTGCGCATCAACGCTATTCGATTCATAATTTCCCGCCAGATGTCCCTCTAAAACATCTTCGACTAATGAGGGACATTAGTGATAATTATATTATCTCCCTTGTCAGATAAAGACCAAGGAAGACCAAATAGTTGGTAGGTCCTTTTAGTTGGAATCCTTTGTCTTTATCCCCATTTCGCAATGAGATATTGCAATTACTCTGTAAACATTAATCATAAATGTGTTAATTAAAGTGATGATTAAAAACAGAAAATTTACAAAGCAGTGTTAAAAGAAAACAAATGTGGAATTACTAATCAATCTAATAACAGTTGGCCAAGAAAATGCAATTATAAGTGCACCATCCAGTGCAAAGAAACCAATGATAAAAACAGAGGAAACCAAATGATAGAACCTAGCTAGATGTAGAGAGTATTAAAGGGAGATAACTGACCGATGTCTCCAATTGACTATAACAACTGGCGGCCGATCTTGGTCGTGTGTATTTGATGGTTTAAAGTCACGCAGGGTATCAACAGTATCGAAATTATCAAACGACGCCGCGACTTTGAGTCGCTTAAATTAGAATAAAGATAACAGCAAATGAGTTAAATGGTTTGGTATCTGTAACATTGGAAATTAATTGGGATACATAATATCAAACCGTTAATATCAATGTACGCCGATATAAATGACCAACGCTAACATTTACCATCTAAGCTGCAATTAAATTATATACAATACAATACAAAATATTTTGACGATATGCCGTGATTCTCCTGTAAGCGCAGCAAATCATCTATTTGTATTGGTGTGACATGTCTTCACGACAGACAGGAGTTCTGGACCACCGTATTGTTGCATTAAGCTGATTTGTTGTAAGCTGCAAACCTGTAAAACATTCTTTCAGCTACTACTAATATTCCATTTTGCCCCCAAGTAATTCAATTCGCCACTCAATAATAACCGCACACTCATTTACTGATTTAGGTGTACCATATAAGACAGGACATTTAACTAAACAATATATAAGATGCTATACGAGCCCGTCCATGTTAAAAGGTACAATTAGTGTAAACAGTTGTGGATCCAGATCAGCATGTTCATCCACACATTCTGATCAATATATGCATTGTTAACATATAACGTTCACAAGCATTAAGTGAGACGAGTATAATAATTATGAATTTCTGTAGATTCTTATATAACGAAGCTGATGTACAGGCTATTATGTACCTATACTGGCCAGAAATGCCAAATTCAATCATTTCGAATGGACAGGATATCACATAACTGTGAGCTAGAGACTTCCTCGATGGATTTTGGCTTGGGGCTTTAGCCCCTGGTCATAGTAGTAATACCATTTTTTTCGGAGTTGGCAGCCTGCCAATTGCTGTTAGCACCAAACAACGCATGGGAAATTGCGCGAGAAGAATAGTTCATCATGGATTAAAAAGAAAAATGCATTTAAAAGGTTAGTATCTCCCCCATAAATATCATTTTAATGTTGTTGGAACATCAGTGAAAAACGTAAGGCGTGAGTTCTCCAATATAAGTTTAAGAAATGCTTTAGAAAAAATAATGCGCCGAGAGGTCAAATATGGACGCTTGTTAACATTATTAACATTCGCGAAGAGGAACGGGAAAAAAGAGAGAAGTCACGTGAAATATACAGTGGCGGATTAACCGGGGGGGGGGGGGGGTGCGATGGGCCGTAGACCTGTGCGTCGAGAAATTAATGGTAAACAACGAAAAAGCGTGGCAAATGTAGTGGCGGATTTAGCAGGGCCCATATGGCCCGTGCCCGACTCCCCCCACGCCAAAAAAGAAGTCACATGAAATATACAGTGGCGGATTAACCGGTGGGCCGTAAGGCCCGTGCGCTGAAAAATCCAACCTTCCGGAAGCCCTCAGGCCGTCAGCACTGCAGTGCTTTTATTTGACTTAGTGGTGGACACAGGGAAGAAGAGAGGTAATCATTTGCGTAATTAAGATGTTGGCTAACTGGAAACTGTTTGACTTCCATATCAATGTCATATCATATCAACGGATCTGTTATTTAACCCTTTACCACCTGTAGACATATTTTGACGCAACTGCAGCAGACGACTTTTTAAAACACTGTGACAAAAGGAGAAATCGCTCAGCTCAAAACGAGCAATTTCTCTTTTTGCCACAAAGTTTTCTACTTTTTTTTAGTAATTATACCTTCAATAATAGAGATTTTCCTTAGTTTTGAGTTGACATTTTTAAATTCGTCTGCTGCATATTTGTTGTATGTGGGAAAGCGTTAAACTGAAAACATGCTGTTTATTGAACTTGTAAGGACCGTTGGGAATGGCCGTATCTAAGTTATAAGGACCTGTGGCCATTAGGGCCGAGTGCGAGGGTAAACAACACCAACCACCAACAACAACATTGGTCCATATTTTTTATTATTTTAATTTGTTAAATTGTTGTCAATGTTATATATGTATTTTGTAAATAAATTATGTTTAAAGTAAGCAGGGAAGATCCTTGTCTGTCCGGTCTGTATCTGAATGTTTCAAAGTCATAATTGTGGGTTATCGAAAACTGAGGTAAACGTATAGGTTGATTTGATTTATGATTACTGTCATAATGAATTCATATGAGTCTTCCTTCCCGTCAAGTTGTTTTTGAGACTCGCGTTGTATGGTATAATATACTTATCACTTAGCATTAATCATTATAACGTCACAAACATTATACAGACCGCAAATTTATTAAAAAAGAGGGTCTGTTTGCATGGCACACATTGAATATAATATTTAGGGTGACTGTACTAGCAACGTATGACCAGTATTAAATGACCGAGCCCCGATAGCTCAGTCGGTAGCAACGCGGGCTGTCAATCCAGGGGCTGTGAGTTGGAACCCTAGCTCGACCAATCTTCTTTCCGACGTCTGCTAAAGTCACTATGACGAACGTCGTTCGTCTCCAACCAATCAGCTTACAGTATATGCGGAAAAGCGTAGTCGTGTGGAGTACTGGTGTGAGAAACACATGCGTAGTCAACACTGCGTACACTTACTAAATCTGTCAGAGGAACAGCGTTTCTTTGAAGGAAATGTTACATTGCGTGTTGTTCGCGTAAAGCATAACACTTTCCGGTACATAAACTATAGTAACGGAGTATCATGCAGATTTACTAAGACATGCATTTGACAGTAGCTTTAACTGTGACCATAGAACGTCAAAGAGCATATTTCCTGTCTCAGCTAAATGACAATAGACGACCATTCACACTTAAGGGATGAATTATCGCATCCTTTATAATATGGTTAAGTTAATACACGAGCGGCGTTCGAAGAAAACCAAATAATCGTATGACATTGGCAACCTGTATATATCAAGATCAACTAGCGCATTTGCCAATAAGTTTAAAGATACTTCCGTAAAGCAATTTGAAAATAAGTTTAAAGAAAACAGTATCCATTTAAACTCTAAGCATGAATACACAGGCGGAAAGTTTTCTACACGTGTAATAATTACGCTAAGGTTGGTTTTCGCAGAGTACCGCTCATTCAAAGTGGTATACATCTGTAAAACAGCCTTGTCGCTACAGGTTGAAAGCAGATATTCCGGTAATAGCGTACACATTCGACAGGTGCTGGTAATATTTACAGGGAAACGCCATGTCAATGGAACTCTGCTGGACGCGGCGATACATGCCATTGTTGGTTGATTGATTGATTGTTGTTTAACCCTTTCCCTCATATAGACGTTTTCTGACGCCTTTACAGCAGACGGCCGTTTGAAAACATAGCGACAAAAGAAGAAATTGCTCAAAACGAGCAATTTCTCCTTCTGCCACAATGTTTTCCACTTTTAGTCATAGGTTATCCATTCAATTATGCTGCTCTCACACTGTGGTGAATATGCTAGCGAATGTGCTTACGAATGGAAATATTTGACAATCGCTCAAACTTCGCAACATTCGCCGTGTCTTCGTAAGTCATTCTCCACCTCCTTACGAAGATCGGTCAATTTAGGAAGCGCTTCCTAAATGTCAGCGAATGTTGTGAAGACGGTCATTCGCCGTTTCGTAAGCATTGGTAAGCCATTGGTAACGTTGGTAAAGCGTGCGTAAGCGTTGGCAACGTTCGTAAAGGCATTTGTAAGGCGTTTGTAACTTTCGCCGGGTCCCCTTCCTTACGAATGTCTTACCACTGTTGCCAATGTTACAAATGCTTTACCAATGCTTTGCCAACGTTACGAATGTCTTACGAATGGCTTACCAATACTTTACCAATATTTTAAAGAATTTGTTGCGAGCACTTGCCAATGTTTACGAACGCTTCCCAATGGATTGCCAATGCTTACGAACGGTTACAAATGCTTGCGAACGCGTGTTATTTTCAAAGTGCCATTAAGAATGTATTGCAAATGTCTTGCCAATATTTAGACAAATATTGCGAATATAAATGGCATTCGCCCTAGGGAGGTGTCCAGAGAGTATAAAAGGCCCAATTTTCAATTCAATGTCATCATTTCACTATGGCACTCCGAGTGAGACAGGTGGCTGCTCTTGGACTTCTAGTTTCTGAATATACTGTAGCTGCACATGCTGCTCTAGTTGCTCTAGAGCGTGAAGAGGAAGAAGAAAGGCGACCAATACGTAGACTAAGAGAAAGAAGAAGAAGATCATGTTGGGTGAGGTACTGGCTATCACAAGAACAGATGTTTGTTCAGTCTCACTACTACAACCTGATGGAGACTCTCATGGAGAGGGACCCTGATGGGTTCAAGAACTATACCAGATTGCAGCCTGAATTGTTTGATGAACTTTTAGAACGCATCAGGCCCCGCATCGTGAAGCAAGACACTAGATACCGTGACTCCTTAGAACCCTGACCTGAAGTAAGCTGTGACACTGAGACATTTGGCAACTTGAAATTCATACGCGTCATCAAATATTCGTAACATTCGTAAGAAAATGGCAAGGCATTGGGAACGTTGGTAAGACATTCGTAACATTCGTAAGTGCATTCGTATCGTTGGTAAGCCATTCGTAAGCATTCGCAAGCATTCGTAACATTCACAAGGCATTCGCTGCATATATTTGAAATGTTTCGTAAGCTCTTTCGCAACATTCGCAACGTTCGTTAGCTATTCGTATGGCATTGGCAAGCGTTGGCAAGCTTTGGTTAGCATTCGGAATATATTCGTACGACATTGGTAAGGAGAGGTCGAGGGACGACCGAGGACGACCGACGGGTGACCGAGATGAAAATATTCACTATCCAATCGCATTTTTTGGACGAATTTACCGCGATATTCAAATATTCATATTCGCAAGAATATTCGCCACAGTGTGAGAGCAGCATTATAGAGATTTTCTATTTTGTTGACAAAATATATTCAAAGTCATCTGCTGCAGAATTGTTGTATGAGTGAAAGGGTTAACGCCGTTTTCAACCATATTTCAGTTATATCACGGCGGTCGATTGACTCACTCATGTGTTTCTTGACTTTCTCACACCAGTTCTCCACATAACAGACTGTTTAAGTCACGGGTTGCTTCTCCACATAGCCTATTGGAGGAAGACGAATTACGCTTGTCACAGCGACTTTTGTCAAACATCGGAAAGAATGTTGGCGGAGCTGGTGCTCGAACTCAACCCATCCAAAACGGCGTTTAGAACGCCTTTATAAGTCATCTATTCTATATGATTTGCATTATTTTTCTGTAAGGTTTAATCATCAAAGCTCTTTGATTTGTCTGTATAAAATGTATTGTGAATTGTATATTTCTTATTGTGTATCGAACAGATTAAAGCAAAATATGGTACAGTAATTTTGGTATAAGGTGACACATAAAACTTGCTTTCGGGATATTCGGCTAATTTGAATACCAGCATTCGCGTCCAAAACTGCTTGAAAAGGAGCTGGAAACGTGTTATTTCTGACTGCATCCACATATTGCCTATCGTTTTGAGAGTCTCAGCAGCTCTTCAATGTTACACTTACCTTCTGCGTTTTTGTTGGGTTATTTTTGGAATAAAGGGTCAAATTGATCTTTCTGTCCTACTTTGTTCACCCTGTTTCAGACCATTTTTGTGGCCACTTCTTTCCATAATATGGATGAGAGTGTGACTTCCAGTCATTTTCTTATAATTGTGGCACTCCTTGATACAGTAAAACCCTTTTTATCGAACCAGTATGGATATTATGAGAAATATTGAGAGAATAAAAGTTGGGGTTTCCCAGGAAACAGAAATTCAGCTTTCAACTGTGTTATGCCACCTAATATTCCAACACTTTGTTAGGACAGCACTATCTATGTTATTGCCGCATATATACACCAATTGGCTCCCCGATTTGAAATGCATATACATAGTAAATTCGTGAACCTGACTACAAAACATGTCAGTTCTTAGGACCTCTCATAAAAAGTAGTATCAAACATCAGTCGAGATATATGAATTTTTAAAAATAACCTTGAACATGGCAGCGTAAGGGGTTTATGAGTGGTTGACAATAATATCAAATTCGATATTCACAAGCAAGGCACGACAACACAAAATGTTGTCTTAAAAGTGCCTACCTGTGTATAAGTGCCATGCACACAAAAATGCTCTTTAAATGAGGGTTCAAGTGACGTTCGTGAATTGCAGTGAGTCCCCTTTGCTGTCGGCACTTTCATTTCATTGAAATGTGCTATGTATACTACTGTACGGTATATTACCAGGGACGTAGATAGATATCTACGTCCCTGATATTACTATTTATTTATTTATTTATTGGGGTTTCACGCCGCTTTCAACATTATTTCAGTTATATCACGGCGACAGTTCACTTATTCATGATCCCTGGGTAAACAAACCAGTACTAGGCTAGGAAATGTGCCTTGCCCAAGGGCACTCAACCATGACCGTAGTGCCGCGACTGGGGATCGAACCCGGGACACCCGGTTTCGAAATCCCCGACGCTAACCACTGGACCACAGCGGATTCCCCCTGATATTACTAAATAATTCTATAGACTTATCAATTAATCATGAAGATAGTTTTGCTTATATAAATCATGTCGTCCATGAGTTCAATTGAAGATCTCTGCGAAAAAAGATATACCCTTTCTTAAATATATGTTCGTTCTGTGTACATTTCTGCATTTATGCTTACATTATTATCAAGTATGCAACATCGTTTTTATTTCCCCCAAAAAGTGCAAATCGTACCCAGCCTTTCCTCTCATACCAGTGGTACCGTCACACAGCACGTTTTGATTTACAATACGATCTTGTTTGGAAAATATAGTATTCACTATGAGTAATTTGTTTGATTATATCATAAGTAAGATTTACAATTTAAACTAAAAATATCCCCACATCCGATGGCGTGAAATACTTATATATGCACTTTATTTATCCATCTGATAATTTTGAAATATTTCAGCCTGTGGAAAGCAATGTCGTATTCGGGAATTGCTTCTTGGTCAAATTACGCTAAATACATCCGCTGTCTTGCTGATCTACTATAGTCCCTAAAACACCTTTGTTTGCTTAGAAATGAGTGTATACCATCACCAGAATGTATTGAATATATGACATTGAGTTTAAATGCATTGTGAATGTGTATAGGATGCACTGGAAAGGATTTATTTGATCACTTTTACTATTTTGACCTTGTTTGAAAGTGAAAGTAGAGAATGCTAAACACCGGTTTTGTCCGGGCCCGATTTGGTCCAAGATGACGGTTACCATTTTCGCCTGGTGAGTTCTTTCTTGCATAATGCATGACCCCACATTTTCTTTGGATTGTTTAAAAGCTAGGAGGGAACTCTGTTCAATGACATATGGTGTTCTACATGAGAAACGCTTAGAAAGGGTGACAATCGAGGACTGAAACTGGTCGATTTACATGAAAACAAAGAAATATTTTTTTCCCGCGATAGACGATAACGTGGGTTTTGACCTAGATGTTAAACAAATGATCTAGCTTGTAGATCAAACATTCTATTTAATGAATAATGTCGAAGAAATAAAGGAAATGAAACGTGCACATTGATTGGTTCATAGTTAAGTTGGCGATCCCATGAGAGGCACTTATAAGGTGAATTTTAAAATGAAATGTTCTGCATACTAACCTTTAATTGTTTTTCCTTAAGTGAAAACAATCAGTGAAAACGTATGAAATATAATATTTAAGAGCAAACATTTAGTTTTTTTGAAATATGACAAGTTTTCAGTTATTTATCGTCAATTGAAACTTAAACAGTGTTACATAATACACCTCTTGGGTGCCTCGCGTAATCTCCAGCCATGTGATAAATTCTCGACTTTGAACGTATTAATGTCATGTCGTGCTAGTGTAATGAATGTTGACTTGGATTGGCAAGTGAAAGGTCTGTGGTTCGCTTCTGTTGTTTTCTGTCATTCTAATAAGTAAGACAAAATATCAAATAATATGCGCATGTTCCATTTCTGAGTGTGTACTCATATTGATCGCCGTTTATCTTTTTTTAAAGATATTTCTTGTTTGGTGTATTGTAACCTCTAATACCGCCGCCATTTAACATTGTAATTCATACACGAAGTCAACACTATGACTGAAGTAGTGTCAGAAAACAGAAATAAATCCCATTTAATCATATTGAAAATCAAAACTAAACTGCCTCGGTGGTGTAGTGTTTAGATTGCCCACGTCTAGAGCTTTGAGTCATGGGTTGAATCTCTGGTCAGACATACCATATACATAAATGGATTCCCCCGTAGGCGCTTAGTGATGCAGGATGATCTGGTTTAATGCTGACCTAAATAACAGTACCAATATTGAAGGAAGTGCTGGTGAAAGTAACCAATAAAATAAAAAAGGTAAAACTTTTAAAAACCGCCGTTCAACTGTAGATACATGTATATCATTCATGATATAAGCGACAATGACGTAGGGTGTTGTCTTTGTTACGCTAACGTCAACGTACGGCTTTATTTATAAAGTCGTCAGCTCTGTACATTACCAAATTCAAACGATGCTGTAACATTAGTTAACACAGGACACGTGAACGTATTATGTCAAGTAGCAAACAGTGTTGAAGGAGGTGGGGATGGAAGCTGGGGCAGGTAGTTAATAATAGATTGAACTTTATTGAGCAGTTTCCAAAGTGTTGTACAATCGTCCAATATGTGCCGAATGATGGTTAAATAAAAAAGGTTAGACTCCGTTATGTTTTATTGTTTTAGATAAATCATACACGGTCGCTAATCCCGTTTTATTAGGAATACTATTTTTCATACAGACACGGGAACAAAACAACATGTTTAACCCTTTCCCAAATTCGACAAATCTGCAGTAAAACACTTTAATGCCATCTAGGCTAAACAATGAAAACATATAAAACATTATTAAAATAAAAGTATTATTGAATAAAGAAATTTAATCAATTGATACAAAGTGCAGAGCAAGATCAAACTGTATTGATGTGCAGTTTGATCTGGTTTTACACTTGTTATAAATGTTATTTGGTTATTGCTTTCTAGGTTTTGGTGTCAGTGCCAGAATCATACACATCACACTAATGGATTGAGTTCAATCTTGATTCAGGTCGATTGATTGGGGTTTAACTACGTATTTAACAATGTTTCAGTCATATCACGTCGACCAGTTCACCTATCCATGTATTTCCTGACTTTCTCACATCAGTACTAAATACAACAGTCTTTCCAAGCAGCTGGCTGTTTATCCACATAGACTGTTATCCAATTGGCGGAAGACGAATGACGTTCGTAGCATTGAGTAGCTCAGTCGGTAGCGACGCGGGCTGTCAATCCAGGGGTTGTGAGTTCGAATCCCGGCTCGGCCAACTTTCTTTCCGACGATTGACAAAAGTCAATGCGACATGCGTCATTCGTCTTCCACCAATGGGCTAAGTCTATGTGGAAAAGCAGCCAGTTGCTTGGGAAGATTGTTGTGTGGAGTACTGGTGTGAGAAAACCAGGAAATGCATGAGTAGGTGAACTGGCCGCCGTGATATAACTGAGAAATTGTTAAAAACGGCGTTAAACCCCAATCAATCAATCAATCAATCAATCGTGGCATTGACTTTAGTCAATCGTCAGAAGGAAGTTGGCTGAGCTAGGGTTCGACGTCACAACCCCTGGATTGACAGCACGCGTCGCTTACGCCTGAGGTATTTAGAGAGACGTGAGTGTTGCCTGCCAGAACGTCAGTAAGGAAAGGTGTGGTTGACAAACAGGTAGACGGACATTCCCTGGAGAACTGATCCCTATAATGTGTTTCAAGAGCAAAATAAGCAATTTAGATGGACGGTTATAACGTGTTCAGATATTACATATATAATTAATATATATATATATATATATGTAAGTATGTGTATGGGTATGGGTATGTGTGTATATATATATATATATACAATTGCGTGTGTGTATATGGGTATTTATAGTTTTATACATATGCATATAAACTTGATTTTAATCTTATTTAATTTAAACTTAGTTAAGTACTATTTCATTGTCTTAACCATTTATGTATATATATTTGTGAATATCAACCATGAGCTGTATGCTTAAGTTGAAAATAAAATTTCTGTTCTGTTCTGTTCTATAAAACATAATGACAAACTGACAGTGAATCAAGATGAAAAGAAGCTATTTCGGACGATGGACGGATATAGCGTGTCTGTAACATGAGTTCCACTATTGTTGATATAAAACATAATGACAAACTGACAATATATCAAGAGGAAAAGAAGCTATTTTGGTGGACGGATGTAGCGTCTGAGTAACATGAGTCCTACGTATGATAGTATAACCGAGAGGCAGAAATAAAAAAAATAGAGCGAAACAAATTCATTCATAATCTAGTTTTTAATTCATTCATAAATAAAACCTTGTAACTTGCCATATCCGTTGTTCTAGTTACACTGGTTTTTTTTAACCCTGTCTCACATATAGACGCTGTCTGACGCTTCTTCAGCAGACGACTTTTGGAAATGATTGTCGCAAAAAGGAGAAACTGATCAAAATGAGTTATTTTGTCAATTTGCAACACTGATTTCAACTATATTCAATAATCATGTTATCATTTATAGAGATGTTCTATATTTTGAACTTAATAATTTCAATGTCATTTGCTGCAGATTCATTACATGTGGGATAGGGTTAATAACCATATAAGACTATATATCATAACGCGACCTTGTCTGAACAGAATGGGTATTGTCGCAATCCGCGAACAATTGAAGATTGGGGTGATACAGCGTGTTATTTTATTTTTGCTTGTCAGCTATTATTTTCTTATCAGCCGACAGTTGCTTTTCAGCGACCATCTTCTTATCAGCCAACAGTTGCTTGACAGCTAACATCTTCTTATCAGCCGACAGTTGCTTGTCAGCTACCATCTTCTTATCAGCCAACAGTTGCTTGTCAGCTAACATTTTCTTATCAGCCAAACGTTGCTTGTCAGCTAACATGTTCTTATCTGCCAACAGTTCTTTGTTCGCTATCGTTTTCTTATCAACCAGCAATTGCTTGTCAGCTAACATGTTCTTATCAGCCAGCAGTTTCTTGTCAGCTAACATTTTCTTATCAGCCAGCAATTGCTTGTCAGCTAACATTTTATTATCAGCCAGCAGTTTCTTGTCAGCTATCATTTTCTTATCAGCCAAAGGTTGCTAGTCAGCTAACATTTTCTTATTAGCCAGCAATTGCTTGTCAGCTTACATGTTCTCTTATCAGCCAACAGTTGCTTGTCAGCTTACATTTTCTTATCAGCCAACAGTTGCTTGTCAGCTTACATTTTCTTATCAGCCAACAGTTGCTTGTCAGCTTACATTTTCTTATCAGCCAACTGTGGCTTGTCAGATAACAATTGCTTTTCAACCAATATCCACAGACGTAACGTCTGGTCTAAACAATTAGAAGTGTAGCCACTGTGGTCTCGGTATGACTCGGTATGACTCGGTATGACTCGGTATGACTCGATATGACTCGGTATGACTCGGTATGACTCGGATCTGATAGGAACTCAGATTGATTGATTGATTGATTGGGTTTTAACGCCGCTTTAAACAATTTCTCAGTTATATCACGGTGGACAGTTCACCTACTCATGCGTTTCCTGGTTTTCTCACACTAGTACTCCACACAACAATCTTCCCAAGCAACTGGCTGCTTTTCCACATAGACTTTGCTCATTGGTGGAAGACGAATGACGCTTGTCGCATTGACTTTTCGTAGTCGTCGGAAAGAAAGTTGGCCGAGCCTGGATTCGAACTCACAACCCCTGGATTGACAGTTCGCGTCGCTACCGACTGAGCTACCGGGGCTCAGCTAGGAACTCAGAGAAATGTCCTCGAGTTATCGACGTGTTCGAATGCTATCTGGACATTTACTTAATTCAATGATACTTGGTCAGCTACGTAATTCACTTATACTTCAGGTTTTACTAGTATTTGCCCTTTTCCACTTGCAGACGCGTCTGCAGCATACACTGAAAACATTGTGGCAAAAGCATAAATTGCTCGAAGATCATTGAACTGGCTTAGAAGGGTATGTTTGCACTATCAAGTACATCGAGGGCTTGGTGTGAAACGGTTGTAACTCAAATTTGTATTTTCTTACCAAGGTTAATCACCTCGTCATAAAGCCTTTATAATCGTTAAGTCATTTTTATTGGTAAACGAAGGAAATTTAGGTGCCATTGCTCGTTCTGAGCAATGGCATCTAAATTTGCATTGTTTACAAAAGGGTCAAAATTGCCTCTAAACCAAGGTTTTCAAAATAGGTTTTTAGTAACAACCGTTTCACGCCAAGCCCTCGACATGTACTTCTGTCACAATATTTTCAAAAGTCGTCTGCTTCAGAGGCGTCAGAAAGCGTCTGTATGTGGGAAAGGTTTATATAATAGTATACGTCTTTGCACAAACGTCTTGAGCAGGACAATTTTGTCGAGGAATAATCTCAAGTCAATTGATGTAGTTAACCCTTTCCAACAAATAGACGCATTTTGACTGAGAAGATTTTGAAACTTTGTGGAAATAGAAGATTTTTTTCTACATGGGAATTCCATATATATGTATCTGTATGTTCTCAAAGTCGCCGGAGGAATCCGCCGTGGTCGAGTGGTTAGCGTCGGGGATTTGAAACCGGGCGTCCCGGGTTCGATCCCCAGTCGCGGCACTACGGTCATGGTGGAGTGCCCTTGGGCAAGGCACATTTTCTAGCCTAGTACTGGTTTGTTTACCCAGGGATCATGAATAAGTGAACTGTCGCCGTGATATAACTGAAATAATGTTGAAAACAGCGTAAAAACCAATAAAACAAACAAACAAACAAAGTCACCGGCTGCAGATTTGTTGTACGTGAGAAAGGGACCGAAACATTCAAAAAGAGACTTTCCCCGCAGTATTTCTGTTCTTTCATATCTCCGGAGTTACCACAATTTTCTAATGATGTTCTTATCGTGGAGACGAAACGACGATACTCCTCCAGGCTCCCTTTACTATGACAGGTCATCACCGTGGGTGTACGATTTCTATTTAAATGGATATCAGTTACCGTCTAAACGGAAAACAAGGTTGAATCTAGCATATGATTAGAATAATTTATCTAATAACTGATGATCACAACTATTCAGCAAAATTAATATCCGTTTCAAAAAATGAAGTTGAATTGCGACAATACATAATGAATTAAATGTTCAGTTCGCAAATCTACGTATTAACAGATTTCCAAAAACTCAGTTTTTCCACACAATATCGTCAGTTTATTAATGATATGAGCCGTCCCGCCGCGAGAAAACAAACATTGTGGACTCTGCGTTAAGTATCGACCTAGATTAGCATAAGCATGCAGCGCAGGCAGACTACAAACGTTCTAAATGAGAGACACATAGGACGTATGAACTTATTGAATCAATGTCATACTGAAAACGTCAAAAGAATAATAAAAACAAATGCAAATAAAACTTTGTAATAAATCGTATAGATGTTGTTGAAATGGCTGGCGGTCAAATATACACCCGGAAGTTACCATAAACAACTGATCTTCGAATGTAAAGTTTTTAAACATAAAGCAAACCGCCGCTGTGGTGTGCAGTTGTTACAACGTTTGCCTCTAGAGCGGGAGTACAGGGTTTAATCTCAAGTCGGGTCATACCAGATGGTAGTTAAGGGTTCCGTCCTTGGGGCCTCTGGGCTGTCGGGACAGCATTACATGCACGACTGATGCGCTGGTCTCAGGATTACCATTCTACACACACATAGTAATGAGCCGTCTCGCGAGAAAAACCAACAGTGTGGACTCTACGTAAAGTATCGACCCGGATCAGTTTAAGTATGCCGCGCAGGCCTACCCGAATAGACACTTTTCACCTCCTGTGGATTTTCTGTTTCAGGAATCATTACTATAAACAAGTATAATGCAATATACAATATTGACCCGGATCAGCCTAAACATGCCGCGCAGGCTAACCTGGACAGACACGTTTCGCCTCCTGTGGATTTTTCTGTTTCAGGAATCATTACTCTATACCTCTATCCCCCTGAGACGAAATGTGTCGGCCCGGATCAGTCTGCGCGGACTGCGCAGGCTGATCTGGTCGATACATTACGCAGATGCCATGATGTTGATTTTCTCGCAGGACGACTATCGAAAACGTTATGGCGAAAGCAGAAATAGCTCATTATGCCAATTTGATGAATGGACATTTTCAAAAATATTATTCATAAGTTTTCGAAGTCGTCTGCTGCAGATGTTTTGTATGTGGGAAAGGGTTTTGCTTACCAGTAGTACAGCTAATGTATGCAGGGAATGCCCTTATATGATTGAACTGATATTGAAAACGGCTTACATCCGAACAGTTCAACCTTTGTTGAGACATTCCTGTATTTTTTTTATCGGTTTAACTTTTTCAGCGCTAAAAGACATATTGAGATTTTGCTAGAAACGAGTTGTCTCACCTGAAATCAGCATTCTTTGCCGTTTAGTTATCAAAACAGTTCAAATATTTTATTAAATGAGAAATGGAGAAGCCCGTTTTTGAACATGGCCTAGTCTCCTTTAACCCTTTCCCTCATACGACAATTCCGCAGCAGACGACTTTGAACATATTTCGTCAAAAAGTAGAAAAATCTCCATAATTGAATGGATAACCTATGACTATAAGTGGAAAACATTATGGCCAAAGGTGAAATTGCTCCTCATGAGCAATTTCAACTTTGGCCACAATGTTTTCAAAAGTCGTCTGCTGCTATTGCGTTAAAATGCGTCTGCAGGTGGGAAAGGGTTAAACTTAAAATTCGATGCTGAAATAGTTAACATTGTTCTTAATGGTAGTAATGGCTGCCCTCCTTGGCGTCCGACTGGTTGGGTGTCCCGGGTTCGAAACCCTGTCGCGGCACTACGGTCATGGTGGAGTGCCCTTGGGCATGGCACATTTTCTAGCCTAGTACTGGTTTGTTTACCCAGGGATCATGAATAATTAAATTTAATTGCGCGCTAAATGACCTTAGCTGTCGATGCGCCATAAAACAATATGCATTCATTCATTCATTCATTCATTCATTCATTCATTCATTCCGACTGGTTGGTGTCAGGATAAATGGACCAGTTGTACTGGTAACTCACCCAGAAAAACGCCGTGATATAACTGAAAATTGTTGAAAGCGTCGTTAATTACCAATTAATTTTAATTTTCCACATCGTTCTTTTATTCCCACACTGTTCTCTATTTTCACATTGACGTTTAATATTTCAAATTTGTGTTTAATTTTTTAAGAATTTTATAATTTTACCAGGGTCTATCAATACACTTGCTAGATCAGTGTGTGTATACCACGTGACTTTTGACGTCACATTAGCATCGTCAGACAGCAATAATTGATCTTAATTAGAATTAAAAAACAATGGTATCTTTGTTATTTCTTCACCCTTTGTAATGAAACATGGTGCAGTCTACGCCGCTTACAATGTCCTATCTCCGGGTTTTTTACAGGAGTTTGATTGGTGGTCTAGTTAGTTCAAACACTTCGACGAACCTGTTCTCAAAATCCAGTTTTGATAATGCTCCGTCTGTCGGCGATCTTAAAAAAGGTTCGTCGAAGTGTTTGAAGAAACTAAACCACTAATCAAACTCCGCTAAAAACCGGAGATAGGGCTCTGTAAGTGGCGTAGACTTCGCCATGTTTCATTAAAAATGATGAAGAAATAAAACAGTTACCTTTGTTTTTACTTCTAAACCGAATTAAATATTGCAGATCGCCGTAGCATTTGTGACGTAAAAGTCACGTGGTATACACACACTGTAGATAGAGCCTGGTACATTGCGGATGGGTGATGATAATCTTATCGTTATAACACTATTGGACTCGCTTTATCCCTTTTCTTTGATACAGACGACATTTGACCTTTGTAACAGACGCCATTTGACCTTTGCAACAGACGCCATTTGACCTTTGCAACAGACGCCATTTGACCTTTGTAACATACGACATTTGACCTTTGCAACAGACGCCATTTGACCTTTGCAACAGACGCCATTTGACCTTTGTAACAGACGCCATTTGACCTTTGTAACAGACGCCATTTGACCTTTGCAACAGACGCCATTTGACCTTTGCAACAGACGCCATTTGAAAACATTTGGGGAAATGGAGAAATTGTTGACATCGAGCAATGTGTCCCCCTTATCAAAATTGAACTTCCATATGTTTGTATTTCCGCCTTGGATGTTATAAAATTAGTCAACTCTAAACATATTTTATCCCGGCCTTTGTATGTACGAGTATTCTTTTTTTATAAAAACAAAAGATCCCATACTGCAGTAAAGAAAAAAACCCGCCTAATAATGCCAATTTTGGAATTGTCGAGAGCTCGAACTCGGGACCACAAAGAGTACGTACGTGAAAATTGCTATTAAGGAAAGACGAAAAGTTTCTATAAAAGAAATCCAGCACAAGGGTCATCTCATTGTCTGAACATAATTTAGCCACGTAAGAGCTCTAGATAAGAGGAGTATGTCAAATTCCAAAATCCTTATTTGACGCTCAAACGATATGTTGTAGGTACTCAAAAGAATCGTCTCACTGAGACATAGGGTTTGGTTGAGTCATTAGAGAACTATAGTCGGAAAAATACCAGTTTACTCCTCATTTTCTAGTCCTCTGCAAGGTTACGTAACACGGAAATCGCCCGCCCGTGTTAAGTTTAGAAATTAAGTAGTCATTAGGATCGAATTAAATACACGTGTTCTAACTGTTCTGCGGAAGCGCTGTGACCCTAGGAGGAACACGGGGGAGTTCGAGCCAAGAAAGTCGCAGACAGGCTTTCGTTGGACCCCAGGATCGATCTCCTTTGACTTGATCAAATTATATTTCGAAACGACCCATTTAACCCTTTCCCGCATGCAGGCGCATGTTAACACATCGCCGGGAAGCAAACGTTGTGACAAAAGAGGAATTACTCATCGTGTATTCAACTCAATTCAAAGAAAAAATGCTTTCATTAATATATATACGATGTATTAAATCGTTTGTTTCTATACATGCTCGAAGTCAACTGCAGCAGCTTTGTTGTAGGTGCGAAAGGGATTTAATAACAAGGCAATGACATGATTTCGTATGACGTGGTGGATTTGACGTTTTAAAAGGAGTTTGGCGTACATCATTGTTGTCTTGCTTAATTAATACGGTACATTGTAAACAGGGGCGTAGCTCCCTTTAGGCACTGTAGGCACGTGCCTACACAATTTTTTCTCAAAATGCCCCAAAATGCAGCTGCGGCGATAGACATCTGCGTAATGTATCGACCAGATCAGCCTGCGCTGTCCGCGCAGACTGATTCGGCCGACACATTCCGTCTTAGGGGGGTAGATGTATAGAGTAGTGAAATCCACAGGAGGCGAAAAGTGTCTATCCGGGTAAGCCTGTATGGCATGCTTAGGCTGATCCGGGTCGATACTTTACGCAGAGTCCACAATGTTGATTTTCTCACGAGACGGCCTACACATTGATTATTGCAAAGCTACGCCCCTGGTATAATATCGCATTGTTTTACACACCGCCGCATGTAATTTGCTCTTACTGTGAATGACGAGGTAAACACTCTGACAAAAGGAGACAATACAAGAAACTGCATTTTTCTTATTTGAATGGGAGATAAGAAGGTCTAAGGTCTAATAACATAGTAGATCCCATATATCTAATAATGTGCTCATGAAATATGTAGATGAGATTCATTGTGAAATTAACTTACTTTTTACCTCCCTCAAAATAAAATAAGTTCGCTCATGAAATATGTAGATGAGATTCATTGCGAAATTAACTTACTTTTTACCTCCCTCAACATAAAAAAAGTTCCAATGCCTCATACATTAATGAGCGATATAGTGATAAATATAACGTTCTTTCACATTTTGATCATCATTATCATTATAAAAACCTTTGTGTCCATATTACATTATAAATTGACGGCTGTATGATGCATATTTACGGAACTAAGTGTACATCGACGAGAGAGGAAAAAAAAAAGGTAAGCACTCAGGTGAATTGGTCTAGGTAGTCGGAAACGGGCCCGACGAAGTGTGACAGAAAGATGACACATTTGGTCGGATGCACTCGGCATCTTTCGTACATCTTTCGTACATATCACGTGACATCTATTCGGGACACTTCTGTCCTAAAGAAAACGGGATTTAAATAACTGTAATTTGTGTTTTAATTTCATTAACCACAACCGATGTTTTGCAAAGAGGACGGTTCTGTTTTAATATAAATTGTGCAAAAGTTAACGTGTCTCCGTTACTCTTATTTTGTATAAATGTGTCGGTGTTTTAATGTGCATTAAGCGTATTATATATTGTAAAACAAGCCGACTAGGAGTATTTCACTGATATTAATCGTGTCGCGTAGTGTCATTATATACTGAATGGGATGAAGGTTTAGTTTGACAGTTTATTACAATCTGCATATATATAGTGAATATTGAACGATAATAAACTTTTAATGAGAAGCCAGTATTTAAGTTCGAAATTGACAAACTGTTTGTTCTTTTGTTAAAGGATAAATAAAACATTAATTGCAAAGTGGAAACGGGAGATATTTGCAACGAACCGGTATGTATTAAAGTGTTGCTACCTTCTAAAATATTGGCATCTGTCGAGACTCAATGCGAGTACATTAGAGCCGCATTCTAGGATAGACACCCTGAACGTGTTAACCCTTTCCCATAAACAGACGCCTTTTGACGCCTCTGCAGCAGACGACTTTTGAAAACATTTTGACAAAAGGAAAAAATGCTCATAATGAGAAATCTATCGGTTTTCCACAATGTTTTCAACTTTTTTTTTTTTAAAAAGTAATTATGTCTACATTTATAGAGATGTTCCGTGTTCTGCCTAGATCATTTCGAAGTCGTCTGCTGCAGATCTATTGTAAATGGGAAAGGGTTAAAACCTACCCTGACTGATAAGTGAACAGCGGTAAAACAGACCCTCTACGGAAATGTACGTTATGCTGAATCTCTATAGAAACATATCGAGGGCTTGGCGTGAAACAGTTGCAACTAAAAACCTATTTTGAAAACCCTGGTTTAGGGGCAATTTTGACCCCTTTGTAAACAATGCAAATTTAGATGCCATTGCTCAGAACGAGCAATGGCACCTAAATTCCCATTGTTTATCAAGAAAAAATATTCAACGCTTATAAAGACTTTATGGCGAGGTGATTAACCTTGGTAAAAAAAATACAAACTTTAGTTACAGCTTTTTCACACCAAGCCCTCGATATAAACATCGAGAGTTTTACGAGAGTTGTTCTTTGAGAAGCCCGAGTGACCTATCTCAGTATTCATATGTCTATGATCTTCAATAGTCACAAATGCCTTTGGTATACGCAAAGTGGCACAAGAGCTTTCACTGTATGTCCGACTTTAGGAAATGGAGGAAAGATGCCCTTTCTGATGCAAAGGGAGCCGAGCCCCGGTACTTCAGTCGGTATCGCCGCGGGCTGTCAATCCAGGGGTTCTGGGTTTGAATCCCAGCTCGACCTACATTTGTTCCTAGGTTTGCCAAAAGTCATTGTGACATGCGTCATTCGTGTTTCATTCGTGTTTCACCAATGGGCTAACTGTCTATGTTGAAAAGCAGCCAGTTGCTTGGAAAGTATGTTGTAAGGAGTATTGGTATGAGAAAACCAGGACACGCATGAGTAGGTGAACTGGCAGCCGTGATATGACCGAACGATTGTTTGAAAACGGCGTAAAACCGCAATTAATCAATCAATCTGATGCAAAACTAGAAGTGTGACCCTTCTAGTTTAACTACCACAATGCATGACACCCCATTTTCTTTGGATTATTTTTGGATTATTTTTTATTTTTGGATTATTTTTGGATTAATCATTTGAAACCGGGCGTTCCGGGTATAGCATAGTACTGGTTTGTTTACCCAGGGATCTTTAATAAGTGATGTGTCGCTGTTATAGTATATGAATAATGTTGAATGAATTAATGTATATTGTTTTACGGCGCATCGACAGCTAAGGTCATTTAGCGCGCATTTAAAATTTAATTATTCATGATCCCTGGGTAAACAAACCAGTACTAGGCTAGAAAATGTGCCTTGCCCAAGGGCACTCCACCATGACCGTAGTGCCGCGACTGGGGATCGAACCCGGGACACCCGGTTTCGAAATCCCAGACGCTAACCACTCGACCACAGCGGATTCCTGAATTAATGTTGAAAACCGTAGTAAAACACCGATACAACAGAACGCAGCGCAGTCTGTAGTAGGTCTTCGTTGTCTCCATCTTATCTGACAATAGTCCTGTATGTATTTAGAAAGTAGATTGAATAACCAACTACTACTTGACTTCACACGCCTTATTTTGAATACGATGACCGGAGTACGCACAACTCTCAAGGTACAGTTAAACTTAACTCTTTCACCGCCAAAGGCAATATTGAGGTTTTTTTTGCAAACAATACTGATTCAGGTGAGTCAGCTCGTAAAGAGCTGTCTCACCCGAAATCAGCATTGTCTGCACTTTGGTTATTTAGATATTTCAAAACTCGCATAACATTAGAAATGGAGACGCCATTTTCTGAAAACGGACGAGTATACTTTAAACAATTTAGCGCTGAAAGAGTTAACCAAACCGTTCAGGACATTCACCCTTTCAATGTTACAGACGACTTTAACCTTTTCACACATAGCAGCACATCTGCAGCAGATGATTTTGAAAACATCTCGATAAAATATGGAAAATCTCAGGAATGAAAGGATGAGTATTTTATGGAGTTGACACATTATTATAAACAGAAAGAATTGCTCATTAAGAGCAAATTCTCCTTTCTCCACACTGTCTTGAGAAGCCGTCTGCGCATCTGACGAGTTTAAATGCGTCTGCACTGTGCACTGAGGAAAGGGTTAAGACACATTTTCGTCAGTTCATTAACTATTAAAAAGGGTGAAGGTCGGGGGGGGGGGGGGGGGGGGGGTGAAACCATGCTTTTTTTTAAAATAACTATCATTTTCACACAATATTTCGCTCGCTAGGAATAAAATATATGCTCTTACTTTCAAGTTCAAGGTGATTTATTTTTCTCGTCTGTGTCATGCAAGTAGCGACGAGTGATGATCCAAAACAACTCTTGCATCCGCGCAGTTAATTTTGCTCAAAACTGTTTTCTTATTAATCACAATGATTCATGAAACTTCTAAAACTCATCATCCAGTTTGATACAGAAAACATTAATACGCCTTGACATCTCTTTTTACACTTGTAACAAATGCACGAAGCTTTGTATTCCTGTTTAATGCTTCATATACAGTCAAACTTGCGATCAGCAGCCACCCAAGGGACATGATGAAACTGGCTGCTTAAGACAGGTGGCTGCTGATCACAAATGTCATGACTTGGTCGGATTTGTTCGAGTTTTGTCAGTTCACATACTATTACATGTAACTGTTAGGAATAGTCATTACATTACAAATACCATTTTATAACCCCTTTCCTACTTGTAGAAGCTCTCTGACTCTTCAGCAGGAGACGACGCTTGAAAACATTGTGGCAAACTGAGAAAGTACGTCTGCTGCCGAGGCGTCAGAAAGCGTTTATATGTCGGAAAAAGATAACATCAGGGTATTGCCTCTTTACACGAATCAACTGTTGACACAATTTGTAAAATAATCTAATATTTCAATGTAATAGATAATAATCAATGTCACGGATCAACTGTTATTGATACGCTTTGATGAATCGCTCACCCCCATCATATGAGCCGTCCCGAGAGAAAACCAACATTGTGGACTCTGCGTAAAGTATCGAACCCGGATCAGTCCAAGCATGCCACGCAGGCTAACCTGGACAGACACTTTTCGCCTCCTGTGGATTTCCTGTGTCAGGATTCATTACTCTATACCTCAATACCCCTGACACGGAATGTGTCGTCCCGGATTAGCCTGCGCGGACTGATCTGGGTCGATACGTTACGCAGAGGCCATAATGTTGGTTTTCTCGCGGGACGGCTGAATTATGTGTTTTTTTGCTACAGTATGTGATCGACATGTTATGTCAGTTTAAAGATGTTATCATGCGAAATCTTAATTGTGTTTATTTTACTGATATGCACGACGTAAAATATGTTCAAATCGGTTATCTTTCAGATTGTGGTATTTAGAATTGCGAAAGATGTTAAATATGACTCAGTAAGCTTTTCGGGTACAACGATTTACTTCCCGTTGAAGAAAGTTTATTGCACTTCTTAGAATCAGAAGTCCACGCGGAAGCTGTTACTCTGTCTGCCTTCGTTTTTGTCTGTCTTTCTGTCTGTCTGTCTTTATGTCTGTCTGTATTCTGTATTTCTGTCTGTCTGTCTTTATGTATGTCTGTATTTCTGTTTGTATGCTTGTCTCTGTGTGTGCGTCTATCTGTCTTGTCTTTGTGTTTGCCTGTATGTGTCTCTTTTTCTGTCTTCGTGTTTGTCTGTCTGTCTTCGTGTTTGTCTGTCTGTCTGTATTTATGTCTGTCTGTCTTTCTGTCTATCTGTCTTTCTGTTTGTTTGTTTGTCCGTGTTTGTGCGTCTATCTGGCTGTCTGCGTGTTTACCTGTATGTGTCTCTATCTGTCTGTCTGTTCGTCTTTGTGTGTGCATCTATATGTCTGTTTATATGTTAGTCTTCGTGTTTGTTTGTCTGTCTGTGTCTCTTTCTGTCTGTCTGTCTTTCTGCATGTATGTTTGTCTGTGTGTGTGCGTCTATATGTCTGTCTGTCTGTCTGAAACAGACCGGAATCAATGGCCACATATATCTGTATTAAGGACTATATTTCTGTCATTGTACATTTATAATGCATAATGGGCCGGTAACATACATATACAACTATCTATGTCTATGTTTCAAGAAGGCTGCTGTTTCTATCTTTACATCGCTTTTAAAGAATGCTTACGGTTGAATCTTTCAAAGATGGAAACAACAGCGTTCTTAACAATGCGTTTTTATATTAAATAATAATAACAAAAATCAGTGTCGTTTCGGATAAAAGTGTGTCGTATATCCGAAATATATGATTAATCTCTAGATATAACTGGACAATTTCTCCTTTTCTCCACATTGTTTTCAACAGTCGTCTGCTCTAGATTAAGTCCAAGCGTGTCTCCTTTGTTGGAAAGGTTTAACGTGTCGTATGTGGCGAGACAGCGCGAATCCACAGGCTTGCACAACAGACCTTGCCTATTTGCTCATTCAGCCCGACCCCCTTTTTTCCCCTAACACCGTTCAATTTTATTGACAGACGAGACATTATTGAACATTTGTTATCGAACTAGATTAAAAGATAACGCCGTAATAACGCAGTAATGAAACCTTTAAGGGTAGCTTCTTATCTCCATGTGTATGGAGTGTTTCTCGACCTTCCGACCTGTTGTCCCTTATTTCAGAAATTGACTCCACGATATTAAGACAACTAAAACGTTTATTACCTGTCTGCCACCAATAAAGCGAGAGGATTGATAATTTAATATTTGAAACTCATTTTTTTTTGCAAAAATGAATTGAGAAACTTAATTCTCACCTTTTTAGCGAAGATTTCACCATTTTCAACAATATTGAGTTTATTTAACGACGACAAAACAATTAACCCTTTCCCACATACAACAAATCTGCAGCAGACGACTTTGAAAACATAGTGACAAAAACCTGAAAAATCTCCATAAAATATTAGCTTATTTGTTAAATTAAGTTGAAAACATGTGGCCAAAGGAGAAATTGCTCATCATGAGCAATTTCACCTTTGGCCACAATGTTTTCAAAAGTCGTCTGCTGCTGTTGCGTCAAAATGCGTCTGCAGGTGGGAAAGGGTTACCAACCTTAATGCCAAATCCGTACTAAGTTAGAAAATGTGCCTTGACCAAGGTCATACCACCTGACCACCCGCCTGTTGGGGGATAGAACCCCGGACCCTCGGCCATACATGCCGCACATTAACCACCCTCGACCGGGTCATGCCAAAGACTATAACAAATTGTAGTAATTGCTGCCCTTCCTTGGTGCTCAGGGTTGTAGGGTTAGCATAACGACTGACTGGCTGGTGACAGGATAAATGGACCAATATAACTGGTAAATTATTAAGGAGACGCCGTGATATACCAGAACAATGGTTGAAAGCGGCCTAAAGCACCAAACAATCAATTAAACGCATTTGAATTTGTCAGTAGAGCGTTAAAACTAGTCTGAGTTAATATGACATTGTTCATGGTAACCAAATGCTTGTTTTTCCAAAACGTTTTCTATTTCGAATTTCGTTTGTTTGGAAAGCGTTGAAACTCGTCGATATGAAGGAAATGGTTCATTCATCCATTCTCGAATTAAAGCGACATTTAGCTCCCACTCTCACTGCCTCAATAAATCACTCAACTTTATTTTTCTGGCATAATAAGGCATTTTTAATACGTACAAACCGCAGCAAACTTAGAGTATAGGGGAAATTTTATATGCTAACTATATGCATATATAGGAATTAAGTTCGCGTCGTCACTTGTCAAACATGTTAAAATGTTTTGAAGGCGGAAACTTCAAATAAAGCACATGTTAACAATCTTGTTTTCTTTTATATATCCTCGTAACCCTTATCTCAATCTTGCCATGCAATCGGTACAATCACCCACGATTTTTGAAAAAGTTATCAAATGTTTATTTACCAATTTTTACTTAATACTGATAAATTCGTAGAGAACAATATATACCAAGATAAGGCCGCACGAATGTGCAGAGTGGTATGCGTCTACAGCATTCGCAATTGCGGTTGAAAGCCACGCAAAATGATTTTACGCAGTTGCTGTTTAAAGTCGCGTACTTGGGTGATAAGGGATAACCTGCTTGTGCGAGACAACGTTTGTCTTACTACACCGTGTCTCAGTGGCTCTTTAGGAAAGGGTTCTTACGACGTCTGTAGACTCATACTTCGTTGTATGTTTATCGCGGTAAGATTAAATCAAAGTACTGAAAGTACTGAAATGCGGGGGATGTTGGCTCTAGAGTGTTAACAAGATTTTTTCTTCAATTTGACCTAGTGACCTACTTTTTGACAAAACATGTACCATGTTAGAACTTGACCTATATATCATCAAGAAAAACATTCTGATAAAGTTTCAACATGCTCAAGCTAAAACTGCAGTATCCAGAGTGTTAACAAGATTTTCCTTCAATTTGGCCTAGTGACCTAGTTTTTAACCCGGCATGACCCATATTCAAACTTGACCTAGATATCATTAAGATATAATTCTGACCAAATTTCAAGCTGCTGTAGCCAAAAAAGATGCTTCTACAGAGTTAACAAGATTTTCCTTCAATTTGGCCTAGTGACCTAGTTTCTGACCCAATGTGACCCATATTCGAACTTGACCTGAATATCATTAATGCAAACACTCTGACAAACTGCTGAAGCAAAAATTGCAGCCTTTAGAGTGTTAACAAGGTTTTCCTTCAATTTGACATAGTGACCTACTTTTTGACCCATCATAATCGATGTTCAAACTTGACCTACATATGATCAAGACAAACATTATGATAAAGTTTCAACATGCTCAAGTTGAAAATAAGGCCTCTAAAGTGTTAACAAGATTTCCATTCCATTTGGCTTAGTGACTTAGTTTTTGACCCGGCTTGACCCATATTCGAACTCGGCCTAAATATAATTTAGATAAACATTCTGACCAAATTTCAAGCTGCCTTAGTAAAAATGCGGCTTTTACAGTGTTAACAAGATTTTCCTTCAATTTGGCCTAGTGACCTAGTTTTTGACCCAATATGACCCATATTTGAATTTGACCTAGAAAAATGGCGGCCCCTAGAGTGTTAACAAGCTTTTCCTTCAATTTGACCTAGTGACCTACTTTTTGACCCGACATGACTCATGTTCGAACTTGACTTACATTATCAAGACAAACATTCTGATAAAGTTTCAACATGCTGAAGTTGAAAATGTGGACTCTATTTCCTTCAATTTGACCTAGTGACCTAGTTTTTTTTTTTTTATCTCAAATGGCCCAGTTTCGAACTTGTCCAAGATTTGATGGAGATGAATGTTCTGATAAACTTTCATGAAGATACGATGCAAAATGTAGCCTTTAGAGTGTTAACAAGGGAAACTATTGACGATGCACGACAGCCGTATTTCCGTAGTTTTCTTTGCAGGGATTTTCTCAAAAGGTTTTTGAGCTACCCGCTTTCAAGCTACTCGTTTTCCATATATTTAAAAGAAACATATAAGATCCTTATGTCTTACTTAAATTTCTAAATTATGTATACAACTTCATGGATTAAAACTTTACATTGTGTACGTTTACTATGTATACTGTGCATACTGTTTAGCTTGTTGTGAAACGTATTTAACTGATCCCTGGACAATCAAAAACAATTGTCCATTTTGAAAAAAACAGAGGGCAGCACACAATTTTTACAAATTTACACTTCCTGAAAGCTGGGCATGACAATATACGGAGGTATTCAGCATAGCTGAATCCCCCGCATAAAAACCGGACGAGTTGGGTTGATGGGAGGTTTAACCGTTTTCCTAGAATACATATTCAGTTGAGCAGGTCCCATCTTCCTCTATATTTTCTAAACTCGTCAGGTAAAGGATTAATTATTCCTATTGTTGTACAAGTCCTTAAAGATCCGACCTGACCAGGGGCTCGAACATTGGACCTCTTGATCCGAAGGCGAACGCCCTACCGCATCGCTATAAAAGCTAGCTATGCAGCAAACTCTGTACGAGTGTCCCCTTATGCATATACCGTGGCTACATTGTTAAGTCAACTGCGCCAAACATGCTGCCCTGTTGTTTCTGTATCATGTACAGGTACAACGGTGGGCAAGTGGACTACACTCTTACTTGCATATTAAATGTTGTTTCTGTAAATTCATCGGGCTTCGTTAACCCTTTTTTCCAACATACAAAACAAACTTTGAACATGTTTAAGGAACAATATGGAAAATCTGTACAGGTGAACATTTTATTTTAGAATAAAGTAGAAAATAGTGTGGCAAATTGAGAAATTGCTTATATTGAGCAATTTCTCCTTTTGCCACAATGTTTTCAAATGTGTTCAGAAGTCGTCTGCTGGTGATTTGTCTCTATAATCTAAAGGATTATCGTATAATTATATATTAGTTAATAAGTACACATAGGCTGATCTGGGCATTCGCTCTTCGCAGGGGCATCACGACCTCTTTTCGTCCTGGGTGGCTCAAAAACAAAATCAATCTCCCGATAATATAATATTGATTCACAAATCAATGAGTGGTAATCCCAACTGTGTGCCCTTACCTTTTATGCTTTTGATATATCTCTTGATATGTTTTGCAATGATTATAGGAGCTCTGCGTAATGTATCGACCCAGATCAGCCTGCGCAGTCCGCGCAGACTGATCTGGGTCGACACATTCCGTCTCAGGGGGATAGAGTTATAGAGTAATGACTCCTAAAACAGAAAATCCACAGGACGCGAACATTGTCGAGCCGGATAAGCCTGCGCGGCATGCTTAGGCTGATCCGCGTTGGTACTTTACGCAGATACCATCATGTTTGTTTTCTCGCGGGAAGGCTCAATTAGGTAGCATTGGTTGATCTTTTAGAGGTCTCTTGTTGGTAGTTTCTTTAGATAACAGTCAACAGTTTCTTGCATTTATACCTGTAACAGAAATTTCTTGAAGCATAACTGTTGTATAAAAGTGCCGATTCTGATTAGATTGCGCGGATGAACAGGCTAATCTAGATCGTAACTGTGTGCAAACTCCTTCAGAACACGTTTCCCGGAACACAGCTGAAATAAATATGTAAAACAATTCTGAATGGTTTATTACAAAGTACTGCCATTACTTTTAAAACACCGTTAAAGTGTCTCTCATCATAAATGTAACATAGGTGAATTAAAGTCGGGATATCATGGACCACATACACATAATCTGCTGACAGACTACTTTATATGTGTCTTGGCAATCAAATGGATTTAGAAAAGATATGGCAAAAGAAGAAACTGTCCGATATGATTTTGTTTCCTTTTTATCTAAATGTTCTCAAAAGTTGTCTGATACTCAGGTCTAATGCGTCTATATATGAGAAATGAGCCTTCATGAGAAACCCAACAGTGTGGTCTCTGCGTAATGTATCGACCCAGATCAGCCTGCACAGTCCGCGCAGGCTAATCTGGGCCGACACATTCCGTCTCAAAGGGGGATAGAGGTATAGAGTAATGATTCCTGAAACAGAAAATCCACAGATGGCGAAACGTGTCTGTGCGGGTTAGCCTGCGCGGCATGTTTAGGCTGATCCGGGTCGATACTTTACGCAGAGTCCACTTTGTTGTTTTCTGTTTGTTGTTGGGACGGCTTAAATGGTTAAATTGGTGTTACATTCACGATCGGTTAAGACTTAGACGAGTCTGTGCAGTCTCAATTATAAACTTCTATGTCCGTCTGCCTGAAATAAAGCCATGTATAACTGCCACAAGTCAAATCAAGTCAGGATGCTAATTTGATTGACCATTGGCCACATACAAAGAACCTGCAGACAGATGACTTTAACATGTCTAGGCAAACATATGGAAACATCTCCATGAACATATTACATGTACTTAGTGCTGAATATTGCTGATAGTGTTGTGTCACAAAGGGAAACTGACTCATCATTAGCAATATCCCATCTGGTCATAATTATTTCAAAAGTGGCTTCTCTGCAACCGCGACAAATCGAACAACTCAGCAGAACGTTCCAGTTTCTTTTACTACCTACAGACAGGGACCTATAAAGTAGATGGTAACAGTTTCATAGCTCTCAGACCTCAGCGCCGACTTTAGGGAGTTAAAGAAACATGCGTTTTATGAAAATATTATGAAAATTGGAGTGCTTTGTTCGTTCGATCTAATAAGAGGCTTTATAAATGTTAATTCTTTTTAACCCATTTAAACTATCTACAACGAATTCATTTCATATTGTAACATTAATGCAAAATATATTTAGCTCGTAAATGCGAAGAGAAGAGCGTAGATCCAGATCTGCATGTATGTCTGCATAGTCTGATCATGATCTACACTGTTCGCATACAACGTGTATAAGCTTGTTACAATCCTATGTCACCCAGTGTAGATTATGATAAGGTGACTCTGAACTTACACTGTTCACAAATGTCAAATTGCAGCTTTTCACTCGGACAGACTCTTCTCACTTTTAACCCTTTTGCTGCCAACAGACTTTTGAAAACGATGTAGATTCAGATGAGACAGCTCGTAACGAGCTGTCTCAACTGAAATCTGCATCGTTTTACACATAGACATCACATTTTTACCAAATTACCTGTAGGACGAAAGATGGATTGGTCCAATGTTCAACATGGAAGAGTCGACATTGTAAAATTCGTCAGTGAAAAAGTTAAGGGATATAAACACACGGAGACAAATCGTCATATTTGTCCTGTAGAGGTGCATTCATACCCTTCCCACTCATCTGTAAGTCGACGAATTTCAAAAACACAAAGTATATCATTATTGAATAGAGCTGGAAACAGTGATAAAGAGAATCACCTTTTGTCACGATGTTTTCAAATATTCGGACTGTAGATTCAGCAAAATGCGTATGTGTATGTATGTATGTATGTATGTATGTATGTATGTATGTATGTATGTATGTGGGGATGAGTTAAATGCATTAACTGCATCCTCAGAATAGTCATTAGATTAAATCTCATTACGTAACTCTTATTTACATTTTAGGGATCAAAAGAAGAGTCACTAGATTTACATAACAGCTTCTCCGCCCGGCGAAGGCTTACAAGTGCGATTACCCTGGTTATAGAAACGGAAGAATTTCATCACAGCCTACAACAGGGTCACATCATAGATAACTGTCATAAGTAACAACCTGTAAGATAAAACGCCACGAAATTCAATGACAGAACTTCACTAAAGGAATACCTAGTCGATGATACTCGACCATTGTGTGTGAACTGATAATCGAATTTGGTGTGAAAAAATCAATTAAATTTACTTATTTCCGGCTGAAAACCGAGTTTGACTTTTAGTAACTGTATTGAAGTTATTTTTTTTTGTGACAGTGTTGCAGATTTTTAAGATTTAAAAAGAGGAAGAAAACAAATCAAGATCAATAGACGTTTGTACACGACATGCGTCTTACGAACGAGATGCTGACCTTATTACCATCCAATGGTGTTTCGACATCGAACGTTACGTCACCGTCATCCATGACGGCACCAACAATCAATTGTCTCCCTGGAGGTCAATTCAGCGCATTCTCGTTTAATGGATTACAGGGTACCAATTTTGGTTGTATGCAGAGTGGGTTAAACGGTTTTAATGGTTTAACGTTGAACGCATTAAATGGCGTACAGTCACCATATAATGGATATGGTGTGAGCGGTTTACCATCAAATTACACTCTCACTGCCAATGGCGTACCTGTTAATGGTTTAAATGGCGTCAATATTTCACCAGTTACAACATGTGCTTCACCAGCATGCAGCGTTGACGCATCATTCAATGGTCTCACAATCAACGGAGTTCCCTTTGTGCCCCCAACGGCTCTGACGTCACCGGAAGTGTACGGGCTTCCCCCACCGTCCATGACCACGACGTCGAAGTCGACAGCCTCGACGGATTCTCCCAGTAGTGGGGAAACAAGCCCAGCTCCATTGTCTCCGGCGGCATCGTAAGTTTTACTTTGAATCATCATAGTCAATGCATGGAGAACATCCAATTTATATGCGCTAAACCATATCCAACATTAGGCGACATTACCAAGTGATAGCCTCAACTTTACTAAATACTGATAAAAGCGGAACGCACAATGTAGACCAATAATAGACTGCACAAATGCTCACTTTGATATTGACTTACGACGGTTTCAAATTAAGTTTGAATATGTCATGAATTACAAGTTAGGCAACTGCTTTGTAAAATGTGACAAGCATCAACCCTTTCCGTCATACAGACGCCTTTTAACGCCTCTGCAGCGAAGAACTTTTGAAGAAAAGAATTGACAGAAGGAGAAATTGCTCATAATTTTCCTTTTTGCCACAATGTTTTCATTTTTCTATTTGTGTCTATATTTTTTTCAAAGTCGTCTGCTGCAGATCTGTTGTTTGTTGGAAAGGGTTACCTAGATGTCCGATACTTATCTGAGATTTAAACCATTTTTAAAAACAAAACTCAAGTAATATAAGAGCCGTCCCGCGAGAAAACCAACAGTGTGGACTCTGCGTAAAGCATCGACCCGGATCAGCCTAAGCATGCCGCACAGGCTTACCCGGATAGACACTTTTCGCCTCCTGTGGATTTTCTGTTTCAGGAATCACTACTCTATACATCTTTCCCCCTAAGACGGAATGTGTCGGCCGGATCAGTCTGCGCGGACAGCGCAGGCTGATCTGGTCGATACATTACGCAGATGATATGAGCCGTCCCGCGAGAAAACCAACATTGTGGACTCTGCGTAAAGCATCGACCCGGATCAGCCTAAGCATGCCGCGCAGGCTAACCCGGATAGACACTTTTCACCTCCTGTGGATTTTCTGTTTCAGGCATCACTACTCTATACATCTTTCCCCCTAAGACGGAATGTGTCGGCCGGATCAGTCTGCGCGGACAGCGCAGGCTGATCTGGTCGATACATTACGCAGATGATATGAGCCGTCCCGCGAGAAAACCAACATTGTGGACTCTGCGTAAAGCATCGACCCGGATCAGCCTAAGCATGCCCCGCAGGCTAATCCGGACAAACACTTTTCGCCTCCTGTGGATATTCTGTTTCAGGAATTATTACTCTATACCTCCATCCCCCTGAGACGAAATGTGGCAGCCCGGATTAGCCTGTGCGGACTGCGCAGTCTGATCTCGGTCGATACATTACGCAGAGTCCACATTATTGGTTTTCTCACGGAACGGCTCATATATAGAACTTTGGCTGAATAAAGAAACAGGTGTACATACCTAATGCACATTGTATTGTATTTATAGATGCATTTCCTTGATTTAATTATGACATAATAAATCACCATGACATATTCGTTGTCATAACCCTTTCCAACATGCAGACACATTTTGATCAATCTGCGACAAACGACTTTCGAAAACATCGAGGCTAAAGGTGAAATTGCCAACTATGAAAAAGTTCTCCCCATGCAAAACTCTATTCAATGAAAATGATTATTATACCTGAGAATTGTTGCATTTTGTCAAGATGTTTTCAAAAGTCGTCTGCTGCAGATTTACTGCATGTGAGAAAGGGTAATAAAGACAAATAAATGACATGACCCGAATCTCTAACTGTACACGTCCTGTGCGATAGGCATTCCCCTGATACGGTAAACTGTTTACCCCTGATGAGGTATTGCATTGAAACAGAAGACTATATAAGAGGGAGTGAACAGGTCTTTTCCCCACAATATTTCTCTTCCGACTCAACCAAAACCTATGTTGTGGTACTCAAAAGAATCGTCTTACTGAGACGATTCTTTTGAGTACCCACAACATAGGGTTTGAAGGTCAAATGAGGATTTTAGAACATGAAAAATGCCCCTTATCTAGAGCTCTGATTGAAAACAATTGTATATGAGTCTGTCATACGCGCATTACCTCTCAACTAAGGATGAACTTAACCGTTTTCCACACTCAGACGCTTCCTGGGGGCCCTACAGCAGACGACTTTAGAAAACATTGTAACAAAGGGCAAAATTGTTCAACAGGAGCGATTTCTCTTTTTTTTCCCGAATTGTTTCTACACTGTATCAAAGTCAATCGTTCCTATTTCTAGATGATACACTGTGTAATTTTAGATATTTTCGAAGTCCAACCTGTGTTTAAAGACCACCCCTGGGAAGAGAACAATCTGGTCTTTGTTCACAGGTGGTATTTTTTTACAAGTGTGGTTTCTATAGACAGGAATGGTTTGATTGAAGATGACTAACAATGTCATGCAAACTACGTGCCGTAATCACCCTTTCTAACATATAACAACTATAACGACCGTTTACCATTTGCAGAGGTATTCTGAAACATCTGCAGCCGACGACTTTTAAAAACATTAGGGCAAAATGAGACATTACTCAAATGAGCAATTTCTTCTTTCGCCACAATGTGTTCAAGGAGGAATAATAACACATCAGTAATGCATTGTTCAGAATACATGTATTTAAAACTTCTATTTGTAATTTGTAATTTGTGAACCTTGCACTGGTAGGAAATGGCTTGTGTTTCGGTTTTGTTTGTTATGCACCACAGCTTATTTACTGATAGAATCGGTCACGAATTTGCTCCGGTAAAAGATCGATTAGTTTATTCATTATAGGGGCCAGTTCTTAGTAAAAAGGTACAGGTTAGCCTTTGAGAGCAGTGTAGATTCAGATCAGCACACGAAATTATTAACCTTTCACATATTTGTGACGTAATATTGTTAGAACATTTTGAGTACCCACAACATAGGGTTTTACAGTCAAAATCGGATTTTAGAACATAAAAGACGCCCACTCATCTAGAGCTCCGTTTATTTTTAATTATAGAGAGTTTCAATATCAGCACAAGATCTTCACCGTTCACATATTAGTGACGTTATATTGTTAGAACACTAACCCTTTCCCTCATACGACAATTCTGCAGCAGACGACTTTCAACATATTTTGTCAAAAAATAGAAAATCTCCGTAATTGTATGGATTACCTATGACTAAAAGTGGAAAACATTGTGGCAAAAGGAGAAATTGCACGTTTTGTGCAATTTCTTCTGTTGTCACTATGTTTTCAAAAAGCCGTCTGCTGCAGAGGCGTCAGAAAGCGTCTATATAGGGGAAAGGGTTAAGTCAATTGTTGTAGATTCTGGAGGAATAAAAAGCCTTAGCAAATGGAAACGTTGATCTAAACATACACTGTTCAGATGTACCGATTTGAACCTTTTCCCATGTACGGGCTAATATGACTGTCTTCTCTTCAAGATACTCGCGTCAAACGTCGTCTTTACCAGTTTAAAATGCGTTTTAAAATGCGTGTTTTTCTTTTAATGCACACACATTCATAACGAAGTTTATCGTTCGTCGACAGCTTAAGACTCCTAAATGACAACCTTGAATAATTTATTGCGTCATTATAAACTTAGAAATTAATTATCCACGGTTTTATTAATGGTTTTAGTACAGACCGGATCTCGAGAAAACAACCCTCGGTAGTTGTGTCCGCGCAGTGTGACCAGGCCAGTTTTAACAAATTAAGCTATATACAGTGAGACCGTACATGGAGAAATGTTCAAGTTGGCGTTTTCGAACAGTGTAGATTCACACCACCCTGTCCATCTGTCCATCTGTCCATCTGTCCATCTGCCTAGCCCCATACGAAGCTTCAAATAAGCTTAAGTGAGTATTATGTAGACAATTGATATATTAATTAAACTGACAGTCTGATTCACAAAGACGGGCTTTTATAACTAAGTGTTTCTTAAAGGCATACACGTACTCGGAGGAGCCAGCTTGGTTGAACACCAGGTTTGCAACCCACCATTATATCTCTATAACCGACCCACTGTTATAACTCAATAACCGACCCACTGTTATTTATCAATAACCGGCCCACTGTTATTTCTCAATAAACGACCCACTGTTATTTCTTAATAACCGACCCACTATCATTTCTCAATAGACCCACTGTTAATACGCAATAGACCCACTGTTATAACTCAATAACCGACCCACTGTTATTTCTCAATAACCGACCCACTGTTATTTCTCATTAACCGACCCACTGTTATTTTTCATTAACTGACCCACTGTTATTTATCAATAACCGACCCACTGTTATTTCTCATTAACTGACCCACTGTTATTTATCAATAACCGACCCACTGTTATTTCTCATTAACTGACCCACTGTTATTTATCAATAACCGACCCACTGTTATTTCTCATTAACTGACCCACTGTTATTTATCAATAACCGACCCACTGTTATTTCTCATTAACTGACCCACTGTTATTTCTCATTAACCGACCCACTGTTATTTCTCATTAACTGACCCACTGTTATTTCTCAATGACCAACCCACTGTTATTTCTCATTAACTGACCCACTGTTATTTCTCAATGACCAACCCACTGTTATTTCTCATTAACCGACCCACTGTTATTTCTCATTAACCGATCCACTGTTATTTCTCATTAACTGACCCACTATTATTTCTAAATGACCAACCCACTGTTATATCTCAATGACCAACCCACAGTTATTTCTCAATAACCGACCCACTGTTATTTCTCATTAACTGACCCACTATCATTTTTCAATAGACCCACTGTTAATACGCAATAGACCCACTGTTATAACTCAATAACCGACCCACTGTTATTTATCAATAACCGACCCACTGTTATTTCTCAATAACCGACCCACTGTTATTTCTCAATAACCGACCCACTGTTATTTCTCATTAACCGACCCACTGTTATTTCTCAATGACCAACCCACTGTTATATCTCAATGACCAACCCACTATTATAACTGAATAACCGACCCACTGTTATTTCTCAATAACCGACCCACTGTTATAACTGAATAACCGACCCATAGTTATTTTTCAATAACCGACCCATAGTAATTTCACAATAACCCACCCATAGTTATTTCTCGATAACTAACCCACTGCTATTTTCTATAACCCACCCACAGTTATTTCTCATTAACCGACCCATCTTTTATTATAAATAACTGACCCACTTTCATTATCTATAACCGACCCATAGTAATTTCACAATAATCGACCCATAGTTATTTGACAATAACCGACCCATAGTTATTTCTCAATATCTAACCCACTGCTATTTCTCTATAACCCACCCACAGTTATTTCTCAATAACCGACCCATAGTTATTTCTCAATAACCGACCCACTTTTATTATCAATAACTGACCCACTTTTATTATCTATAACTGACCCACTTTTATTATCTATAACCGACTCATAGTTATTTCTCAATAACCGACCTTCTGTTACATATCATTGTCATTTCTTAGTAACCAACCCACTGTACAGCTTGTAATATATAGGTTACTAGTTTATACCAAATCTACACAAATATTTGCTGGTCAATAACTACGATAAGGACCTAGGTGTTAACTTGACAATATTAATATGGACACCTGTGTACTGGGCACAGATACCATTTGTATCTTACACTATGGGACAATATCGGTATTTCTATTGGGCCTGTTATGTAAACACTTAAAGATAATATAACTGTGCATCCATATTTACTTCATGAAAGTGTAGTAAAATGCATTCTCTTGACCTTTCGACCAAGTATTCGACACACTATTTGAACCCCTTCGTGCGATAACAGTGTAAGTTGGCTTGAGTGAACAGCGTAGGTCCAGACCAGCATGTATATCCGCACAGCACAGTCTGATCAGAATATACATTTAATGTTCATATATTGCTTACATATATGTGTAGATTTTGATAAAACGGACTAGCTTAGCAGGTTGATGTACACCTACACAGCTCGGAATCGCCAACATGTAACTTTTCCAATGGCCGGACTGGACTCAATGATTCATTTCTATTTGCAATCATCTGAGAATATTTCTGACAATAACAGATAGTTTGAGCATTCTTGCAACCTCGTTTAAAACATATTGGCAAAAATGTGAACAATTTCAATAAATGAGAGTTTAATTTTTAGATAGAGTTGAACACATTGTGATGGAGAAGAAATTGTCGATTGTGAGCAGTTTCTCCTATTGACACACTGTTTCACTGCTGGAAAACAAAGGAAACTTTCCCTTTCCCACATATAGACGCTTTCTGACGACTCTGAAGCAGATGACTGACTTTTGAAAACATTGTGACAAAAGGAGAAATTGATCTTAACTTGCCTCATATACATGAACCTATCGTATATGAGCCTGTTATACGTGGTACTCCTCTCAACTAAGAATGGACTTAACTCATTTCAACACTCTCGATGAACCCCTAAAGCAGATGACATTTGAAAACATTGTGACAAAAGGAGAAATTGAATTTAATTTGCCTCATACACATGAACCTGTCGTATATGAACCTGTTATACGCGGTACTCCTCTCAACTAAGAATAGACTTAACCTTTTCAGCGCCAGTGGCAATATTGATGTTTTTTTTGCAAACAATACAGATTCAGGTAAGTCAGCTCGTAACGAGCTGCCTCACCTGAAATCAGCATCGTTTGCCGTTTAGATATCAACATATTCCAAAGAATAATATTACATGAGAATGGAGACGCCCGATTTTGAACATGGAAGAGTCTTCATTTAACAATTCGGCGCTGAAAGAGTTAACCTATTTCCACACTCTGGATGAACCTCTAAGCAGATGACTTTTGAAACCATTGCGACAAAAGATGAAAATGATCAAAACGAGTAATTTCCACCTTTTTCCCCATAATGCTCTAAACTGTTTTCAGTAAATATGACTTAATTTATAAAGATGTTTTATGTGTTTTTTCCTAGATGTTTTTAATCCTTTCCCACCTGCAGACGCATTTTAACGCATTAGCAGTAGACGACTTTTTAAAACATTGTGGCCAAAGGTGAAATTGCTCATGATGAGCAATTGCACCTTTGGCCACAATGTTTTCCACTTATAGCCATTGGTTATCCATTCAATTATAGAGATTTTCCATTTTTTGACAAAATATGTTCAAAGTCGTCTGCTGCAAATTAGTATATGGGAAAGGGTTAAAGTCGTCTGCTGTATATTTTGGTATATGCGCGAAAGTTTCATACTACTAGTATATTCATTCATAAACAGAGCTATTAGCGTGACTTTCTGTACAGCAAAACATCGGGCATTATGAATGGATATCCCGTCGACGCGTCAGATAATTATGGCCGTTGTAAACATATAATGTAGCGTACAGTGAAGATTGTGGTAAGCCTGCGTACCCACACCAGTCTAATCAGAGTCGTAGCTATCCGCCGACATGTTAAATAGCCCTAGATTTAATCTTTTGGTAATGCTATTAAACAACTGATGTGAAACTGGTATACCGCCTAACTTCCGATACGGGGACACCGCCGCAAGACACACCCCCATTTTTAACGGGTCCGGCTTGTATAATATATGATATGACCATCATCTAGCTCTAGTTATGACCTACATTTTACATTTACCTCGTTCGTTGACTGTTTGTAATTCGTTGTTTGGTTTGTGAAGGTTTTTTTAAAACACTGTTGAAAAAGGTTACGGTGATATCACGTTACTTTAAACGTTTTCCTCGATGCTTTATCAACTTATTTCGAATACAAAGAAACTATTCTATATTTGTTTTGTGAATAATTACAAACGATAAAGCAGGGGTAATGCGTTTCAGCTAAGCTAAAGATCTGGAAAGGAAATACAGGGCTAAGATTAATATTTCCTCATTTTAATATTCTAATAAAAGAACGGATGTTTCAAAATAGTATCTTCAGGAAGTATCAAGTGACTAGACTGTTAACCCTTTCCCCCATACGACAATTCTGCAGCAGACGACTTTGAACGTATTTTGTCAAAACATAGAAAATCTCCATAATTGAATGGATAACCTATAACCAAAAAGTGGAAAACATTGTGGCAAAAGGAGAAATTGCACGTTTTGTGCAATTTCTTCTTTTGTCACTATGTTTTCAAAAAGCCGTCTGCTGCAGAGGCGTCAGAACGCGTCTATATGAGAAGGAAATGGTTAATATCGCGTACGTTCAAAACATCAGTTTGAATGCTTTCTCATTCGCCTCATCACTCACTCTTTCACTGTCGAATTTCACAAACTCCACTCTTCAATGCTTTAACATTGAGACCACTTCATATTTCCGTTTAACGGATAATTTGGTAAAATTTAATATAAATTTAAGAGGCAAGCGATGCAGATTTCAGGTGAGACAGCTTGTCACGAGCTGTCTCACCTGAATCTGCATCGTTTGCCAAAACTTTTAATTGACTTTGGCAGGTAAAGAGTTCAGCTAAGTATACGAGGCGATACTAACGCTGTCCAACATGTAGGCGCTTTCTGACGCATCTGAAGCAGACAACTCTTTAAACATTGTGGTAAAAGGAGACATTTCTTATAATGAGGAAATGTTCAAAACTTTTGTCACACTTTATTCAGCTCTTTTTTAATAATTAAAATGGCGATTATAGAGATTGTTGATATTTTGCAACTGCATTCAAGGTCATCTGCTGCAGAATGTTGTATGTGAAAAAATGGATAAAAGGACTTTTTTTTCACTTCGTCAGGAAATAAGATATACTGAACAGACTTTCAAAGTTCAAAGTTCAAAGTTCAAAGTTCTTTCTCAGTTGAGTTTGCCGCCACTGTATGGAATACAAAAAACTATGAAAACCCGTTTGTGTCGATAAATTCCGGTATAGTAAAATCAGTGTGTTATTTATCTCATCGTGGATCATCTGAAGATTTAATATGATTGATTTATTGAACTTCGATTATAATACTTTGTGATCGGTGATTCGCTTCTGCTTGTTTAACACTTTGTCACACGCAGACGTAGTTTACCCTATCAGCAGCAGACGACTATTGAAAACATTGTGGCAATAATAGAAACAATGCTCATACATATTAATCTCCCAATTTTTCTCAACACGTTTTCAACAATGTATTCAATAGGTATACACTTATTTGAAGAGATTTGTATATTCTAGTCTATACATTTAAAAAAATAGTCTGCTGCACATTTTTCATATGTGCAACAGGGTTCAATTGTTTGCACAATACCAAATGAAAACAATTGATGCATTTTCCTACACCGATCTTAAAATGTAGTGTCATATCAAGCAGTATACAACAGAGAGAACGTTGTTAAAAAAAGGAAGCAACTGGTGTCAACTTCTACATTTTTCCATAGAATTAATCGTTGCCGGATTTTACCGAAGAAGTGGATATAACGTGCAAGGAGAAGGGATTAGGATTTTGAAGGACCAAATATGTGCATACACTCAATCGTTGATGTCTCGATCGGGTTGTTTTGCTTCATGTTGACAACTGTCTTATCAGATAAACCCTGGCCCCCTTTAAATCAAATACGAGTTAACCCTTTTCCTCATATAGACGCTTTTTGACGCCTCTGCAGCAGACGGCTTTTTGAAAACATAGTGACAAAAGAAGAAATTGCTCAAAACTGGTCTCCGTGATATGACTGACAAATTGTTGAAAACGGCGTTAAACCCCAATCAATCAATCAATCAATAACTCAACGTTTCGAATCTGTCTACCATTGAATGCACTCTCTCCATATTTTATAATATTGCTGCTTAACCTGGATGCTCCAGGCAATAGCCGATAGTCTATTTAAGTAGACAAGGAGATACGAATCATAGTCAGCCATCGTCAGTATATATATAGTATAAGTGTCTGTAGGACAAATGATAAACAAAGTTTTGATTCACAGATAATAAGAAAAAATTAACCTGTTTGCACTAATGACCAAAGAAGCGACATGGTGTGACAGATGACCATCATTTTAACCCTTTCCCACATACAACACATCTGTAGAAGATGACCGTGAACATGCTAATTAGTAAAACTTATGGAATTTCTCTAATAATTAAAGAGCGATTATTTGAATAAAGTTGAAAAAACAGTGCGACAAAAGGAGAATTTGCTCATGTATCATGTAAGAGCGAAAGGGCAGTGAGAGTAGCTGCGTTATGAGATCCGTTAAATAATCATTGGCTTAGTACTGACCGAGTCACCCGGCCATGATGACCCGATTAATAGCAGAAAAATGCAAATCACTGCCATGAATAGAAATACGGCGTATATCCAGATGGGGCGGATGGAACAGAAGTTGGGGTGATGCACACAATTCATTAACTGTTTATTGTGACATAACTAAAGTCTCTGTCTCTGTACCTCCCTCTCTGTCTCTCTGTATCTGTCTCTCTCCCTCGCTCGCCCCCTCTCTATCGCCCTCTTTCTCTCTCTCTCTCTAAGGGTTATGCGCACATTTGAGCTTCATCTAGTGACTTGGTGTCTAAATGCATTTCTGCTTATAGTGACGACTGAAGCGAGTCTTTGCATCAGCACTGCCTCACCAGAACATTCACTGTCTACGTTTTGATTACATAGCTAAATGCACACCTTTTGGCAAAGCAGCTAACAGTGTAGCCCCAATAGGGATAACGCCAACATAGCATTACATGATGTCAAGGTGAAATGTTAGTAAGACCCAACTCGCAAGATGCGGCTCATTTGTTTAGTGTTAGATATAATCTTTCGATCTGGTCATCCTGTCGGACATTTGACCATTGATGATGTCAGTAAAAACAAAATGACCCCCTAAAGGCTGCATAAAGAAGTATCCGGTACTTGATAAACATCGTGGGATTGGTGCATGTTGCTGTTAAGCGTCTTATTTACTAAACCGTTTACCTTAATACAGCGCTGTCGTCATGGTGGAGTGCCCTTCGGCAGGGAGGTTTGTTCCCGATTGTCTATCATTGACGCCACTCTCTCCTTCCAAATCTTGAGTCACACTTTACTTATAACTAAGAGACATTAACACTTAAGTTAATATCTGTTAATATTTCAGTATCTTTGTTTGTTTTTGTTTATCTAATTGATCTAGTTAGAGCGGATTTGAAATTAAGAAACTTCAGCTTGTATGACACTTTATTGTTGCAAACAATGTTAAGCAAACGGTAAACCAAATGGTTTGAAGAACATTTGCTGTTGGAGAATTTAAATGTATATATCGAGGGCTTGGCGTGAAAAAGTTGTAACTTAAATTGGTATTTTTGTACCAAGGTTAACCACTTCGTCATGAAGTCTTTATAATCGTTAAATCATTTTTCTTGGTAAACAATGGAAATTTAGGTGCCATTGCTCGTTCTGAGCAATGGCACCTAAATTTGCATTGTTTACAAAGGGGTCAAAGAAAACTCATGATGGATCCTACAGTTCGGTCCTTGCGTCTTTCGTTAATAATGAAACAGTTTTGGTACGAATTCTCTCTTCTCCTTTTTCGTGTTTTTTCTTCTTCAAATGAATGAATGAATGTATATTGTTTTATGGCGCATCGACAGCTAAGGTCATTTAGCGCGCACTTAAATTTAATTATTCATGATCCCTGGGTAAACAAACCAGTACTAGGCTAGAAAATGTGCCTTGCCCAAGGGCACTCCACCACGACCGTAGTGCCGCGACTGGGGATCAAACCCGGGACACCCGGTTTTTCAAATGAATGAAATACATGTTACAGAAAAAAGTAGAGACTATTTGTTTCAGTCAGCCTCATTTTAGGAGTTGCCGTTTTTATTCTATTTCCTATACTGTATACTTGTTTGATTTATGTTATATATGATATCACTTTTATATAACATAAGAAGAATAAAGTAATATATAAAATCCGAGCCCTACAAAAACCAACCGTAAAATATTCTTGATAAAACTAGCTTAATCCTTTCACAGATACACCAACTGCAAAAAACAATGCTAATCACAAGCAATTGCTCTTTTTACTGCAATGTTTTCAAAAGACGTCTGCTGCACATGCGTCCACAATGCGACTGTAAGAGGAAAATGTTACGACTTCACAGTTTTGTCTGACGCGGCATTTCCCTCATACAACAATTCTGCAGCAGACGACATTGAACATATTTTGTCAGAAAATCTCCATAATTGAATGGAGAACCTATGACTGAAAGTGGAAAACATTGTGGTAAATGGAGAAATTGCTCCTTTTTTAGCAAATTCTTCTTTTGTCACTATGTTTTCAAAAATCCGTCTGCGACAGATGCGTCAGAAAGCGTCTATATGAGGGAAAGGGTTATTTAACAAAGAATGTCACAAGAAACTTTAAACATACATTTATTTATTTATTAGAGTGCATATATGCACAGAGCTGATCTCTATCTGCACCCGTCAAAGATATTCTATATTTCCCTAGAGAAAGGCTCATACATTTGTTGTATGCCCAAATACGTTCAACAGCTTTAACCCTTCCCCTCATATAGACGCTTTCTGACGCTTCTGCAGGAGACGTCTTTTTGAAAACATAGTGACAAAAGAAGAAATTGCACAAAACGTGCAATTTCTCCTTTTGCCACAATGTTTTCCACTTTTTGTCATAGGTTATCCATTTAATTATAGAGATTTTCCATGTTTTGACAAAATACGTTTAAAGTCGTCTGCTGCAGAAGTGTCGTATGAGGGAAAGGGTTAAGTGTGTAATAAAGAAGGATAACCGTTATCACTGTATTACAATGGTATCTGCATAGGTTGTCTTTCTTGGCGAGTCTAAAATAAGATATACCATCATTACTTTTGATACTAACGTACTCCGATCATTAACGCATTGTATTTCTAATTAACTGTTTAATGTCACTTTAATTAAAAGTGAGTATCATCAATTAACATCAGGAAATAACAACAGGAAATGCACAAAATGTAACGATATAAAAAATGTCAAATGAATAATGCATGAGTCAAAAACCATAACTCTTATTGTCCTAAAATAGTAACACCGTGGCCATAAATAGAAATAGTAATAATAAACGAAAATATTAACATATTTTGCCGTCTGTGTTCTTTTTTTAACCATTTTTCCCATACAGCAGACGACTTTGGAAACGTCTGCATAAGACTATGAAAGATCTCCATAAATCAAAGTGTATTTACTGAACACAGTTGAAAACATTTTGGAGAAATTGCCCATAGTGAGCAAATTCTTCTTTTAGCCACAATGTTTTCAAAAGGCGTCTGCTGCAGATGCCCCTAAATGCCACCGCAAGTGGGAAAGGGTTAAAGGAATTGAAACACGTGTTGGTAATACAGTGGAGGAAAACAAAATTAATTCGATGCGGTTTTAACCCGTTTCCGAGTCCGTTCAAAAGTCGAAACAAACGTAGAGAAATTACGATCAGCCTATATAATCCGGACCAGTATTCGTATCGGTACAGTCTGATCTGTATATACAGCATTTACCAGGCGGTTTTTGAAAAATCAGTGCGGTAAAATGAGAAATTCCTTGCCATGAGGTTTTTCCACATTTTTTCATGATTTCAATTTCATTCATAGACATTTTTGCAAGGATGTTAGGCTTAGCGCATATGTTCACGTACACATTTGTTTTTCTGGATGTTCAACACTGTGGTTCTACAATAGAAATCTTCTAAAATTACTAAAAGGCAAACAATACTGATTTCAGGCGAGACAGCTCGTTACGAGCTTTCTCACCTGAATCTGTTTTGTTTGAAAAAACCTCAATATTGCCTTTGGCTCTGAAAGAGTTAACCCTTTCCCTCATATAGAAGCTTTCTGACGCCTCTGCAGCAGACGGCTTTTTGAAAACATAGTGACAAAAGAAGAAATTGCTCAAAACGAGCAATTTCTCCTTTTGACACAATGTTTTTCACTTTTAGTCATATTTAATCCATTCATTTTTAGAGATTTTCTACTTTTTGACAAAATATGTTCAAAGTCGTCTGCTGCAGAATTGTCGTATGAGGGAAAGGGTTAAAGGACTATAACATATTATAATTTAATCCAACGTACGAAGAAGCCTCGTTCAGGCCACTCGTTGTCAAATATCTAACACGTGGCGCTCGAGTTATTTCCCTTTAATCCAATCCTTTCCGCGTATAAAGATAAATGAGGTTTAGTCCTCAGTTTACGCGAGTTGAACTGAATACCATCGTCTACATGTTAATGTGACTGTGTTTGATTATATTAATATAATTAAACCCTTTCGACATACAACAAATCTGCAGCAGACGACTTTGAAAACAGTTAATATATATATATAGACAAAAATATGGAAAATCTCTTTAAAATGAATGTTTAACTATTGAATAGAGTTAAAACACTGAAAAAAAGGAGATTTGTTTTCCCTTTTGCCACAATGATTTCAAAACTCGTCTTCTGCTGAGGCGCCAGAGAGCGTTTGTACATGGGAGTTAATTCCTTTTTTTCCCAAGTCATTTTTTATTTTTATCTTTTTTTTTCTGTTTATATCCATACAATACTGTTAAGTGTGTACAGTAGTATGTTTTCTGTGGATGTTCTTGTGATTATACCTGTTTTATATTTATTTATTTATTGGAGTTTTACGCCGCTTTCAACATTATTTCAGTTGTATCACGGCGACAGTTCACTTATTCATGATCCCTGGGTAAACAAACCAGTACTAGGCTAGAAAATGTGCCTTGCCCAAGGGCACTCCACCATGACCGAGGTGCCGCGACTGGAGATCGAACCCGGGACACCCGGTTTCGAAATCCCCGACGCCAACCAGCCGACTACAGCGGATTCCTACCTGTTTTATATACTGTTAGCATTAATTATCCTGTAAAAACACGGGAGTGGTATTACAGGATCTTCATATCAAATGGATATTTCACGAATCATATATCTATCTGTCAAAAGATTATTAATGCTGACATCAACAGAATGCTAACACAGATTGAGATGTTAGATCACTAGACAGCGTATACTTCAAACCTTAAACATGTGTAACATTTTTATGCCTTTTGTTTCATTCGTTTGTTCGTTCGTTCATTCATTCATTTATACATTAATTAAGTAATGTCAGTCTGTCCCACAGTCTACATACGCGATCAAAATAATGTCTATACTGACCAGATAAATCTACAATTTCAAATTGTTAATTAATTTAAATATAAGCAAGGCGATTCGTTTGCGTATCTACCAGAACAGCGTGTCACGCACTGTTATCGTGTGCGCGCATCTCATTATCTCGTGTTGCGAGACTCCGCGAGAATTCGATTAAACCATCAGTAGCTTTAAACACGTGATGCGGAGTTAATTGACAAACAGTGATTAACCTTTTGATTTAGTAGAAACGTGTCAGCAAATATGAAGCGTATGCAGATCATACGAACATTGACGACGGACGGACGAGTCTACGTCACAGTTAAACCAGATACATGTACTTGATAAACTAGAAATCTGTAGCGCTGTTGATTTTATTCTCATGTCCCATAATATGATACAAACACACGGAAATGCAACAATACTCAGCATTGCCGTTGTGAATTTAAGATAGCTGCATCAGTTTTGTATATACTGACACGAGAGCTAGCTGCAACAGTTTGTCAAATAGATACGTATGATCTTAATACTATAGACAGACAATTAGAACACTAATATCTTTCAATTGAGTTACTAAAATTAAACACAATTTTATGAATGGTATATTATGCGGATGAGGCGTTTAAAAACATTTGTATGTGGAACATGTAACAGTGTCTGTTCTCATTGTTCTAATTATCTGTACGGTGCATGATGAAACGTATCGACAAGCTTCGCGTTTAGAACGTGACTCAGATTAAATCATTTTTTAATAGCAAAATCCGGTCATTCGGAGTTTGAGATCGTTTTTACGATTGCCTCTGTTTAAACACGCCTTATTCCAAAAACCGATGTTCGAGTCTTCGCAAGAGAAAGGCACAGATGGCATTAATTTTATATTTTCTTGTTTAACCCTTTCCCACTTGTAGACGCGTTCTGATGCATTTGCAGCATATTACTTTTGAAAACATTTTAGCTGAAGGAAAAATTGCTCATGATGAGCAAGTTCTCCATTTGCCACAATATTTTCAACTCAATTTAATGATTTCAATTCCCATTTAAGGAGATATTTTTTATATCATTGCAAGGATGTTTTCAAAGTTGTCTGCCGCAGATTTGTTGTGTGTGTGAAATAGTTAATTTCCTAAATCCAATTCAGAACGTAAGAGCAGACACTGTTTAAACGAAGGAAAAAATACGTTTATCCCAATCTTTGAAATACGAAACGAATTCAAATTGATGATTGTTTAATTCTGATAACGGACTGATAATCAAAATTGGTACCGGCTCGCAAGCAATTGGCTGTAATTTATAATCGCATCTCAACACTGATCTACATATCAGCACTAAGTGACACTACTGTTCCATCAATGTTCCTTTCATGACCTGAACATTATACTTGATTGTTTGGTGTTTTACGCTGATTTCAACCATTTTCTCATTTGGGTTATCAGTACTACTGTTTCCATTTATCCTACCTCCAGCCAGTCAGTGGTAAGCTCGTAATGCTAACCCCGCATCCATGAGAGCAGAGGAGGGCAGCCATTTTCTACCAATTGTAAAGTATTTAGTATGACCCGGCCGGGGATCGAACCCACGAGCTCCCGAAATCGAGGCTAACGATCTACCATTACAACATCGAGGCGGTCTAAAAAATTAGAAAGGCAACCAACCATATGTCGAGGGAAGAACTGTTGAGTACCGGCGCAAAGAAGTCAAAATAAACATACAGAAGTAGTGAATTGACACTTACAATGCTTAAAATGCTTGAAATACTGCGGAATTCTTCGTAAGACTTTCACCAATCAATAAATCAAATCAACGTATGTCAATTGTTCGATATTCGATCCCCCCGTAGTTTATGTGGACCAGATTGACATCGGGGTGACAGTGAGTACACACTCCGCCTTCAATAAAAGTCTTAAACATAGCTTAGCAAAGACATGTTCAGATAAATAGAGACTCGTCGTAATCATCCCGTGGGGTATAGCTCGACGCGTACCTAGATACACCCGTGAAAGGTTCCTACCATAACGAAATTACAAGTGTAACCCTTTTCCCCACATAAAGATGCATTTTGACATACATTTGTAGCTGACGATTTGTTACAAAACTATGGCAAAAATGAGAAAATGCTCATAATTCGTAATTTCTCCAATTTACCACAGCTGCATGTATTAATTATATTGTTATTCATAGATATCTTCCATTTGTTATGTCTAGATTTTTCCTCTGCTGCGGACTTTCGTTTAGTTGGAAAGGTCTAATAGGGAGACATATATAGGACATCGTTCAATCGTGAAATGGCTACATTTACCCCAATATTTCATGTTATGCCAATACTCTAACAATGGTGGTAATGCACTCTTTGGCGTTCAGGGTTGCGGGGTTAGCATTACGACTGACTGGCTGGTTTCGCTGGATAAATGGACCAGTAGTACTGTTAACTTAACCAGGAATTGCCGGATATAACCGGAACATCATTGAAAGCCCTAGCTAGAAGACCAATATGAGAAGAGTTAAAACAAACACTAGCTAGATATGTTGCAATGAAGTTGTTCTTGATGAAAGGGCCTTTCTGTCCATGTTTAATCGTTTTGTCAAGTACATTTCAATGTATCTTATATATCCTATGTCATACGAGATTCGGCTCTCAGGGGACATGACGATCGGTGGAAATACAGAACAGTATGCACATCAGTGAAGACTGATTAGGATCTCCTTTGATCGCAATATGTTCGTACACTCACCCTGTGGACATCTAGAGAGCAGCTATGCGAAAAAACGAAATAAAAATGTGAACATTGAGCATTTATTTATTTATTTAAAATCCTCCCAAAGGGTAGATTATCTGGAGACATGACTCAAATACGCTCTCCGTAGTTTCTACGATTGCAGTACTTGAGTAACGGACCATCCTTATGATTCAAAACGGTTCCTCTTGTGGACAAAACGTTCACTCTTTCTTGCACTTAATCGGTCTCTGGTTCTCTTGTTTGTTTATTCCAAAGTAGGTTTCACACCATTTTCAGCATCAGTCTAGTTAGTTATATAACAGCGAAAGCTCACTTAAGGAATGGAGAGCTTTTTTTTCGTTTTCATGGGGGTATGAACAAAAAAACCTGATCACTCTCTATGAAATCGCGAAGCGGTTTCATAGAATGTGTGATCAGGTTTTTTTGTTCATACCCCCATGAAAACGAAAAAAACCCGCTCCATCCTTATATGTTAGCATTAATATGGCTATTTCAGTGAGTAATAAAACATAATGGTATTTTACAACTTTATTTTCCATAATACAGCACGTCGCCAATGTTAATTTTTTTTTATTCATGAGGTTATGAACAAAATATTTCAACCAATCACAGACAAGCAAAAGTGATGAACACAAAAAAAACACTAAAATATTCATTCATGACTTCAAAGTGACATGCTAGTACTAGACCATGCCCACCGCGGGCCGGGATTGCACCCTGTAGGCCCGGGCCGAAATCCTCCATACTAGTCACTCGGACACGGACTGATTTCTTTGTTTATTGCTTTTGATGTCAGTTTAACCCTTTCCCCTCATATAGACGCTTTCTGACGCCTCTGCAGCAGACGGCTTTTTGAAAACATAGTGACAAAAGAAGAAATTGCTCAAAACGAGCAATTTCTCCTTTTGACACAATGTTTTCCCCTCTTTGTCAAAGGTTATCCATTCAATTATAGAGATTTTTACATTTTTTGTCAAAATATGTTCAAAGTCGTCTGCTGCAGAATTGTTGTATGAGGGAAAAGGTTAACAAGCGGTCATTTTCGTAACAAAGAATCTTTGGCCAATGTTATGATGCACGCAACTTTAGGCATCCTATGCGCAAAGAAAACGCATTGAATATATCTGCAATTGAATATACAATTGTTGCCACAATGCTTTCAAAACTCGTACGCAGACGTGTCAACGTGTGTTGAAGGGTCAATAATTCGATTCGCATCCTTCTAAGTCTAGTCTAAGTCTCTGCAATCCAACAACTAAAATGCTATTTGAGCGTGCAAAGTGTCTACTAAGTATTCAATAGAGTCATTAATTTGCCAAAATATCTACATTTGTATTTATTTGTTTTAGACAGGTTTTATGCTGTACCCGATTTTTTTTTTTATCTCACCACTTCCTGATTGCTTTATTCGGTTTAAAGCGTTTATTGTCCGGCAACGGACGTTAAAAAATGCAATTTAACAGTACTTCACCAAACCAAAGATTAATTGATTGTCTAGATTGTAATGCCATTCTTAACAGTATTGCAGTTATTCTATTTCGTTAAGAATTAAATCGGTATTAAATGTGATTGAGTCCCGCGAATGCGCATCATTCCGTTTCCGATCTAATATTGTGATAGGACGCGCAATATTGTTATCTTGATAACAAAAAATCCAGTATAATCGTAGAGTAAACAGTGCAAAGATTGAAATATTTACAAGTTATTTCTGTTTTTATACTGCCTTCCGTTCTGTTTTATGTTTTCCCCACGACAATTTAGCTACCTTGTAACGAATGATGCAAATCACAATGACTTTTGTCAATCATAATAAAGAATGAATGGCTGAGCTGGGGACTTAACTCTTTCAGCGCCAAATTGTTTAAAGAGGACTCTTCCATGTTCAAAATCGGGTGTGTCCATTTCTCAATTTATGACAGTTTTGGACTATTTTGGTAACTAAAAGGCAAACAATGCTGATTTGCATTGTTTGTAAAAATCTTAATATTGCCTGTGGCGCTGAAAAAGTTAAATAACCTTGACTTTCGAAAAGGATCTTGTAACTTGAACTGATTTAAAACGTTTTTACCAACTGTTCACATCCCCAAACAAGTTGGTACATAAGTAAACACAATTTATCATTGCATATATAACTTTAATGAAGCAATGCTAGACATATGCGTTTTAGGTAATTTAATTGAATCACTAATCTGATGAACATGTGTGTAAATTACTTACCCGTTTTCTAAAAACATGTAGTCAGTTTTTAAAAACCTGTAGTCGAAAGGCAGCGAGACAATTCATATTGAGAGGGAAGACAAACACCATATTAAATATCCCAGAGTGGTATCTATTTCGTTTATCCCTTCGCCATGTTGAATTGCAACCCATGCCATAATATAATACAGACATCTTTTGACGTGTACAGGACTATTGACAAAAAGAAATTGCTATAAAAGAAAATAATGCAACTTGTTCCCCCTTCAAAATCGTATTTTCATTTGTCAAGACTATACCTATTACTGTCGTCGCGATATAACTGAAATACTGTTTATCGCCCCTTTCCCACATACACCAAATCTGCAGCAGACGACTTTGAAAACGTTTTTTAAAAGATATGGAAACACTCTATAAATGAAAGAACAAGTTTCGAATAAAGTTGAAAACATTGTGGCAAAAGGACGAATTGATCATAACGAGAAAGTTCTCCTTTCGCCACAATGCTTTCATAAGTCACCTCATGCAGGACGTCAGAAAGCGTCTGTATGTGGGAAAAGGATGAATGCGACGTAGAACGTCGATGGAAATATAATACAGCAAATGATAGCCAAGAGTCGCGCAGAAAAAACAAAAACAATGTAGGGTACCGGTACGTACAATATCAATTACGTCTGTACTAGTTTACGGAAACATCCAAAGAAGACATCAAGCAGGTATATATTTCATATTGCCTAATGTATGATCATAATGCCATGACACCGGACATATATACCTTTCGAGATCTGAAATCAATGCCAATTGTGTGTTTGTTATTAGGATTTTACGCCGTTTGTCAAGTTTGTTATACGTATATCACGGCGACAGTTCTATGATTCATGAGTACTGTAGTCACTTACCACACAGTACACGTCTTAAGCATCGCCACAGTCATTGAGAAGGTTACACACAAACTCCAGCGGTAAACATTGCCGTCCGTCTCCACACTGAAATTATCCATCTGGGCAAGACGAGGCCGCTGAAGAACACACAAACGTTTCCAGATACAGCCCTCATTTAACCCTTTCCCTCATACGACAATTCTGCAGCAGACGACTTTTAACATATTTTGTAAACAAATGGAAAATCTCTATAATTGAACGTATAACCTATGACTAATAGAGGAAAACATTGTGGCAAAAGGAGAAATTGCTCTTTTTGAGCAATTTCTTCTTTGTCACTATGTTTCCAAAACAGTTTTCTGCTGCAGAGGCGTCGAAAAGCATCTATATGAGGGAAAGGGTTAACACAAAAAGTACAAGGGCCGCCGGTACTAGGGATCGAACCTGTGACGACCGGTTCTAAATCCCAGACCACTCGGACACGGCGGCGGATCCCCTGCCAATGTTCACGACATATTTAAATGAATGTTTATCGTTCTTAAACATTCCCACAGTAACAACAGTTCTACAAGTATACTTTAGATGACGACTATTGAAGGTCCTGGTTAGAACAGACTGATCTGGATCTAGCACAGACAGTGACAGTATTCACAAATCGTGTAATATTTTAATGACGCTTTTCGTTGTCAATACTGCATATATAGGCCGCATTATAGATACATCTGTTTTGGATGGATTAGTTATTAGAGAGGATTCAAGCGAAACCGTGTACATGTCTGTACTAGTTTATGGAGACATCCGCAGACGACATCAAGCCGGTATATCTTTGATATTCACTGATGTATGTATGATCATAATGCCACGACACCGGAAAGTAATACCGTTGGAGGTTTTAAAGATAAATTTGAATTATCACCAGGTTGAAAGAATATATATGAGACGTTTCCAACAGGAAATCCAAAAGTATGGTATCTGCGTAATGTATCGACCCAGATCAGCCTGCGCAGTCCGCACAGGCTAATCCGGGCCGACACATTCCGTCTTAGTCGAATAGAGGTATAGAGTAATGATTCCTGAAACAGAAAATCCACAGGAGGCGAACAGTATCTGTCCGGGTAAGCCTGCACGGCTTGCCCAGACTGATCCGGCTAGATACTTCACGCATAGTCCACAATGTTGCTTTTCTCGCGAGACGGCTCATATATTGTTCCTAATCATTCCTCAGTAAAAACCAACATACATTCATTATTAAAATACCAATTGCAGTTACAACCGTTTCACGCTAAGCCCTCGATATCGTCTCCACGCATGTTGATCAGAATCTTCCCCGTACGCCGTCTTTCGTGGAAGCATCTGATGAACTGATGAAAGGAGAAACGTTATCGTAATTGCTATTAAAGGTTCGTCTTTCTTGTGACACTTGGTTCCTTAATGTTATTATTATATAATGTTACATCAGTACCAAAGTGTAAATGGGACTGATTTTTCCGTTGGCGCATTTGTCTTGTTTCATCAAAGACATGAAATAATACTATCTACGTATGGCTTTGTTTGATTGCTATTGTACACTACATTTAACTTTCATTTAGTTATTTGTCTTCTTTAAGTACTGAGATCTATACAGAAAATTGGCACATTGGTCCACGTGCAATTTCATCTTAATTGCTATTTATTTTAAAACACAGACGGGCGGCTTTCTTGTGACACTCGGCTCCTTAATGTTATTATTTTATAATGTTACATCAGTACCAAAGTACACGTGGAACTGATATCTCCTTTGGTTTTCATTTGTTATTTATGGATGGGTTTATATCTACAGATGTAAATGAAGTTTATTTATATCAATATCACAATGTATATCGTTGCGAAATATGAATAGACGTATATATCTTAGATACAAAAACATCTAGTACTTCCATTGAACGTGTCAACTGAACAATGTAGATGTCAGTGCAGTTATACAATGTGTTACTTAACCCTTTCCTCATACGACAATTCTGCAGCAGACGACTTTGACCATAACTTTCCATAATTGAATGGATAACCTATGACTAAAAGTGGAAAACATTGTGTCAAAAGGAGAAATTGCTCGTTTTGAGCAATTTCTTCTTTTGTCACTATGTTTTCAAAAAGCAGTCTGCTGCAGAGGCGTCAGAAAGTGTCTATATGAGGGAAAGGGATAAGGAATAGAACGAGATGAACAAACCAACGCGCTAGAAATAAAACATATTATGTTCTCTGTGAATACAAACCTAACTAAAAGGCAAACAATGCTGATTTCAGGTGAGACAGCTCGTCACGAGCTGACTCACCTGAATCAGTATTGTTTGCAAACGCCTCAATATTGTCTTTGGCGCTGAAAGAATTAAGGAATAGAACGAGATGAACAAACCAACGCGCTAGAAATAAAACATATTATGTTCTCTGTGGGAAAAAAAACCCCAACAACCTCGGTACATTTGCGACCAATTGAGATACAGATCAGCAAGTGCATCTTCACAGTCTGATATGGGTCTTCACTGTTCGTCAATTAGTAAAAGAATGTATAAAGAGACTTCTGTAAAGCAGTATCAAGTTGTGTCCATATCATGAGTGTGCCGAAAGCAAAACTTGTTCAAGGCGTATTATATCTAAGCGAATGATTGATGTCTTGGAACATCGCTTATATAATGAAAATAGGAATCCGCTGTGGTCGAGTGATTTCGAAACCGGGTGTCCCGGGTTCGATCCCCAGTCGCGGCACTACGGTCATGGTGGAGTGCCCTTGGGCAAGGCACATTTTCTAGCCTAGTACTGGTTTGTTTACCCAGGGATCATGAATAATTAAATTTAATTGCGCGTTAAATGACCTTAGCTGTCGATGCGCCATAAAACAATAAATTCATTCATATAATGAAAATAAAGATTTTAAAATTGGTAGTAAAATTGGTAGTAATGGCTTTCCCTACTTGGCGCCCAGGGTTGCGGGGTTAGCATTACGACTGACTGTCTGGTGTAAGGATAGATGGACCAGTATCACTGGTAACTTACACAGTAATTAACCAGTACTACTGGTCCATCTATCCTGACACCAGCGAGTCAGTCGGGATGCTACTAAACCCACGATCCTGAGCGCAAAGGAGGGAAAGCCATTAGTACCATTTTTAAAGTATTTGATATCACCTGACCCGAACCCGCGACCTCCCGCATCAGAGGCGTACGCTTTACCACTACACCACTACACCACCGAGGTGATACCAATAGCTGTTACTTTTGTAGAAAGACTAGGATTGTGGCAATGCTGGTTTACATCTGAATATTTACATTTTGATACAATAATGGTACGGCTGATTCCCTTTTGAATACCGTTTATAAATATGAACTAAATAACGGAGAGACGGTAAAAATCCTTTCCGCTTCATATACTTGTACTTACATTCTAGCTTATATGCATACGCATGTTGACGCATATGCAGCAGTTGAGTTGTGTAATTTTATAGCAAAATAATTGAATTGATCGCGGCCTACCTCTCTCTGGGCTGTATTCATACGAGTTACTTCTCCCTGGAAGGTACAATGTTCTACTCCCGTGACAAAAAAAAACCCGGAAACTTGCGCCGGGCGGACACGCGGAGTGCTCTCTTCATACAGCGTGTTTACAAGCGGAAACATTTGTCCTTTTGTCACATGGAATTCAACTGTTTTCAATTAGGTTAAGTTAATTTATAGGAAAAGGGTTAAGATTACGAAACATCAGAATAGTTCACCACCCTATTAATTAGAATGCAAGCACTCTTTATTCTTGTCTTTCTATTCTAAGACTACATGGACCTATTGGTTGATTGATTGTTTGGTGTTTTACGCCGCTTTCAACGTTTTTTCAATTATACCACAGCGACCTATTGGTATATATGTTTTATTATGAGATGTTTCGTGTTGGACTGATGTTATATATTTAATTTTGATGGAGTTAGGACCGTTTTCAACAGTTAATTCTAGTTGTATTATGGCGACAGAAAAACATATTTATGATCCTGGTGTACTGAGCAAACTAGTGCAAGGCTGTCTCACACCAGTACTCCACACGGCATACTTTCCAAGCAACCGACTGACTTTCCACATAGACAGTTAGCCCGTTTGTGAAAGACGAATGACCGTGACTTTTGTAAAACGTCGGAAAAAAAGCTGGCCGAGCTGGGGTTTCTAACTCACAACCCCTGGGTTTACAGTCCACGGCGATACCCGACTGGGCTACCTGGGCTCGGCACCCACTAAACATTATCTTATGTTCAGACACGTTACAGTCACAAGTTGTAACTCAGTTCAAAACCTGAAGACAATGTGTCGTGGCAAAGGGTCACAAGGCTGAGAATTAGAATGTATGAATAAATTGATGAAGTAGACAAGAATATAGAACATCATGAATCTGACATATATATAAGTATACGTACATGTCTGTGCGATGTTACGACGCAGTTCTATCCTTTCATTATTTAGCATCAAACAAGAAATCTCCACTCTATTAAAACCCTGATCCATCCAAACTAGACTGTATACAAACATACATTGTATGTGTTCCGCCCGGGTTTAAGCCTTATCACACCTATAGACGCATTTTGACACATCTTCAGCAGACCTCTTTTGAAAACATTGTGGCAAAAGAATAAATTTATCATGATGAGCAATTTCTCCATTTGCAACAATGTTTTCAATTTCTTTTCAGTAATTTTACCTACAATTATAGAGAGTTTCCATGTTTTTTAGTAGACTTCTTCAAAGTCGTCTGCTGCAGATTTATTGTATGTGGGAAAGGGGCTAAGCTACCTTTACGAACATGTAGACCTAACTCATCCGACATAATCTGACTCGTGTGGCCATGTGTGCCAACTACTCCATCAGCCCTTTCCCACATATAGACACAATTTGACGCCTCTGTATCGGACGGTTTTGTTAAAAACATTGTAGCAAAAGGTGAAATTGATGAGCAATTTCACCTTTTGTCACAATGTTGATCACCTCTTTTCAATGATTGAACATTTATTTAAAGAGATTTTCCATATGTAGTAATGTTCGAATTCGTTTGCTGCGGATTTGTTATAAGTGGGAAAACGTTATTAAGTCATCTGCTGAGGAATTGTCGTTTGAAGAAAGAGAACCCGCCTCGGTGGTGTAGTGGTAGTGGTAAGGCGTCCGCCTCGGGTGCATAAGGTCGCGGGTTCGATTCCCGGTCGGGTTATACCAGTTTAAAACAAATAGTAGTAATGACTGCCCTCAACGGTGCTAAGGGTTGCGGGGATAGCATTTCGACTGACTGGATTGTGTCAGGATAAATGGACCAGTAGTACTGGTAACATACCAAGGAAACGTCGGGATATTACTGAAATAATGTTGAAAGCGGCGTTAAATCCCGATAAAACATACACACATTAAGTATACTAGAACGAAGGGTTAAAGTAGCCACTCTCGATACGAAGATCGGAGTTGGTTAGTTATCTTGTCTTACAGGTTGTATGTTTGCATCTTCTTATGATAATATACTATGTATACCCGTTTTACAATGTTTACCCACAGTTTTTGTTGACAAAGTAAACTTAAGTGCGAACTCACAAGGGTACGCGGCTCTTTTCATTATTCCCTGATTGTGTTTCTCTCTCAAATTAAACTGACTACACACTTGTATTGCAAACAAAGATTGATTGGGGTTTAACGCTGGTTTCAACAAGTCCTCAGTTATTATACGTCGGTCTGTTCAACTACCAACGCGTTCCCTGGCGTTCTCACAACAGTATTCCACATAACAGTCTTTCCCAGCAAATGGCTACTTTCCCACATAGACTGTAAGCCAATGGGCGAAGGCCGAATGACGCTTGTTGCAATGACGTTTGTCAAACGTCGGAGAAGATAATGGCCAAGCTGTGATTCGAACTAACAACCCCTGGATTGACAACCCGCGTCGCTACCGACTGAACTACCGAGGCTCGGCTCGGGAAAAAATTGCTCAGGGGAAGATGGATAGTTGAACAAGAATAAAACATGTTCATCTCAACAATGACTTGTGACGGTTGTGCTAAAGATTAGTGCGCCAATCGGGGATTCAAACTTGTTGACCTGATTTTGAAAGTCCTCGTCGACCGGGCGAATACTAGTTGAGTCGAGCAAGTATTCAAATATGTTTCGCTAACCTCAGAAACGTTGTAACCTCATGACCTTGTGGTATTTACATCAAAAGGTACAGAGCCCGACTATCCAGTTTGTAAAATGAGATTGTTATCGCTAGAAATTAAATCGACCCCCAGAAAAAATTATACTATTGCCCTTCAAAGGGGACAACTAAGGTCACAAAGTCAACCATTGCCAACTTGTTCGCAAAGCTTGACCGGCTGTTTCTGGTTCAATAAACGTCTACCTAAAATGCTACCATTGAATGCAGTAGTCTCATTTGTTAACATCGTTTTCGAACCAATGGTAGTTATATCACGGCGACAGAAGACTTATTCATGATCCCTGGGTGTCACAATGTTCAGTTCTAAGACACGCACCTAGCTAAAGGCACTCCGGCGTGACAAGTGCAATCCGGGATCGAACTCGGGTCCAACCCGGATCGACCGTTTTCTCAAATACCCAACGCTTACCACACAGCCAAGAAAAAGAATCACGAAAAATATGCATTATCACCAGGCATAAATCATTTTTAACTCTTTCCTCAACTGCAGCGAAGACATTTCGAAACATTTGGGTACATACGTAAAACCTCAATACATGAGAGTTGATTAGACCTATTTCGCATTGTTTGGCAACACAGTTCGCATAGGTCGTCTGCTGCTGATAATGTCTGTATCAGGGATCGGTTGGTTGCGGGTTCACGCCGCTTTCAACAACATTTCAGTCATATCACGGCGGCCAGTTGTTTCCTTGCTTTATCCCTCCAGTACTCCATACAGCGTAAACATAATATGAGCCAAGCTTAAAGATAGCCCCACAATATTTCTCTTATTAACTCAACAAAATCCTATATTGTAGGTACTCAAAGGAATCGTCTTACTCAGACGATTCTTTTGAGTACCTACAACATTGGATTTAAGGGGTCATATAAGGGTTTTAGAAGCAATTCACCTACTCGTGTGTTTACTAGCTTTCTCACACCAGTAATCCACACAACATACTTTCCAAGCAACTGGCTGCTTTTCCACATACGCTGTACGCCTTTTGGTGAAAGACGAATGACGCTTGTCATAGTGACTTCTGTCAACCGTCGGAAAGATTGTTGGCCGAGCGGGGATTCGAACTCACAACCTCTGGATTGACAGCCTGCGTCCCTACCGACTGATGTATCTTGGGAAAAACATTAAATAGTATTAGTTTACCTTAAACCATTCTTGTTATGGAAGTCGCTTTGTCACAAGTGCCACGTGGAAAGTCGTTACATTTACAAAAGGGACTTTTAACTGACGTTTTCGACAAGAACCTTAGACTAGGAAGTTGTTAAATAAATACACAGAAAACTTAAAAAAGAAAGAATTATTCAAAGACGAGTAAAGAGTTCGATCTGCATCTCTCTCTGTCTCTCTGTCTCTCTGTCTCTCTCTAAAGTGTATACAATCACAAGGATAAACACCGAAAAATAAATTAATCCGTGTGTTTCACGGTTCATGAATCGAGTTTAGTGTCTCATAATACAGACACAAGAAGCTGCTGTGTTTCCCTATAAGGACATGGAATGAATTAAGTTGGTAAGTGGGCAAAGGGTCACAGAAACTTGAGAGGGATACCTGTATAAATATACGCCGTGCGTAAATATCTCGAGACCTTTAAATACATGTATTACTCTTTCCTTGGTGAACCTGTTTTTAACCCTATCCCACATACAACCCATATGCAGCAGACGACTTTGAAAACATGGTGACAAAAACCTGAAAAATCTTCATAAAAGATAGCTTAATTGTTAAATAAAGTTGAAAACATTGTGGTCAAAGGTTAAATTGCTCATGATGAGCAATTTCACCTTTGGCCACAATGTTTTTCAAAAGTCGTCTGCTGCTATTACGTAAAAATGCGTCTGCATGTGGGAAAGGGTTAATATCCCCTTTCCACATACAGAAATATTAATCTGCATCAGACGACATGGAAAACATCTTGGCAAAAATATGAAAAATCTCTTTAAATGAAAGTATAATAATTGAAAAAAGTTAAAACATTGTGGCAAAAGGATAAAAATGCTGATTTTGAACAGTTTCTTTTTTTTGATACAATGTTTTCAAAACTCATCTTTAGCAATGGCGTCAGAAAGCGTCTGTATGTGGGGAAGGGTTAATACAACCATATTTATTGCTATTTAACTTATTTACTGATATGCTACTAAAAGAATAGTCTATTGCAAGAGTATTTTAGTTCAGAAAGTAACAAAAGACAATTTGAGGGAAGAATTTTGATATGTAGAGCTGGAAACAGATGTAAACTGTAAACTATTGGAAATATTTAATATCGATATCGATGCACAATTAAACATAAAATTGCCGAAAAAAGAGAAGTTTCTCGCCATGACAAAGTTTTAACTTTCCCAAACTGTTTCAAATGTCGATGTTCCATTGGCTTCTATACTCCAGACTACGACATCTTATTGTCCCAATTCCAGACAAGTGTACCAGAGTGTCATCACACCCCTGCAGTTACAGTTGTTCAGAATTAACCCGTCGATTTAGAATATCCCATATCCTGCTTTATGCGTCGTCGTAAAACGACACTGCATGACTGGTAATCACTGTAGACTAACCACAACACAGCCCGAAGAATCGTCGTCGAAAATAGATTTGAGCCGTTCCGCGAGAAAACCAACATTGTTGACCCTGCATTAAGTATCGACCCGATCCGCCCAAAGCATGCCACGAAGGCTAACCCGGACAGACACTTGTTGCCTCCTGTGGATTTCCTGTTTCAGGAATCATTACTCTATCTATACCTCTATCCCCTTGAGACGGAATGTCTTGACCCAGAATAGTATGCATATATTACGCAGGCTGATCTGTGTCGATACATTACGCATAGTCCATAATGTTGGTTTTCTCGAGGAATGTCTCATTTATAAATTCAAATTAAGCAACATGTTGCAGTACAAGAATGACTGGCTTGTGTTAGGATAAATCGATCTGTAGAACTGGTAACTGGTAACTGGTAGAACTGATAACTGGTAGAACTGGTAACTGGTAGACCTGGTAACTGGTATAACTGGTAGAACTGGTAACTGGTAGACCTGGGAACTGGTAGAACTGGTAACTGGTAGAACTGGTAACTTACCTTATGTGCTATAACTGAACAAGAGTTTAAAGCGGCGCCAAACACCAAACAATCTAGCAGAGCAAGGGGTGGGGGGGGGGGGGGGGGGAGGGGGGAAATGTATCCAAATGAAGTAATAAAGATAGTTGAATTATATAAAATCCGTATCCTGTTGTACTTTTAAGGTAATCATCCGAAATACCACAGTTCGTTCAACCCTATCGAATAACTAGTTATTCATTCATTTATATAGATATTTTATTTTATTGGATTTAATAAATTCATAGTTGTCTGCTGCAGATGTGTTGTATTTGAGAAAAAGGGTAAACTCTCATTATGAGCGTAAACTTAACGTAATTATTACACGCGTTTAAAAACGACATTCCTACGCACGCATGCTAGGCACCAATATATACTGCTTTACATCATAGCAATTTTTCAGTCATATCACGTCGGCCAGTTCACCTGATCATGGGTTGCTGGCTGTCTCACAGAAGTACTGCACACATCAGACTTTCCAAGCAGCTTGCTGCATTTCGTCTCAGACTGTTAGCCCATTGTGGATGACGAATGACGCGTGTCACAGTGACTTATATCAAAGTTCGGAAAGATTGTTGATCGAGCTGGGGTTCGAAATCCGAACCACTTGATAAACAGCCCGCGTCGCTACCGACTGAGCGACTGGGCAGGCTGTTCTAGTCGCTGATGCATAACGTTCGGTTTTCGCCAGAGCGCTGCTCATTGGTTTAACCCTTTCAGCGCCGAATTGTTTAAAGTAGACTCTTCCATGGTCAAAACTTGGACGACTCTATTTTCATGTTTTAGGATATTTGGAATATTTTTATAACTCACAGCCAAACAATGCAGATTTCAGGTGAGACAGCTCGTTACGAGCTGACTCACCTGAATCGGTATTGTTTGCAAAAAGCTCAATATTGCCTTTGGCGCTGAAAGAGTTAACGATTATGTACACTTTGGAAGTATAATTGCGAGCAATGTTCGTGCCCTCAAATATTGGACTATGTAACCTGCTCCCCATGTATTATTAATTAATAAATACAAGCTCAATATCAATGTGAAGGATTGTAAAAATAAATCATGGATAATGCGAATTGTCAGCAGGATACGGGATACGGGTTTTCATCACGATATTTTGATTATTTTGTTAGCCCTTTACCCAACAAGTCCGAACCTGTTTAACCCTTTTCCACATACAATAAATCTGCAGCAGACGACTTTGAAAATATAGTGACAAAAACCTGAAAAATATCCATAAAAAGATAGCTTAATGGTTAACTAAAGTTGAAAAACATTGTGGCCAAAGGAGAAATTGCTCTCTCTCTCTCTCTCTCTCTCTCTCTCTCTCTCTCTCTCTCTCTCTCTCTCTCTCTCTCTCTATCTCTCTCTCTCTCTCTCTCTCTCTCTCTCTCTCTCTCTCTCTCTCTCTCTCCTCTCTCTCTCTCTCTCTCTCTCCTCTCTCTCTCTCTCTCTCTCTCTTCTCTCTCTCATCTCCTCTCTCTCTCTCTCTCTCTCTCTCTCTCTCTCCTCTCTCTCTCCTCTCTCTCTCTCTCTCTCTCTCTGGCAAAAGGAGAAAGTGCTCATAATTTGCAATTTCTTCTTTGCCTTTGCCACATTGATTTGAAACGACGTCTGCTACAGAGGTGTCGAAAAATATCTGTAAGTGGGAAAGGGATAAGTGACAAGCGAGACACGTCATCCGTATCTTAGAAACGTTTTTAATTTCAATTCAGTTTGATCCGGTTTTTTGATACATTACACGACAAACCGGTGTTACTAGTAAATCAGGCTTTTAACATTCAAGGTCGTTTATTACACCTTCAAAAAGAAGAGTCAGTTAAAAAAGGTATCCAATTTAGGCATATCATAATTATGCTGTGTTTCATAAAGCACCGTCAGAGGAATGAGATGGTGTAGTTTACGACCATTTGTACAATACGATATTATGATTATACGGTCCTTTAACGATGCAGCCAGTGTAGATGCTGACCAGATATCGTAATTGATAAAGCGATGGTTGTTCTTGTTGTGTTTTTCCTTATGGTGATGTCCAGATATTATCTACGCCACGGGAACCGCGACATTAAACCCTTCCCCATATATAAGAAATCTGCAGCAGACGACTTTGACCACATCTCGGATTGAAAGTGGTAGATAAATTAAAATGCAATTATTAAATAATGTTGAAAATAGTGTAATGGAGAAATTGATCATTATTCACCATTTCTCCATTTGCCACAATGTTTTCAAAAGTCGTCTGCAGCAGAGGGCGTCAGAAAGCTTTTGTATTTGGCAAAGTGTTAACATGTGAAGACCTGATTAAATTGTGCAAACACGTCGTCTGCTCCGGACCTTCCACTTTCCCAAAAGAAGTAAAAATCACACAAGATCCATTGAAAAATTTCGTGAAAAGCTTAACCCTTTCCCTCATACGACAATTTTGCAGCAGACGACTTTAAACGTATTTTGTCAAAACATAGAAACTCTCCATAATTGAATGGATAACCTATGACTAAAAGTGGAAAACATTGTGACAAAAGGAGAAATTGCACGTTTTGTGCAATTTCTCATTTTGTCACTATGTTTTCAAAAAGCCGTCTGCTGCAGAGGCGTCTGAAAGCGTTTATATGAGGGAAAGGGTTAAAGAAATGACAGTGCATACATATAATATGATCGTCGTTTCCTCTTCCAATCTGAAAGTCAGAGTGTTTATGCCGTGGCTCACTAGTTTGACTTTAATTAATACGTCGAAAGACTTGTTTACGATAGTTTATGGTACCAGGTCTTCTATCCCAGTACAGAGCCTGTCATTCGGGCTGCTTCTTCATACGGAGAAGTTAACATAGTACAACTTCTTGTTGGTATTATCATATTTTACTTTTAGTTTGAACTCAACAAATATTAATTATCTATTCGCGATATGTTTCGAGTGAAAAAAAAAAAAAAAAATCCATAAAAAAACGCGTACGGAGATAAAGTTTAAAATTCCTAGTGTATGTGAACCTAGTGAAACATAATTCATTTCTTCTTTTGTGCGTTTTATATTGGACACATTTGCATTGAAACACGTACATGTGGTTCAAAATAAATACCCATGTAGAATGTAGCCGTTATTAAATGTATTAATTAACTCATCCCGACGGATCAAAGTTAATGTTACAGACATTGTTTCTGAACACAAAACAAAACCTAAATATGTGATCTGTCTACAAGGCAATAAAACTGATTTGTCGGGATGAACAGTTAACCCCAATGAATCCATGAGTGAAACAGTTGAGATTAAGATAGTTACATGATTTCACTTAGAATGGTTGATTAATATGGACAGTGTTTTAAAAACAAAATGTTGTCTTGTTTCTCGCGTAAAATTTTGATTAAACGCTTTCTTTGAGACGCATGTTGACGGGTCTGCAACAGACGAATTTTGAAGAAAAAAAATGTGGAAAAGGGAGAAGTCATTCAATAATTATACTGACATATCTAAAGATTTCCCATATTTTTGTTTAGATATTTTCAATGTCATCTGCTGCAGATTTTTTTTTTATGTGGAAAAGGGTTCAATAACACTAGGAAAGATATACATGTAAATACACAAATTAAAGGTAATAGCAGACGACTATCGTCTCCTCATGCAGTAAATGTAAACGGCCTTAATTAAGTATCATTTGAAGAATAAAAGCTCGTTTTTACAAATCTGTATCAGAACTATACTTAGATATTTTTAAACGTTGGATTTTTTTTTTCTCTCAGATGTTTTCAAATCAGACGACTCTTAGATACCACAGTTATCAAGTAGATGGTTAAAGTTCGCTGAATCTCAGATAATTTGCTATATAAAGGGGTTCATCTTCACGTTTCAACCCTTTACCTAGAATAAACAAATTTCGACGCGGCTGGGATCCGCGTCGTTCGAAGACATCACAGGAAAAAGTGACACAAACCCTTAAAATTTACAATTTACACTTTCTGAAAATAAATTATTTTTCATTCCGAAATAATCCGTACATACTTTTAAATTATTACTGTAATCATAATATAAAAGTATTTCACATGGGGACTTTCAAATCTGTTAATCGTTTCAAAGGGTCCGATATATCTGTGTAAATAAAATCGGGACGGTAGTAAAATCAGGGACATTTTGTAAGGGTATATCCTTTTTGTCACATGTATTTCACTAGTAATTGTATGAAATCCCGCAAAGGACCAGTCAAAATATTATTTCGAAGTGACGTGTGCTATCTGAGGCGTATTTTTAGATTTTATAATAAGATAAAAAAATAATGTGTGTTTAGTCAAATAAGATTTGTTGTATAGTGTAGGGAGTATGTATTATATTTACTTTCGACATCCGGAATATATATTTCTTTTGACAGTTTTTAAAATTTTACGTTTTATGTAAGTTTCTTCGTTGATTGTGAAATGTGCAATGAAATAAACATCGGGATTATTGACGGGTGGATGGCTTAATTGACATCGGCTGTCAAATTAGGACGATTTATAATACTTTCATCGATTTCTCTGTAAACTGTAAGAGGGGTGCCCGCGGAAAATCATTAGCATTTCGAGGGCTTGGTGTGAAACGGTCGTAACTAAAATAAAATTCTTTATAAGCGTTAAATCATTTTTCTTGGTAAACATTGGAAATTTAGGTGCCATTGCTCGTTCTGAGCAATGGCATCTAAATTTGCATTGTTTACAAAGGGGTCAAAATTGCCCCTAAACCAGAGTTTTCAAAATAGGTTTTTAGTTACAACGGTTTCACGCCAAGCCCTCGATTTGGGTTTTATGGAAAGAATTTCTTGGTATTCATCTACATCTGTTCGAGTCATGTGTGTACATTATTGGTCAGAAGGTTGTTTAAATCTTTCCCATACGCATTTCGATAAATCTCCACCAGACGACTTGTGAAAACAGTGTGGAAAAAGGGGAAATTGCTGATTATGAGCGATTTTTCCTTTTTGCCACACTGTTTTCTGCTCGATTCTAAATTCGATTATCATAAATAAAGAATTTTGCTGATTTGCTGATTGTGAAGATTTGTTCTATGTAGGAATGGGTTAAATCTCAACTCGATTAAGCAGGAAACAGTGTAGATTCAGATTAGCATGCGAATTCGACCTTCGGTTGGTAATCCGTAGGCATGTATCGTGTAAATTAGGTGACACACAGTGTAGCATAGCGAATCCACAGTCATCGCTTTTATATAGAGGTCCGAGCTGTAATGGGACCTTTGCGAACATCTTGTCACCATATCATGTCATGCATTCTTCGTGGTATGTGGCGATAGTCTGTAAGTTCGATCTCGGCGCGGCCATTCAAGCGATTCACAAACGTTTCCTTGACTAGCGTCATTCATCTTCTATCAAGCGGGGGGAGGGGGGGGGGGGGGGGACGGGGGCAGAATCTCGCGTGGAGTACTGGTGTGAGAAGCCCAGGAAACATTCGGGTAGGTAACACGGCCGAAGTGATACATATATCTGAAATATTGTTGAAAACGCCTTTAAATCGCAATCAATCGATCGTATATAACTTAAGTGTCATTTTCGCCCGGCGCCAGGTATAATCGTTATCTATGATGACTCTTTCCGACATACAGCAACTCTACAGGAGGGCCACATTGAAAATGCGAAGGCAACATTAAAGAGAATCTCTTTAACTCTTTCAGCGCCGAATTGTTTAAAGTAGACTCTTCCATGTTCAAAAGCGGGCGTCTCCATTTCTCATGTAATACCATTTTGTACTATTTTGATAACTAAAAGGCAAACAATGCTGATTTCAGGTGAGACAGCTCGTTTTACGAGCTGACTCACCTGAATCAGTATTGTTTGCAAAAACCTCAATATTGCTTTTGGCGCTGAAAGAGTTATATGAAAGGATAATTTCTGAAATGAGGCGAAAACATTGTAACAAAAATGAGAAATGCTCATTTTTAGCTATTTCTAATTTTGTCAATCTCTTTTCAAAAGTTGTCTGCTACAGATGTGTCCGAAAGCGTCTGTATGTTGGAAAGGGTTACGATTGATGATTTAGAAACCTCTTGTCGCGTGTTTTATCTTTGAAGCATGCCAGAACCTCGATTAGAGGAGTTACAATATCAACTAATATAATATATGCATCGTTATCACGTGAACTCTTACGGAATATTGGTCAATCTTCGAATAAGTTTAAATTGATGAGTAAGCTGCAATCGTTTCATTTAAAACAAAGCCTATATTGGCACGACAGTGTATTCTAAAGTATATTCATTTAATGGAATTGAAACATTGTGGAAAAGGGAAATAATACACTCATTATAACTGTTGTCTTCTTAAAGCATGGTACTTTCTTGATTTAGTTAAATTAAATTGATCTAGGAGCGTCGCTAAGCGTTGCCCATTTAAACACTAAATTAAAGCAACACAAATTCAACTAAAAGGATAAAGTAAGATTTAACACAAGCAATGTCTCCTATCTCATTGCCATTTCTAGCACGTAATTGAAAAGAAGCCAGTTTCAGTAGTATACCATTGTGTGAAATACTGTGCGAGAGCTCTTGGAAAAGCGTAGGTTGAGGGACCGTTAGCGTCGGGGATTCGGAACCGGGCCTCCCGGGTTCGATTCCCAGTCGCGGCGCAGCGGTCATGTCGGAGTGCCCTTTGGCAAGGCATATTTCCTAGCCTAGAACTAGGCCCAGAGATCATAAATAAGTGAACTGTAGCCGTAATATACCTGATATAATGTTGAAAATGGCGTAAAACCCAATTAAACAAAAACAAAAAAAAAGCGTTCGTGCACATGTTTTGCTATCTGTTCTTATACAATTTTAAAATGAGAAAAAGTTAAGAAACTGCATTTCTTTCCAAAACTTCCTTCCAAGATTAAACACCATTCTTATACTCCGGTAAAATATACTTACACACAAGATAGCTTAACCCTTTTACTGTTAACCAGAAGCATTGTCCTCTCTTCTTTTCCCCACACAATGATTCTAAAGCGCATTATAAATATATATATATCGAGTGCTTGTCGTAAAACGGTTGTTACTGAAATTTCTATTTTTTTTACCAAGGTTAATCACCTCGCCATAAAGTCTTTATAAGCGTTAATTCATTTTGATTGGTAAACATTGCAAATTTAGGTGCCATTGCTCGTTCTGAGCAATGACACCTAAATTTGCATTGTTTACAAAGGGGTCAAAATTGCCCCCTAAACCAGGGTTTTCAAAGTAGGTTTTAGCCAAGCCCCGGTAGCTCAGTCGGTAGTCACGCGGGCTGTCAATCCAGGGGTTGTGAGATCGAATCCCGGCTCGGCCAACTTTCTTTCCGAGGATTGACAAAAGTCAATGCGACATGCGTCATTCCTCTTCCACCAATGGGCTGAGTCTATGTGGAAAAGCGGCCAGTTGCTTGGGAAGATTGATGTGTGGAGTACTGGTGTGAGAAAACCAGGAAATGCATGAGTAGGTGAACTGGCCGCCGTGATATAACTGAGAAATTGTTAAAAACGGCGTTAAACCACAATCAATCAATCAATCAATCAATCAAAGTAGGGTTTTAGTTACAACCGTTTCACGCCAAGCCCTCGATATATGAGGGAAGTGGTATCATTCCTAGAACCGAAAGATTGTTGATAACGGTTCAACAGATAAAAGGGTTAACGTATCTCTGTGTTTATCTCATAAGACATCGCTATCTGAACTAGGAGGACATGGGACAAAACTTGGTGAAAAACACCATCGACCTCCTAACAACACAAACTTGGACGTGATGCACAGATATTCTCGTGCATAGAGACTAGTCAATGCCGTATTTACTTATACATGGACAGAGCTAAACATTGATGGAAACATAGTTTGGGAGTATGAACTTATTGTTTTTATCTTTAAACCATTTGACACACGGCGTAATCCGGGCGTCTGTACCTTGAAGTCATGTAATATTCGGACGGAAAGATATTTCGGATACATATACCTATTGACATTGATCGCGACAAAATCTAAGTATATTTTATTGCTTTATATATTTGGATTGTGGCTTCGTGCAAATAAGGGAACGGACACGTTTACGGTTACCAACATAAAACTAAGTTTAAATTTTGTGTTTAATTGTATTAGAATAGTGTAATACGTTTGACATACGGATTCTCAAGTGGAATAGAAAAGATCGAACAGTGTAATAAAAGACAGGTGTTTTAAGTAGACAAGCTGGAAATCATGCGCATGACCGCCACGCCGACGGCATTGACATTGCCCCCTATGCCGGCTATGTCGCTGTCGTCGGTCCAGGCGATGCAATCAATGAACACGGACACTCAACTGATGTATTACACCCAGCCACCCCTGGGAAGTCCAGCAATCACCTCAGCCATCTCGCCCATGCGGTCGGTCACACCGACCATGAACCACGGATTGAATCCCGTCATGAGCCCGGTGTCCAGCCCCGGGGTGAGTCCAACGTTACCCCCGGGCATTGCTGTTCCAGATATTATGCACCTCATAAATTATGGCGATAAAGATTTAGGGCTCCTTTTGTCACAAAGGTAATAGATAAATTTTATTCATTAGATATATTTTAAGAATTATTTTATACAAAATTCAGATGAGTTACCTGTTATACTTTGGTGTAAAAGTAGCTACTTTACAAAACGTTAAATGTTACATTGTTACCCTACCTGCTGTCGTTCGCTGCGGTAGGCTAAGATTGATTGATTGGGGTTTAACGCCATTTTTAACAATATCTCAGTTATATCACGGCGGCCAGTTCACCTACTCATGCATTTACTGGTTTTCTCACACCAGTACTTCACACAACAAACTTCCGAAGCAACTGGCTGCTTTTCCACATATACTTAGCCCATTGGTGGAAGACGAATGACGCATGTCGCATTGACTTTTGTCAATCGTCGGAAAGAAAGTTGGCCGAGCCGGGATTCGAACTCACAACCCCTGGATTGACAGCCCATGTCGCTACCGACTGAGCTACCGGGGCTCGGCGGTAGGCTAACAGGACATGTTGAACTAACACTCGTCTAACCGCCTACCGTGTTAGGATCATGTGACTACTGGACTTGTTCGTTTTAGGATCGTATGCTGTTAACTCATTCAGCGCCGAATTGTTTAAAGTAGACTCTTCCATGTTCAAAATCGGGCGTCTCCATTTCACATGTAATAACATTTGGGACTATTTTGATAGCTAAAAGGCCAACAATGCTGATTTCAGGTGAGATAGCTCGTCACGAGCTGACTCACCTGAATCAGTATTGTTTGCAAAAACCTAAATATTGCCTTTGACGCTAGAAGAGTTAACCCTTTCCCTCATACGACAATTCTGCAGCAGACGACTCTGAACATATTTGGTCAAAATGTAGAAAATCTCTATAATTGAATGGACAACCTATGACTAAAAGTGGAAAACATTGTGGCAAAAGGAGAAATTGCTCGTTTTGAGCAATTTCTTCTTTTGTCACTATGTTTTCAAAAAGCCGCCTGCTGCAGAGGCGTCAGAAAGCGTCTATATGAGGGAAAGGGTTAAACATAGATCTAAGGGCCCAAAACGAAAAAAAAGTTTACCCTTAACTCAGATGTAGTGCTCAAATATATGATAAATCATAAACAAGCTTTATTTGCTCGTTTTGAGCAATTTCTCAAGTTGTCACAATGATTTCAAAAGTCGTACGCTGCAGCTGCGTCAACAAGTGTACGTTTGTGGGAAAGGGTTGGTACGATTAAAAATATACATGAAGTTCAGGGGTTGAGACAGGAGATAACGGTAGTACTTGTTGGGAGCCGTTTTTAGTATGTATTTGTTTAAGGGATTTATCTCTAAATTTGAGATATATCTCTCTACTTTAGAAATATATCTCTTAAAGTATGATATAGAGATATCTCTCAAACATGATCCAAGGAAGAGAGACATCTCTCAAACATGATCAAAGGAAAAAAGACATCTCTCTAACTTATATATGTATCTTTCCAAATATATCTCTAACTTATAGGGGTATCTTTCCAAATATCTCTCTATCTTACAGATAGGCTAGAGTAAATTGTAAAACAGCTTGCTAGAAGTACTTTTTATCTTATTCAATTTTATTTTATTTATTATTTTTGTTATGCCACCGACGCGATGTGACTGAAAACGATTGTGATCATCGAGGAATTCGGTATACATATACACGACCATAATGATACAAAAATTGTAATAATGACATTGGGCATTTCCCTATTATATGAGGCCGTCAGTGGGAGAGAGTACATACTAGATGAGATTTCTTACATACGCCTGTAACAAGAAGCTCCTGTTACAATGTTTTCAAAAGTCGTCCACTGCAGAGGCGTCAACATGTGATCAGCCTAAAAATCGGTATACATGTACATGATCATATCGATACAAGCATTATAAAAACGACATTATATGAAGCAGTCTATGGGAAAATGTACGAAACAAATGCCTTAACTTACAATAGCATGTAAAAAGCTCTAGTCAATGTGTGAAGGTTCTTAGTGTAAAGAGGTCAAGATAAGGAGGGGGTATTCAGCTCTTTTCCCCACAATTTTTCTCTTATTATTTAAGCAGACCCTATTCTGTGGGTACTCAATAGAATCATCTCACTCGATTCTTTTGAGTACCCACACCATAGGGTTAGAGGGTCAAATAATGAGCAAAACGTCCCTTATCTAGAGCTCTGTGCTGATGAGATTGAACAGATGTACAGGCTGATGTTGTACCTACGCAATTCAGAAATGCCAACTTGAACATTTTCGCGTCCGTCTCGGTGGTGTAGTGGTAGAGCGTCAGCTTCGGTTGATGGAGATCACGGGTTTGAACCCCGGCCGGGTCATATCAAAGTTTTTAAAATTGCAGTAATGACTTTGCATCCTTGACGCTCAAGGTTGCGGGGTTCAAAATAAATGGACCAGTAGTACTTGTAACTTACTCAGGAAAACAATAGTTGAAAGGCGTACACGTACAAACAAAACAAACAAAAAGCATCGTGTGTTACTCGACTTTGATACATGTTAGAATAAATAGATACAGTTAAACACAACAGCTACATTTTGTATTTGACACGATCAAATCAAGCGGCGTGAAAAACGTACTAACCCTCTATGTATATGGTATCTCCCGGCTATTTTCAAGCGATTAGGGGATGCAATTACATGTTATTAGTTATTTTATATCTGTGTTTTTACAATTTGAAGCGTTCTTAACCCTTCTGGAACCGTCTTTTATGAATCCAATCCACCAGTGTACTCTATACTGTTGGCTGTTTTACCAAACATTTGAGCCGTCCCGTTATGGCCTCTGCGTAATGTATCGACGCAGATCAGCCTGCACAGTCCGCGCAGACTGATCCGGACCGACACATTCCCTCTAAGGGGGATAGAGGTATAGATAGAGTAATGATTCCTGAAATATATAGAAAATCCACAGGAGGCGAAAAGTATCTGTCCGGGTCAGCCTGTGCGGCCTGCTAAGACTGATCCGGGTCGATACTTTACGCAGAGTCCACAATGTTGGTTTTCTCGCGAGGACGGTTCATTTCTATCTTGATATTCCTCAAATAGCTATGGACTTATCCAAATTCAAAGTTGGAGATGTCCTTTTAAAGAAACCAGCATTACAATGTTAAATAACACGTGTACAGTCTACGACATGAATTAAAGCGTTGCATATATTTGTCTCGATATTGTCACGATTTTACTTGGCGATGACTATTCTAAATGGACATGTGTTGAAACTCTATCCCATTTCCAACTGTTTTCAAGTGTTTAAAAAAACGCTCGATATCATAGTTGGAATTTGAGATCGAGAGACAAAAGCTGTCTTTGCATTTTTAAGTCTTCTTCGTTTTCATCAACAAGAAATCCTCGTAGGTTTTCAAGTCATGCAAACACCTCATTAATTTCACTAAACCAAACATTATGACCTGCACTTATTTCATTAGTGCATACATAGTAACCCAATAGTTACTCGGATTGCGCAATGTATAAAGTTAAGAAATAGGACACGCATTTGCGTTCATACGATATGGGCTGACGAACTTAGGTCTCAATTACTCTTCGGTTTGGTATTATGTAATGTTGCATTGACGTAATACTTATCACATGTAGCCGGTCAGCGAAGGCGCTGGGGAGACGATGCGGGTACACGTGTGTTCAATGTGCGCACAAGTCGACCACCGGTAGATCAGTCGGTAGAGACGCGGGCTGTCGACCCAGGGGCTATGAGTTCGAATCCCTGCTCGGTTTATAATTCTTTCCGACATTTGACAAAAAGTCACAGTGGCAAGCGTCATTCGTCTTCCACCAATGGGCTTACAGTCTAAGTGGTTAAAGCATTCAGTTGTTTGGAAAGTCTATTGTGTAGAGTACTTGTGCGAGAAAGAAGCCATGAAACACAGGATTAGGGGAACTGGTCGCCTTGATATGACTAAACAAATGTTGAAAAATGGCGTTAAAACCAAATACATCCATTACGTTTGCGTACAATTAACTCTTCCAGCGCCAAAGGCAATATTGAGGTTTTTGCAACCAATACTGATTCAGGCGAGTCAGCTCGTAACGAGTTGTCTCACCTGAAATCAGCATTGTTTGCCTTTTAGTTATCAAAATAGTCCAAACTTTTATTACATAATAAATGGAGACGCCCGATTTTGAACATGTAAGAGTTTACTTTAAACAATTCGGCGCTGAAAGAGTTAAAACAAAAAAAAACACGAGGCAAAAATAAAAAATCAATGTATTACTACTGAATAGGGATTGAAAACTTTGTGACAAAAAGAAGAATTACTCGTAATGAGCAATTTCTCCTTTAGTCAAAATATTTAGAAAAGTCGTCTGCTGCAGAGGCCTCAGAAAACGCTTGCATGCGGCAACAGGATTAACAGCAGTAAAATATGAATTCAGTATTTTTTGAAGAAATTCAATCTTCTCCCCGCTTCAAGGTTATCTAAAGCGACCGTGTATTTAAAACCAAAGTTAGACTGCACACACGTTGAATAGTCTAAGGGACATATTTGAGTTGTCTGATAACAGGGGACGATGTCGCTATCTTGTCCCTAAATGTATCGACGCATAAACTTACGTGAGCTAACATGCCATTTCTACTTGTTTTTCTGTTTACTATCAATTGGCTAGTTTGAATCGAATAGTTTTCTCTACCCATTCACCCTTTCCCACATAAAACAAATCTGTAGTAGACGACTTTAAAAAACATTTAGTAGAAAAGAAATGGACAATCACTATAAATGAATGATCAAGTATTGACTAAAGTTGAAAACATTGTGTCAAAAGGAGAAATTGCTAATCATTAGCAATTTCTCCTTTTTGTCACAATGGTTTCAAAAGAAGTCCGCTGCAGAGGCATCAGAAAAAAGAGTCCATGGCCCTAGAGAAGGAGCTAAAAAAAAAAAAAAAATTACCATGTTCTTACCTGTTCTAAAAAATCCTATCTGGTGGGTACTCTAAAGATTGATTGTTTGGGATTTTACGCCGCTTTCGGCAATGTATCAGTTATCAGTACTACGGGTCCATTACTACCGTTTTTTTGCAAAGTCTTTGGTACGACCCGGTCGGTGATCGAACCCGCGACCTTCCTGAAACCCGAGGCAGACGTTCTACCATGACACCACCGAAGTGGTCTACTATTAAGAGTCCTATCGATAAAACGGATCTTTGGAGTACAACGACAGCGTAATTTGTCGCATACTACGAGAGATATTGAGGGGAAAGTACCAACTTGGCTCATTTCCTGTTTACAATAACTTTCCATGAAAGTTTGGTCAATCAGTTTTAATAATTAATAAAGCAAATGACATAGTTTTATAATTTTTATGTCTTTTAAAGAATTCATTTATGTCATAAATATCCAGTTTTAAAATGGTTGCCTTTTAAGTAAAAGACGTTGTTTCGGATAGCATCGCAAAAACCCCACAATAGAACACCGTATTGATCCTAATAAGACAGGGACTACATAAACGTTTTCAACACACACATACATATACACTGTACGTATCAAAATGTAGAAAACTTAATAAATAAATAAGAATTTACTGCAACACTGCCCGCAGTTTATCGACGCGTTATCTGCAATACAAGTATTCTTTGTTTGTTTGTGGGTGATGAGAGAAAAGAGGTCAGTCTGTACGTACACATTAAAGTATATATTTAACCCTTTCAGCGCCGAATTGTTTAAAGTAGACTCTTCCATGTTTCAAATTCGGACGACTCTATGTTCATGTTATAGGATTTTTGGAATATTTGTATAACCCACAGCCAAACAATGCAGAGTTCAGGTGAGACAGCTCGTCACGAGCTGACTCACCTGAATCTGCATTGTTTGCAATAAAGCTCAATATTGCCTTTGGCGCCGAAAGAGTTAATATCTGTAAATTACACGTCGACAGCCTTGTAGACAATGTCCACGGGCTACATGTTTACAGCGTGATCATCAATCGGAGATGGTTTCACGACATCCTCACAGATTTCGCCAGACACCGGTTTATGGTACATATATATTTAACACGTGTCCAGGGAAAAACACACCGTCTCGGATGCGGGAGGTCGCGGGTTCGATCCCAGACCTGGTCATACCAAAGACTTTAAGGTACTGGTAACTTACCCAGTTGTAACGCAAGCTATGAAGTTTAAATATTCAATCCGATTTTTATTATCTTAAGTATATAGAAGCAACGTAAAGTATATTGTATGGTGGTTTTTTTTCCACCATATTGTATAGATCTCCAATCAAAATTGTATCTACACTTATCATTGATACATTTGGAGTTGTTTTCCTTGGATTGATTGATTGATTGTTTAGTGTTTAACGCCGCTTTCAACAATTGTTCAGTTATATCACGGCGTTTCCTGGGTAAGTTACCAGTATTACTGGTCCATTTATCCTAACACCAGCCAGTCAGTCGTAATATTAACCCCGCAACCCTGAGCGCCAAAGAGGGCAGCCATTACTACCATTTTTAAAGTCTTTGGTATGACCCGACCGGGGCGGTCTCTTTAACACTACACCATTAAGTGTAATGAAGAGGATCATTAAGAGGATCGGTCTTCACGAATTGGATCAGGATCTGAATTTTTTTTTGCAATGCATATTTGATGCGCTGGGGGGTATAACTCGGCTTGTTATATATATATATATACTTGACGCACTCGTCAGATTACAATGCGTTTCAGTTTAAAGTAAAGTGTATTCGACTGTAAATCAGATATGGTTCAACTGGTTCTCATTTGAACACACTTCTAATCTTGCACATTCTTACTTAAACCCTTTTCACGATGGACACCGCTTGTTTTTTTAGAAAATAATATATCGAAATACTTGAAAGCCAACGTCTTCCGAACACATTTTTAACCCTTTCCCTCATACGACAATTCCGCAGCAGACGACTTTGAACATATTTTGTCAAAATATAGACAATCTCTATAATTGAATGGATAACCTATGACGAAAAGTGGAAAACATTGTGTCAAAAGGAGAAATTGCACGTTTTGTGCAATTTCTTCTTTTGTCACTATGTTTTCAAAAGGCCGTCTGCTGCAGAGGCGTCAGAAAGCGTCTATATGAGGGAAAGGGTCAAACACACTTCTAATCTTGCACATTCTTACTTAAACCCTTTTCACGATGGACACCGGTTCTTTTTTAAAAAATAATATATTGAAATACTTGAAAGCCAACGTCTTCCAAACACATTTTTAACCCTTTCCCTCATACGACAATTCAGCAGCAGACGACTTTGAACACATTTTGTCAAAATATAGAAAATCTCTATAATTGAATGGATAACCTATGACGACAAGTGGAAAACATTGTGTCAAAAGTAGAAATTGCTCGTTTTGAGCAATTCATTCTTTTGTCACTATGTTTTCAAAAAGCCGTCTGCTGCAGAGGCGTTCTGTTTCATGAATCACTACTCTATTTATCCCCCATTAGACGGAATGTGTCGGCCGGGTCAGTCTGTGCGGACAGCGCAGGCTGATCCGGTCGATACATTACGCAGATGTGTATCGCTGCAGCTGCATTTTTGGGTATTTTTAGAAAAAAGTTCTACGCCCCTGATAGATGTTGTTGGGGGGTGGGGGTGAGGGGGGGTTGCGTAGCTTTGCAATACTCAATGTGTAGGCCGTCTCGTGAGAAAATCAACATTGTGGACTCTGCGTAAAGTATCGACCCAGATAAGCCTAAGCATGCCACCCAGGCGTACCCGGATATACACTTTTCGCCTCCTGTGGATTTTCTGTTTCATGAATCACTACTCTATTTATCCCCCATTAGACGGAATGTGTCGGCCGGGTCAGTCTGTGCGGACAGCGCAGGCTGATCCGGTCGATACATTACGCAGATGTATATCGCTGAAGCTGCATTTTGGGGCATTTTTAGAAAAAAGTGCTACGCCCCTGATAGATGTTTTTAAAGTCGTCTGCTGTATTTGTGTTTCTATATTTGTCTATGTATGTGGGAAAGGGTAAGTGAAATTATCGCCATAGTAATCAACCTTTATTCCCATATAAAGTAAGTATTGGACCATTTAATGTTTTAAAATAAACGATAATTACATATAGAATTCGAGTTTTAATACAATTTATTGAATTATTTTTAGAATTGTTAAATGGATCGTGCGAATGTATTCCGATTGATTCAGCGATACATAGATATACTATATAACACATTCATATATATAAATACAGTCCAACCTGTGTTTAAAGACCACCCATGGGAATATACCAATCTGGTCTTTGTTCACAGGTGGTCTTTAATTGCAGGGCAATTTTATGCAGAAAATGAGTAATTGGGATAATACAAGTGTTGTTACTTAATACAGGGAATCGCTATTCCAAGGTGGTCTTAACACAGGTCTGACTGTATTATATTCACACGTATCCGGGTGTATATTTGTATTGTACGCCCTATTCAGCAGGATACCAGTTCCGCGGTAAATCACCAGTACTGTTTGCACCACAGTGCATCCGTCGTAATGCTATCCCCGCAACCCTGAGCGCTGATGAGGGAAGCCACACCTACCATTTTAAAGTCTCTGGTATTATCCGACCGGGGATTGAGCACTGGTCTCTCCTGTATTGCTCCGCTGTAGAGTCTTTAAAAAAAATGCATTTGTTTTATATTTACTAAATTACTTTATAGGCGATAGTGATATAAATAGAGGGGGCTGGCGACCACTATGGGCACCACTGTTGGCTCTTGCAAGACGTACCGATTTACAACCAGACTTGCATGTCACGTGTTGATAAAATGTGTATGTTTATGCATCCATGCTTTATTTACTTCAAGCATTAAGCATTGAGTCGTGACTGCACTTTAAGCGTTTCAAAATACATGAGGTAAAACTAGACAAGCATGCACAATTTCACGGTTCGTGATTCCATGATTATCTATGCATATAAATTGAAATCAAACCGATTATTAAATTCAACTCGAGTAGCTGAGCGATTGATATTCGAACATTGCAAATTCAGATCGGACTTTGTGGGTGCGCTGGTTCATCGGGGTCAACAATGACAGCGAATGTCACGTGGTTGGTCTTCCTGGATTAGATCACATGTATTTGAACCGCGGGTATCACACTACTGTGTCAATGCCATTGAGTACAGTGAAGTATGGGGTAAACCTTTAGACTCTTATAGTAGAGGGGAATATGTTTCTATGTATTTGAACCGCGGGTATTTTAATACAGTGGCAATGCCATTGAGTACAGTGAAGCTTGGGCTAAACCTCTAGATCTTTATAGTGTAGTGTTTTGTCTCATAGATACTATAGACCCGGCCGGGTAGCTCAGTTGGTAGCGTATCTGACTCGTGATCAGACGGGTTCGATACCCGGTTGAGGCGAACATTTTTTCGGGCGATTTTTCCCATTGCCTCTCACCTCTGATTTATGTGAGAAAGTAGTCAGTGGCTTCGAAAGAATGTTGTGCAAGTACTGGTGTGGGAAAGCCAGGAAAACATGGGTAGGTGCACTGACCGCCGTGATATGACCAAAGCTGTTGAAAGCGGCGTTAAACTCCAAACAAACAAACAAAAAACAAACATAGATACTATAGATAGATACTTAAACTGCCTTGCTATAAAGAGCTACGTTTTGTAGATAACCTGTAGGGTCAAGAGGTCCCGAGTACGAGCCTTTGTCGGGTCAGACTTTTTCAGCTTGGCTACGTACCTTTACTAAGCATAGACCTTAATGCATCCTCTGACAAAAAAGCTGGACTACTAGCCCCTCACTAGTCTGACCTCAGTGTATCTTTAAATGATGTAAGTCTGAACTGTCACGGCTCATGTTTTGGGCTAACCGGTATCGTAAAGTGACTAGCAGACGACTTTGAAAATGTCTTGGCAATTTTTTTAAAAAGATCTTGAAAAATATAGTATAATTAAAAACTTTCTGGCAAAAGGAGCAATTACTCCTTTTGCCACAATGTTTTCAAACGTCGTCTGCTGCAGAGATGTCAAAATGTGTCTGCATTGGGAAAGGGTTAACACGTTTATAATTGAATACAGTGCTATATACATTTACGGAAGGGGGAATCCGACCTGGCCAATTGGTTAACAACGGGGATATGGAACCTGAAATCCCGGGTTCGATCCCCAGTCGCGGTGGTTATGGTGGAGTACCCTTCGGCAAAACACATTTCCTAGCCTAGTACTGGTTTGTTTACCCATGGATCATAAATAAGTAATCTTTCGCCGTGATATAACTGTAATAATGTTGAACACCCAAATCAATTATATAAAAGTGATTAATATACTAAAAACAAGTTTTCTGTATGATTTTTCATATATATATTCTCATGGATGGTGTTTACCTACCCTAACGTAGATATCCGAACACAGATTTGAATGTATATTTGAGTACAGATTTGAATGTCGATTTGAATGTTTATTTGAATACAGATTTGAATGTTCAAATACAGATTCAAATCGATTTTCAAAACTGTTTCAAAACTGTATCAGGGTATCTACATACGTACAGATTCTTAAAAAACTTTGTGACAAAAGACGAAATTGCTCGATATGAGTACTTTCCCTCTTTTGCCACAATGTTTTCAACTTTATTTAAAAAAAAAATATATATATTATAGAGCTTTCCTATTTTTACCTTAATATTTTCAAAGTCGGTCGCTGCAGACTTGATGTATGTGGGAAAGGGTTAAAAGAGGTACATTTATGTTTCACTTTCAAATGTCAATTGTATCTATAAATCTATAAATCTACCGAAGACGAAAGTGTATCTTTAACGCTATAAATCAGGATAACAGGCGAAGTTTATTGGCTCTTTGGTACGATCTATTCTACTTAAACTGCAATGATTTCAACATTACGCAATACATTGTTTTATACAGATGCACAGTGGTTATCCTTATATGAGTCGTCCCGCGAGAAAACCAGCATTATGGACTCTGCGTAATGTATCGACCCAGATCAGCCCGCGCAGTCCGCGCAGGCTAATCCGGGCCGACACATTCCGTCTCAGCGGGGTAGAGGTATAGAGTAATGATTCCTGAAACAGAAAAGTAACGGGAGGTGAAAAGTGTCTGTCCGTGTTCGCCAGCATGCCTTGCTTAGGCTGATCCGGGTCGATACTTCTGACACAGTCCACACTAGGGATGTCTCATATCGTTATCAACTGTGATACTGAACTTCTTTTGTACGAATAGCTTTTTTTTTTTTTTAAATAAAACAATATTGCAATATGAAAGATATTTTTACAACTTTTTGTCGCTTGTGCAGTAGATGCCTTTTGAAAGCATTAGGGCTATTGTAGAATGTTTAAACGGTTTTTATGCCATTTTCAACATTATATCATTTATATCACGGCGACAGTTCACTCATTCCTGATCCCTGTGTAAACAAACCGGCATTAAAGGCAAGACAATGTGCCTTGCCCATGGGCAATCCACCATGACCATCGCGAATAGGGATCTAACCAGAGACCCCCGGTTAAAAATCCTCGATTAAAGTAGAAACAGCTCGAAACGATCACGTTCTACCTTTTTACTACAGTGTTTTAAAACACGAATGAATATAAAACACGTTCGTTGTTTCCAGATAAAACAACGATAGACCCGGATGTAAAACGTTAAATAAGGACCACCTGGGCTTTTCGCATCTTGTTTCGGCCAGAGATCTATCATATTGTTTAAATCGTCATACATCTCTCGTCTAAGTGCACACATATTTGGTCTATCCCTTTTCCCAACTATAGACGCATTTTCAGCAGGCGACTTTTGTAAACATTGTGACAAAAAAAAAAAAAAAAAAAAATTGTTCATAACGAGCAATTTCTTCTTTTGTCAAAATGCTTTCAACTTTTTTTCAATAATTAACGTTTCGCTAACCCATTCCCACATACAACAAATCAGCAGCAGACGACTTCGAAAACATCATAACAAAACCTGAAAAATCTCCATAAAAAATAGCTTAAATTGTAAAATAAAATTGAAAACATTGTGGCCAAAGGTGAAATTGCTCATCATGAGCAATTTCACCTTTGGCCACAGTGTTTTTAAAAGTCGTCTGCTGCTATTGCGTCAACATGCGTCTGCAGGTGGGAAAGGTTTAAGAGAGAGTTTTCCATATCTTTGCGAAGATACGTTCGAAGCCGTGCGCTGTAGATATACTATATGTGGAAAAGGTTTATATTATACATAAGAAATCCGACAATATTTGAGCCGCGTCCGTTGATTCGGGGTCGTCGTGATTTATTGGTTTAACCCTTTCCAACATACAGACGCTTTCTGACGCCTCTAAAGCAGACGCCTTGTGAAAACATTGTGACAAAAAGGAGAAAATTGCTCAAAACAAGCAATTTTATCTTTTTTGCCACAAATTTTTCAACATTTTTCAATAATTATACCCTCATTTATAGAGACTTAATATATGTTTGCATAAAAGTTTTCAAATTCGTTTGCTGCAGATTTGTTGTATACCCTATATGAGAAACAGACACAATATTATGGGCATAATTTATTTTAACCCTTTCCCCTCATATAGACGCTTTCTGATGCCTCTGCAGCAGCCGGCTATTTGAAAACATAGTGACAAAAGAAGAAATTGCTCAGAACGAGCAATTTCTCCTTTTGCCACAATGTTTTCCACTTTTAGTCATAGGTTATCCATTCAATTATAGAGATTTTCTATTTTTTGACAAATCATGTTATATTGACGTAAAACTAGTGGGGGGTACACCTCTAGCGTTTTAGGGTCCAAAGACGCATTCAGGTCTGTATAACATTTAAGCGGATAGGGAAGAGACTCTGGTAAGACTAGACTTATTCACGGTCTCATCCGGGTCATCACTGCGCGCGGATGCAATAAGACCCCAACTCGATTGACACGGATCGTTTACATACGGGGCTATACCATCGTCTTCAAGTAGGAGATATTTTGGGGGAAATACAACACTTCGTTTACAAAACCGGTGTTTATATCGGGTCGAATTGCCACTTTGGCCACAGTCGTCACGATTTTTTAATCATCTTTTTATACAATGATTCGTAATTTTGTCTCCGTATGTAATACATCCTGTTAACTCTTTCACTTTCCGAATTTAACGAAGTCGACTACGCCATGTCGAAAATTGGACATGCGTAATGTATCGACCAAGATCAGCCTGTGCAGTCCGCGCAGGCTAATCCGGGCCGAGACATTCCGCGTCTCAGGGGGATAGATGTAATGAGTAATGTATTCTGAAACAGAATCTCCACAGGGCTGAGTAGGCGAATAGTATCTGTCCCGGTTAGCCTGAACGGCATGCTTAGGCCGATCTGGATCGATACATTAAGCAAAGTGCATACTGTTGGTTTTCCCGTGGGACGTCTCAAATAAGAACATGAACGCGATTGCGTACAGTTTAATCGTTGTCGTGACATAACAATTTGAACACGTCAAAGAATTTCATGCTGAAGATCGCTAGCGAACTTATTGTACGGGAAACCGTAATGCTATTTTCTACCAGATTAAGATCTAGCGTTTTCTTGCAGCTTGATCTGACACTACACTGTCCTGCACGTTTCGCGTGTAAGTAGAAGACAGTTTCAATAAACAAAACTTGTCCAAGCTTGGACAAATCAATTGCGAAATTGATGTAATGATTGAGTGATAGATTGTTTGGTGTTAACGCTTTTTTTTAACATTTTTTTCAGTTATAAATATCACGCTGTTTCCTGGGTAAGGTACCAGTGATACATGTTCATTTATCTCGGAACCAGCCAGTCAGTCGTTATGCTAACCCCGCAACCCTGAGCGCCGAGGAGGGCATCCATTACTTCCAGGTTCAAGTCTTTAGTATGACCCGGCCTAGGATCAGATCGATATAATGAACATACCGATCTAAAGCAATAGCTTGACACACGATACTATCGGTATTCTTCTGATCATGACTCATTTCCGAATCTTTCAGTTTGCAGCTATGAGTGCGATTTGATAGCGATGAGATATCACTTGATAAAAGTATAAACAACTCAATGAAATCATGTATTTATTTATATAACAAGGCCATTCAAAAAGAAAAATATACTTCAGTCTAGATCTCGGAAAATATCATTCTATACAAATATTATGTCAACCGGCTGTGAAGATATAATACATGCTATTGGAAGGATTAGAAAAGGAGGGGCAACCCTCGTCTTTTCCAACCTATACTACTACTACTACTACTAATAATAATAATAAAGACTTTATTTAAAGAGGCTGCACAGTTGGGCATGCCCAGTCTTCCCTGTGGGCCTCTTGTTAAATATTTACAAATATTTACATATATAAGGTATCGTTTACATATTTATATAAACAACTGATACATTACTGTTATGGGAGATAATTTATTCAAGTAATAGATGACCTTATGCTTCAACAAAACCCTACATTTGGAACTCTAAAGAATCGTCTCAATGAGATTCTATTGGGTTTGCACAACATAGAGTTTGAGTTTCAAATACGTCTTTTGGAATTTGAAATACAAATGTACTGACCACACCTAGAGCTCTTGTAATATATAAAACGTTGTACTGGAGCATCCGGGTGTTATTTACATTATAATTGAATAAATAAATAAATACGCAGAAGGCTAGGCGACCGAAGAGGTTTTTTTACATAAACACAAACCATATTTTACCATCCAACCAAACCAGCATATGTCGTGGTCTCGCTTAGATAATTAGTTTCGCTACCTTCAACATAGGGTTTGACGGAGAAATAACGATTTTTAGATTAAATTGAATACGCACAGAATTTAGAGTACAGGAGACATGCTCAAGGAAAACCAAACCAGCTCGGTGGTGTAGTGGTAGAGCGTCCGCTTATGGTGAGACAGGTCGCGGGTTCGATCCCCGTCTGGGTCATGCCACAGACTTTTAAAAAATGGTAGTAATGGATTTCCCTCCTTGGCGCTCAGGGTTGCTGGGTTAACATTACCACTCACTCGCTGGTATTAGAATAAATGAACCAGTAGTACTTGCAGATTATCCAGCCAAGCCGAGTAATAACTGCATAATCGTTGAAAGCGGCATACACTACTATTGCCGAGCCCCGGTAGCTCAGTCGGTAGCGACGCGGGCTGCCAATCCAGGGGTTGTGAGTTCGAATCCAGGCTCGGCCAACTTTCTTTCCGAGGATTGACAAAAGTCAATGCGACAGGCGTCGTTCGTCTTCCACCAATGGGCTAAGTCTATGTGGAAAAGCAGCCAGTTGCTTGGGAAGATTGTTGTGTGGAGTACTGGTGTGAGAAAACCAGGAAATGATTGAGTAGGTGAACTGGCCGCCGTGATATAACTGAGAAATTGTTTAAAACGGCGTTAAACCCTAATAAATCAAATCAAATACAATACTATTAAAGAACATCACACAAATAAAGCAAGGAAGCACAACTTCAGAGTATTTATGAAAACATGTGGACAAAACCGGAATTCGCATCAGTGCTAGCTGATTGATAAATTGCAACGATTGGCAGAATATTTTGACACGTTGTTATAGTCATAAGTGGACATAGAAAAGTCAGTCTGCAAAGATCGACAGTCTGGTCCGAATCTGAACTGATTCCCAATTAACCCTATGGTTGGCTGTCGTAGAACACGTCCCATAGCCACTTTTACAATTGGACTTTATCCGAACTCTTCGGACATACTATTCAGACGTTTCCAATGGGAAACATTTATAGCAGACAGTACCATTTCTTTGTGAAGCTCAGAATGACTTGATGAGGTTTGCACGACTCTTTTTACCTTAAACACTTTTCCAAATTATGGACGTAATTTGACGCATCTACAGCCAAACGACTTTTGAAAACATTGTGGCAAAGGGAAAACATTCTTATTATCTTTTTCCACAATGTTTTCAACTTCATTCAATAATTATTCTTTCATTTCTGGAGATGTTTCAATAATTTTGCATAGGTGTTTTCAGTCATCTGCTGCAGAATTGTCGTATGTGCGGGTAAGGATTACAGATAAACGAAAAACGATGCACACTTGTAGATGAAACCAGTATTTTCTTTCAATACCCTTATTAAGACAGTTAGTGATATCTCTACTTCTTTTGAACCAAAAACCGACGAGCTCTGACGGTGTCACTGCGTCCTTCATTCGGTCCCTGTCTGTATCATGAACGATATTTAAAACTTTCGACTCATTACAATCACGTAAGTGTAAGGAACGACAACTCTGCGAAGGAGAATGGTACGATAGAACACTTTTCCCACATGCAGACTCATTTCAAAGCATGTGCTGAATGCGACGTTTAAAATCATTCTGAAAACAAAAAAACAACAACATGAAATTGCTCATGATAGGTAATTTCTCCACTCCGATAGCCACAATGTTTTTAACTATATTTAATAATCGTACTATCATTTATCGAAATCTTCCATATATTTGCCTGTGTGTATTGAAAGTCGTATACATGCGGGAAAGTTACGAGTGTTATTTGTGTAACCTTGAATTACGCTGTATGAATGGAATTGAATTTATTAGCCGTTTTGATGGGAGACGAATGACGCTCGTCACAGTGACATTTGTCAAACGTTGGAAAGAAATGTTGGCCGAGCAGGGATTTTGTGTCACCCTGCGTAGCATGGTAGGCACTTAGGGATTATTTTTGTTTTTGTCCAGCGTCTGTCTGTCTGTATGTCTGTCTGTCCGTCTGTCTGTCTGTCTGTCCGTCACACCTTTTCGTGACACTTTCAATGAGCAGGTGCAGGTGACACACGTGCTCCGCGGAGTACTCGATTCTAGTTTAATCTTACAACCCTAGTATTGACAGTCATCATCGCTACAGACTGCGCTACCGGGGCTCGAGAACATTCATGGTGGGGAAACCAAACTTTGCTCAGCACGAGAACAATGTCTTCCATTTTGTCAATACAATGCACAAAATGAAAGTTTGTGCACGTAGAAGTAAGCGGTGCCCTATTTCGACCTTTTTGACCTTAGACATTGAAGTGTAACTTCGACATTTTTGAGATCATATTGTATCCATGACGTCATGAGAATAAATTATCCGGTACCGAGAAAACAAACATTACGGACTCTGCGTAATGAATCGATCCAGATCAGCCTGCGCAATCCGCGCATGCTAATCCGGATCAACACATTACGTCTCAGGGGGATAGAGGTATATAGTAATGATTCCTGAAACAGAAAATCTACAGGAGGCGAAAAGTGTCAGCCCGGCTAAGCCTGCGCGGCATGCTCAGGCTGATCTGGGTCGATACTTTATGCAGAGTCCACAGTGTTAGTTTTCTCGCGTGACTGCTCAAATATCAGTGTACGTATGAGTGTTAGTACAGTTGAATGTCCTCGAAATGTCATTGACATCATACATTGTCTGACACAAATTTGTCGTCTGTTTCCGTTCTCACATTATTCATCGCATTATGCACGGGTTGTTGAATATCACGAGACACAGCACCATTATTAATTTCATCTGTTAATCATTATTAGTTTCATCATTAATTAAACCAGTTACATATGTCTTTCTGCAGCTCACGAGAATGAGTGTGTTCTGGTATATTTTTTTTTAAATAAAGCTTTGAAAAAACACGATGACCTTGGTATGGCAGGTAAATAAGCATTATACTGTCTCTGTATAGTCTTTACCAGTGTTTAGTAAGCGTCGAGGAGTTGGAACCGTGCGTTCCGCGTTCGATTCCCAGATGCGGAGGTTAAGGTTGAGTGCGCATCGACAAGGCATATTTCCTAGCCTGGTGCTGGTTTGTTTACCCAGGAATCATGGATAAGTAAACTGACGCCGTGATATAACTGAAATAATGTTGAAAATGGCTTAACATCTGAACAAAGCAAACAAACTTATCAGTTATTAGGTGTCCAAAGATTATCTATATAATAGCGCGGGGAACCATTGTACCCTTTTTTGTCGTAATCAAGATTTTCGATACAAACATACGATTCTTATAAGAAAACAAATCTAGGCAAAAACAATGAAAAACCGCTATAAAGGCATAATTATTGAAAATTGCAAAAAACAGAAATTGCTCGTTTTGTGCAATTTTATCCTTTTGTTAAATTGGTTTCTAAAGTCGTTCGATGCATTGGCGTTAGAAAGCGTCTACATGTGGGGAATGAGTAAATCATGTGAATACCGGTACAGGAATTTCAAAACGTATTCTTCTTTCACGAAAAGTTGCAATTGATTCAGAAAGCGCATACAAAGTTATGTTAGTGCAATCTTAATTTAACAACATATATAGTTAATAAATCACTGGATGTATTAACACTTGGTTAAAGTGCCTAGTGACAAGGTGTTTCCTCAAGACGGGGAAAGGGATACGTTTCCACCGCAATTCTATAACAATCTTCAACCTTTTTCGATTCGCACCTTGACGCGGAAGAATATATGTGATGATCTATTATGTATCTATACTAAGATTTAAGAAGTGTCCGATTTGTCCAATGTTAACTTTACAAGATAACAGATTTTCGAAAAAAATGTGGCCTATATTAGGTTTATTCTTAACTCTTTCAGCGCCGAATTGTTTAAAGTAGATTCTTCCAAGTCCGAAATCGGGCGTCTCCATTTCTCTTGTAATACAAAGTTTGGATTATTTTGATAACTAAAAGGCAAACAATGCTGATTTCAGGTGAGACAGCTCGTTACGAGCTGACTCGCCTGAATCAGTATTGTTTGCAAAAACCTCAATATTGTCTTTGGCGCTGAAAAGAGAAACCCCACACGCAGAAACCTTTAAAACAGACGGCTTTTCAAATGAAACATTGTAGCAAAAATGTTTGATCATAACACGCGGATTTTTCTCCTTGTGTTACAACAATTTTCAAAAAATATATTCACTAATTATACTTTCATTTATAAGAAGGGGCGGTCTATATGTATGCACATACGTTTTCAAAGTTGGCTGTTGTAGAGTTATGGTATGTAGGAAAAATGGTTAACTTCTTCAGCGACAAAGCCAATATTGAGGTTTTTTTGCAAACAATACTGATTCAGGTGAGTCAGCTCGTAACAAGCTGTCTCACCTGAATTCAGCATTGTTTGCCTTTTACGGTTATCAAAATATTCTAAAACTGTTATTTCATGGGAAATGGAGACGCCCGATTTCGAACATGGAAGAGTCTACTTTAAAACAATTCGGCGCTGAAAGGGTTAACCAATATTCTGTTAAATTTATATTCTTGACACTTTTATCCTTAAACTTAGTCCATTTCTTACAATGTCAATATTTCATAACCCTTTACCTGTCAATAGGATATCACGGTGTAGCCAAAGATTTGACTGAACGAATATAAAACTATGTCCTTCATCTTCATCGTTGGCAGAAAATGTTCAAATGATGTCAATGGGTAACCTTTTCCCACATACAAAAAAAAATCCGCAGCATAAAACATGTAGGCACACTATTGAAACTCTCTATTATAAATAAAAGTATATTGAGTTGAAAATATTAAAATAACTGGCTCATTATAAAACACTGTTTTCAAAAATACTCTGTTGTAGAGGCGTCAAACAAGCGTATATATGAGGGAAATGGTTACTCCGGTAAAAGGGTCGATATCCAAAATAACAATAAAATGAATGAAAGAAGTGTATGTCGTTTGGTGCGAGTCCTATCACGGTTTTACGAGAGAAAAAAATATCTTTATTTGTCTCAAACTCAAGCAAATCGAATCACGTCGTTGGAACGAACCTAGGTCCGCGGACATTTACTTCTTGATTCTGTAGTTTTAAGAGTCAGAAATGTACTAGGTGGCATAAAATGATATGACGGGACCTACTGTAGGGTCGTAATGTTACACCATAATTCATCTTCAATTCATAAACATTAAAAGACAAATGCTGTTGTTGTACGAAAATAAAACGCGGAAGACGAATGACAGACAGTCGGTGACAATTAACGCTTTCCCTCATACGACAATTCTGCAGCAGACGACTTAGAAAAAAATAGAAAATCTCTATAATTGAATGGATAACCTATGACTAAAAGTGGAAAACATTGTGGCAAAAGGAGAAATTGCTCGTTTTGAGCAATTTCTTCTTTTGTCACTATGTTTTCAAAAAGCCATCTGCTGCAGAGGCGTCAGAGAAGCGTCTATATGAGGGAAAGGGTTAACAGTGCATCAGATGTCTGAGTGATGTCTAGTAGGTGATGACAAAAACATCACAAACACAACTAATATGCGTTCTTGTAGCTTTGATATATAGTGCTTCCCATTTATCCATCACCCACCATCTTAACTGTCACTGAAATACGTTCTGAGGACAATAGCTTAAACAAATTAAGCTCAAACGTAAAAGACTCAAAACCAGCAACTTCTCCTTTCCAAACATTGTTTTAAAATCTGTATCATAATTATCCTTACTAATTTTAGAGATATGAGACATGTTTTCCGGGATAGTGTCACAGGAAGCGACCCTTAATTAAAATATCATTAAAGATAAATGAATCATCATTTTATAATGACGTATCATTTTTTTGTGAGTAAGGTATTCATAGTTTGTGGATTTTTATTTTTAAGTTACATCAAAAGGTTTTGCCCTAAGGTTAAAGGCGTACCATTGTCGGAAACATAAGCTGAATTTATTTGAACAAACGCGTTAACTTCAATGACATTGCTGTTATGTTTAACCATTTACACGGTCTTTTATTGCCAAACTTCGCATAATAACAAGTTTATTCTAACCCCGGCCTTCATACGAGAACTTTCAATATAAATGACAATGAATCACGCCATAGGATAGATACTTTATTTTCAACTTGTACAAACTAAGTACATCATTGTTACAAATAGAAATTCAATTTAAATTTCATATCGTGACATATATACTAGTTAAGCACAATAGGATTATATAGAATGTTATTCGAGAAAATTTGGAAAATAATTGATTTAGTGAAAATATGTTTCTGTTTATGTTATCGTGCCATAGGAGAACCGACCTTCAATGCTTTTGGATCAATAACGCGTTCCTTGATTAATACACACAACGTTTGTAAACAATTTTGGAAATGGAGATATTATTTAGAATGACCAATACAATGTGCAATATCTGCTGTTTCCTCAGTAACTACAACTTTGTTTTAAAGTCACAATTTCATCTTCCTGGGTATGAACGTTTGTGTCTTCAGAAATATCATGTGTATGTTATTTATACATTCAGTTTTAAATTACGTTTGCATCCTTTGTAGACATTGATGCTTGAAACAATACCACTCTCTTATACGTCCGTTCCTTACATGCAATAGTAATTGGTTGTTCCTTGGGGCTCAGGATAGCGGGGTAAGCATTAACCCATTCCCTCGTATAGACGCTTTCTTACGCACTCTGCAGCAGACGGCTTTTTAAAAACATCGTGACCAAAGAAGAAATTACTCAACACGAGCAATTTCTCCTTTTGCCACAATGTTTCTCCATTTTTTTGACAAAGCATGTTCAAAGTCGTCTGCTGCAGAATTGACATATGAGGGAAAGGGTTAAAACTGATTGATTGGTGTCAAGATAAATGGACCAGTAGTGCTGGTGACTTACCCAGGACACTCCGTGATATAACTGAACACATATTGAAAGCGCTGTACAAATCAAACAATCAAAAACCTTTTTACACGGAGGAGCTTATATGATGTATAAAAACAGTCGGCCATAACAAGGGTAAACATTTCAGAAACATCTCAGAAATAATTTACAAGATGTCATTTTGTTGTTGAGTGATGTTTACATTTCGAGGTCCACCGTCGTTATTATGTTATGTTTGTCGGTTTAAATACAAGAGGAAAACACTTCCTTTGTATACCTGTACCACGAGTCTAAGGACACAACACCATAACCGAACCTTCTGAACCCTTTCCCAAATACAACAAATCTGAAACATACTCGAAAATAATAGGAAACACAGTTTAAACCTGGTTACAAGAGGTGAAATTGCTTGTTTTGAGCAAGTTCTTCTTTTGTCGCCATGTTTTCGAAAAGCCGTCTGCTGAAGAGGCACCAGAAAGCGTCTATGAGGGAAAGGGTTAATTTATAAACAAACATAATGGTGTTTTGCCTGATCCCAGGTTCTTTAGTTCGACGTTATCAGACTACAACGGACGTGGCAGTGGCCAAACTAGATATACATGAAGCTATGAACTATTGTAAGTTATGCTGTTATGGTATTGGTGTTTGTTTTTATACACAATGAAAACAATATGTCGATGGCTTGGCGTGAAACGGATGTTACTGAAATTTGTATTTTTTTTTTTACCAAGGTTAATCACCTCGCCATTAAGTCTTTTATAAGCGTTAAATCATTTTTCTTGGTAAACAATGGAAATTTAGGTGCCATTGCTCGTTCTGAGCAATGGCACCTAAATTTGCATTGTTTACAAAGGGGTCAAAATTGCCCATAAACCAGGGTTTTCAAAATAGGTATTTTAGTTACAACCCTTTCACGCCAAGCCCTCGATGTGTATCATACGATTGTAGCATAGCTATACATGTAAGGTTGTCAAAGGACATTGTTGTAATGATGTTATGCTATTCGCTAGATATACTAGTATATCATCAAAGAATAATTGTTGTATCTAAATTGTGTTCTTTTCATCTTAACGTATTGTTTTACATCGATTGCGAAACAATCTTTAAGCTTATATTAATCAGGCTCGGCGTCTGCTTCCTGGAGACATAATCAGAACTCGCGCAGTTTGTATTGAAACAAATCTCAAATCAGAACCCGCTCACCACTTGATTCGAACCCGGGACCGTTGGTCATATCAAGCAACAAGGGCGTCAAGTCACATATATTTGAATAGTATTTATTAACCCTTTCCCTCATACGACAATTCTGCAGCAGACGACTTTGAACGTATGTTGTCAAAACATAGAAAATCTTCATAATTGAATAGATAACCTATGACAAAAAGTGGAAAACATTGTGGCAAAAGGAGAAATTGCACGTTTTGTGCAATTTCTTCTTTTGTTACTATGTTTTCAAAAAGCCGTCTGCTGCAGAGGCGTCAGAAAGCGTCTATATGACGGAAAGGGTTAACGTCTTAACGTTTTCCCATACAACGTCGCTTTCTGATGCCTCTGTAGCAGACGACTTTCGAAAACTTTGTGACAAACGGAGATATGCTCTAAAAGGAGCAATATCTCCTTTTGCCACAACATTTGCAACTCTATACAATAATTAAACTTTCATTAATTAGATAATCCATCTGTTTTCCTATATGTTTTCAAAGTCATCTGCTACGGATGTGTTGTATGTCAGTGCTTAGATTTAGAAGAGACCTATCTACATCTTCTCAGGCGACACTAGAAAAGTTGACCCAACGGAACCCTCATCCCTTTATTATACATAACTCCAAGAACTACATTAATTAGCTGCCCTGGTGGAAATTTTGGCAGGCAAATTAATAAAGTTTACGAACAATAATATATGAGAATTATCAATACCCAAATAAATATGAATCAACAACTATATACCTCTTGAAGATTTCGTTTCATCCGATTGTATCAGCTACTTTTTGTATTAACCCTTTCCCTCATACGACTATTTTGCAGCAGACGAATTTGAACGTATTTTGTCAAAACATAGAAAATCTTCATAATTGAATGGATAACCTATGACAAAAAGTGGAAAACATTGTGTCAAAAGGAGAAATTGCACGTTTTGTGCAATTTCTTCTTTTGTCACTATGTTTTTAAAAAGCCGTCTGCTGCAGAGGCGTCAGAAAGCGTCTATATGAGGGAAAGGGTTAAATTGTGTACTTGCTGAGAAAGGGATGTCCATACTGTAGTTCTGTATTGACTAAAAACCTTTGACACATGTACATGGAGAATACATAGTCTCGTATGACTGTTTGTACTTTGTAGTCTGAGTCTTCTCTTTTTGACAAATGTGATGTTATTTTTGTCTGACATTTTCTAAAACACAAGCAAGTCTAGACACAGCCTCTCTGTCCTATTTCTAACTTTCAATAACCTGAAATAACCTGAAATTATATATAAAGAGACAAATATGTATGTGATTAAGTTTGTCTGTTAGGAAATGTCAAAGGCTGGACGACGACTGAGGACTACCAATCATGTAGAAGTCTTGGGTAAACAGTGCGGCATAATTAATCCTTAAAACGCATCATTATCTGTTCCCTTGTGTTTACCTGTCTGTCGGTTTGGTTAATTTGTATTTACCTACATTGACATGATGAAAGACCAACCAGATCTTCATTGTACTTATTGGTTTACTTACTCATTCCGTTTATTGTATCTATTTTGAAATGATTATAACCATCACGTTTTGTACTGGAGGAAACGAGTCACGACGTAGGAAAACTGGGGTGTATTCAGATTGTCGCTACAGACCGACGAGCCATCGGACATGTGCTAGTCTAATTTACTAATCCAAATTACTGCTAGTCTAGTACTAGATGTGTCAGGAAAACGAAAATACACACCTGGTCTATGTTCTTTTCTAACACTAACACTAACACATGTTAAGACAATCTAAGTACACACCTGGTCTTGAGTTTGACTAACACTCGTCGTCTAGCACTATGTGTGTGAATACACTCTAAGCATACACCTGTTCTTGAGTTTGACTAACACTCGTCTAGCACTAGGTGTGTGAAGACACTCTAAGCATACACCTGGTCTTGAGTTTGACTAACACTCGTCTTAAATTCGTCTAGCGCTAGGTGTGTGACGACAATCTAAGTTCTCACTACATGGTCTTTGTAGATGTTTAAATTGACAAGACTCACGTACATTCGTCACTAACAGTTACCTTTGTAATATTGCATGCATTGAACGAAATTAACTCTTTCAGCGCCAAAGGCAATATTGAGGTTTTTGCAAACAATACTGATTCAGGTGAGTCAGCTCGTGACGAGCTGTCTCACCTGAAATCAGCATTGTTTGCTTTTTAGTTATCAAAATAGTACAACATTGTATTACATGAGAAATGTAGACGCCCGATTTTGAACATGGAAGAGTCTACGTTAAACAATTCGGCGCTGAAAGAATTAAAGCAGCAAAAAGGACGCATGTTTCGAGAGTCGTAACCCGTCCGTGTTAAAACATGTGTATTTTCGAATGTGCGGGATTTACAAGCATTAGCTATGAAGTTGAAAGATAAATACATTTAAGCCAGACAGGGGTTTGCATGCATTAAACACGATTTATCTTGATAACGACTTGTCAATAGATTTATAATCTTTGTTTAATGTAGGATGCATTATAGACCTTAACTGCGTTTGGTCACAGCACGTCCTTGTACGGGGTATTTTTTTTTTTAATTTGCGTATCTTTTGTCAACAAGATGTACGTATATAGATTGGAGAAGAAGAGAAAGGAAGAGTGAGAGGGAGAGGGAGAGGCGGAAAATAGTGGAGAGAGAGATATGGATAGAAAGATAGATGGAGAGAGAGAGGAGAAGAGAGAGAGAGGAGAGAGAGAGAGAGAGAGAGAGAGAGAGAGAGAGAGAGAGAGAGAGAGAGAGAGAGAGAGAGAGAGAGAGAGAGAAGAGAGAGAGAGAGAGAGAGAGAGAGAGAGAGAGAGAGAGAGAGAGAGAGAGAGAGAGAGAGAGAGAGAGAGAGAGAGAGAAGTAGAGAGAGAGAGAGAGAGAGAGAGAGAGAGAGAGACCAAGAGACATAGAGACACAGCGAGAGTAACAGATACATAGATATAGAGAGACATAGAGAGAAACCAAGAGACACAGAGAGAGGCATAGAGACACAGCGAGAGTAACATATACATAGATATAGAGAGACATAGAGACAGTAAGGGAGATGGGCGTTATATGTAAAAACAATGATCTTCCGACATTCCATTAAATTTGAAAGTTGTTCAAGTTGTTTAAACAATACTCGTAGTTCACTGTATATCAACGAAGTTCAAACAGTAATCAAAGTATTCATGTATTGACATAGACCCGTGACCACTCATAGATAGTTGACTTAACATACATACTATGACCTAGGCTTGTTAAATTAAGATGAATGGAATCACGTTGCACAAAGAACTTCTTACCGTTGTCCCGAACAATATCATCATGCATATACAAGCGTTCTATGGTTATTGTCATTCTTCCATTGACATTGAATGAAAATGACACCGAAAAATGGCAATTAACTTAACAGAATCGAATAATGAAATAGTCTTTTATGTCGAATTTCACCTTTCCAAATACGATGTAGCCGAGGAACTCGAAAAAAAATCTAGGGAAAATATGGATATTCTCTGAAAGTCGAAGGTTTATTTACTGAATAGAGTTGAAAAAGATTTTGTATCTAAAGAAATTGCTCATTATTAGTATTTCTTCTTTGACCACTATTTTTAAAAGACGTCTGTTGCAGATTCGTTAAAATGCGCTTGCCTTAACCCTTTCGTGCAATTTCTCCTTTTGCCACAATGTTTTCCACTTTTAGTCATAGGTTATCCATTCAATTATAGAGATTTTCTATTTTTTGACAAAATACGTTCAAAAGTCGTCTGCTGCAGAATTGTCGTATGAGGGAAAGGGTTAAGGAAATGGTTTAGTGAATATAATCAGGGACCCAATCCACCAACATTGCTCAGCGCTAAGTAATGCTGAAATACTTAAAAACGCATTTCATCTTTTTTGTTTCCCTAATAAAAATGCCAACATATTTCGTTTCTTAATAAGTATTGTTAGTCAGTTAGGTAAATATCTATATCAACTTAGTCATTCTCTTAAATACAATTCACCATTCATGTTTTGACCCCTTTGTAAACAATGCAAATGTAGGTGCCATTGCTCAGAACGAGCAGTGGCACCTAAATTTCCACTATTTACCAAGAAAAATGATTTAACGCTTATAAAGAGTTTATGGCGAGGTAATTAACCTTGGTAAAAAAATACCAATTTGAGTTACAACCGTTTCACGCCAAGCCCTAAGTAAAGTTGACTGGACTCTCTCTCAGCTGTGATGTGCACTTATAAATTACAACGTTTCTCTCTCGTTTATTTACAGAATGGAACTAGTATGGCACGGTGAATTCGACCGACTTTTCTCACAGTATTACCCCCACATCTGGTGCCTAGTACCCACATTTGCTCCACCCTCCGAGAACTGGAGAACCTTCAAAGACAGTGCCAAAGTGCGATTCTCATGCCAGGTAAGCTAAGCTCAGTCAGTGGTCCGGGTTACTTATTTCACCGGTATGTTCTTGAATTCGAGAAATGTTTTGTGAACTCACATCGTAGGTGGCAGAATGGTTGTTTTAACTCTTTCAGCGCGGCATTTCCGGAAGTAGACTCTTCCATGTTCATTCAAAACCTTGTCGAGTCCCGGTAGGTTAGTCGGTAACGACGCGGGCTGTCAATCCAGGGGTTGTGAGTTCGAATCCCGGCTCGGCCAACTTTCTTTCCGACGTTTGTCAAAAGTCATTGCGACATGCGTCATTCGTCTTCCACCAATGGGCTCAGTCTATGTGGAAAAGCAGCCAGTTGCTTGGGAAGATTGTTGTGTGGAGTACTGGTGTGAGAAAACCAGGAAACACATGAGTAGGTGAACTGGCCGCCGTGATATGACTGAGAAATTTCATTGTTAACAACGGCGTTAAACTCCAATCAATCAATCATTCAAAACCAGGCGACTTTATTTTACATCATATACGAGTCTATGAATATATTTAAAACATTAAGGCAAACAATGCTGATTTCAGGTGAGACAGCTAAATACGGGCTGACTCACCTGAATCTGCAAAAAAACACTCAAAGTCGCAATTGGCGCTGCTGAAGGAGGTAATTAAACAATACATATTATCATAGATAGCGCCAAAGTGCAAAACATGATTCTGCCCGGGTTCTGTTATCCTTTTTAGTCTCAGTAAAACATATTCAGAAGGATTTTACACACCCGAGTAGTCGGTCATGTGATTGCCTTATCAACCAATCATATTACAGCTTTTAACAAGCACTCGCCGTGAACTCGGTGTGATAGGACAAATCTGAATACACATCAGGATTTTGAAGCCGATCAAATCCTATACAATTATATGAAAATTGTTCCCTCCATGTCGCTAAGGATCTCTGATATTGCTATATAATTGATGTACGGTCGTCAGAGTTACTACATTAAACTATGCACGGTACTTACTGGTTAGTTTAACCAAGTTAACACCGTGGTCTGATCGAAACACCGTTAAAGCCGGCATTGAACATCATTTGAAAAGCAATGTTAGCAAGGATAGCCATATAGGGTATATCGAGTGTATGCAATGTGTATATACATGATAGAGTACCAATACATCTCGATCTGTGTATCGTGTTTGAAAAGATAACTTAGCAAGAATAGCCATACAGCGACTATGTGATGTATGCAATGAGTATATATCGAGGGTTTGGCGTGAAACGGTTGTAACTAAAATTGGTATTCTTTTTACTCACCTCGCCATAAAGTCTTGATAGGCGTTAAATCATTTTTCTTTGTAAACAATGGAAATTTAGGTGCCATTGCTCGATCTGAGCAATGGCACCTACATTTGCATTGTTTACAAAGTGGTCAAAATTGCCCCTAAACCAGGGTTTTCAAAATAGGTTTTTAGTTACAACCGTCTCACGCCAAGCCCACGATATGATGTATGCAATGAGTATATATACATGATCTAGGACCAATAAAACTCGACTTTTGTATCGTGTCTGTACATGGACGTGGTACGAATATGGCTTGAGAGGACACTTAAGATAAATTATGACCCCTCAAACTCGAGTTCTCACGAGATATGATATATGCACAATCAATGAAATAAACAGGTGGATCAATAATGCAGCGACAGGTTATTTATTTGAGCGCTTTGAAGACAAATATTGTTAACATATGGACGCCTGTAATAAGTCCCTTCACTATCAATTCTACATTTTAGCCGTTCGACGAGAAAACCAACATTACGGACTCTGCGTTATGTATCGACCCAGATCAGCTTGCGCAATGCGCGCATACTTATCCGGGTCGACACTTTCCGTCTCAGGGGGATAGAGTAATGAATCCTGAAACAGAAAATCAACAGGAGGCGAAAAAGAGTCTGTCTTGGTTAGCTTGTGCGGCATGTTTAAGCTGATCCGGGTCGATATCGAGTTCACACTGTTGGTTTTCTCGCGGAACGATTCATATGAAGATTGTTGAGATCAATCGCGACTAGATGGCGATCAGGTTGATCTGTATCTTCGCTGATCGTAAAGTTCCAAAAGGGTTTATTTTCTGTAAATGTGCCCAGTTAATAATAACCCAATATCGGTCTTATTTGTGTGTCTGTTTGTGTGTCCGTACGCCAAGATTTTTAAACAATGTGTTTACTCTTTTCTACTCCAGGACTGTGGTCACGGCTGGACTTCCATGAAGGGGAGAGTGGTATTTTGGTTTGAGCTGAACTTCGCCACCAACTCTGGTTGTGTCATGTTCAAGTTGTATGGTCAGCAATGTCAACGGTGTAAAACCGGGAAGTTTGAACACGCTATGTGGTACCCGGAGGAAGTAGTAAAAGTATGTACCTTTATGTTTTGTTCGGTTTTACTAAATTAGAAAGACATCACAGATCCTAGATGCGGTTGGTCTTATATGACAAAAATGAAAACCATAACAATAGTTTGAGTGAAAATGGGCATTTTAGTTGTAAATGCCAGAAAGAAAATGGCCATTTTAATTGTAAATGCCAGAAAGAAAAGGGGCATTTTAGCTATTGCATTATGTACATTTCCAAATAAGATGAACATAGTTATATAATATATGGGAGACAAAAAAAACGCCGTAGTTAAACTATGTACATTTCACATACTTGCAATGCCCCCTTTGAATGGGAGACACTTAATCAGATTGGCAGGCACAGTCTGACCCTTGTTTGAACCATAAAAGCCTGCCAAATGGGTCCGAACGAGTCAATGTAGTTCTTGAGCTCCAACAGGTGGGGAGGTAATGGTCTCATAACTTATGTATTTATTTCTCGATGCGAATACAAGGTGTGGGACCGATATCACTTTCCTTTCCACCTGAGATATGACCTTAGATGTTGAAAGTGGCGTTAAACCCCGAAACAAACAAGCAAACTAATCATGTTTGCAAACCAAGTACCCCACATCTATAACGCGGGATTCGATAAAAGTGATATATCATAAGTGAATACTATTCAAAGACTTGACCTGTCCCTCGGTTTTACGCCGTTTTCAAAATTATTTCAGTTATATCACGGCGATAGTTCACTTCGACCACGGTATATTCCTCACAGACTTGTCACATCATTTATTATTTCGTCGTATATTCAATTGAGAAAAACCGAGTGCAATGTCTCATTAAAATTGATGTCGGGTACATACAGTATGACTATGTAAAGCAGAAATGGGTGTCGTTGCGTCTGCAAACAGTGAAGACTCTAGCACAAGCCTGTAATAATACACTGACTATCCAGAGCTTTCAATGCTTGCATTACTCGGGGTATAGAGGTAACTAACTTCCAGCGAAAATTGAGACCTTAACCCTGACGGCTCTTGCTGTCATTACATTTTGTGTTAGCCAGTTACGGACGCTTATTGAGAACCATTTTCGCCGGACGAAACTAGGGGATACAATTCGTGATTGACAAATTGGAATTTCTCCATCAAACCCTATACACGTAAGGAAATAGCGAACTAATGCATATGTAATCTCTTTTACAGGTCATAGGAAATGTTTATAACCGTGTTGGTCAGATCTATTATGGGTTTGTACGACCTCCACTAAGGATAGACAGACGTGTTGGCAAACCAAGAAATCAACACAATGCTGAACTATGTCAAGCGTGCAAAGAAGGCTTGTGCAAAGAAGAATGGTCATTCGCTTGACCGTAGTTTTGGGGCCTAGAGCAACTGTATCAAAATATACAACGAGCAAAATGGCGAATCTTAGATCAAAACCTTAGTTTTACAAGTTTTATCTATATGTTAACAAACTGTTATAAAAGGCATTTCTCTTCCCCCATATTGTCCAATTTTGACGAAATGTATCATTTTGAAACGTTGGTAATTACTAAAAGAGAAGGGTGGGTTTTTACCAAAAACTTGCAAATATCGAGGCATAAGGACGATTAACGCAGTAGAGCCGATCCGTCTGTTAACTAGGAGCACCAGCTATTATGTTTGACCAGTCCCATCGAGTTAGCAAACTGACAGTTCCTACACAGAAAGAATACGCGGCTAACGCTCTGGAAATCGAGTATCTCCTCGTTCAGCACATTTTATCGAACCCGGAACTAAAAGGCTTAAGCTTTTCTAGAAAGCTTAAGACATTTAGTCCTCACGGGTTCGATACCAAATGCTGAATGACGAGGAGATAACCATTCGATTTCAAGAGCGTTCGCCAGCGTAATCTCATTCTGTGCTAGGACTGTCAGTTTGCTAACTATAACTTCTTTTATTTATAAAAAAGGGCAATATTGGGGAACAAATTAATGTCTTTCCTGTTGATCTTTTGTTTTGTAAATTAAATTATCATGTTTTGAATTCTTTTTTTTGCCTCCGAAATCGCATAAACGGTGCAGATAGCGATTTCTGTCTGTGGCGAAAACTTGGCCATACTATATGATGCATTGGAGATAGGGCTTTCATTTGTGGAATGTACACTCCACGTGAAAATTCCTTTCCAGTTACACAAACTACGTTTGATGGTGCGACCTTGGCATTGACCGTTGATCTAGTTTTGATGCTGCCTGCGGGCATTTTTTTATTTTTTATTCTTGTGAATGTTTGGTTAAAAACCACATTCCTTGTAATAGTTCATGATGTGTAGTAGTATTTTAGTTTAATTGCAATCAAATATTGCGTTTGTATTTTGAATCTGTTATTATTTTTGTTGTTATAAATAGTTTTTCTTATACATTTATGCATTTTTAGATATATATAATACAACGTTAATTGATCAAATGCATTTATTTACGCTTGGCAACATTGAGTGACTGTATTAAGATGTATACTACTTCCAACCTTTTCTTAAAATGCTGTGGCCTTGGAGAGGAATATAGATATTTTTGTGTTTTAGCCCCCCACATCCTAAACACGGTACAGACAAAATGTCATTTAACGCATAAAGATAACATTGCGAAAAAGGACTCCTTTCAAAACATGCTTTCCTTTGTATTTATATATATATATATGAAGAAAAAAAATACTTCCGTTTTTCTAAACCTTAGTATTCTTTACTCATACTTTTTTGCAATTGGACAGAGTCTGAGAAAGTAAACCGCGTAACGTAATATTAATGTTATAATGTAACTTCTTTTAAGAAGTAAACTCGTTATGCAATTCTAATAACGAAACCATTTTATTGTTTATATCACTCGACAAAATAAATCTGATTGTGACCTTTGTGTAAATATATTATATAAATATGAAATGCATTATGTCTTCACAATTTCCCTTTTGTATTAAACTATATCAAAAATTGGTTAAACCTTCCTTTGTAGAGATTTTCGAAATGTTTGCCTGTATCGAGGGCTTGGCGTGAAATGGTTGTAACTGAAATTGGTATTTTTTTTTTACCAAGGTTAATCACATCGCCATAAAGTCTTTATAAGCATTATATCATTTCTCTTGGTTAACAATGTAAATTTAGGTGCCATTGCTCGTTCTAAGCAATGGCACCTACATTTGCATTGTTTGCAAAGGGGTCAAAATTGCCCATAAACCAGGGTTTTCAAAATAGGTTTTAAGTTACAACTGTTTCACACCAAGCCCTCGATATGTTATCTGCTGCAGAATTGCAGCAACTATCACGCCATGTGTTTTTAAAAAATAACACATCACACATTGATAACGTCGTACGAATACATATTTGCAGACTATACATTCAGGATCAGGTCAATTTTGTCAAGCAATACTTCTTCTGATTCACGAGTTTACCAGTCTCTATAAAATGAGCCGTTCCACGAGAAAACCAACATTGTGGACTGTGGGTAAAGTATCGACCCGGATTAGCCTAAACAGCCTTGTAATGTGTTCATTAATTTAATGTCAGCGTTGTATGCCATACAATCATAAAAAGCACAGAAGTATTTCTGATTGAGTAAATGAATAGAACGAAATACAGTCAAACCTGTGCTAAAGACCACTTTTGTTTAGCAATTCCCTGTCTATACCAACCACAATTAAATTTACCCATTTTCTGCATAAATGACCATGTAATTAAAGAAGACCACTTGTTAACAATGGCCACAGTATTCTATTCCTATGGATGGTCTTTAAACACAGGTTGGACTGTATTCGAAATGTGCACGTTCCATTAACCGCGAGTGTACTGTACGTCATAGAAATAAACTAGGGATGGCAACGAATACCAAAATTAGTATTCGAATATTCGATCTCAAGATATTCGAATATTCGAATATTCGACCCATTTGCGCATGCTTACCAAACAAAGACTTTTTTAATTCTTTATTTGTCCAGTGTACTCGCATTTGACGTTTCCGTTACACCGATGAATTCGTATGAAAAAATACGTTGGTAAAGTGCGCAGATTTTAACTAATTGATCCCATTCTTAATGTATTGTTCGAAACATTTAGCTCTGATTACCCTGTTTACAACTGAGGTTTAATCTTTCTCTTGCTGCATATAACTGAACTATTGTTGTAAATGACATATTGATGTTTGTTTGTTTTGCTCGGTAGTTACAGAAGGGTTATCTATGTATCTAGATGGATGTTTGTTTTGTAGATGATTGCGGAGGTTGGTTGTGGTAGGACAGCTCCGCCTCACACAGAGTACATGATGCTATTTTCTCAGATCGGCGGAAATACTTCCAAACTATAAACGGCGTAACAGGCATTGTTGAAATCAAATATTACGTACTAATGTCAAGATATTTCAAAACTGATGTGGCTATGCAGATCGAATTTTCGAGTATTTATGAACAAAATGAATAGCAACAATTATCTGCAAATAAAAGGTTTTATTTGAACAGTTTGATACTTGCTACATATCTGCATGTTCGCAATTACCAATCAAGGCTTCTTTTATTATACAAAATGTGAAATACAACGCTACTTAATTAGTAACAGTTTGTTTATCAAAACAATTAACGAAACCGGATAATAACACCTCAAATATTGTCTGATTGATGCCTCATTCTAAAAAGCGGTAACTATATAGAATCAACTGTGAAGTTACGATGTTTTGGAACGAAAACATATGTATTATATCGATCACACTTATAGCCTAAAGCAGGGATTATCAGTTTGACATGTTATACACTATATTGACACTTTATAAACAACGCGTAAAATAGACCATCGATAACCCTTTACCTACAGTTTATGAAAAAAATAAACAAGCAGAAATTATATTTTATTTTTTAGTGTTGAAAATCCTGATTTCATCGAATATTCGAACCATGATATAGTATTCGAATATTCGACCGTATGATCGAATATTCGAATATTCGAATATTCGTTGCCATCCCTAAAATAAACACATTTTACTCTACGTCATGGAAATAAACACATTTTTCTGTACGTCATAGAAATAAACACATTTCTCTGCACGTCATAGAAATAAAAACATTTTTCTGTACGTTATAGAAATAAACACATTTTACTCTACGTCATAGAAATAAACACATTTGCACAGAGGTCAGGATTAAATCAATTTGGTTAAGCAATACTAGCATATTTTCTATGATCTTTTCAAAATATCGACATATCAGTTTAAGTATTGAATATTGATCATGTGTTTTCTATTTTTTGTTATTTTTGTATATATTTTATCATTTTTTATGTATTTCTAACAAACATTCCGTATTCTTTCGGAGTGCTTTAAAATGAGTTGTGATAAGTATGCATATAAAGCCTTTCTTAGACTGACACATTTGCAGCAGACGACATTAAATACATGTATACAAAAATGTTGAAATATCTATAAATGAAAGAATCAATATTGAATAGAGTCGAAACCATTACTGTAAGATGAGAAATTGATCATGGTTTAAAAATAAATTCGTCTGCTGCAGATGCGTCAAAATGGCTAATGACTTGACCCTTCAGTCAGATAGCGGACTTGTTATGAACAAGCCATGTCAGGTGACCGGAAGTATTGTTGCGCACGGTGATGTCTCTGACGAGCTAAGTCTCGCCAATGACTTCACTATTCGTATACGTTTACAAACAGGTGGTTTTCCCGCTCGGTCAAGTCAGTTTTGTAAAGCTACATAGGCTAACTCCAAACAAGGTTCCATTTGCTATCTAGTTGTCAGTATCTACAAAAGAAATGCTCTCTAGAATAACTGGTTTCAAAGCATCCAAAATGTCGTCAACTGATATCATCGATAGTTCTTACGATTGTCTTTATGTCGTCGCTAAATAGCTTTCTCGAGCATTTTAAATTATAATAAGTATATAACAAAGCAGCACGATACCCGACATTCTAAAAATCTTCTATAACTAATAAACGAACAGGTCAGAGTCAGGTCATCTTTAGCGGTTGCGCATAATGTTCTGGATCTTCACTGATCGCCAAAAGATGTACGATTGGTTGCCATGTGACACTGCTCATTTTGTTTTACTGAATAATAATACCGGTAATTTATCGGAACTGTATATTCTTATCACAATCTTTTACGACTTGCCATACATAATATATTGACTCACGTCACATGATAATCATCCTGTGGGAGGTCTGTTGCCAATGGATACCATATTAAATGCTTAAAGTTGCTGAACTTCAAATTATAGATAGTTTAGTCAAGGTTTGAAAACTGTTTAAAAGTTGTCTTGAACTATTATAATCATAATTTTGGGTTACAATTAGAGTAACAATTTCATTTTCCAGTACAATAAACATCTAAATATTGATCGTTTATGTTTCATTTTTACTGGGTAGAGATACCAAGTAAGCACAATTAAGAACATTTTCACGACTTTCAATTGACTGTTTTATTTCTTACTTTGTTCTCATTATTAACAATATTTGCAGAAGTTTCAACATTTCAAAATTTTAACCTCCGGAATTTCAAGCTAATCAGCGCCGGTTACACCGTCACGTAGGCCGATTTTTGTGTGACGTGACCAATGGTCTTATCACCCATTTTACAAAGGGAACTCATCGAGTAATTAATATACATGCAACATAGACATTCGGATACTTGCACCAAGTGTAGCTATGACTATTTAATGGCCTGTACCTGAATGGACACTATGTACATTTTGATCAGACTTGGTACGTGGATTGGCTGATCTGGAAGTGTTAGTCGCAAGTATCCGAACGTCAGTTTTACCGTGATGTTGCTCAATTACGAGTCAATCTATTTACCCTTTTGCTGCTACATCAATCAGGCTATGTTCGTTTTTCATAAACCTTTGACCATACACCTTAACAGTTCTACGGCATTACACTTTCAATCAAAAGTAGTGAATATTACAATCACATTAATTAAAATCAGACCAAAGATCTTCACTGTATCTGACTACCCGACATGAAGTGTCGTCTCAAATTGACAAAATGCGCTTAAATACTTTTAAGCACGTGCTCGGGTTTTATGTCGAATGAAATCGCAAGATACAACAAACACCCGTGCTATACAATCGGAGCGCTAGACAATCACAGCTTCTCTTTATTGTTTATTTATATGGGTGAATTTGATTGGCTGACGCAAAGGTCAATATGAGACGACCTGCATGGGGCAGTCATCATATATATATTTATATATATATATATATATATATACAAGCGAGTGAGGTTTAGGTCTGGTTTTAATGTTTAGAAAAAACTGAGAACATACTTACTAGTCGGTTCCCGGGGATTCAGTCGGTAACGAAAGGGCTATCAATTCAGGGACAATGAGTTTGAATCCCGACTCGACTATCTCTTTTAACTCTTTCACTGCCGAATTTCACAAATGCTACTCTTCAATGTTTAACATTGGACCACTCCATTTATCGTCCAACAGGAAATTTAGTTAAAATTTAATTTCTAAGTAGCAAAGAATGCAGATTTCAGGAGAGACAGCTCGTTACGAAAGGTCTCTAATTGCCTTTGACAGCGAAAGAGTTAAATACGTTTGCCAAAGATGTTTACTATACTTGAATTATTGTTTCTATGGTCTCCTCGAATGAGTATTCCATAAATACTCTTCTAAGACACCGAATGCCGAGGGTCGCATATATTTATATCCAGCATTTCATTAAATATCGTGCGTGCTGTTAGTACAGGGACTCTAACACAGGACCCATTGAGTTAATGCCCTTGTCGCTACCGACTGAACCAAAGAGGCTGGCTGATTGAATGTTAAACTCGAGGGATGTTTTAATAACATACTAGTTTTAAAGCATTTTTTTTTTTTAAACTTTGTATTTGTTGCTGATAACTTATGTGACGTTATTTAAATAAAACGTCATAGTTGAACTATGCTTTTGTTTAAAGTTAATTTAATCCCACGATCGTGATTTTTCAGTTATATCAAGGCGTTTCCTGAGTAAATGACTACTTGTCCATTTATCCTGACACCAGCCAGTCAACCGTTATGCTAACCACGCAACCCTGAGTGCCAAGGTGGGTAGCCATTGCTACCATTTTGAAAGTATTTGGTATTACCCGTCCGGAGATCGAACCCGCGACCTCCCGCACCCGAGGTGGACGCTCTATCACTACACCACCGAGGCGGTCAACAAGACCAAAAGACCATAGTCTTGACAAGTTCCAGTCTTGTCTTGGTTTTATATCAATCTTTATATATTGTCACAACTGCGTAACTTATTTATGTCAATCTGACTAAAGTACACAATCTGACCAAATATAAGATCTGATGGCGATCCATTTGAATTCATCTTCTTGTTTTATCGGATTTCCAATATCGCTATTTTTAGATCAACCAAGCTATTTTTATTTGAACCAATCAGAGGACTCGTTTCAACAAACGTTTGGCTTAACCTTCAAAATGGCGACAATTGACGAAGTTGAGCAAATTTCAAATAGACCATTTAAAACCAGAACCAAGAACACTTTTCGATGCTGTATGGTCAGGGAAAGACTGTATCGCTGTTTTGCCTCATTTCTTAATTTGTAGCCATGTTGCGGTCGTCGTAAGAACTATACACGCGTGTAAATCACTATGCGAAAATTGGGATCCCATGCTAAATATAGATATTTTTTTGTGTAAATATAGACTTTTACTTTCACTTTCAAAAACGTGAAAGCAAGGTTCTGATTGGCTGGCGGAAAGGTCGTCTGAACGTGACCCTCTAATGGTTGTCCTCAGATCCTATGCGTAGCGTTAATAGGATATGATTTTAATGAGATCGTTACTTATGTATACATTTTTAAAATGTTTATTATAAAATGCAAGTCAGTGCTAAATCCCTATAACAAAACCCAGCACAGCTGCAGTTCTGATTAAAAAACTATACACAGTTAATAATGCTAAGAATTTGCGCTCAATCATGTCATTGGTCAGAAACAAAATAGTTCTCCAAATTGACCAATCAGAAGTCGTATTTGGAGCATAGTATTAATTTCTGTGCAGTGTTTTCCAACAGATATATCAGTTTCAAGACATTATTAAACGGAAACACTATATTCGAGTTAGTAAAGATAAGTATACTCCCTATGACATATACCTGAAACACTTCTGGCAAGGACCATGGCAATGGACACCCACAAATTACACGAGCGCGATCCAACCATGAATAGTTTAAATATCCGACCTAAAACCTCGTGTCCGTACCTATCGGGTCGTCTTGACAGTGACACCAAATGAAAAGATGATCAACTGGATGCCAAAAGATATTTATAAACTGTTGATTGTTGTTGTTCTTTATGTCAGAAGAAAGACAGTAAAACTAAATTCAGAATCCATATTTAAGTTGATCAGATGTCAAAAAGAAAAACTAGTGTATGTTCAAGCGTCCCTTCAAGGTGCACGAACAAAAGCTTTAGTGGGGTTTCAATTATATATGTTTGTCAAAAGTGGCGTAATGACGGACAGTTAAGGTTCAAGCGAGTCTCTGTGTTTGGGGTCGTGTTGTAATGCAACCAAGGCAGCATTAAGGTTAAGAAACAAAATGTTAGCGATTTCACATTTTTATTTATTCACAAATGACTGTATTGCATGTAGACGGCGATGCAGGTTCAAGCGAGTCTGCGTGTTTTGGGAGTATTGTTGCAATGCAACTAAGACATCATTAAGGTTCGTTAATGCCATGTATGTCTTGATATAAATATGTACATTATTGAAGATGAGTTTCACTTCTTTTACGAATGTCCTACCAATGACGATTTAAGGGACATTTATTTTATTGTATCCTGTCCTGTATAAACAACAGGACTCTAGACAAGTTTTATAGGACAGAAAACACAAATAATAAGTCTACAAAACTGCAAAATTCATTCAGAGCGCATCGATTATGTTGTATCATGAGCATGTTGCCTACATTAAGAGAGAAAAACAAGAAAACAACAAAAACAAGACGTTAGCGGTGTCCCATTTTGATATAGTCACCAACGACTGTATTACACTAACACGGACAGTGGTAACGATGTCTTCACTATGAATACATGGAACGCGATCCATCTAACAGAATGTTCATTCAGACAATATGCTAGGGTACCATATACCACATGATACTGTTTTAAGTGCAGTCCTTCCTGTGTTTAAAGACCACCCAGGGGAAGAGAACAATCTGCTCTTTGTTCAAAGGTGGTCTTTAATGGCAGGGACATTTATGCAGAAAATAAGTAATTGGGAAACTTAAAGTATGATTGCTTTATACAGGGAATTTCTATACAAATGTGGTCTTAATCACAGGTTTGACTGTATATATAATTACTCCCCGGAAACAAATCTGGCAGTATACACGAGAAATACAAGTAACTAGTGTTCTTTATATGTATCCATGGTCCCCGACGTCTGGGCAGTGCTTAGTGCAGCCATTTCTAATTCTTTTATTGGCGGAACTTCGATCTCTTTATCACTGTCTTTCGCCCATTCCTTAAAGTAAAATACTTTTGCATTTTAACTGGACTCCAGAAAAAAACAGCGATACGGAATTTGCGACCATAGCCAAGCCGGATCAAACTTCGCGTCTGCATTTTCTGATCCGGATCTGCTTTATTCGAATCATTGTTTATTTGATTTATAAAGTAGACGTTTATCTACACACATACCCTAAGGATTATGTTACGTTAGCTCAGTTCATGTCATTGTTTTATAGAAGAATCTGCATTTCCTATTCATGAGTGATATAAAAGATCAATCTTGGAATTCGAATGGAATTTACCAATAAACACAAATGTTCAGGTAAATGACCAAAAATAAGGACCACTATAATGACGCTGATCAACGTATTTTAAATTCATCACATGACAATGCTTGTATCGGATCTAATATACCCATTACGTATTTCTTTATATATAACGTGTGTCATATAACATTAGTGATTAGTTAACAGTTTATTAAGTTGGAACTTCTTTCTGACTGGGAAAACCCGTTTTTCTTTTTTTGTTTCGTCATGTGATAAAAAGAATCTGACATTCGTTGTCATTTCATAAAGTTTTATTAAACTCGTTCTTGAGCTCGTTTAATAAAACTTTATATGAAATGACAACTCATGTCAGATCCTATGTATTATGGAATATGACAACCCCGTTTTACTGCTTATTTAGACAGAGTGGTATACTTTTATGTAGAAATGTGTGTCCTTTTAGTACAGAGATGACGTTCTAAGTTATTAAGATATATACAAAATATAACGGGGACTCTTACACAAAATCAAATTCCATTCAAAGTTAAAATAAAATCAAAACTATTACGAATAAATAGTAAAACGAATCGTCAAAATAAAAAGTAAAACAATACTCTATTCGATCTGATGCTAACAGGGCATTGATTGTTATAGACAAAGCGTACCTGAATCTCCCCTGAAGCGAAGACACCGAATATGAGGAAGCCAAACAAAGCAAACGCTCCACAGATGTAAAATACTAGTCTCCACTCTTCCGGTGTGTTCTGAAACAATGATGATTAATTCATTTATTGGGGTTTAATGCGGTTGCCTTTTTACAGAATTTCAGTAATATCATAGAGGACAATCAACCAAGCTGTCACGCACCATTGACCCAATCGAGACATTCGTCCAAGGCAACTTGCTACCATCATTTAATGCTTGATTGATTGATTGTTCTGTGTTTGACGACATTTTCAACATTTATATCACGGCATTTCCCGGGAAGGCTACCAGCATTACTGGTTCACTTATCCTAACAGCGGCCAGAAGCACAGTCGAAGTTCTAAGCCCGCAACCCTGAGCGCCAAGGAGGGCAGTCATAACTACCATATCTAAAGTCTTTGGTATACTCCGGCTGGTGGTTGAACCCACGACATCTCGCACCTTCATTTAATGAACATGTATAATCCTGAGTGTACACGTATAAAGTGTTTCACAATATGTTATACTTCCAAAGTATTAAGACAGCAAGATCATTTGTACGCCATTCTAACCATGATGTAGATCTTTTTTTTAATGTATCACAAATGAAGAAAATAAAGAGTTTTCTATACAATGTCAGTTATGACATCATCAATTTCCAAAATGACGCTTTCAAACAAAGAAAAGAATAAAAGGTTAAATGAGCTGAACCCCAGATTATAGATAGTATAGTCAAAGTTTTAAAACTGTTCAAAGGTTGTCTTTAAATATGAGAAACATACTTCTGAGATAAAATTAAAGGAATAATTTCATTTTTCAGTACAAATAAACATCTAAATTTTGATCGTATATGATTCATTGTTACTAGGTAGACATATCCAGTAACTCAAATTTTGTACATTTTCATAGACTTCAATTGACCGTCGTTCAACATTTACTGCCAAAATAGTTTTGAACTATTTATTACTTACTTTGTTGTCACTAATAGCAATAATTGCAGAAGTTTCAACATTTCAAAATTTTGATCTCCATCTGAAGATCAGCACCTTTAAGGTGTAACTAGCATTGTTTCAAGGAAGCTAATCAGTTATTTCTGACATAGGTCTACGAGGAATGCAACAATCCCTTCCTGAAGATAACACGATCAGTGGAATACAAGTTACTAACATTGTTTCAAGGAAGCTAATCAGTTATTTCTGGCATAGGTCTACGAGGAATGCAACCATCACTTCCTGAATTTTAACATGTTCAGTGGAATACAAGTTACTAACATTGTTTCACGGAAGCGAATCTGTTATTTCTGACATAGGCCTACGAGGAATGCAACACTACCTTCCTGAAGATAACACGATCAGTGGAATACAAGTTACTAACATTGTTTCAAGGAAGATAATCAGTTATTTCTGACATAGGTCTACGAGGAATGCAACAATCACTTCCTGAAGATAACATGATCAGTGGAATACAAGTTACTAACATTGTTTCAAGGAAGCGAATCTGTTATTTCTGACATAGTCCTACGAGGAATGCAACACTCCCTTCCTGAAGATAACACGATCAGTGGAATACAAGTTACTAACACTGTTTCAAGGAAGCTAATCAGTTATTTCTGACATAGGCCTACGAGGAATGCAACAATCCCTTCCTGAAGATAACACGATCAGTGGAATACGAGTTACTAGCATTGTTTCAAGGAAGCGAATCTGTTATTTCTGACATAGGCCTACGAGGAATGCAACAATCCCTTCCTGAAGATAACACGATCAGTGGAATACAAGTTACTAGCATTGTTTCAAGGAAGCTAATCAGTTATTTCTGACATAGGCCTACGAGAAATACAACAATCACTTCCTGAAGATAACATGATCAGTGGAATACAAGTTACTATCATTGTTGAAAGGTTTGAGCGATCTGGTCTTATTTTAGATCAACGTCACAGTAACCAATGTCGTTCAAAGAGCATGAGGAATGTTGAAAAGGTGAAGAGAGTGATTGGCAAATCCCAACAGAGTAGTTTGTCATAGCCCAATTAATCCGAAACAAACTTTAACCCTTTCCCACATATAACCAATCTGCAGCCGACTCCTTTGTAAACATATGGGCAAACTATGAAACACCTCTAAATAATAAAAGTTTACTTTCTGAAATTAAATGAAAACACTGTGGTAAAAGTCGAACGCAACAACTGCGACAGAAAGCGTCTACGTGTGGGGAAAGGATTAAGAGAACTATACACATTACTGTTTTTCGTTTTGATAGAATATAATTGCGTTCGGTTGCATGACCTTCTAACCTAGCGTGGGCACGGCTTGAATCTGCTAGGAATTTAGGCTTTTTATTAACACACTTAAACCTGTTACAACCACATACGCATTCAAGGCATTGTGAAAAAAGAAAGAGAGGGTGAGCAACTACTCTTACTGTTCTAATTCTTTAAACTATCTTTTATATGACATGATAGTATTGGAATCATGTTGTCTAATAATACACAAAAACATTATGGGAACATGAGATAAGGCCGGTGCATTGGGACGTCTTGCGATCACTTACATTCGGGGTAAGATATCCTGCCAGAAGCGGCGCAACCATTCCCGGTACAGTCGCTGCTGTGTTCGTTATACCAAACATGACACCGGCATATCTGTAAAAGATACCGACCACTTATTGCAAAACATATTTAAAGCTTTCCCGCTTCGAGAAGCATTTTGAGGCATCTGCAGCATACCATTTTTGTTAAAATTGTAACAAATGTTTTGCCACTATGTTTTCATTTCTATTCATATAATATACTATTCCTTTTTATTTTTTAGACACTATCCACGTGTTTATGTCCATGTTTTCGAAGGCGACTGCTGCGGATTGGTTGTATGTGGGAAAGGGTTAAAGCATTTTTTTGCCGGATTCATTTAGTACAATAAAAATATTGAGTATGGAACTTCCTAGTCTTGAGGTCATGGCAACCCGTTACTATTTTATTTCGTAAAAAAACCGCAACTCTTACTCAGAGAGATATCTCTTTGACTTAGTGAGATATCTCGATATATCAGAGAGATATCTGTCTAGTCACTGATATTTCTTACTAATTCAAAAGATATCTCAAACATCTTTGGAGAGATAGTTCCAACATTTACTGAAAGTTGAATATCTTAGAGAGATAAAAACAAAATGAGATATATATTTTTATGATAGTTTAGAGGTTTATCTATTCATATTAAATAAGAGATATGTCATTTTTTACGAAAAAAAGTTAAAAAGCAATTCAACCATTCCTTTTACAAATGATTATAATAAAAGTAATGATGAAGCAAAGCCAATTTTTAACTTCAGCGAACCTGATCAAGTACATGTAATAGTCCTTAACTTGTGTTTTTTTGTTTTTTTGTTTTAGAAAAAAAGATATTCGTGTTCTGAAGTCAACTATAAATGTGTTCATTTCTTATGTCTGTGTATTGACACATCCCAATTGAGTCACTTACATATGCACTTTGATTTAACAAGCATTTAATTACCGATTTGGCTCAACACTTTAGGGATCTTTAAGCCTTAAACTACTGGACCAAACTGCATGCCGCGTGAGCCAACTTACTGTCTGACCAGGCTTCAAACTTATGGCTGTATTTGTATTTTGATATTTCTAGAGACTCTTCCAAATGCAAAAATGGACAATTCCATTTAAGAAAATAAGCATTTAAACAGTAACAATAAAATATAACCGTACAAAATAATATCACAAATTGCATCATTGCTTCATGGTCGTTAGTTTTAATAAACGACCATGCTACAGCTTATGGCTGCTCAACTCATTATTTTTATTTTGATATTCCTAGAATTGGCGAGGGACTCCTTCCAAATGCAAAACTGGACAATTACATTTAATTACATTTAAAGCGACTGAACTCCAGATACCCAACTGTCGAAAAAAAAAATCCAATTTTAAGAAAATAATTGTTATTTTTGTATTTGGGGCATTAAAATATGATAACTGACATATTACATAACCCTATAATCGGTGAGATTTTCTTGTTTTCGATACTTTTTCCATCGCAAATTCTACCCTGTCAGTAACGGGGTAAGTATTTTTAAATAAGAAACCCCTTCATCAGGACAATTGAAAACGACTCAAGTTCACTTTATTTCGAGGTTTTTTTTCGTGCCATCTGGATTTCAGTCGCTTTAAGAAAATAAGCATTTAAATGGTAAACAACATAATATAAAAATAGAATCATCGATTCAGAGTCGTTTAAAAGTTTGAATGAACAAAATATCTTACTTTGGTGCAAAATCCACGTGATTCACGACATAGCCCGCTCTACCGAAGCCCATAAACATGACAGCCATCGACAGTAATACCACGGCTATCGTACGGCTCTCACAGGTACAAAACCCGGTTGCAATGATGCAAGCGGCGGTTCCAAGAAAAGCTGAAGTAAAATGAAAATGTTTTATTTTCTCCATTGTCGAAGAAAACGCTTTATGCGCGCCGTATTTGGTCTCCAAGTGCATATGGTAGTTTACCTATTTAGTGTTAAAAGGGTGTTCATAGAAAAGACCAATTTGCTGCTTGAAGATGAGAAGGGCGTGTTTCTGTTTAGGGAGAGTACCTTGGTGGATTCAAGGGAAAACACAACATTATTTCCTATAAAAGCAATTCTAACATTTCACTTACACAATTTGATAAACATCCCATATGCACTTTTCACATCAAAATCTCGCTCAATAAGCATTTACTTTAATAACAGTAAAATAATAAAGATGCATGGACTAAGGTCTGGCTAGTATGCAATCTCAATAGATCAAAACATAAGCATCTTTGGCTCGTATATATATCTGATGACTGTCGTAAACAAGATTGACCTTTGCGGCAGCCAATCAAATTGTCGCCTATAATATCGTTAAGTATAACATAGGATTTTAATGAGATTGACGACTATTTGGCTGGAAATCTGAACAATCATCTATGCCCAGGAAAGTTTGTGCAAGACCAAAATTATTGACATCAGCTTCCATGTGCCATACATGAGTACACATTCACCATGGAACTTGTCTGTGAAAAAATGTACACGTTGACCTTTAGAAACAGTGTAGATCAAGATCAGCCAGTGCTTTCACACTGTTTTGATTCAGGTATACACCGACCAAATATTACTTTCATTAGCTTGTTAGAAGCGTCTGTCGGCTAGTGTAGATTCTGATTTGACCACCTTTAACTGTACATCTAGCTTTAATTGAGGGTGTGTGAAATGTAACAATTGGTAACTTTTTTTTTATCTTGGAAGCTGTTTCAATTTGACCAAGGCCATCTTTGATAAAGGCCCGTTTTATTTCGATTACGATTCGGGAGGTCGCGGTTTCGATCCCCGACCGGGTCATACCAAAGGCTTACAAAATGGTAGTAATGGCTACCCTCATTGGCGTTCAGGTTAGCATATAACTGCGTAAAACACCTAACAATGTATTGTTTACAACTCACGATAACTACGCACTATATCTAAGGGTGAGTAGCTTTTTGAAATGACAATGACTTTACGCAGAAACTACGGGTTCTCACCAACTATAATCGTAGTCAAGGAAACGTATTTCCCTTCTTCAAATTCATAATGACCCGCAAACCCTACATGTATGTTGTTGGTCCTCAAAAGAATCGTCTCAATGAGACTATTCTTTTGAGTACCCATAACGTAGGCTTTAATTGAGTCATAAAAGAGATATTGTTAGGAGAAGACCAATGTACTACTTCGTATCTAGTCTTCTGAATATGTTACTAAAACTCACATGAAGCAAGGTAATGGTGAGTGTTTAACGTTAGAATGAATATGCAGAGCTCTAGAGGGGCATTTTTCATGTCCTTAAATCCTTATATGACATTAAAACCCTATGTTGTGGGTACTCAAAAGAATCGTCTCACTGAGACGATTATTTTGAGTACCCACAACATAGGATTTCGTTGAGTAATAAGATAAATATTGTGGGGAAAAGACCTGTTCACTACCTCTTATCTAGTCCTCTGAATATGAATAAATAGTATTTACCGACTGCTTGAAAGGCCTTTCGAGTATTTGTTGTGGATAAAACACCTTTCGTTCTCACTAAATCAGCCAATTGTCCTGCCAAAATCGCTGATACGAATTGGCAAATGTATGGGATGGAAGACAAGGCACCGTTCTGTAAAAAAATCGCATGGTAATGGTTTAAGTATATAATAAGCAGTGCTTTAATGAACAAAACAAATTAATCAGGTGTCAAGTTCTGTAAATGTGCGGGTAAGCCATTTCCCACATGCAAAGGCATTTTGACGCAGTTGCAACAGACGACTTTTATATTAAAAAACATTGTAGTGTAAACGAAAATTGCGCATAAGTTGACTTTTGCCACATGTTTTCAACAACTATACAATTATCATTTTTAGTATTTAACATGTTTTAGCCAAGACCTTTTCAATGATGCAGATTTTTGATATGTGGGATGCTGTTAAAAGAGGATGTTATCTGCAAAAAAATAATAATACTGATCTCATATTTCTGTTACTTCGGTCACAGCACTTCGTCATGAGCCAGTATTGCTTTCAAGTACAACACACAAACAACGTTTCAATTCAGTATACACTTGCTTCTCGTTTTATTATCAATATATGATGGCTTATTTTCAGAAATCCGCCGTGTCCGAATAGCTAGCGTTGAGGATTTGGATTGATTGATTGGGGTTTAACGCCGTTTTTAACAATTTCTCAGTTATATCACGGCGGCCAGTTCACCTACTCATGCATTTCCTGGTTTTCTCACACCAGTACTCCACACAACAATCTTCCCAAGCAACTGGCTGCTATTCCACATAGACTTAGCCCATTGGGAGACGAATGACGCAATGACTTTTGTCAATCGTCGGAAAGAAAGTTGGCCGAGCCGGGATTCTAACTCACAAACCCTGGATTGACAGCCCGCGTCGCTACCGACTGAGCTACCGGGGCTCGGCCGAGGATATGGAACCCGGCGTCTCAAATCCCCAGTCATTGTAGATTGCTCTTAAACAAGGCACATTGCCTAGACTAGTACTGGTTTGTTTAACCAGGGATCACGAATAAGTGAACTGACGCCGTGATATAATCATAATAATGTTGAAAACGGCGTAACGCCTCAATCAAAATGTTCATTACCACAACGCCGCGTTATCATGGTGTTATATCGCTTTCAAATTTAAACAACAGATACCATTTTTATTTCAACAATTATTAACTTACCGCTTTAATATCAAACTTTAGAACCTCCTTCATGAACGTGGGTATATTAGTCAATAGAGTATAGTTCGTCCAATTGTTACAGACATGAGCTGTCAGACACGCCCATAAACATGGACTTTTAAGCATGGACATCCACGGTACAATGACTGCTGTCTGAAATAGAAATGAGCCCCCTCTTGCAATTCGGGCCAACTCGGTACGACACAGACTGTCAATCCCAGTCGGGTCTTACCAAATACTTTAAAAATTGTAGAAAAGGCTGTCCTACTTGGCGCTTAGGGTTGCGGGGTTAGCATTACGACTGGCTTGCTGGTGTCAGGATAAATGGACCAGTAGTACTGGTAACTTAACCAGGAAACGCCCTAATATAACTGAACAATTGTTGAAAGCGGTGTAAAATACCACCCAATCAATCAATCAATTGGTCATATGTTTAATATATTGGTTTGGGACGCATTGTGTTTGACATGTATAGAGATTGAGCAAAGACTTGACGAACAAAAAAAAAAGAAGATTAAAAATATGAAAATATAAAAAATTGGATTCAGTATTTATGTGTTATCGTTAGTTTGAGGGTTGTATTTATACTAGATTCATTTTCCTTTAAAATCAACTTCGAAAACCGATTATGCGTAATAAACACAAATAAAACAAACAAACAAACAAATACTTTCGCGTGTATTATAAAAAATACGCTATTGATACAATATGTTCCGTATTCTATAGTCAGATTGTTAAAATACACTGTCTTATCATTAATTTGACATTATACACAACTGTCCGAATTCTGAGGTCAAATTGACATCATAAATTTGCCTCTGTTCTTATTCTAAGGTAAATTCGACAACATACATTGACATCTGTTCTTTATTCTAAGGTAAATTTGACAACATACATTGACATCTGTTCTGTATTCTAAGGTAAATTTGACAACATACATTGACATCCGCTCTGTATTCTAAGGTAAATTTGACAAAAAACCTTGACATCTGTTCTGTATTCTAAGGTAACGTTGACAACATACCTGGATATCTGTTCTGTATTCTATACTCCCGATGATGTATTTCTTCTCGGACTCGGTAATTCTCGGATGAACTGACGGTCGATCAGCAGCAATGTAAAACCAAGCAATACACCATAGCACACCAAGACCACCTGGAATCGACCGGGAGAATGAACTGTTTCAGTTTAGCTTAACCCATTACTTCACACAGACGACATTTGACGCCTGCTGTTGCAGACGACTTTTGAAAACATCGCAATAAAAGATGAAATTGCTCAAAACGAGCAATTTCACCTTTGATTGCAATATTTTCAACTCTTTATCAATATAATTCTTTCAGTTTTCTAGATTGGTGAAATTGTTCGTCTGATTATTGTAAAGCAGACGACCTATGAAAAGCCATGTGAAGTAATGGGTTAATATATTTTATTTAATTAACCCTTTCCCATATACAAACAAAACTGAATCAGACTACTATAAATACCTATGGTAATTATTTATACCATACAAGTCCTACTTCCCTGGGTCTGAACACTTATTTGTGCATTCCTTGAATTTCTACAATAAGTTCTCCACCTTCCCTGGACGAGGCATAACTAGCGTGTATGACATATTTACCTGTTACATAGAATATGGAACCCCAGCCATTATCAAACCCATAGGCACACAGTAGGCCGGATGTGCTAAATGTAACTACATTACCGAGTGTCGTTCCTGAAGAGAGAAAAAAACACAATCCTATTACATGAATCCATTTGCTATGGTTATTACATGAATCCATTTACTATGGTTATATAAAGTCGATGAATTGAAATATATCTTATGTTTAATCATATTTAAATAATGTCACGAACTGTTCCACAAATACGGAATATCTTCTTTGTCTGATAAACATTCAAACAATTAACAGTTAATTACAATAGATGCTTACATAGGAAAGGCAACATAACTAGATGGGTGTCTTAAACTCCGAGAACGATAAGGATTCACGCCATACACAAAATGATCATGTGGTCATTTAAAATCAAGTATTATCAAAATACCATTCATGTATGGTGTTGTGTAATTTGGGTCTCCAATTGGTTCCTCTCCAGGCTGTTTATGGCAAGAATGTAAACAGGCAACATTGGGTTTCGTATGATGTGGCTTGCAATATTATAACATTCCAAGAAGCCACATCAAATTTGTAATCATGTGTTTGTTTCATACAAACTTGGGTCGTCAAATGACAGTAATCGTGAGGGAAAGCAACGACGTATATGATTTATAGGCAAATAGTTTTCATGAGATGATTGCATGGAAAGAATAGTCTGTGTTTAGAGATGAAACGCATAACGCATCTAATCAGCACAGCCAAAGAATCCGCCTACTTTCCAATGATGATATGTTGTACATTTTCAGATCATAGGCTTACCCTACCCACCACCACTCCTTGTTCGTTTCAAGTAAGAATCTTAAGATCTTGTTAGAATTATGATTACGCAGCATAGTGTTCTGTAGTACTTATCTAAAAGGCAGAACATGTAATCCTAATGTAATCGTTGTCAACATTTGTGTAGGCATTCTTTCGTAGAAATGTTCAATTACTGAAGGTATAGTTATTGAAAAGAGATGAAAGCCTTATTGCAAAAGGACCATTACATATAATGAACACTTTCCTCTCTTGTCATGATGTTTTAGAATATGTGTAATGCTTATAACCGCATGCAGAACTTATGTTAAGTTAGTAATGTATATATAAATTTGTATAACGCGTCGGAGGCCTAAATTACTGAACAAGAGATATTATATTGTATTGTATTGTATCAAAGAGTAGACCCTATTAATGCGTAAAGCGATGTAACACACACCGTGTAAGATGGTGCATTTTACAGAAACTAGCAGGCATAGCAGGAATAGGGTTATATTGCATTCTAATGCATTTGCAGCGGACGACTTTTGAAAACATTGTGGCAAAAGAAGAAATTGCTCCAAACGAGCAATTTCTCTATTTGCCACAATCTTTACAACTCTATTTAATAGTAAAACTATCATTTATTGAGATTATTGTTATGCTTTTGTCAATAAGGTTTGAAAGTCGTCTGCTGTGGAATTGTTGTATGTGGGAAAGGGTTAAACACCAGTGAACCAATCAATACTCATCTAGATTAAAATACAAGGTCAAATTAAGCCAAATACATCCACTGCCAAGCTGATCTTAATAGTCCCTAAAAACCTCTCTTTGGCGTAGAAATGAGTGAATATCATAACCAGAATGCATTGAATATATGAAATTATGCTCAAAACCATTGTAAATATGTATAGGATGCATTGGAATCACTTTTAGTATTTTGACCTTGTTTGAAAAAGAAAATAGAAAATGCTAAACACCGGTTTTGTCCTGGCCCGATTTGGTCCAAAATGGCGGTAACCATTTTCGCCCGGTAAATTCTTTCTTGCTGAATGCATGACCCCGATTTTCGTTGGATTGTTTTTAAAGCTTAGTGGTAACAGTTGCAATGATATATATGGTGTTCTACACGAGAACCGCCTAGAAAGTGTGACAATTTAAGACTGAAACTGGTCGAATTACATGGAAACAAAGAAGGAATTCATTTGGTGTAGTATTATAACCTACAAAGTTATACCTGCATAACACAAGGTGGTTAGTTTACTCCTCTCTAATGGCGGCGCCCATTTTCCCCACATGGCGTGCATGGACGGAAACGTGACAGCCTGGTTCAAATATACATGTACACATATGAGTCAAACGGAGTTCGCCCTTTAGATATCTCATAATAATAATATATAAAACACAATCCTGTGAAAATTGTTGGAATTATTATGATAGACGGCACAGTATTTATTGCATATTTACATGTACATATAATTATCAATATGGCAGTATATACAAAGGATTTGAAAACAAGCCTTAAAGGCTTATATAAATTCATTTCCTGTGAGGTCAGGATATAAGACAGCTAATACAATCTGAATGGATAATGTGAAATAGTATTTATTTTAAAATTTGACTGTAATAAACACTTTTTATGCAAGTTCAACAATCAGAAATCGACAGACTGCACTCCACTGCGCAAGAATCCAAAGTTGCCCGGTACGCGCTGCTCGCCCATCTATCGTTTATGCCGAGAATCGCTTTGAGGCAATTATATATTTTTGTACGGTGTTAAGTTCGGTGGTTAAGTTTTCTGAACCGTACATAAGATTATTAAGTGTAGGTGGACATGGTTAATTAGAAAACAACGAATGTCTTAGGTCGACATAAGTGGGACAGGCACATTTGACGTTAAATGAACTGTTTCGAGATGTTTGTCTATTATACTTTTATATGCTGAAGGTGTCACGTGCTTCGCTTATTAAAGGTGCTGAACCCCAGATTATATATAGTATAGTCAAGTTTTTAAACTGTTCAAAAGTTGTCTTGAAATATTAGAATCATAAATCTGGTATAAAATTAAGAGTAATCTATAAATGCACTTTCAAGAACAATACATATCTAAACATTGACCGTTTATCCTTCATGTTAACTTGGTAGACATACCCAGTAGGGTCAAATTGTTTACATTTTCTGGACTTTCAACTGACTGTTTTTCAACATTTACTGCCAAAATAGTTTTTGCCTATTTATTACTTACTTTGTTTTCACTATTAGCACTATCTTCAGAAGTTTCAACATTTCAACATTTTGATCTCCATCTGGAGTTTAGCACCTTTAGTGCACCCTTTTAGGACTATTGCTTTCATCATCCAAACAAATGATACACAACTAGATTCAAAATGATATTGTTTCATTTAGTTATGACCTAAACAATATTTGTAACACAAGTAATTGTTTCATTCTTTGAAAACGTATTAACCCCTTATTAATTGTATTAAACTGCTGATACAGTTACGTGTTTAAAGCTAAAGGTTATTGGCACGAAACAATTGTCGTTAGAGAATACATTGCATTTTATTGGGATATAAATCCGTACGTGTACACTTAGCTCAGCCTTTACATTCGTAAGTTTTATCTTGATCTACATGTTTGCTATGCATTTTTAAATATTCAGTAAAGTTCAGGGCCCAATTCCAACAACATTAATTATCACTAAGTTATACTTTTAAAAATACCTAAAAGCGTTTTTCATCAGTTTTGTTTCCCTCATAAAATTGCAAAAATACTTCGTTTATTTACAAGTATTGTTAGTCAGCAATGTAGCTATTTAGGTTAACTTATGCCATTTACTTAAATACATTCAACAATTCGTGTTACATTACAAGCTATTAGGAAAACAAAAATGACGAAACACTGTTTTAAGTATTTAAATATCTTAGTGCTAAGTAGGGTTGGTGAAATTTGATCCGGTTCACAAATAAGTTAGGATAATTCCCGGGATTAGGGGAAGAATGAAGGCTATATTACCGTTAGTAGACCTAACGTTATTCTGATGGCGTACACCAAATACACGCTGGTCCTCGCGCACAGCGGGAACAACAGCGTCAACACAGCCGACGCCAATATAGAAACGAACAACACCCGCTTTCCTCCATACCTGGTCAATAGCGACAATGTTAATTATATCAAAATATAATTACTGAAATGAACAGCAGCTTTTCTGAAGTAAAATCACTTAAATGTGTTCAAATCTGGAAATATACGCCTTAATCTTCAGTGGTTAACACTAAGTGGGGTGGATTCAGTTGCTCTGGGGCATGTATTGGTCACGTGATGGATCCTGCAGGGGGCGTCTGTGTAATGTGACTGGTGTCAGCCAATCACTAGTTCTGTCTCTGTCACGTGGGTTGAATATTAATAGATACTGTATCAGGTGACTTAGATCAACCTCCATCCCCATTTGCAGACTTTCTTTATTTCAAACATTTACGAGAAGGAATTTTGTTTTTTAACCTCCGCCTCCCTTGCTTTTTCGAACATCCTATATAGTGACGTAAATATGTCATTTTCTTATAGGGCGTCTTATCCGGTGCATGATATTTAAGGTATTTCAATGTATCTTTATTCACAGGTAGGTGTTATGCGCTACCTTTAAAGATGGTCGCGGCGAACATATAGTATAAAGAATCACAACCATCTCAAAACTACTGTGTTAGTTAAATCTGAATACATCCGATATGTGTGTAATACTCCGTGGTCGAGTGGTTAGCAAAGGGGATTTGGAAACGGACGTCCCAGGTTCGATCCCCAGTTGCGGCGGTCATGGTGGAGTGCCCTCGGGCAATGCACGTTTCATAGCATAGTGCATCACGTTTGTTTACCCAAACTGTCGCCGTGATATAATTGAAATGATGTTGACAAACGGCGTTAAACCCTGATAAAAACCAAAGCCAAACCATACCTATCAGACAACCATCCTCCGGGTACCTGCGTAACGATGTATCCGTAGAAGAAGGACGAAAGTACAGCAGATTTTGTGTCCAACGACCAATCAAGTTCCGCCCTCTAAAAAAGACATACCATATCATAAAAAAAGAAAAAAAGAAAAGAAACATGACTTTGAAAACAATCCTGTCAAATGATCTACTATAACTGGAACATATAGATTATTTAAACACATAGTTTGATAGACAATCATTCTGTCAAATGATCTACTTGGATTGGAACATAGAGATTGTGTAATCAAATAGTTTGATAAACAGCCTCTATGTATCCTACCAAATGACCTACTCTGGTAAGAACATATAGACTATATAATCAAGTCGTTTGATAGACAACTATCCTGTCAAACGATCTACTCGGATGGGAATATATAGATTATTTAAGCAAGTAGTTTGATAGAAAACTACAGATATCCTGTCGAATGAGCTACTCCGATGTTTGATAATCAACCTCTTTGTATCCTGTCAACTAATCTACTCGGAGGGGAACATGTTTTGAAGCAACGTATAGTTTGATAGACAACTATCCAGTCAAACGATCTACTCGGCTGGGAATATATAGAATACGCACAAATGACTTTGACAACTTGTCTTTCAAATGATCTATTCGAATGGGAATATATAGATTATTTAAGCAATTCATTTGATAGACAACCTCTATCTATCCCGTCAAATGATCTACTATGATGGGAATATATAGATTATTTAAAGAACTAGTTGTATAGACAAGCTGTATAAACTTCATTTTCTGGATCACTGGACTAGACTTTACTAACTCTCTAAAACGTCTATTACTGCGTGTAATTGTTACTCACATCATTTGATTGAGATGCCTTGGCCAGGTCAGCCACGCAGCCATCGGAGAAAGCCGTACTGTCATTGACAAAAGTTGACGAATCTGTGGTGTTTATGGTTTTCAGCATACACACAACTGCTACACTAATGTTTACACGCAGTGCATACACAACGCCAAACCCCAGGAAGCCAATGTAAGACAAAATCCATCTCTGTGAACACAGAAGCGGCACCCTGGCTGTTGAAATAAAAGATGTATGATTGATTGTCAATAGCTTAATGATTAAAAAAAGGTCGGCATTTACAAATTGACAGAAGCATACGACATTGCCAATATTGTTTGAATAATAATATCTATGCTATTGAAGACGAAAAGCGCTTTCTGCTTTGGTGTCCGTTATATGGAGAATTTGTACAATACATGTGATAATTTAATAGCGATTATTATGTCGGACACTCGTTACCAGGGGCATCATTGCACTTGCAAAGTACTTGAACCTGGCATTCGACAAAAGGATGCTTCCAGTACATCCATACTGCTAGATGCATAGATACTGTGAAGGATTTATAGATACCAAATGCTCTGATTGAGCATAAGCTTTTTAGCTTCTATATGCCCATTTGATAATGTACACTATAGTATGTACACGCATCTGGCAGTTGCAGATAATCCCCGAGACCGAGTTAAACACAAGGGGTCAAGGGGGTCAGGGTGCGATACCCTAGCTCTTTCCGAAAAAAACACTTTGTTATTTAACGTACTCAGTGTAAAGCATTGATACACGCGAGGCTTTTTTCCTGGAAAGGACAAGTACTTAACCTCTGGTTGAGTGGGAGACACTTAAAGCACTTTATAAATATCCAGACCTGGATTTGAACCCAAGACCTCGGGAATGACAGTCCAGCGTTTTAACCACTAGACCATCGGGCCGCTCAAATAAACTGTTAAAATTGTTTAGGATGACTCCTTTAACAACCACGCAATTAACCCTGTATACAAAAACATACATCCATGCTCAACTTCAGAGAATAAGATTGGATCCATTTGTTTAAGTAGTATTTTAACTCAACCAATAAACTCCATTATAAAGGTGTTGTAAACCAAAATATTCAGCATCAGGACTTAACAACATGTTCAAATTTCTCCATAGATAGAGCTGGTCCAACAGATTGAAATAGTGGTATTATTTGTATTTTCTTTACACGAATTCCGACGAAAAAAGCTATCAACAGTAATTCCATATATTTTACATTGACTGAATATTTCTCCCCCTCCCCGCCCCCAATAATGCAGCCATTAAAATGGTCCACAAACACTGCTGTTGCGAGCGTTCATTTACCCTTGCCTTTCGGTATAAAGCCATTTGGCGAGCTGTGGTCCGCCAACAACGACCTTTTAACTATTTGTTCAACATACACACGTATAGTTATGGCATGCGCATGATCAAAATGACACAAGAAGCTTAGAACGCCAGACGTACCACAACTAACACATCGAGTAACTATCTACAATCATTTCAGACAATATTATACCTTCAGGGTCCACACTGTTCGTCTTCACACTAGATTTAGTATCCGCCATGTTTATCAAAGCTTAGTTTACATTTAAATTAAACTGGACCCACAGTGACTATGTCTATATCATCATAATGGCACGTCATTCGAAAACCGGCATTCGACTGATATAAATCGACCTGAAGTTACGGTTATATTCTAAGATATGTGTAGTCCTTTGTAGTCAAGACTTCTTAGTCAAATTCAGGATCATTGAACGACTGACAAGATGACGAAGATGGACGGCTCCGGTCAGATTGCGTAGAGACACAGGCTTGTATGGGTTTTATCTACATGTATGCTAGCTATCTACATGAGCATCATTTAGCGATGTTGGGTATAAATGCCTTTCCGGTTTAACTTTTTCTCACATAAAACAAACCTGCAGCAGACGACTTTGAATACATATTGGCGAAAATCTGAAAATTCTCCATAAATGATTTTCATTCTCAAACAGTTTAAATTATATTCAAAAGTTTTCTGACACAGAGGCGTCAGAAAGCGTATGTATGTGGGAAAAGGTTAACGTCATTTAAAGTTGCGTTTGCATTAAACTAGCGCTGAAATAGTTCTATATTTGTTTTTGACAGAAGAAGCACTTATTATATTATATTTAGCTATATCTATGGACAGTGAAGGAACTGGTGATAATGTGTGTACGTTTTGGACCACTAGATGCTTTTGTTTTGGGTTTAACGCAGCTTTCAATAGCTGAGGTCATATCACGGCGGACAGGAAAAGATGATATTGGTCCCACATCATTTATTTACATCGAGATAAAAGATATGAAACCAATACCACCCCGCCCGCTGTAGCTCAAGAGTTACATTGATCCCAATCGTTCAGACCCCTTTAGCCGGCTCTTTGGGGTTAGGCTGTGGCTGCTATTCGTATTAAGCGTCCCACAGTGACATGGGCCGTATGCATACTCAAACGAGGTCCTGAATATCACCAGACGCGGTACATATGCTACATTTTATTTGCACGTAGATAAACATTTAGGTGCACTGCTACAGAAACATCTACCGATGACCTGATATGAACCGTTCCACGAGAAAACCAACATTATGGACAATGCGTAATATATCGCTAATCCGGGCCGACACATCAGGGGGGTGGAGTTATAGAGCAACATTCCTGAAACATAACATCAACAGGAGGCGACAAGTGCCTGTCCGGATTAGCCTGCGCGGCATGCTTAGGCTGATCCGGTTAGCTACAATACGCATAGTCCACAATGTTGGTTTTCTCGTGGAACGGCTCATATGGTATTTGCTGTGAGAAAAGATTAGCACAAGAAATAACTGGGTGACTGAATATTGGCTAGAATGACACTGATGAGAATGTGTGGAAGAACAGGTTGGTTTCGACCTGTACTAGTCCGCAGGTTCGCTGAACATCAATTTACCATTGACGTCCCTGAAAACATTTGTGGCGCGTCCCGCGAATGAGAGTCTTGCCTTTTTCCAATGTGGTATCATTTGTTTGTTTGATTACTCTGCATGGTGTTTTACGCCACTTTCACCAATTTTCAGCTACATGTTTATCACAATGTGTCCTGGGTAAATTACCAATAATATTGACCTAGTTGTCATGGCAACAGTGTATCAGTCGTTAATTATAACACCACCATCCTGAGCGTCCAGCAGCGAAAGTGATTCCTACGATATTTTAAGTTTTTGGGGTATCTGTTCGGAAATCAACTTGCGAACCGAGACGGACGTTCTAACTGCTGTGGTATCATTTAACCAGCTACCACCTGCAGACTTATTTTGATGCAGCCTTTCAACATTATTGCAGTCATAATACGCCGTACCTGTACTGACGGTAAACTGATCCTGATACAAGCGCATCAGTCGCACACAACCCTGCGAGTCAAAAAGAGAATCCATTCTAACATTTTTAAAGTATTTCATATAACGCAAACGGGATCGGACCCAGGGGCGCCGCTCTAGAAGAAGCGGCTGATCTTTACAACTAAACCACCGAAGCGATACCAGTGCCTATGTAGCAAGACGCCAAATCTTCAGAATTGTCAATTGAATTAGGACAGACTAGTTAAATAAAATGTTATATTTTAACAAGCGTATATGTAATAGAGTAATAGAAGCTCGTGAAATAAAAAGATGCATCTTGTAAAACGGAAAGTGTTTCTTGAAATTAAGACAGCATTGTTTGGAAATGAGAAAAAAAATACCAATGTGTCCATTTTCAGCAAAGTTATCAAAAGGTGTCTGCTAGAAAAAAACCCATTTTAATTCGTCTGAATCCTGTAAAGGGATAAACAAATATAAGTATCATCTATAATGTTTACTTACCCGCTTTTATAACAGAGTAAGATGTTCGTTTCATACCACCATCACTATGTAAACTCACGATTATTCAACTCGAGTCGTATACTTGTATATATACTGATGTTGACCGTGCATAATCGTTTACTTCTTTAATAGGCAACCTGCACAGATTTACACGGGCCCTCACACGATTACAGCACGCATCAAACGACTTTGTAAACATCTAGGCTGGGCTATGGAAAATCGGTCTTTGAGAAAGTATGACTTTCAAGAAGAGATTGAACACATTGTGACAAAAAGCAGTGCACTGGTTGCGTCAACGCGCGTCTGTATTCTGTATGTGCGATGAAGCACTGCGAATACTTTTATTACATAGTCTGATACAGAACAAAATGACATCTATTCAAACGCAAACAAAATCAGGAAGACATATACGGAAACGTATAGAGCCGGATTCGGCATTAGTTTAATATTGTATTTTCTTTACTCGTTTCTTGTTTTTAGGTGAGTCACATGGGTTCAATCCAATTATACACAGGGTATATTGAATGCTAGTTCTTGAAGAGCTGCATTTTGATGATATTTACCGAAATTCCTAAACACGTTTGCTTTTCTCTTTCGGTGGATATTTACAGTATAACCCTGTATAACTTAGTCGGAACCAACTCTGTCCCCTGTCTTCCGAATGGGTTGTTTAGCTATAAGTCATGTTTGTATGTTTTGAAGTTCCTAAAACGCTTGCTCTTTTATATTTGGGGGACGGGGGATATTTACAGATTAACCTCGTATAAATCAATCGGAACCGAGCCTGTCACCTGCCTTCCAAATGGGTTGTTTATCGAGTCGCAAGCGTCAGATATGTTTGTATGTTTTGCATTTTCAAAGCATACAACGAATCAACTGTTAAAACAATAATATTAAATGCGCTTGGGAACGATAAACGTAAAACACTCAATTGTTACTATCCAAGAAATCTGTAAATAATTTGTTTTAGCTTTTAGACAATAAATAACAAATGATGCAAATCGTAGCTACAACACAATCGGGCTGCTTGAATAGTAACAATTATAATATTTGAACTCTGCACTTCCGCTTATGATCATTCGATGCAGGTCCTTATACTATGTTTTGGTACCGTATAAGATTACGAAACAAGCTTTCAGTTGATATTAATCCCTATCGATGTCTGTTTCCTGTATATTTAACCAGTACTCTCTTCGTTTGCGTGGGAAAATCCCAAAGGCAAATCGCGCTCAATTACAGGATTCGAATCCGGGACCTTTGGTGCAAGAGGCCGACGCTCAACCACTGCACCACTGTCTTCCACACTTATGCTAAGACATGATCAAAACGGTGACACCAGCAGTAACTAAGTATTCAACTCAATATGATTAAAAGGCATGTCACAAACGGTTTTTTCTGTTAAAAAGGGTATAGCAATATCAATATTACAACTTAGCAACGATAAAAATCGTCCTTTCATCGCCGATGTGTTTAAAGGGACACTGGTTTGCTTGTCTTACCTTCATTATTCATAACCACGTTTCAATAGGACCTGATCATGATGACGGTCTTGATAAATCGTTCTATTTTTACATATTCATTAACTCTTTCAGCGCCGAATTGTTTAAAGTAGACCTTTCTATGTTCAAAATCGGACGACTCTATTTTCGTGTTATAGGAGTTTCGAAATATTTTGATAACTAAAAGGCAAACAATTCTGTTTTCAGGTGAGACAGCTCGTTACGAGCTGACTCACCTGAATCAGAATGGTTTGCAACAATCTAAATATTGTCTTTGGCGCTGAAAGAGTTATCGCGAATGCAAATAGGGCAGGACTTTTCAATGACAAACGTCTCCCGCGAGAACAGAATGGTGTAATACAGACAGGTAATGGAAGTTATTTATAGAACTCAGTACCTGGTAGCCTATATACAACAAGAGATGGGAGGACTTCTTTTTAGATTTAGAAATATCGCAATTCATTTTTAGTCGGGTTTTAAAGCGACTGTAATCCAGATGGCACGAAAAAAAAAAAAAAAAAAAAATCGAATTCGCCCTAAATGTTATTCTTTATGTTATCCAAGTAAAACCAGGGTAGAAAATATATCGTTTTTTATCAATAAAGTGAACTTGAGTCGTTTGTAATTGTCCCGATAAAGGGGTTTCCTATTTAAAAAATACTTACCCCGTTACTGACAGGGTAGAGTTTGCGATGGAAAAAGTATCGAAAACAAGAAAATCTCACCGATCATAGGGGTATGTAATATGTCAGTTATCATATTTTAATGCCCCAAATACAAAAATAACACTTATTTTCTTAAAATTGGATTTTTTTTTTCGACAGTTGGGTATCTGGAATGAATGAATGAATGTATATTGTTTTATGGCGCATCGACAGCTAAGGTCATTTAGCGCGCAATTAATTTTAATTATTCATGATCCCTGGGTAAACAAACCAGTACTAGGCTAGAAAATGTGCCTTGCCCAAGGGCACTCCACCATGACCGTAGTGCCGCGACTGGGGATCGAACCCGGGACACCGGTTTCGAAATCCCCGACGCTAACCACTCAATTGGGTATCTGGAGTTCAGTCGCTTTAAAGTGCGAAGTAATTGCACCGATTGTTGCGGTCGTACCTATCTAAATGTATGTTGACCGTACGGCCGCCTAGAAAAATGTGGCGCACTTGAATACTCAAAATAGGCGGAGTGCTATTTGAGTTACTGTTGAAAACATGCCTCTGGAAACACAAATATGCACACTAATAATGGTTTTGAATCATTGGTGTAAGTGTTTTACTTTACCTGTTGAATGAAGTTCGGTTACTTCCGTTAGATGACCGAAGACACCCGAGCCACATACGTGTCATCTTGCTGCTCAATATTGGCGGAAGGATCCGATTTCAAGCCTTGTCTTACGCTCTCCTCTTTGGTCAACGAAATCTTCTTTCGAAAAAAAAAAAAAAAGAAACCCACAATGGTGCTGTTTTTTTGCAAGAGATATTTCGTCAGATTTATTCAGACACTCAAACATGATGAGTTATTAAGTCATTCAGGGGAGTAAAGGTGAACGGCTTGTGTAACACAGAAACATTATTGGGTAAAATGGCACAAGATTAACGTCAATTTCTTGGTTTTTAAAACCTCAAACAAACGCAAAGACATTTCTATTAATAAGAAACAATTGTTATTTTAAATGAAACAAACTTAACTGAATATTGAACCTTATCATTTTTTCGTAACCCTTCATACACCGCTGCCCATGTTTACTTTCAACATCTTTGAACATTTAAAATCTTTGGGTTTTCATGTGAACCCTACTTTCATTTCTCTAAGTACTTTGATATTACACGTGCTTCACATATTTTCACCAATCGACTGGATATAATGAATTATCAGCAGCGGTATTTCAGTTATATCACTGCAGCAAGATCACATAACGTGTTTCTCCTGTCCCACTCGCGCATGTACTGAACATGAAAGTCCTTCCTTGCAATTGGCTCCCTTCCCACTAAGACTATAAAGCTCATATGGACAGTTATGGCTTCCTTCCCACTACGACTATAAAGCCCATATGGACAGTTAAAGTTTTCGAGCGATGTTGACCAATGAACAGCAGGCTTACTCACCGGGTTTGTTGGAGTGCATATCAACGTATATCTTCATTGGTCTATAAATAGTCGCTCCAAATGTCATTTTGTTTGTTCACAACACGTTTTAATCAATGATACTATAGTATAGCTTATTGCATAACTATGGGAGCATATTGTGTTGAACGAGTTCCTTCGGCTGAGTTGGCCGCGCTTGGAAGGAACGAGTTACAATATAGTCATCCTGTTTCCTCGAATACGTACATATATACAATAGCCTCGTGTAACTTCGATTCTCTAAGATAATAAGGGATGTATTCAGAATTACCCAACACACCTAGAACTTGGGCGTTTTCTAATTAAATGCCTCGATTTGATTGTTGCACTCGGCATACCACCTCCTAACAACTTTTCTGTTAGGATAATTTGAATACATTTCCGATTATCCCTATACAATCGTTGGGCGAATGTAAGTTATAATACTATTTTGGACGAACCATTAGATGTGATTTCAAATCACCCCTTTCTGTTCGTTGAATAGTTAATACGCTACTATGAATACAAGTAAAATATGCAAAATTGTACACACCCAGCTGACGTTTTGTAGCAATACTGATATATGTTGTTGTTTTTCTCGTATTGATTCAACAAGGCAGTTCCGTCTTCACTTCCGGCAATATTGTGCAATAACAAAAACATGATGTAAACTGCGACGTCACGATAAAACATCTGATCAACGTTGGCAATTGCTTGGTACGATTGTTTGTGTTTCTCTCTAAATAAATCACCAAACGGCATCCGGAAAAGGCACTGCAATGATGGATAAATATTCAAAGTGGAGTTCAAGACACTTCTGCTTAACACCATCAATTTAATTTGAACGAGACGTTTTAAAACAAGAGGTGTGGGGAGATGTTCTAATAATGTCGATGTTCAAATTAACCAATAGTTACCGATATCTCCTAACCAGCTTGAAATACAATCGCACAGTATAGTACAGACTCAGACCAACACAATTATCAACCATCAACCTTCTATCGGAGATTGGTTGACAGCTTCACAATGTCGAACAAGAAGTCCTCTAAACAATTTGCTAATGATAGAAGGAATTATCTTTATTCTAGAAACACAGCTTCAAGTAAGGACAAACACATTATAACCAGAATAAACCAACTTTCCATTTGAGCGTGTTACTAGACATACAAAAAAATAATTTGGGTTTGGAAAAACAATTCGAAAATATGGAACTTATTTTGGAAACGATCATACAAGAGAACACATTGCTGTAAGAATAAAATGGTTTATCAACGGATAAAGTATGGTTATACGATGAGTTTTCCACTTGTGATTCCACAAAGGAAGATATTCCATAATCCCAAGTCCAAAATGCGTTGGAACTACAGGAGTTATTGCCTAAACTCATGTTTGGTAACATGACTGACACAAAGTAGCAGACAATGTTAAACTGTTTAAAATGTTCTAATTATACGTGAATGTGTAAATGAATGAATGGATAAGTTATTAATGTTACAAAAAGATATTAATTTTGATGATAGAATATGTCTCTTTGTCTATGATTAAATATGGTGCAAGGTTTTGGACATATATATATTTTGGTACCACATTCACACAGAATAACATTTGTTTTAATAAATATACTTTACTGAATCACCTTATTGTTTCATACAATTACACAAATGACTTAATTAGTTAGCAGATTTACTTTTTTGGAGTATATTTTATTGCTTTATCATTACAATGCGCAGGGACAGTAAAAATCTACAATTGATTTTTAAAAAATACACAGATACACAATTTGTTTTAGCTTCTTGATACTGTTCACCACACAAAACGGCAACGATAACACATTACGTTCAAATAACTTGACAGAGACGATAGTAATATTTGATGAGATTAAACCGTAGTCAGGTTAATTTTGCCTTATATTCTATAATGAATAAGAAACCGGGACAAGTTTAAGACGCGAGAGTATCATTTGTTAAAATGTAGAACAACATTGTGGACAATACACATTGTCTACAACATCGAAGTCACTTTCTCGAGTATTACTTTTCAATGCAAGACCGCAAGATTCGGTTGTATATACCTATTGATAAATTCTGATGACAGATCTAAGCCATTGTATCTGACAGAAATGCGGAAATTCCGCTATCTGGATACACACTGTTGAAGGGGATAACAAAGAGTCGAGAAAACTGCGTGTCTGTTTAGAATACTCCGGAAGTGTAATAGTTATTTTGTCTGGCAGTGCGAATACATATGTTATGACTTTTAGCACATCTTAACACTGGTTTCTAATTGCAAGAAATAATTTGGCATTCGCACCAACCTTGGTCATGTGTCACCGATCTATTGTAATTTAATTTGTAAAATCGCATAATAGTTCCTTCGTCAGTCAGTGCGAATACATATAATATGACTTTTGGCACATTTTAATACTGGTTTCTAATTGCTAGAAACATATATGACATTTGCACCAATCTTGGACATGTGTAACCGATCTATTTTTAGAATTTGTAAAATCGTATACATTTAGTTTACCCTGATATCTGTATTGCGTCATTTCACGGGACACCATTGTATCGTATATGAAGAAAACGTTTAATTTGCTTTTACGTGATTTTATTTTGTTTGTCTTTAGCTCAGATGAGCACGAAGTGCTCGGGTGAACAATTGTGTCACTCAACATCCGGCGCCCGTCGTCGTTTGTTTGTCCATTCACATTTGTCTTCTAAACCATTACATTAATTTAAAAATAGTTACACAGGGATTGTCTGTCCTTATGAAGTATTCCATAAAAGGCACGACGATATCACACACACAGCTGGTATTTACACACGCGTATGTAATTGATAGCCACATATTTCAGACATCTTTTACACTTTTGTCAATTGCACAAAGCTATGGATTAAAACACTATTGACATCGTGTTAACATTCACATTTTCACAATATCAAAAACAAGTGTGCGTTATTATTCAGCTTTTTTTTTAATAGAGTATCGACAGCAATAAATCGCACGACCAGCTTCTATATCAACAGTTTGCAATGTAAATCTGAGAAGCCTACTCGAAAATGACAAAATAAACGTATTAAAATGTTTTCTTTAGTATATCATTTTGTCAAAACTTATACTTTATTGCCAAACTTTAAAATCATGCAACCTCCGAGAAGCGATAGATTAGTATTGTATACTGACTTTCGAATACTAAACACTAGTATGTGTGTGGCCAGAAAGTGGTCTACCATCTAGTTATAATATTTCATTGAGCTTAATAAACTGGCATAACGCGACAACACCTGCAGTTGGGACGTAGAAGGCTTATATGATCTCGAAAAAAATAAGTTCATGCTAAAGTGAATTAAAAAGGCAAGCCTATGTAACTTCCGACACAGCTTTATTTTACCAAAGCCGGAAATTACGGGCTTCTTAGAATTTGCCACATTAAAGGTTAGAAATACACTAAATTATTGAAAGGGACGATTTTTGTCTCGCTGCGACGAAGTTGCGAAAGCGAGACTAAGGTGTTGCTTTTCTGGCGTTTAAACTATTTGCGTTTAACTGAACGTTAAAGTTACATTTTTTTAACTTTTCTGAATAAGTACTGGTACTAGGGCTTTCATTTTTCGAATGTAGTTACATCTAATACCCTTCTTCACATTGTATGCTAAAGATACTGAGTGTGACCTTATTTTTGGGGTAAAAAACATGATTGTGTGGTTTTTGGTTGACTTTGAGAATTGGTCATAACATCCTCATTTTTTGGTAGATCGATTTCAAATTTTGCACACATATTTCATAAATAAAGTACTTCAACATATTAAACGGATTTTTGGGTCAAACACTTGGATTTTTTTCTTTTTCATTTCTTGGATTTTTCAATTTTGCGTTAAGCTCAACGTTAAAGTTTTGATTTTTTTTTTCTCAATAAGTACTGGTACTAGGGCTTTCATATTTGGAATATAGTGACATCAAATACCCTTCTGCACATTGTATGCTGATGATGCTGAGTGTGACCTTTTTTGGGGGTAACACACTTGATTTTTGGTGGATTTTGAGAATTGGACATAGCTACTTCATATTTTGTTGGATTAATTTCGAATTGTGAACACACATTTCATAAATAAAGTACTTCAACATATCAAACAGGTTTCGGGGTAAAACGTTTGTATTTTTGAATTTCTTGTTTAAAAGCCATTGTGTTTAGCTGAAAGTTAAAGTTTTGTCATTTTACTGTCTTTTACACTTGCATTGATAGTCAAGGCAGGGGACAGCGAGACATTTAATTACGCGTAATTCTTGTTTTTTGAAAAAGTCGTTTATGTATCAGTCGACCTGGATACACTTTGAGATGCTTGCTTGCATCTTACTGTTAGTAGATAATCATTCAAAACCACAAGTATATGTACAACGTATCACCCAATTGTAAGGGAATACCAACATTTAAGGGCAATAAAGTAAAGCAGATTACTAAGAGCAGAATAAGTGTTTATGAATGTATATACATGTGCAGACAGAAATGGCTTCAAATGGATCGTGCAATAGGTTGACTATATACATTTCGCGAATTAATTAATACGCCATTACCAACTCGGATTTTGATTGTCACAATAATGACAGTAGGAAACACTTATTTACATGGCTGTTCTGAAGACTTGATTAACTCATTAAATCCGGAACATGTTCTTTCATGAACATAGAGATCTGGTAGATTTACACTCGAACAAGGATATATAAAACACCCAGTCGCCAAAGTTTGTTCATGTCAAACTTACTGATTTACCAGTTTACTTAGTACGCCAGGTAACAAATAACTTATGTCAAATTTGGTAGTAGTATTTTCAATATGCTAGATTCTTTGAATGGTAAGGAGTATGTTGAAGCCCTATTCGGTTTGAATCCGAACTTGAAAAGCGTACTGCTTAACAATTATGATATGCTTTACAAACATGTGTTACTATTTCTACATAACGTATGGAATAGTTACAAGAACTTTGTACCGGGTTAAATAAATACTTTCAGTATTATTTTATGTCATGTTTGTTTTGTTTGTTTTTGTGCTGTTGTAATATTGTATATATTAATTGTTGAGATATGTTGATGTGGGTATATTTCTGCACGTGTTTTGCACTCCCTTCCCTATGAACGCTTTTCTCTTCGTTTCAGTCAAGCGTTTCTTTGGTGGGAAGCTATTATCAACAAATGCATTTAGTTAAGTTCAGCTACGGAGCACTCACTCTGTCTGTCGGTCTGTTTCTCCCTCTCTCTCTCACACACACACACACACACACACACACACACACACACACACATAATGTTGTATATTTCAATCGACTTTGTTAATAATTGTCTATGTTATTTTGAAAAGATCTTCCATTTGGGAGGAAAATAAGAATAATAAATAATAATAACCATGATGGCCCTGTATCGCTTATCTGATTCAATAGAACTTTAATAGTTTTCAACGTTCTTACGCTATACATATAAGGAAAATGAGTTCCGCGCCCCCTGATGGACATGCATTTCAAAAGATTAGAATAATTTCAACAATCTTGGAAGAGGGGGTAACAAATGAACGTGTCTGCCAAACCATTTTCAAATTCGGCCATTATACTTGGAAAAGAATTTTTGTTTGTTTCCTCATTCTGATGCCTCAGAATTTACACTTTTATAGCAAACAAGCTCCGCCCTGGTGGCTCTGTTCTTCAACTGATCGCAATAATTTGAACAATATTGGTAGAGGTTCACCTTGTAGAATTTTGTTTGTTTCCTTTTTCTGATGTCTTAGCAAACAAAGATCTACATATAATTAACTTTTTTGAAAGACCTTGAAAAAGGACAACCCAAGGAACACCCATGTTTAATTATATTGAAACTTTTCTATTGGTTTAGGAGAAGTTGATTGTAGGAACATTTTACCGGACAGATGACGACGACGGAAGTCGAGTGATCACAATATATCACACCGTACTTCGTGCTCAGGTGAGGTAAAACTGTCGATAATCTGGACGGATCAATGGCGGACTATATGGAAACACAGGATCGCGAGCCAATTGACCTTAGATGTTAACTTAGATTTCAGATAGCTGTTAGGAAGACAAATCAAAATTCTAAATGTATATAGGTGAAAGTTTCGGAGATTTAATTGACAATAAAGAGGATAAACACTTCCAACAATAAATGACTTTATCGAAAATGACGTAATTGAAAACACTAGAAAATAACAAAAATGAAAGTGAACTTGATAGGCTCATAGTGCAACAAATAATAGCAAGACACAACATTAGTATCTCCCTGTTTTCAACATGAGTCAGTGCCAAATATATGTGCTGTTCCTCGAGAAAACCAACATTGTGGACTCTGCGTAAAGTATCGACCCGGATCAGCCTAAAGCACGCTGACCCCGACAGACACTTTTCGTCTACTGTTGATTTTCTGTTTCAGGAATAAGCCTGTGCAGGCTGATCTGGGTCGATACATTACGCAGTCCATAATGTTGGTTTTCTCGTGGAACGGCTCATATGAGGAATCTCCAGAAGGTTGTTGCTTTCAAGACAGTCGTAAATAAACCTCCTACTACAAACAAATACAAGGTTGTACAACTTAGAGATTATGTTGAAGGTGTTGCGTTAAAGGCAGTTTTGGGTAATTCCCAATGGGCATATGCAACACCGAAAATCAGCTTACAGCGGAAAGGGGGATATCACATTGGGTGTTGCCCTGGTGCATTTCGATGTTTTCAGTTCTAACTGTCACTTGGAAAGCTGTTTGGTTTCCTATCTGATGAGAAGACACTATAACTGAACATTTCATATCTGTCACAGTCCCCAAAGGTCATGAGTCTTTGGCCAATCGATTTAACATTAACAGTTCTGATTTAATGACATAAACGAACATTCATATGATTGTTTTCAAAATGTAAATGGTTCCTTTAGAGAAGAAGATTTCCGTAGATTATTCTATAAATTTAAATGGGTTGAACTACCACATGGTAGCCATTTTCTATAGGAAACCAATTTCGTTTCAACTATTTTGTTAGAGAGTCATATAGAGATCATGCAGGTGAATGTAACTAAGATTGGTTTTCTGGAGGAGGGCTCTCGTAAAATTCAGATATATAAACGAAGCGTATGTGTGATCACGGTAGTTGTTGGTCATAACAGCGATGGAACATCACAGAAAAAAATCTGTATTTTGACTACGGTATGTTTTAACATTTACTTTTTTTCGATTTGTATTTGCATTTTCTTGCCGTTTCAATAATCTGTTAAGCATTATTATTCTTATTATTTTTACTTTTGTTTCTTTTTATATTCATTATTGTAATTATTATTCATTTGTATTATCATCATATTTTCTTTTATTAATACAAATTAACATTATCGAATAGGCTTTTTTTTTTTTTTTTAATTCTCATTTTTTTTATTTTATTTAATTATACGGAGTAGATATTCATTGACAAACATACCTGTACATATACATATATAGACACATTGGTTTAATTGTGAAAAATAAAAACAAAGAATCAGTGAATGAAAAAGTGAAAAGCAAAATAATATACGATAAAGAGCCTGAACTTTGGTAACTTAACAGTTTATTATCTGTAATCTTATTTAAAATTAAAAGAAAAATAAATAAATTGTTGTCTGATTCAAGTTTCTTTTATTTGTAATACATGGCCTCAAGCTCATAATAAAAATTATAAATACATATTGCTTTTCACATTGAGTGACGTGTTTGGAAGTGGATAACAAGTTTATATAATTTGTGTTGAGTATTCAGGGTTGGTTTTTAAGATCTTTCCATTTCAGCTCCGATCAAATCACGTCAGGTTGGTAACAGTGCACTTATTTCTAAATTTATGATTTCCAAATTGGTAAGATGAGGTTACTGGAAATTCAACAAATCTTTCTTGCAAAATCAAGAATACATCGCACTTATCTCTAATTTAATAAATAGATTCTTACTTAATCACAGCAATCTGGAAATTGAAGTTCTTTGGGAGCTACTAAAAAATAGAAATTAAAGAAAACTCCATAGCATACGGGAAAATCAAAAGTAAAGCTCCAAACAATTTAATAAACATTCTTGAAACGGAATACAAACAGTTAAATGGTATTAAACACAACGAAATTAATTAGATTACAAGAAATCGAAACGGAACTAAATGACCTTTACTTAGCCAAATCAGAAGGTGCAACAATTCGATCGAGAGTTCAATACATAGAACAAGGTGAAACCAGGGACACTATATTACATATTTGTAATATAGTGTCCCTGGTGAAACGAATAAAAAATACTTTCTTAACTTAGAATCAAGGCAAAAAAGGTAAGCACTAAACAAAATTGATGTAAATGCTAAAGAATTCACAAACATTGTCGACATTCTCCAAGAAGAGTAAAATTCTAGAAAAACCTATATGGTTCTGATAACACAGATCCTGCTCTTATAAAAGATTATATTTCGCAAACACAAAGCTAAGCTAAACTTTCGAGTTCCGACGCATTTTTGGAAAATATTAGGTCCTCTTTTGACTAAAGTATTAAATGAGGGTTATAACAAATCAGAATTAACATATACCCAAAGAACTAGTATTTTATCACTTATTCATAAAAAAGGGAGTCCAACAAATCTTGAAAATTGGCTACCTATAACATTATTAAACGTGGATAACAAGATAGCTGTAAGAGTTTCAGCCAATATGTTACAACAAATTATTCATAAAATAATTCACAAGGACCAACAAGGTTACATAAAGAACAGATTTATAGGCTACAATATTCGACAGATATAGGATATAATAGAATACGCCGAATGGTTACAAATAGACAGGGCAATCGTCTTTATAGATTTTAGAAAAGCCTTTTATACTCAAGAATAGTCTTTTTTATTTTGAATCGTTGCATTACTTTGGTTTTAAAAATAAATTCATTCGATGGGTCAAAACGCTTTACTTAATTTGCCAAACCTGTATACTAAATAACGGCTGGAAATCAAAAACGTTCAGATCACCGAGGGGCGTCCATCAGGGATGTCCGGTGTCACAGTTATTATACATCATTGTAGCAGAAATAATGGCACTCCGAATACGCAATTCAAAAAACATAACTGGCATAACTATCAAATCAATCAAAATGATAAACGTATATCACAGCTAGCGGATGATACCACTTTATTTTTTAAACGCACAATTGACGTCGAAAACGAACTTGAAATAGTAAATTTATTCGGAAAGCATTCTGGACTCAAACTAAATACAAATAAAACAGAGGCTATGTGGATTGGAAAATAAAAGGCAAATACAGAAAAGCCAGCAAATGTTTCGTGGAGTTCAAGTCCACTTAAATCTTAAAGATTGTAACTTTCTAAATCGGAACAATAAAATAGAACAATGTAAAACATTATTAAAAATGGGACGAAACGCAAATTAACAATTTACGGTAAAATAAAAGGTTATAAACAGCATTGTTATTCCAAAGTTTACATTTTTATTTCACTCCTTAATCGTAACTGAGCCGCTTATAAAAGAAATCAATACAATGATATTTAAATTTCTATGGAATAACAAAAAAGATAAAATCAAAAGATCCATTATCACAGGTCCAAATACGAAAGGCGGGCTAAAGCTAATTCAACTTGATTCTTACATTACTCCAATGAAGTTAAAATGCGTAAAGTCGCTTACAGAAGAACAAAATGCTGACGCCTACTGGCAAACTTTTTAAATACATACGGGGGCAATTATTTGGTATTTTGTATGAACATAGACTCAATAAAAAGCTAATATACAGTCAAAGTGAGTGTAGTTTGCAGATATATCCTCGAACTATGAATTAAAGCAACAAATTACCCACAAGAAAATACAAAAACGTTCTATGATATAAGAAAACAAGTAATCTGCGGGCAATAGATACTTTAAACTTGGCAAAAATTGTTTATTTTTTAAAAATTGGATCGATAGTAACATACTATTCATAAATGATCTCATACACGAAAATGGCATATTCTGTGTCAAAACAATATACGATAAATTAAAGATAAAAAACAATTGGATAGCTGAAATAAACACGTTAAAACACTCTATACCAAAAATCTGGTTAAATATAATTAAACCTAAAGCGTCTGTTTAAACAAAGGACAAAATCAAACTCGACCTTAACATTTTCAATAAACCTTTGGCTTGTTATAGTAATAAACATGTTTATACATCTCTAATAAATAAACAGTACCTTATATACATGATAACTGGGATAAATCCAATATATTGATAGAATAGTGAGACATTATAATAGTTGAATTATCTCTCTCTCTCTTAAATAAAAATAAATAAAAAAGAAAAGATTAAAGCAAATGTTGGATTACTCATTATAACCATGTCATTTGTTATATTCAAGACAGCAAATAAAAGATAGGTATCATTTTCAGTACGTAATAGATTCGATTAATTATGCAATTTGACTTGTTTCTCATATTGTTTTCAACTTTATCGGTATAAAAACTATGTTTCTATTTAAGTTTTATAAATAAATATATGCCACTTTTACAATGTCTTCAAGATATATTAATTGTGAGTATGAAGTTAATCTGTGATAAGAATGCGTGATATAGAAATATAAACCATGCTGATTGATTGATTGATTGATTGATGGTTTTGTGTTTTGCGCCGCTTTCAACAATTGTTCAGTTATATCAAGGCGTTTCCTTTGTAAGTTACCAGTACTACTGTTACATTGATCCTGACACCAGCCAGTCAGTCAGTCGTAATGCTAACCCCGCAACCCTGAGCGCAAAGGAGGGCAGCCATTACTACCAGTTTTAAAGTATTTTGTATGACCCGGCTGGGGATCGAGCCCGCGACCTCCTGCACCCGAGGCGGACGCTCTACCACTACACCACAGAGGCGGTGTAAACCCTGCTGAGCATGATAATATACAAACACTGCGTGTTTCTTTATAAAAACAATGTTTCCAAACTTACACTAGTATATTTGTGGCACAAAAACAAAACGAAAAACAATTGGAGCAATTCAACGAATGTTTGCATCATTAGATGTTTATCAAAAGAATGTGTAATGCATTTCTACCTGACACAATATATGAAGCACGTGGCAAAAGGAGATATTAAACATCTTAGAAAAACTTTGATGTTACAATATTGACAATTAAATAATGGTAGGACACCTTCGAGAGGCGGTATAAACCCTGCTGAGCATGATAATATACAAACACTGCGTGTTTCTTTATAAAAACAATGTTTCCAAACTTACACTAGTATATTTGTGGCACAAAAACAAAACGAAAAACAATTGGAGTAATTCAACGAATGTTTGCATCATTAGATGTTTATCAAAAGAATGTGTAATGCATTTCTACCTGACACAATATATGAAGCACGTGACAAAAGGAGATATTAAACATCTTAGAAAAACTTTGATGTTACAATATTGACAATTAAATAATGGTAGGACACCTTCGAGCTCGAGTATGTGCCTGTAGCGACCGTGAGATTAAGTGCAGAAAGTCTTAGTCGCGTCATATCAATTTAAAGATTTACATTTAAAAGATCTAACAAAAGTTATTTTAAAGCGACTGAAATCCAGATGGCACGAAAAAAAACAAACAAAAAAAAACTCGAATTCGCCCTAAATGTTATTCTTTATGTTATCCAAGTAAAACCAGGGTAGAAAATGTATCGTTTTTTATCAATAAAGTGAACTTGAGTCTTTTTCAATTGTCCCGATGAAGGGGTTTCCTATTTAAAAATGCTTACCCCGTTACTGACAGGGTAGAATTTGCGATGGAAAAAGTATCGAAAACAAGAAAATCTCACCGATTATAGGGGTATGTAATATGTCAGTTATCATATTTTAATGCCCAAAATACAAAAATAACACTTATTTTCTTAAAATCTGATTTTTTTTTCGACAGTTGGGTATCTGGAGTTCAGTCGCTTTAAAACAATGCATACTATTTAAGTGAAGGGCTTACTTTAACAGTGCTTTGCCAGTCTGTAACAGGGTTGTTAAAAATATAATGGCATTGTTTTTTGATAAACTTTATCGGATATAGCAAACACATTAGAAGAGCCATATTCATCTAGCAGCTTTTTATGCTTCAATTTTTTAATCCATTTTGCAAATATGCAATGCTTGATTATAAATAGTTTATAATAATAGTGTCAGTGTTTGCACTCTTACACTAATAGTTAAGGATGTACTGAACTGAGGTATTGAAATTTAAAAAAAAAATATATTTTTTTTTTACTTTCTTATTAAATCTTCTGGGCAAAAAGAACATATTAAAGTCCATGTATATAAATTTTAATCTATAACTTGTATAGTATCATATTGTTTTGAAAAAAAGTAGAAAATATTGGAAAACTTTTTTGACATTTGAAGATATCCATTCAAAGAAGAAAAACTGAAAATATTGCCCAATGACATATACTTTTCTTATTAAAATCTGATAAATGATAGTAATTGAAATAACTAAGAAGTTTCAGAAAAAAGTTAAAATATTACAAATATGTTTTTTCCTTATTTCAAAGTTTTGAAATTGTCTATTCTTAAATCTGACAAATATGGATTTTCATTAGTGTCAAATAGTGTCTATGTTTTAGCTTTAACTACAATGTATCGCATGAACTTCCAAAGATATGGATAAAATATCTCCAGAATGAGATTAAAACCACAAGAAGATAAACAATTAGCATATCATCTTTTAAATATCGGCAATTTGCTTGAAAACTTTTTTTTTTCATGGGGTGAAATAGCAAAAAAACTCATCATAAGGCTTTTATAAATTGATCTAGCAAAAAAAAGCCTACTACCATACCTTTTTTTTTTTTTTTTTTTTTTTAATTTAACATATATCCAACTTTCAAAAAACCAATATTACAACAAAAGTTAAATATTTTGAAAAATCCACTTTTCAGTTCAGTACATCTTGAATATCGTATCATATACATAGATCACCGTGTACACCAGCTGAACAGGTGACAGGGTTAGCTTATACAATTCGTTTACAAAAATGTCAAATGTATACGTTCTATTTCTTTGACTTCCGACCCGATTAAAGAATCAAATAGTTCACATAAAGTTTTAGGCTGCAATGTACATTTACGAAATTCGATTAACAAAAGGTGCACAACATTTAATGATTTAAGAGCAATTCATTATCATATGGAACATTTATAATGAAAAACAGTTTCCAGGTCATTCCAGGTAATTGAAATCAATTACAAAATCGATAACATTAGTGTTGTATCTATTTTCAATCCTTTGATTGTCTACATAAACATTTCATCTACAAAGTATTAATGAACCCTATGTTATTTGCTTCGTTTTAAACGATGGCGACATCAAAATACATTATAATGATAAAGTCACTAAATATTCACATCTCGTTGGACGCGTAAAAATCGAATCGCGATAGACCATTCAGTAAGAATGAGGTATATAAACCAAGGTGTCTTGGGTTCAAACCCTGGTTTGGTCACACGTTTTTTCCAATGATTGACAGAAGCGATTATGACAAACGTAATTGGTCGTACATCTGAGGGAATGTAGCCAGTTTCTTTGGAATGAATGAATGTGTGATGTTTTATGTCGCATCGATAGCTTAAGTATTTCAAATTAGCACGAATATAAAAAAAGAGAAGTAGCAATATTAAGATTTCAAATATGTTGGTAAAGATTAGATGATATAGACTATGTAATGGGTATAGTTGTTTTAGAATACTGCTGTGAGGCGTCACTGTGGAATCAATTGAGGAATAAAACATGTTAGGTGATCTGGCAGCTGGGACATTACTGAAATACTGTTTACAACGACGCTGAACTATCTAAAGATATAAATGATTACTGTAAATCAGTAAAGATGTAAAAGTACTGTCGAACTTAAATGAGTGAAACACTGTAGAACAGATGTGTATTAATACAGAACAGTTCGCAATATACAGTGCACAACGTTACAGGTCTTCCCTCAAGATTTGTGTGTATGGTGTTTAACGCCGTTTGCAACAAGTTTTCGGTTATATCACGGCGTTTCCTGGGTAAGTTACCAGTACTACTGTTGCACTTACCATGTCACCAGCCAGTCAGTCATAATGCTAGCCTCGTAACCTTGAGTGCCAAAGAAGACAACCATTACTACCACTTTAAAAGTATTCGGTATGACCGAGCTTTAGATTGAACCCGCGAACTCCATGCACCCGAGGCGGACGCTCTACCACTACACCACCGATGCGGTTACTCACAGATGTGGGGTTTTACTCTGCGCTACACGTTTCTCCGTACAGGAAGGATAAACATTGTCAAAAAACTCATCAAACAATGTTGGCTGTATCTCATCTAATACACGATTGAGGACGTGGAATTTTCTTGTTTGATCTTTGTTCGTTTTTGAAGCGTTGCCTTACATATACATATTACATAAATTTACATATTACATATTATGTATCATTACATATTACGTTTCATTAAGAGTACTGATATAATGGTTAAAATTATGAATAATGAACACATGTATAATATATGTATTGAACAATGTAATAGACACAACGCAATTTGTTGGTCTATGAGACTTAATTAATTTCTTAATAATCCTGGATTTTGAATTACCTTTTACAAACATATCGAGGGCTTGGCGTGAAACGGTTGTAACTTAAATTTGATTGTTTTTTACCAAGGTTAATCACCTCACCATAAAGTCTTTATAAGCGTTAAATCATTTTACTTGGTAAACAATGGAAATTTAGGTGCCATTGCTCGTTCTGAGCAATGGCACCTAAATTTGGATTGTTTACAAAGGGGTCAAAATTGCCCCCTAAACCAGGGTTTTCTAAATAGGTTTTTAGTTACAACCGTTTCACGCCAAGCCCTCGATATCAACTATTTACCTTTATTTGAACAACTTTCAAGAGACCAGTTCATACCAAGTTGGAATACATTAGAAAATTGAAATCAACATTCGGATCATAATGATGTTATTGGAAATGATGCTTTAATGAAACAAATAAGCTCTTTTATATCATGTTTTCGTTGTCTTTACTTATTGAACTCGGGAAATATTCTGATATAGTTAAAAGAAACTGAATATTTTCTACTTTGCTGTCTGTTTTATTCTATTTTACGAAACCATAGTTTTGGTAATATATCATGGCCTAATATTCATGTTGTGTAGGTTCTTGCATCTATATTGGAAGTCTTTGTGTTGGATGAGTTCCTTCTGCTGAAGGAACGGGTCCCAACACACTAGTTTCCCATATTCATGCAATAATCTTTATATTGTATCATTTGATATTGGCTATTCAAAATTTGTCGTTTTGAGTGTTTTAAACACTTCAAGCATAAATTTAGAAAATTAACAATTGTTTTCTATTGTTTTGATTAACGCGCGATTATTGTCCTTCTCGATGGTTGTTAAAAGGACTGAATCCCATATGAGAAAAAAGCGAAAAAATTGCTATTACCTTGATTTTTTTGCATGTAAGGCATTGAGATTTGCTGACTGATGTACTGCAATATATGCACACTATTAATATTGCGGAGATTTTTCGTTATTTTGCATTGTAAAATCTACTGGGTTAGTAACCCAGTAAATCTAAAAATATCGCTGTATATTTATCACTTGATCACTACAACCGAATTGACAATCTCCTTCCCAGAGTTGTTGTTCCTTACACTCACGCATACATGAATGTAATGAGTCGATAGTGTTAGAGAATGCCGAATTGAATCCACAAATTCAAATGAGCAAGAGGAAATTCCACGGTATTTTTAACAGGAAAACACGGAGCGGACGTTTTTTTAACTGCTTAATTCCTAAGAAATAATGAAAAACAAGACTTGACGTATTTTAGATTAATTAGAATAAGTATAAAATATAACGATTTTGGACCATTATGGTGTTCAGTCCCTTTAAGGACGTGGAAATATAAATTTATGAACCGCCATTTGTGTTCTTTGTTTGGTTTCGACTCGAAATTTAATCCTCGACAAAACGATGTGTAATGCTTTTTTATGACAGTGGATTTCATTATCCTAGGCTGGTATTCAAGCGTAGATATTTGTGTCATTTATCACGATTTAGGTGCCCCTTTTTACCGTACAGTTATTTCAGCAAAGCGAACACGCATCTTCTATCCTGCGTTGAAAAAATTCACATTGGTGAATGTCAGAAATAATCAGAAGACCTACCTTTAAAACAATCATTTCCTTATTCATCCTAGCAGTTTATTAAATCCCAGTTGAATTTTCAAGTCAGGTGTATTTGAGATACACTTATATAGATCTTCAACGACAATCAAAACAACTATATTGCGTATGTCGAATGTGCAGCGCATCTCCAATCGAATACTTTTATTGATCTACACGTCAGAAAATACACAGCCAGCGCTATAAAAAGATACATGCTATTGATATTTCACTTCGTGTCATCTATAAACGGTGTTAACATTATTAGCTGGTCTTTAAACTCATCAAAGGTTGGTTTGGGAGCACTTTGAAACGTTACTGTATGGAAATAGTTCCGTTCTTAGCGTCACGTGAAAAATACCTTATTAAAATGTCAAACTATACAATATCGACAGATATTGCATACCTTTTCCAAACGGAAAACAGAAGGAATAATATCAAAGTAAACAATAATTCTTAATAAGCTGGCTTCCAATAAGAACACACAGATATTTAAAACTGTTAAGTATTTATTCCACTTCTAAACTTATAAATACGAATTTTATTACAACATGATATAGTGCATTTTCACGAAATATCACGTTATGCAAATAATATATGGTACACGGAATGAATTAATGTATATAGTAATATAGGTATCGCATAAAATGGAAAGAATCGTTTTCATTCTTTTCAAATTGTTTTGTATGTATGTTCTGTTGTTTCATTTGCCACACTTGTCACAATTGTAATTTGTATTGGCATGTGAATGCTGATTTTGCCGAATACATTGAATTGAACTAAACAGTAAACATATAATGGCTTCACAAAATAAATAATATATCTTTCAGACGTTTAAAATACATAGCTGTTCCAAACCACCATATGAGCCGTTCCACGAGAAAACCAACATTGTGGACTCTGCGTAAAGTATCGATCCGGATCAGCTTAAGCATGCCGCGCAGGCTAACCCGGACAGACACTTTTCGCCTCCTGTGGATTTTCTGTTTCAGGAATAACTACTCTATACATATATCCCACTAAGACGGAATGTGTCGGCCGGATCAGTCTGCGCGGACAGCGCAGGCTGATCTGGTCGATACATTACGCAGATGTCTATCTCCGCAGCCTCACGAGAAAACCAACATTGTGGACTCTGCGTAAAGTAGAGACCCGGATAAGCCTTAGCACAGGCTAACTCGGACATATATACTTTCGCCTCCTTTGGATTTTCTGTTTCAGGAATCATTACTCTATATCTCTATATCTCTATCCCCCTGGGACGGAATATGTCGGCCCGGATTAGCGTGCGCGGGCTGCGCAGGCTAATCTGGGTCGATACATTACGCAGAGTCAATTATGTTGGTTTCCTCTTGGAACGGCTATTTTTTACATGTCTTTCTTTTGTTTACAGGGCCAAATAAAAGACAGACGATTATTTACCCTCAAAATGCATCTACGACTACACAGTGCCGTTTGGGTGTGTTTGATACTGTATTCTACATGTAATTTTACGGCCGTTGATTGGACTACTATTCTACCGGATCTTGGTCACCTGTGCCCTGATAGTGAATTCTGTGGTAAGATGCATGGCAACAATCAGGACGTGATCCGACAAAAGAATTCTTGTTGCCAAGGTAATTATATTTTGTACTTTTTTTGTTTTACGTTTTTAAGACTTTATCGTAGGAAAACATGTTTTAAAGGAAGTTTAAAGCAAACACAATCATATCAAAAGACAATACATCCTCCGAAGAGCCTCATTTGTAATATGCATGCATAAACAATCGGTACATTTCCAATACATACAAGACGAATTTTGATGCTAAGCATCAAAGACGCCGCGCATGATTTTAAAGCATGACTTAAAGGGAAGCAGATGCAGTTCAATACATTTAAATAACCTGTGCAAACGGACAGGATTTAAATATTTTGAACAAGAAGGTCAAATGTACCTTTATCTTAAACAAGAAGGCCAAGATGTTCCTTTATTGCTCACCTGGATACCATAGTATATAATAAAATGTTATCAAGAGCAAAAAGGGTCTATTTTGACGTAGGGATTATACACTTTATATGCTACGATATATGTGATATTCAGCATGTAAAGTTTAGTCGTGAAATGACAAGTTTTAAAAGTCTTCAAACCATTTGGTTTACCGTTTGCTTAACATTGACTGCAACAATAAAGTTTCATACAAGCTGAAGTTTCTAATTTTAAATCTGCTCTAACTAGATCAATTAGATAAACAAAAAACATAGATACTGAAATATTAACAGATATTAACTTAAGTGTTAATGCCTCTAGTTATAAGTTAAGTGTGACACAAGCTTTGGAAGGAAAGAGGGAAGTCTATTCTCCTTCCAGTTGAGCAGAAGTATGATAACAAAAGCGAGAGTATATAAACAACAAATACAAATAATTCTAACAAGTTTAAAGATATTTAATATCAAAATAAAGCATTTATAAAATTAAAAGAAAACGTTCTCATGTATAGTCAACATATAGCAAGAATACAATGGTCTGAATGAACAACTGTTTGAGGAGGAACATTTTAAGTTTAGTAATACAACAGAAATAAAAAGGAATAAACATCACCCGAATCCTTTTTCTGAGCTTTGATGAATCGAGTCGTAAGAGCAGTAAACCAAACAATTAAAAAAGCGTAGCCTAGTGAACTCCATAAACAGTAAACTTGGGGAACAGTTATTAAAAACAATTTAAATGTGTCTAAAGTTTTGTAACAACGGTAAAAGATGTACATATTTTGTAACTTGTTGTTTCTTAAATCAGTTAATACAATTTATTCAATCATAAAGGCTGTTTTTTCAAATATATTACAGAGTTTTTCTTTACAATAATATGTGTTGGTTGCTCCCTTTTTGATTACGTCACCCCATGGTACAAAATTAAAACCTATCCCATACTGACGCCGCGCTTCCACGCGGCGTCAATAAAGTAAAATACTCGTTTATTATTCTGCCAAAGGCCTAAACAATACTGAGTCGACTGACTGCTGAGACAATTTGCTCCTCAACATGTTTTACTTAACCATGTGGAAGAATTATTTCACCGGCACTTGCTATCGGGGATAATTTACCATATAGAAATAAAGAGTAGCTGTAACTTTAACGATCTATAATACTTTTATTAATTAAGTTATCGCTTAGGTGAAAACGGCCCCACAACATATAATTATCTATCCTTAATATGTATATATTTTATTTTTTAGATAAAAAAGATGATTTAAATAGTATTTTTTTATGTTGAATGAACACTGTCAATAACATATAGACAAAGAACAAAATAAAAATACCCCTTCACTTATAATCGATGTATATCTAATATTATTATAGATATTTCTTAGGTGCAAACGGTCTTGGATGCGGCACTTCTTCATCTACAATGTAGTTTTATTTCATCAAAATAAATTTAAATTCAGATGGTCTTTTTTGATGATATCTGTAAGTTCATGGTTTTAAATGTATTCGTGATAGTTCGGAAATGCTCCCGATTCGATCCGAAGTTGTATGACCCTCATAAAATAAATTTGTATCCCCAGGGGTCTTAATCCGAATTATCTTATACACTCTTAGCGCCGAATTTCCTCAAGTAGGCACATTCAATGTGTAAACATCTATTTTTTTCATGTAATAACATTATGACGTAAAACCGCTAAAGTGACGTCATTTTCATAGTTTGGTTACCGCGTTGTAACAAAGACTTGAGCGTAAGACTGGAAACCAAACCAGTAGTGTCATATGATATCTATGTAATGGGATTTTGACACTCCCAGAGATGGCTTTATGTAATAAATACATTTAAAAAAGAAAATTTAAACATTTAGAATCAGGATAACTGGCTTAAAGGGGCGTAGCTTTGCAATAATCAATGAACAGGCCGTCTCGTGAGAAAATCATCATTGTGGACTCGGCGTAAAGTATCGACCGGATCAGCCTAAGCATGCCACACAGGCCTACCCGGATAAACACTTTTCGCCTCCTGTGGATTTTCTGATCTGGTCGATACATTACGCAGATGTCTATCGCCGCAGCTGCATTATGGGGCGTTTTGAGAAAAACTGTGTAGGCACGTGAAAAACAGTCAATTGAAAGTCAATGAATATCTACACTATTTGGCTAACTGGGTATGTCTTCCCAGTAAGAATGAAGCATAAACGATCAATATTTAGATGTTTATTATACTGGAAAGTGAAATTATTACTCTAATTTTTATCTCAGAATTATCATTCTAATATTTCAAGACAACTTTTGAACAGTTTTAAAACTTTGACAGAGACATATACATATTTTATTGGTAATAAAGGCCTCCGGCCCAAAATACAACATGTAAATACATCAAATAGTGTGAAGCAAACAATGAATATTGGTGATATTCAAATAAACATATACATTTTTAAGCTTTTATGATTAAACAACTTTAGTTTAGCAAAAATGTCTGTACTATCTATAATCTATAATCTAGAGTTCAGCACTGTTAAGACGACCAAAATAGATCACGTTAACTTGAATACATCACAACCTCACATCATACGGAAACTAAAAGGAACAATTTCTATGCGTACATTAGATTATCATATTTCTTTCTGCAGGCTGTTCGTGCAATGAAAGCTGTTTCGAAAATGTAAACTGTTGCTTTGGAACCCAACATGAAATCCAACATACATCCTGCTTACAGCCATCCACAAAACAATTCCGTAACTTCGTAAGGTACAAATTTGTAATAGGCCAACCTTCAGACGGCTGCAGACATAACAAGTCGACGGAAACTCATGGGTCATGTAGCCCGGATGTAAATGTATCTCAGTGGGGCGACTTTCTCCCGGTCTATTCAAAGACGATGAATGTTAATTTCAAGAACAAAGCTTGCGCGATATGCCACGGCGCTGTCGACAGCACACAGGATATTACAGACTGGAAAACGGTTATTAATTATCATGGAAGCGTTAGAGATTTCATTAGTTCTATGATTAACTTCTACGATTCAGGCGTTCAGCAGTCTGGAGACGTAGGTCTTGTGTTCGATCCACCGACCGCAGAAAGCAGGACAACTGACAAACTCTGCTTTGACGACATAGATATCTGTCCACGTCAATGGATTGACAGCTTTAACATTCCTAAAGGCACCAAGATTGCTAGAGAAGATATTATAAACGCGTGTGAAAATGGTCCAAGATCGCTGTTTATAGAAAGTGAACTGACTGCCTACAAGAACCCGTTTTGTGCAATCTGTAACTACCGTGGTACAGGAGAACTAGGATGCGCATACTCGTATGGTCTCCAGGACAGTAAAACAATATCAACTTTCAGAATGTTGCTAAAGAGTGATTTTATACAACACTTCACGGATAGCAAGGTCGTAGAGAAACGCGGAATTCCGGCTAGAAACGTGTGTAAGCAAGACATGCTGGTAAGTACCATATCTCTTATTGATTGTTTGGGATTTAACGACGTTTTCAACATTTTTTCAGACATATCACGGCGACCAGTTCACCTGCTCATGTGTTTCCTGGCTTTCTCACAACATAACTTGGCACAACAATCTTTCCAAGCAACTGACTGCTTTTCCACAAAGTTTGTTAGCCCATTGATGGAAGACGAATGACGATTGTCACAGTATATTTTGTCAAATGTTGGATAGAATGTTGGCCGACCTGGGATTAGAACTAAAATTGCCAATCGCTTCGCAACCGACTGAGCTACTGGGTCTCGTCACATCTTACTTTGAAGCAAGCATTTTTCCTACTCTATTGACAGCTGTTAAAAAGGATTGCATAGCCATAGGGTAACCAGACCCTTAAGCAGATTTACATGATTTATGTCAAAAGATATTACAAAGTATACAATTGTTTACTTGAATTGGTGTTTACGCCGTTTTCAACGGTATTTCAGTCATACCACGAGTGTGACCACCCTCGTGGTCACAGATCAACAGGATTACTGCTATAATGTCTCGACGAACCGTCAACCCAAAGATCAAGAAAATGATTTTTAACGAAGCATATACTTAGTATATTATAGGTGCTACCTATTTACGAAAAAACTCAAAATGTTAATAAAAGAGAATTATACAGAATGCTATGGCCATAAGTATCGATTTTAAAAATGATTGACCACACGATGATAATGCTGAATTCTTGTTTGTTTGCATGACCACTTTGTATTCGGAAATCGTTTTGATCTTTCATATTACGGTTCGAGGTTAGGTTATACAAAAATCTCATTTAAGCCAGACCAAAACGTTCGCTCGCTCGTATATATACACCTGATGACTGCCCAATATAGGTCGTCTCAGATTGATCTTTGCGTCAGCCAATTAAATTGTCGCTCATCAAATTGTTCGGTATCAAACATACAAGATACAATAACCCATACAAATAAACGATATAGAAGCGGTGATTTTCGAGTCCTTCGATTTTTTTTGCACAGAGGTTTGTTGTAGAGTGCGATTTCATTGAACACAAACACCGAGCACTTAATCGTGAGTATTTATGTATATAAGGTCAATTCAAGACGACCTTTTAGGCGCGGTAGTCAGATCCAATAAACATATAACAAGGTATTTTGGTCTGATTTTTAATGAGATAGCATTATAGAAATATCCCTATTTAACCCTTTCCATCATATAGACGCTTTCTGACTCTTCTGCAGCAGACGGATTTTTGAAAACATAGTTACAAAAGAATAAATTGCTCAAAACAAGCAATTTCTCCTTTTGCCACAATGTTTTCCAGTTTTAATAATAGGTTATCCATTCAATTATAGAGATTTCTTTTTTTTGACAAAATATGTTCAAAGTCATCCGCTGCAGATTGTCGTATGAGGGAAAGGGTTAATTGTGACCATCCTCGCAATTGTCTATTCTGGTCCGTTTTGAAAAGAAATTCTTGATATTGTTTTCCTATTTATAGAATGAAACCCGATGTGTTGACCTAGACTGTCCAACTTTGAAGATCCGATTTCCAAATGGTGACTGCGATTTTCCAGCCTATGTTGTAGACGCAACAGGGGTTTTGATTACCTTGATACTATCAAACATCCACAGCGACAACGACAAAACACCCTACTTCAATAACATGACAGAGGCGACAAATGTTCTTTCAAAGTTTGAAGAGTTTAAACCGTGGTCAGATGATTGGGAGATTTTTCAGGCATGTTCCAGAATAAACGAGGCTGAGTTATTGGTACAAATCATGTCTTACAAAATGAACGACCTCCGCAAAATAAACAAATATGTATTTGCAACTCTATCTAAACTATGGACGATACATGTAGACACATACATTCAGTTCAGACAAACAATATCGAAACACGGTAGATTCACTCGTGACCAGACCCAAAGTAGCTTGATGACGCCATTGTGGAAGAAATACATTGGAAGTAATGACTACGACCTCGAAGTTCCGTTCTGGAGAATCATTTTGCCAACGCAACGCAGAAAAAGTCGATTTCAATTACAAATTAATAAAATGTTCTTCTGTGAACAAGTGGAACTATCGCCCGATGAGTACACCTTTGATGTAGCCTCTACGCTACTGTACCTGACAGACACCCGAACACTCCTCTATCCGGATGAATACACAGTGTTGAAGGATAACAATGGGTCGATAAGAGTACGTGTTTGTTTAAAAGACTCCGGATACATAACGGTTCTTTCTTCAGGCAGTACCAAGTATGCATGCTATGTCATTTGTCACATCGTTACCATAGTTCTAGTTGCGCAGAATCTGTTTTTGCATTTGGACTAAACTTAGCCATGTTGCACCGATCTATTTAACGTGTAAACTCATGTCAATGTTCAGTTTGTTCACTCAGATGAGCATGCAGTCCTCGGTGTGAATAAGATCAATCTACGTCTGTGTCGTCAGTGCGTGCATATTTTCTTCGAAACGACTTCTGCTCCAAAACTTGTTTATGCCCTAATCAGATACACACATACTGACTCTGCGGATACTACGGCTGGGTCGTCCGTAACTATTCCTTCTATCCGTAATCGTTCGTATCGTATTCGCAAGGTCCACAGGATCCGCGTCCAAATTATGAAAAGTTTCAAAATTCAGGCGCGGACGAGTAAACCGTAATAATCCGTAACTGTAGCTAAATGAAGGGATTTATCCGTATCTAATCCGTTTCTAAACCTATCATTCCGTGGTATACCCCAAGGTGTAGACTGGTGCGGTTTCATGCGGATCGTTACCTTTAGTTACGGTTAACTACGGGTCTTGTTCTGCGTATTGTTTTGGACCTTTACCTACAGACACGTTTCAATACGGTTAGCTTGCGTTCCAATACTTTCAGATACCTATGTGTGGGGATGAATGCGAATAATTGCGAATAGTTAAGTTCAGATACGGATAGATACGGATTGTTACGCACTCCTGTGTTCCATTAACTTCTTGTGCGACGATCTCTACCACTTTGGCAAAAAGAATTGCAGGTGAACCCAGAAATGTTGGAAGGTTTCTCGAGCTATATATACTTGATGGTCTCCTGACATAACCATTGGGTCTTCCTAGTTTCACAGCAAGGATAACGAACGCAGACTGCCCTTGCTGAGACACGGCCACCCTGACTGGAACCTCACACTCATCCATGCACAGCTCTTGCGCATCAGGATGGCAAGCCGTAGGGAGAGGAGCGTATGGCAACCTCATTATGATCTTGAGGAACGAGGATGTGGTGGCATTCCGCAACTGCACCAGACATATTCCGAGACGTGGTTGAGCGACTCACGCTGAAACTACAGAAGAAAGACACAAGGTACAGAGACTTTCAGAGACTTGCAGGAGGTTGGAATGAAGTTAGCCATCACTCTCAGGCACCTGGCCACAGGGGACTGTTACAAGTCGATGATATACCTGTTCTATTTGCCGCACAACACCATATCCCTTATAGTCCGGGACGACTCATGTCATTTGGGACGAGAACAGCGACGAGGTGGTCACTAACCCGACTATCGCCTTCCTCGTGCTAGACGATGTGTGGAGAATGCCTTTGGCATACTGGCCAACCGCTGATGAATGCCTGTTCACAGCCCTCCGACTGGAGCCGCAGAACGTCGAGACCATGGTGCTGGCGTGTGTGACACTCAACAATATACTAAGGACGGCCTGCGCAGATGATGGTGCACTTGGCGACCCGGAGAACGTATCTTACCGCTGACATCCGCATTTATCCTCAACGCTATCCGTAAATTCATCAAAATAATAGGCTACGCCCAAATATTCTGCGGAAGACTACGTATTTTATCCGCAAATATCCGCCCTCTCCGCAATGTGTGTGTCTAACTGGGGTATTACGGATTTCAAAATGATTTCAAGGTGTTATTCCTTAGGTGACTCGCTAAAAACCCTGTTCAAACGGTTCCAAACCGCCGCAACAGTATAAACTAGAAAATATGTTTAAATGACATATCTTGAACCACTGTCCTAATTTCAAAATATGTTCACGTGAATAATCTGTACATTTAAACATTCTTAAATCTGTTTTGATCCGTTCCGGAATGTTTACATCAGTGCTAAAAAGAGACAATCTTTAAATGACATCTCCCCCTAAAACATGTTTTGCCCAGTTTCAAAGTAAATTCGCCCACCTGTTCAGATAGTGGCTATTTCCAAAGTTATTCGAAACGTTTTCTCCGCTGCACAATATGGTTTCTGGTGTAACTGTTCCTATTTGTTCAAATACAAATAAAACTACATCTCAGGTGATCAATACAAGACCATCGTGGTAAGCGTGTTGCATATAGATGGTTTCATGCAATATGTAGTTACAACCGTAGTGCATGAAGCCCTCGATATGTAATTGAAATAAATCTACATTTTGACGGTTTTTGTTTGGCCATTGTATTCAGATGATCTGTTCGTTTCGCTTAATGATTAAAGCTTTTGTGTAAATATTCCCACGAGGGGAGAAACTAGTGAAATGTTTTGGCCAGAACTCTGTTGAGTAATTTAATACATTATAGCAAAAAGAAAAGCACAGATCTGAAGTTGATATTGTCGCGAGTTTCTTATTGGGAGGTGTCAAAGACAGAAGACATGATACATATTGGACAAGATGACAGTAGATGGAGAGAAAGAGAGAGAACAGAGAGAGGGAGAGGGA